>JAPXFQ010001351.1:0-600000 GCA_028564705.1 Apricaphanius iberus
CCGTCAGCAGTGGAGCTGGCTCCCTGGGGATGGCAATGGTCACCCCAGTTATATTCTCCCCATCCCCATTCCTCTGTCCACCTGCTCCTTCATTATACCATTCACAAGGCCTTGGGACTTGGGCACGTCACTGGGGTGCGGGATGGAGCTTCCGTCTTCGCTACCCGGTGGCGGTCTGGGTCACGATTTTATTGAGCAACTTAGACACTTACACTTGCAACATTTACATAGAACACACATGTAGGGACCTGGCGGTGGGGCGCATTGGTGCTGGGGGCGGGTCCCCTCACATCGGGGGGGGGGCAGTATTCCCATGTCCTTCCCCTCTGTTTTAAGTGCACATTAGAACAACACGCAACAACACCACATTGAGCAGGGGGAGAGAGGCTGGGGGGGTCTTTCCACACCCCTGTTCGTTGGACCATCAGGGGTCGGAGCCCGGATAGAACATCAGGCCGTCTGGTCGGGGTCCTGGGCTGGTGGGCTGCTCTTGCCGGTGTGGGGGCCTTGGCGGTCTGCTTGTCCCCATCCTGGTGGGCAAAGGGGTCTGTCTCCCGGGTGCAGGGGCAGGGTGCTCTATTGGGGTGTCTGTCCCTGGGCCTGGGAGTATGGAGTATAGTGTACGTATGGGGGGTATGAATGAGTGTATAGCGTCCTTTTTTCGTATGTCCTGTATTTGTAAGAATGTGTACGCATGAGAGGGAGGGTACATATGAGTGTCTCTATCTGTCTACACTACCGTTCAAAAGTTTGGGGTCACCCAAACAATTTTGTGTTTTCCATGAAAAGTCACACTTATTCACCACCATACGTTGTGAAATGAATAAAAAATAGAGTCAAGACATTGACAAGGTTAGAAATAATGATTTTTATTTGAAATAAGATTGTTTTTACATCAAACTTTGCTTTAATCAAAGAATCCTCCATTTGCAGCAATTACAGCGTTTCAGACCTTTGGCATTCTAGCTGTTAATTTGTTGAGGTAATCTGGAGAAATTGCACCCCACGCTTCTAGAAGCAGCTCCCACAATTTGGATTGGTTGGATGGGCACTTCTTGCGTACCATACGGTCAAGCTGCTCCCACAACAGCTCAACGGGGTTCAAATCTGGTGACTGCGCTGGCCACTCCATTACTGATAGAATACCAGCTGCCTGCTTCTTCTCTAAATAGTTCTTGCACAATTTCGAGGTGTGTTTTGGGTCATTGTCCTGTTGTAGGATGAAATTGGCTCCAATCAAGCGCTGTCCACTGGGTATGGCATGGCGTTGCAAAATGGAGTGATAGCCTTCCTTATTCAGAATCCCTTTTACCCTGTACAAATCTCCCACCTTACCAGCACCAAAGCAACCCCAGACCATCACATTACCTCCACCATGCTTAACAGATGGCGTCAGGCATTCTTCCAGCATCTTTTCAGTTGTTCTGCGTCTCACAAACGTTCTTCTTTGTGATCCAAACACCTCAAACTTGGATTCATCCGTCCACAGCACTTTTTTCCAGTCTTCCTCTGTCCAATGTCTGTGTTCTTTTGCCCATCTTAATCTTTTTCTTTTATTGGCCAGTCTCAGATATGGCTTTTTCTTTGCCACTCTGCCCTGAAGCCCAGAATCTCGCAGCCGCCTCTTCACTGTAGATGTTGACACTGGTGTTTTGCGGGTACTATTTTATGAAGATGCCAGTTGGGGACCTGTGAGGCGTCTGTTTCTCAAACTAGAGACTCTAATGTACTTATCTTCTTGCTCAGTTGTGCAACGCGGCCTCCCACTTCTTTTTCTACTCTGGTTAGAGCCTGTTTGTGCTGTCCTCTGAAGGGAGTAGTACACACCGTTGTAGGAAATCTTCAATTTCTTAGCAATTTCTCGCATGGAATAGCCTTCATTTCTAAGAACAAGAATAGACTGTCGAGTTTCAGATGAAAGTTCTCTTTTTCTGGCCATTTTGAGCGTTTAATTGACCCCACAAATGTGATGCTCCAGAAACTCAATCTGCTCAAAGGAAGGTCAGTTTTGTAGCTTCTGTACCGAGCTAAACTGTTTTCAGATGTGTGAACATGATTGCACAAGGGTTTTCTAATCATCAATTAGCCTTCTGAGCCAATGAGCAAACACATTGTACCATTAGAACACTGGAGTGATAGTTGCTGGAAATGGGCCTCTATACACCTATGTAGATATTGCACCAAAAACCAGACATTTGCAGCTAGAATAGTCATTTACCACATTAGCAATGTATAGCGTGTGTTTCTTTAAAGTTAAGACTAGTTTAAAGTTATCTTCATTGAAAAGTACAGTGCTTTTCCTTCAAAAATAAGGACATTTCAATGTGACCCCAAACTTTTGAACGGTAGTGTATGTCTACCTGTCAGGTTGGTTGTTTGGCTTCCCTCTGGCCTGATGCGTCTTCTTCCCCTCAGTTACTCCCCGTCGGTCATGGATGCTCCTGCCCGCTGGTTGATGATGGCTCTCGATGCCTGGGGCCGGGGGTCCCGGTTGCGGCCCGGCTCGGTCCTGGTGCATGTCTGGCGGGTCCTGGGTGGTCCGGTGTGTCGGGCGGCCGCTGTTTCGGGCCGACGTCCTCCTTGGATTGACTGGGGCACCTCTTATGGGGGTGCCGGGGTTGTAGAGTAGGTTGGTGCCGTCCGGTGGATCGGTGGGGACCATGCCTGGCGCCCAGGCCTCCTGCCGGTTCCAGGACTTCTGCTGGCTGGTCGGTTCATCTGGGGGGGGCTGTCCGGCATTGGCTGGGCCCCTGATCTTGGCGCCCTGCGTGGGGTGGGATCTGGACCCAGGAGCTGGAAGATCTGGATGTCCAGGTGCCGGCTGGGCGCGGCCTGGGAAAGGCGTACATCCGCTGTGGCTCTTGCTGTGGCTCCCTGGCGTGTGGGTGTGTGGGGGCGGGCCGGGTTGTTGCGAATGGGTATTGGTCCGGGGTGGCGGCGGCGTGTGTTGTCCGTCGGTTGGCTGCGGATCCCCCTTGCCTGCGGCGGCGGGCCATTGTCGGCTGGTCCCCGTTGGGGCCCCGCTTGGGGGCAGGGTTCCCCTGGTCCCCGTGGCCTCCGGGTCCTGATCCGGGCCCGCCCTGGCGTAGCCGGTTTCCGGCGGAGCCCGTGGGCTCGTCACTGCGATCTCTCGGGCCCAAGCATTGCGGCTGGTGGGTGTTCCCCTGGGGCTTCCATCTGTTCTTCTCTTGGTGGGTGATCGGCCCTGCGCTGATCCGCCTGTGGCCTCTGTGGGACCCTGGATGCATACATATCTTGCCTCCTCCATGTCTGTGTCGATTCCTGTAGGACGGATTGACGGTTCCTTACACCAGCTATCAATCACTTGCATGGGGAAACCTTATTCACTGCATTCCTGCATGCTCGCACACACACATAGGTGTGGGGACATTGGTGTGGATGGACATATCTTAAGCTGAGGTCATCATCATTAGTTAGTTGTTCACAGGAGCTTACCAGAAACATTTGTATTATGTTCATTAATCCATGCTTGTGTGTAGTGAATGTGTAATTCTTAGTTTATTCTACTAGATCCGAACTATTGGTTTGGTTCTGTACAGTTTGTTTTTTTTGTTTTGAATTACTGTTTCTCTGCCGTCCGGCAGAGGTGGAGGACTGGGATGTTTTCTTGTGTTCTTTATTTGCCTCCCTGTCTTGTGTCGTCGGTTCGCGCCTCTGCTGGTCCGGTTTCTTTTCTTCACCTTCTTCCTTTCTCCCTTCGTCTCGGTTTAGTGTCCATGACGTCAGGAAATTGAACCCACAGTAATCACTAATAAAGATTTTTCATACATATACATCAAGTGGCGTACTACAGCGAAGCTGTAATACTCTGCTGGGGAAAGTAAAACTGTTGGGCTTGTACTTGGTACTCAGACACCAATTCTGAGTAGCATACTGCTAGACAGGACACGTTTATAAAAAAAAAGAAAAAAAAAGTTACAAATATGTATGTTTTTATATTTAAAAGATATACACACACACACACACACACATATATATTTATATATATATATATGTATGTGTGTGTATATATTTAGCATTAAAAGAATGTGATCTGCTTCTCCACATATTTCATCATTTTTATATGTTAATTACTGTTTTGCATACATCTCATGAGTAAATCTGGATAGTTTCCTACTTTTAATCCCACTGTAAATATTATTTTACACCAAGGTATGTCTTTTGTATCATAGTTTCATGCATCATGGTTTCAGAAACAAAAGCACAATAAAATCAGTTCAGTATTCAGTGAGTTATGATGGATTAAACGCACTGATGCTTCATGAACAAGCAGCAGGACATACTGATCCAAGAGGTCATAACCTATAAAACTTTGAGTGAGGCGAGATGGCAGACCAGGTGCATCACAACTTCTGAGCGCTGTCTACTTGTCCCAATTTTTCAACAACTTGACCGTCCAATTGTCTTTACCAGACCTTTCAAGCCTTATAATTTCTTAAAGTTCATTGTTGAGAAAGCATTAAGCTATGAAACCGTCTCCAACCCACCGAGACACGGCTGCTACCCACCACAACTATGCAGCAAAGATGGAAACTTCGACTGAGAGCCTTAAAAGAAAAGATCCATTCTCTCCGGCAAAGAACCAACCTACCACCAAAATGAAGGATTCGACTATAGATGAAGGTACGAAAGCCATCCTAGACGCAATTAAAAATCTCACCGATAAAGTGGATGGCCTCGGCACCCAAATAAAACAGAACTCAGCTATGCTAGCTAGCATGGCTAAAGCGGTCGAGTTTAACGCCGCGGAGATAAAAGACTGTAAAACACAGCTACAAACCATGGAGCGGGAAGTGTCAGGGATTTAAAAAGACAATGCTGCGTTAATGGAAAGAGTTCTGGAGTTACAACGGTACAAGCGCCGATGGAACCTCAGAATCCGAGGGATAAAGGAAAGTGAGGGAGAAAACACACGTGAAATTGTTGCTAACTTGCTGATAAAAATCTCCCCTGCATGGGCTCCAAACATCAACCACATTGTGGATTCTGCTCATCGACTGGGGAGACGAGAGGAGAACCGAACCAGGCAGGTCATCGTCCAGTTTACACAGAGATTACACCGAGACGCGCTGTGGAAGATGACCAAGGATTCCACAGTCTGCAAGGAATTGGGGATCGGATTCATCGAAGACCTCTGCAAGGCTGACAGGGAGGCTCGTGTGGCGCTGTGGCCGAAAATACAAGAAACACAGGCGGCTGGAAAACTGGCTTACTATAGAGGAGGAGACGGCTACATTGATGGTCACAGAATCGCTTAGTTAAAACAACTGAGGTATACCGAAAGTTCAAACCTAAAATTCATAAGCACTAAACGGGATCTTAATTTTCCCTCTGATTTAAAAGGTTGGATGGTTAAGTTAAGCTATATCTTTGATATTGAATGGACATTACCCACTCGGATCCTTGCGGGCTTTTTGTTCTTTCGTTGTTGACTTCTTTGGTCAGTTGGACTTCTTACTGTTTTCTAGCGGTTGCTAGTTGTCATTTAAAATGAATGTTAATGTAGCTTTTGCTTCTTTGAATGCTAGGGGCTTAAGAGATATTACAAAGAGGAAATCTATTTTTTTGTTTTGTAAGGGCGAGAAAGCAAACTTTGTTTTTTTACAAGAAACACATTCACAACAGAAAGATGAAAAATTCTGGATTAATCAATGGGGGGATAAAATAATTTTTGACCATGGCTCCACGAAATCAGCTGGATTGGCCATTCTATTTTGTAACTCTCCTGGAAAATTAGTGTTCTCTAAATCTAGCAACAAGGGTCACTGGCTTATATGTGTTTTGAATATTGATGACCATTATTGTATTCTTGCTAATTACTATGGCTTTAACAACCCAGCTCAAAATAAATTATTACTTACAGAGCTTTCTAATAATATTACAGATTTAAAACTCATCTACCCACATGCAAGCATAATTGTTGGGGGAGACTTCAATATGATTTATGATGAACATCTGGATAGATACCCTTCTAAGCACCAACATAGCTCTCATAATCCTGCCTTATCTCATAATTTAGTAGATACTTGGCGCCTTGCATACCCTAATGTTAAGCAATACTCCTGGTTCAAACCAAATAACACCCTCAAATCCAGAATTGACTTCTGGTTAATTTCTGCTTCAATTGTGTCTTCTGTTTCAGACTGCTGTATGTCAGCTGCTCCTCTGTCTGATCACTCTGTTATTAAGTTGGACTTTAAAGAAGTAAATAAAGGCTACTGGAAATTCAATTCGTCTTTATTAAATTGTCAGGAATATTGTGATGGTATTAAATCTTTAGTTGCTGAAGTGATGGCTGATGACACTATAAAGTCTTTCGTTTCAAAGTGGGAGTTTCTAAAATTCAAAATTCGAGAATTCTCCATTCACTTTGGAAAATCACTTCACAAAAATAAACTAATAGAACTTAATTTAATTAAAGAAATAAACAGTCATTGTAATAAGGCATCACCAAATGACAATGATAAACAGGAATTACTAGTTCTTCAAACCAAACTTGATGCGATTTATCTAAAAAAAGCAGAAGGGGCCTACATAAGATCCAGAGCTAGATGGATCGAAGATGGAGAAAAAAGTACAGCTTATTTTTGCCGATTAGAAAAAAGAAGGCAAGAAAGAAATTCAATTAAACTTTATTAATTCAAAACCAACTATGTACGGACTCAACCTTGATTACAAAGGAAGTGACTTCGTTTTACAGTAAACTATACTCATCTGCCTTCTGATTCAGACTCTTTCTTCAACCATATAAATGATTTTATCCCGTGTATAGATGATGGTTTCGCAGAGTTATGTGAAGCTGATATCACTATGCCTGAACTAGACAGAGCGGTAGGAAACCTATCTTTAAATAAATCTCCTGGTTGTGATGGCCTTACCTCTAATTTCTATCGACACTTTTGGGATCTGTTAAAAAACTGTTTATTCTTATGTTAAAAGAAGCAACTGATCATTTGTCTTTTCCTTCCACTATGAAACAAGGCATTATTACTTTAATCCCCAAACCCGGTAAAGACACAAAAATCTTGGATAACCTCAGACCCATCACATTAATGAACACTGATTATAAAATTGTAACCCTTGTTTATGCCAACAGATTAAAAAGCAATTTAGACACAATTATAAGTGATTCCCAATCCGGCTTTATGAAAGGTAAATCAATTCACAATAACATCCGTTTAGTGTTCGATCTTCTAGAATATGTTTATTTAATTGATGATGATGGATTTATTTTGTTTCTTGATTTTTATAAAGCCTTCGATTCTATCGAACACCCATTTATTTTTCAGTGTTTAAAACTTTTAGGCTTTAGAAACAAATTTTGTGCCATCATAGAGTCTCTTTATGATAATGCAAATAGCTCCATTTCATTAGCAAGTGGTACTTCGCCTAGATTTGCCATCAAAAGGGGAGTCAAACAAGGTTGTCCTATCTCCCCTTTTCTATTTATAATTGCCACAGAAATGCTCTCTATTTTCATTAAAAATGCCAACATTGCTCCATTAAATGTTATGGGGCTACCTGTTGTTATTAGCCAGCTTGCAGACGACACGACCATCTTTATGAAACACCTATCAGAGACCCCTAAGATATTAGAAGCTATTAATATATACTCAAAGGCCTCTGGGCTTAAGCTTAACTTAAAGAAATGTGAGTTAATGCCAATTCATCAAAGTGATCTAACAGAAGCATACACCATCCCTATAAGATCGGCTGTCAAATACTTAGGAATACATATATCCAAAGATCCAAGTGAAATTGAACATTTGAATGTGTGGAGAATAATAGCTGAATGTCAAACTAAACTTAATTCCTGGCTATTGAGAGATATCAGCTTAGTTGGACGTGTTTTTCTCACTAAAATGGAAAGCATATCAAGATGCATCTATCCTGCGTATTCGTTAGCCATTCCTAACAGAGCCATTAAGAAGGTAAATCAAATTAACTTTGATTATATCTGGAGAAAAAAAATGCATTATATTAAAAGAACAGAAATGACTAAGGAATACAAAGAAGGGGGCCTACAGGCTATCGATTTTGATTTTATTAATGGAACTCTGAAAATTAACTGGTTCAATTCAATTCAATTCAGTTTATTTATATAGCGCCATTTCACAACAGATGTCATCTCAAGGCACTTTACAAAAAGAGTTATTACAATACAATGTTTAGTGTAGAAATTACAGAACCACAGAAGATTGCGTCGTGGAATTCTCAGCAATCCCTCATACTGAGCAAGCATTCAGCGACAGTGGGAAGGAAAAACTCCCTTTTAACAGGAAGAAACCTCCGGCAGAACCAGGCTCAGCACAAGCGGTTATCTGCCGCGACCGTCTGTGGCTTGGAGAATACATAACAGAGACACAGAAAGAGCAATAGAACTGATGCAGAAGTTTGTTGCAGGACGTGGAGAATTTTGGCTTGGCTACCAACATTCTGAGTCCTCCTGATCGAGGCTCAGCCCGTGGACGGTGTAGGGCCGGTAACGGCCCCCGTCATGCCGGGGTCTTCTCGGAGTCGGGTTGTTTGAGAATGCAGCCCAAAGTGGGTGGTAAACTCCATCTAAGGCTAAATACCGGCACGAGACCGATAGTCGACAACTATCTTAAGGAAAAATAGACAGAACTGAGAGGACAGAGTTGAAGAGGGCGAGAAACGTTTAAGAGATAAACGGGTGGGGTCCGCACAGTCTGCCCGGGGGATTCAACCCGGCAGGTAATGGGCGGCCGCACTGTGCGGGAGGATCCCCTTGAGGGACCTCTCTCCGGCGCTGGCTGGCCCCCGTGGGGCGCATTTCTTCCGCGGCGGTAAGCCGCGACCGGCTCCGGATCTTTACCTGGCTTACATTAATCTATCTCTACCTAGCTACTCTACCTCTTCCTATCTCTTCCTAACTTTTGACACTCTGCCTGACTACTAACATTAACCTGTCTCTTCCTATCTACCTGTCTAACCTGTCTCTAAATGCCTATTAACATATCTCTAACTGTAAAATTTGTCAAAGAGGAAAGTTTTACACCTAGTTTTAAAGATATACAAATTGTCTGCTTCACGAACCAACCCTGGGAGCCGGTTCCATAGGAGGGGAGCCTGATAGCTGAAAGATCTGCCACCCATTCTACTTTTAGAAATCCTAGGAACTACCAGTAAACCTGCAGTCTGAGAGCGAAGGGCTCTGTTAGGAACATATGGAACAATCAGGTCTCTTATGTATGATGGAGCTAGATTATTAAGGGCTTTATATGTCAGAAGGAGGATCTTGAATTCTATTCTAGATTTTACTGGGAGCCAGTGAAGAGAAGCTAAAACAGGGGAAATGTGATCTCTTCTTTTAATATTCATCAGAATCCTAGCAGCAGCATTTTGAACTAACTGAAGACTTTTAATTGTATTCTGTGGACTACCTGATAATAGACAGTTACAGTAATCCAGCCTTGAAGTAACAAAGGCATGGACTAGTTTTTCAGCATCACTCCTGGACAGGATGGTTCTAATTTTTGTAATATTCCTAAGGTGAAAAAAGGAAATCCTACAGACTTCTTTAATGTGAGTTCTAAATGACATATCTTGGTCAAAAATGACACCGAGGTTTTTTGCTTTATTACTGGAGGCTAATTTAATGCCGTCCAGGTGAAGGGGCTGACTAAGTAGTTTCTTTTTCAGAGCTTCTGGTCCAAAGACGACAACTTCTGTTTTATCAGAATTTAGAAGCAAGAAGTTTAGAGTCATCCAAGTTTTTATGTCTTCCAGACATGCCTGTAGTCTACCTAACTGATTGGATTCATCAGGATTTATGGATAGATATAGCTGTGTATCATCTGCGTAACTATGGAAATTTATCCCATGCTGCCTAATTATTTTACCAATAGGAAGCATATATATAGTAAAAAGAATCGGCCCAAGGACTGAACCCTGTGGTACTCCGCAAGTAACTTTTGAGGTTGAGGAGGGTTTATCATTTACTTGAACAAACTGAAATCTGTTAGACAAATAAGATTTAAACCAGCCTAGGGCTGTTCCTATTATACCGACACGTTGAAGCCTTTCTATGAGAATATTGTGATCAACAGTGTCAAAGGCAGCACTGAGATCTAACAGGACCAGAATGGTCACCAGTCCATTGTCTGAGGCTATGAGAATATCATTAGTAACCTTCACCAGAGCTGTTTCAGTGCTGTGATGAGCTCTAAAGCCTGACTGAAACGTCTCAAACAGCTCATTATTGTTTAAATGCTCACATATCTGGTGTGCAACTATTTTCTCAAGAATTTTAGATAAGAAGGGAAGATTAGATATCGGTCTATAGTTAATTAAGTCGTTTTGATCAAGAGAGGGTTTCTTAAGTAGAGGTTTAATTACAGCAATCTTAAACTCCTGTGGTACATATCCATTGACTAAGGATAGATTCATTATATTTAAAATTGGAGCAGCGATCAGAGGGAAAACTTCTTTTAAGAGTTTAGTTGGGATTGGGTCTAAAACGCAAGTTGAAGGTTTAGATGAAGCTAATAATTTTAGTACATCACAAAGTTCGGCTGCATTAAAGCAGTTTAAGCATATATTAGGTTCAACCATTTTTGAGGATGCCTCATTAACTAAGGAGGAAGCAAGCATATTGGGAAGGTTCCCAATTATCTTATTCTTTATGGAGTCTATTTTATTTATAAAGAATTGCATGAAGTCGTCACTACTTAGAGCTTGGGGAATGGTTGGCTCGATAGAGCTATGATCCTGTGTGAGTTTGGCAACTGTATTAAAAAGAAACCTAGGATTATTTTTATTCTCCTCGATTAAAGATGAATAAAATGATGTTCTAGCTGTGTGAAGGCTCTTTTTATATAGCAATAAACTATTTTTCCATATTAAAAAGGAATCATGTAAACTCCAACTGGTTAAAATCCTTCCTTAACAATAGGAGCTTTTGGTATCATATCCCCAGAGAAATCTTCAAGAAGTTTGGTGGTATTGACTTTTTGTTAAAATGCAATTTCAACATCCAGAAACTTCCGATCAAATTATCCATGTTTCATCAGCAAGTCCTACTATATTGGAAACTTTTGTACAACCATAATTTCACCCCGCACAACACGCCGATTTGGAATAACAGATACATTACAGTTAAAAACAAGTCGTTGTATAAAAAGGATAGGATGGATAAAGGTATTTGGTCCTTAATTAATTTGACTGACGCAGATGGGAGTGTGATGACTTACGAAAATTTCTGTCACAAATATGATATTGTGGTGACAAGAATGGGTTGGTCCCTGCACATTTTGAGTAAAGCCTATTGAGTCTAGGATAGTGTGAAAAGCTGTATTTAGACTATCACTTTCATTATCAACATGAATATTGAAGTCTCCGACTATAATGACTTTATCAGTGTTTAAAACTAAGTCATATAGAAAATCTGAAATCTGATCTAAAAATTGAGAATAAGGTCCTGGTGGACGTATTAAGACCACAAACAAAAGTGGCTTTACTGCTTTGTTATGTGTATGAGGAAAGCTAAAAACTAGATGCTCAAAGGAACTGTAACTATTATTTTTTTGGAGATTAATTAGTAAATCGGAATGAAAGATAGTTGCTACTCCACCTCCTCGACCAGTACTTCGAGGGACACTAAATTTTAAGTAGCTAGGGGGAGTTGACTCATTTATTGTGACATGGTCCTCTTCCTGCAACCATGTCTCTGCAAGACAAAACAAATCAATATTATTTTCACAAATTAAGTCATTTACTAAGAGTGTTTTTGAGGGGAGAGATCTTATGTTTAGTAAACCAAATTTAATTGATTTGTTTTTATGTTCAGTCTGAGTTTTATTTATCTTTATGAGATTTTTATACTTTGCTCTAGTAGCATTAACTTTTAATTCATTAGTTTTGGGTAGTGGACGGGAAACTATCTCTTGGACTCCTCCAAGTTTGCCCTTTGTCACAGTGTCTGTTCATAACTTTTATGGATCAGATTTCTAGGCGCAGCCATGGTGTTGAGCCTGAGGGAATATGTTTAGGTGGCCTAAGGATTTGATTTCTGCTTTTTGCAGATTGAGTGGTTTTGTTGGCTTCATCATGATGTGATCTACAGGTTTTGCTTGAACAGTTCACAGCTGAGTTGGAAGCGGCTGGGATGAGGATCGGCACCTCAAAATCAGAGACCAAGGTCTTGAGTCGGAAAAACGGTCGAATGCCTCGGGGATGAGGTACTCCCCCAGGTGGAAGAGTACAAGTATCTAGGCGACTTGTTCACAAATGAGGGACAAATGGAGTGGGAGATTAATCGCAGAACGGTGATGTGTCTGGAGGTTTGAACGCACTGTACCGGTCTTTCTTGGTGAGGAGAGAACTGAGCTGAAAGGCAAAACTCTTGATTTACTGTTTGATCTAGGTTCCTACCCTCATTTATGGTCACATACTCTGGGTAATGACCGAAAAAACGAGATCATGGATACAAGAGGCTGAAAACGGTTTTCTCCACAGGGTGTGTGGGCTGTCCCTTCAAGATAGGGTGGGTGGGGCTTAGAAAGGTGCTGCTCTTACAAACGGAGAAGAGTCACTTAAACTGGCTTGGGCATCTGGACAGGATGCTCTAGGATTAAGGAGGCTTTGAGTCAAACGTATTTCTCATTTCTGTAAAGGTCCAACATAAATTACATTTTTATAATTAAGTATCAAGAGCAGCTTTATTTGATAATCTTCTATCATCTGATACAAACACTACAAAAAGACATGTCTTATTCTTTGAGAAAGATGTTTGAACTTCCTTTTCTGTCTGAATCATGTATGACAGAGAGTAGGACAGACATCCTTCCACTGACACGTTTACAGGATTCTAAGTCTGCAGAATGCAAGAGGTGTGGCGTCATGGCAGCAGCGCTTTCTGAGTAATTACAGGTTTTAGGTTCTTGAATCTCCAAACAAAGCCAGTCTCCCGTTTGGGCAGAGGGGTAGGTTGGTGGGGATGGATGTTGGTGGCAGGGGTGTGTTCAGTAGTCTTGACCAAATAAAAGTTTGGGAATGAAAAAAATAAACTTTTCACTTCTTTTGAGCCCATAATACAACAAATACAGCTCTGTATTCTGGGCGCTGAAGTGTTTGGCTTCTGCTAGAAATATGTACACCAGTGTAGACATATTTTATTATCCAGCAGGGCTTCTGGTATTTTGGAAATGAGGTAAGCTCAATTACCAACAAAGGACTCCTCTCACTGCTCTGTCATCAGGGTAGGTTGGGAGGTAGAGGGGTTGAAGGAGAGACCCCTTTGACTGTGATTTTGCAATGTAGGATTATGGGCCCTATTGCATGAATTGTAATCATATTTCCACCTGCATGGTGTAAATAACATGATTTTAAAATGTTATAAAATGTAATTCTTTCTTTCATTTTCTGTACTGTAGTCTTCTTTTTCAGGGTTTCAGGAAGCCCAAAAATACAACCTCTGCAATAGTGCAAATCCACACATCATTAAATGTTAATTTTTTTGGTTTTAACAAATTCCTTAAGAATCTATAACAAGTTCTTATTTTGTCTTGTAGAATCACATATATAGATGAGAGGAAATGAAATACATTTAGCAAATCATTAAAGAGCAAGTTGCAGTTTGAAGAACCCTCTAAACCGTTAAGAAAAATAATAAAAATACAGTGTGGCAAATAATTATTTGACCCCTGCTGATTTTGTAAGTTTGTTCAATGACAAAGAAATGAAAAGTCTCAGAACACTATCATTTAAGTATAGGATTATTTTAACTGTGACAGATAGCACATCAAAAGGAAAATTGAAAATTAACTTTAAATAAAAGATAGAAACTGATTTGCATTTCAATGAGTGAAATAAGTATTTGTACCCCTACAAACCATTAAGAGTTCTTGATGCTGCATAGTGGTTAGACACTCCTACTCAATTAGTCAGCCTCATTAAAGACACCTATCTAAACTAGTTACCTGTATAGAAGACACTTGTCCACAGAATCAATCAATCAAGTACTGTAGACTCCAAACTCTCCAACATGGGAAGGACCAAAGAGCTGTCCAAGGATGTCAGAGACAAAATTTTAGACCTGCACAAGGCTTGAATGTGCTACAAAACTATTAGCAAGAAGCTGGGAGAGAAAGTGACTACTGTTGGTGCAATTGTTTAAAAATGGAAGGAGCACAAAATGACCATTGATCGACCTCGGTCTGGGTCTCCACGCAAGATCTCACCTCGTGGGGTGTCAATGATTCTGAGAAAGGTGAGAAATCATCTTAGAACTACATGAGAGGAGTTAGTTAATGACCGCAATATAGCTGGGATCCAAGTCACCAACAAAACCATTGGAAACACATTACACCGCAATGGATTAATATCCTTCAGAGCTCACAAGGTCCCCCTGCTCAAGAAGGCACATGTGCAGACCCATCTGAAGTTTGCCAATGAACACCGGAATGATTCAGAGAGTGACTGGAAGAAAGTGTTATGGTCAGATGAGACCAAAATTGAGCTCTTTGGCATTAACTCAACTCGCTGTGTTTGGAGGAAGAAAAATGCTGTCTATGACCCCCAAAACACCATCCCTACCGTCAAACATCGAGGTGGAAACATTTAGCTTTGGGGGTGTTTTTCTGCTAAAGGCACAGGAAAACTTCACCGCATCAACCGGAATATGGACAAAGCTGTGTATCTTAAAATCCTGAGCGACAACCTCCTTCTTTCTGCCTGGAAACTGAAAATGGGTTGTGGATGGGTGTTCCAGCACCACAATGACCAACAACATACAACAAAGGCAACAAAGGCGTGGCTCAAGTGGTCCATTAAGGTCATGGATTGGCCTAGTCAATCTCTTTAGTCCAATAGAAAACCTATAGAGGGAGCTGAAGCTCAAAGTTGCGCGGAAAAAACCTCAAAACCTTAGTGATTTAGAGATGATCTGCAGAGAGGAGTGGACCAACATTCCTTCTAAAATGTGCACAAACTTGGTCATCAATTACAAGAAACATTTGACCTGTGTGTTTGAAAACAAGGCTTTTGCCACTAAGTATTAAGTCTCTTTTGTTAGAGGGTTGAAATACTTATTTCATTCAATGAAATGCAAATCAGTTTCTATCTTTTATTTAAAACCATTTTTTCAATATTCCTTTTGATGTGCTATCTGTCACTGTTAAAATAAATCTACCATTAAAATGATACTGTTCTGAGACTTTTCATTTCTTTGTCATTGGACAAACTTACAAAATCAGCGAAAAAAATCCCCATTAGCCCAAATAGGGATCCTATAGAAGTCACAGTGGTAGTTACAGTTGCTAACCAATGAAATTAACATTTAAATCAGCATGTAAATGTGTGCATGAATGGGTGAAAGAATGACTGAATGTAGTTTAATGCACTTCGTGGTCCTCTGGCTGAAAAAGCGCTATACAAATGCTGGCCATTTGCCAACATTAAAAGTCTTCATTAGATTAATCTTTACAGACATCAGTGTTAAATTGGGTTTAAAACTTGTAAAAAAAAAAAAAAAACAAAGGTTAGAAAAGTTTGTGTTAATAATATTTATGAAATATAATCACTGTGAATGGGTTAGTTTGTTGGGGTGACAGATGGCCTCCTGACGCATCTGGGCACCACAGATGTTTGGGTTCCAGTCTATCTTAGGAGCCGCCTGACGTCTCCTTGCTTCCTTATCTTAATGAGTGTTTAACCATTTCTGCTCTCTGTCAGCTCTGCAGCTTCAAGGAAAGGACAGGAAGGGAGCAGAAAAACCCACACACAAAAAAAACGGGAGAGTCCAAATGAGAGAGCAGAGGAGACGGCGAAGGAAAGAGACAGAAAGAGGACCTCTGATAAAAACATTCCTGACAGCTGATAAGAGGGAAAAGGAGATCCAGTTTGCTGCATAGATAGGGTAGGAATGTGTGGCCAGATGATGATGACTGGGTCCATGACTTCACTGCCCCTATCTGTGCCTGCCAAGACACATCACTGCTGCCTGCCTGCATGCTATCCAGCCTCATTTTTTCTAATCCCCGCCAGGATTTGATGAAGGCTGTGCCTTCATAGTCTCTTGTTTTTTACTCAGCAATATTTGGACCCATAATTATGTTACTGCTATGAAGCTGAGTAGTTTGTCCAAAATTCCTATTTTCGCTGTTCTGTACTTCATGTCTCTATAATATTGTGGTGTAAAAAAGTGGGATAATTTCAGCTTGATTGGCATGGACCAAAAAGTTCAGGGTTAACTAAACTTTGCCTTGGAAAGGAAGCATTTGCGTTTGAATTATTGCCCTGTGGCAATAGCAACGAAGTGAACATGAGAGGAAACAAAATTCAGCTCAGACACCGTGGAGCTCACCCAGGCAGCCAGAGAGGGCATTTTAGCCATGCAGCCGATCTCCCAGCGCTTTAATTTAGGACAAATCAAAGTGCATAGATGTGCCCTAAAAAGGCCTGTGTAGACGCCGTCTCTCAGTGTGAGACAGAGAGAAGAAGTGGGTTCAGGGAGATTGGGTTAGTGGGAGCCAGAGATGCGTGTGGATCAGACTCTTGCTCAGCTGTCTCCATAGGTAATCAAAACAAGCCTGTGTGGTTTGTGTATGTCAGTCGGCTCAGCAAAGAAACGGGCAACTTGACCAATCTCAAGAAGTCTCTACTGACCCTCCTGATCCAGAAATGTGGACAAGTATTTGCACTTTTTACTGCTCTCTGTGATTAGACTATATCAATCTCACATTATATTATCTTACTGAATATAAGGAAAAATGAAATTCTCCGCTCTCTGATCATCAAGCTCGACATCAGATCCAAACAATTACCTGTCCTCAGTCACTGTCTGTTGCCTGCTCAAACTATTGTGTAAAAATGTTGACGACATCCCATATTTCTCAATGTTTTTACTTCCAAGGAGCCAGACTTTTTGTAAGTGGTTGTAAGCAGTATTTCTTCAGAGTTTCTGAAAATAGTTCAAAGATTTTATGTGAACATTGGCTGATTTTTTATTCCTTTTCAGTACAGAGACCTATTAGCTCCAAACCTGCCATCCAGGCGAGATGCCTTTCAAAAATATCCAGGCCCCTCAAACTCTTTCACATTTGTGTCATGTAATAAATGACATATTTGAATTTACTCACACAAAATGTCCACAATTGTCATGTGGAGGGAAAGACTCACCAATAAGAATTTAGTAATACTAGGTCCTTCTGATTGCTCAAGGTGTGGTTTTCACCTTGACTAGAGACTGAAATAAATACTGAACATATTAATGTCTTTCTCAGGATATAATCACCTAATGGGGCTATTCAGATTAAACACCACTTGTTGGTGGCAAACCTAATAACCCACACAAGCAAAGAAATTCAAACATATATCCATAATTTAGGTGTTATAAAGTAGTATGAGAAGGAAAATATTTGTTTAAACTTAAGGAAACAAAGCTGCAATAATGCAAGGAAAGCGAAGGAATTAGCAGAATGAAATATTGTCCCCTATCACTGCAAATGAATGGATTAATGTCACCTGGCTTAGTCCTAACTATAAAAGGTTTTCTCGTTACCAAGATATTGGACGAAGAGCATGTAATGATGAGTAAAAAAAAAGAGCTCTCTTAAAAATAGAATAGACTAGGAAAATGTTGCTCAGTCAGTAAACATAAAAAACTATCCATTTGCATAAACTTGCAAACAAGCAAACAAAACAAATTATAAAATAAATCAAACAATTTCCATCAAGACTTTCAAACTTTAATGTTGCAAAGCAGATGGTTGGAACTTATAATACCTTTATGTTTTTAACTTCTAACTAACTTCTACTAACTATCCCTCATCTTTCTGTTGGGTTCTTTGACATTTGTGAATAAATGTTCTCAAATTCACTTCTTAAGCTTTCCAAACAGTTTTTTTAATAATGAGATTTATGTATGTTATAATGAAAGCTTTTTAATGAGCGCAATCAGAGTGGAGAGAGGCTGTCTGTTACTGAAAATTCCAATAAAATACATTAAAATGTGTGGTTGTAATGTGAAAAAAAAATAACAAAAACATGCAAGGGGCAGGAATATATTTGTAGGCCAAAGTAAATATCCCTATCCTTTCTAAAGTCCTTAGAATTTTTCTCAAAGACCCGTAAATAATGTTTTTTTAAAAATTTTATGGACACTTAACCTTTTTCTAAGCAGACAGTGTACAGCATAACATCATGGCTTGGTCCAAGGACTGGACTGGAAATGATTGAAAAAAGTGAAGGTACAGGTCAAAACATAAAGGAATACAACCTTGGACCACAAAATATATGAAAAATGGTCTGTTCAATTTGTACTGGCAATTTTGAAATTTCAAGTTCCAAGTAAGAGAAAAGAAGCAGATGAACACTGAAATTGGAAATCTGACTTTGTAAGTCCCCAAGCCCCCTTGAGTTTAAAGATCCAATATGTGTTTATACCGATATATGAACTATAGGAAAAGCTAACCAGGGAAGAGGATATTCCTTTAATGTGTAATTCAAGGAAGCACCACAGTAATAAAAATGACACCTACATTTAGCCGGTATTCTTACTCGCAACCAGTTTTGACCTCTTAGACAAAGAAAATACAGAAGAAAATCTAACTGCTTGGAAGCAAAGTATTACAACTGTATTACCATATATTTTGAATCTTATTGGATAGTTGGGGAGAGTTTAATGGTTCAATTTGTATATTGTGTTTTTTTTTCCTTCCCATTAAATAAAGAGTCTTATGTTTTGACCTCATCTCCAAACTATAAGTAGCCTTCCAGTCAGGAGGAAGCAGCAGCACAAGGACACAGTAAACTCACACTTCACCTTTCAACTGAAAAGAAAAGTCAGGAAGAGGAGACATGTAGTGAAGCACGTCCTCCTGCGCAATACAATTTTCATACAACTCAACATTGCAGTGAGATAACGTTCATGCTACTTTTTTTAAAATTTCCCGTCAGACATAAAACAAAGAGATAATCCATGAGTCATACCAGGACTGTGTGTGTGTGTTTGTGTGAAATTTGATGGTGTTACAACATTATTAGAGATAGAAAAGATTGAGGCGTAGGTCAGAAGAAGTTTTTTTTTTCTTTTTTGCAGATTTTCTTTTCTTAAGCAGAGAATGCCTGACAGCAATCTGCCAGCTCAGACGCCAGTCTCCACACTATCATCAGGGTGTGATGAGGCAGATAGCACTGGGAGCACTCACTTCTTCACAGAGTGCAGTGGAGCATGAAGGCATGGGTGGAGTTGCTGGTGTATGGGGGAGGACGTGGATGGGATGAGGTGGTATTCAAAGATGGCTAGACAGTTTGAAATCTGCTGTGAGAAACAGACAAGAAATATTCAATCGGCTGGTGTGGGGAAGACACAATGGCACCAGCAGAGCGACAGCAAAAAAAGCTCGCCTAAGGCATAGGTCAGAAATGTTATCACTCAGCCTCTGGTGACATGCAGAGTCTGTCTCCATCATCAGGGCAGTCATTGTTTTCTTTGTCCAGTGGTGAATACAGAACCCCGGCGCCCACTTGTTTGTAGTGGACAAACAGGTCTAGGTGGAGAATTAGATTAACAGCTTTTGTCAGATTTAGACCACAGACACAGGCATGCATAACTGGAATTTTTTTATTTTTATATATATATATATTTTAAGAACTGTGTCCAGGTATTGCTGCCAAGAAGCATTCATTCAAGAATATTTGATTATCTTCTGATAGAGTAACAATATAAAATAGATGCTCTGTAGGTTTTAGAAAAATTTACGACAAAAAAAAAAAAGTACATTTAGAAAGAGCGACCCAACTGCAGTTACAATGGCCAAATATCCAATCCACGTCAGAAGTCCCAAGCAGAAACCAACGCAAAACAAAAAGAAGAAGAAGAGAAGTCCAAAGCAGAAGTTTCATGTAATGTATGTATTGCTTATTTAGTGTCCAAACCGAATCGTTCCGGTTACTAGGCAAGATCCGGCCTTTCTTCTCTCTCATTGGCTAGCCTGGTTTATTTATTACTAATCCTAACATTCATGAGCCATTATCTAACCCTAACCTGAATCATTTTCTAATCCTTACATTCGAGGAGCATTTCCTAAACCTAAAGTTACTATTTTCCTAATCCTAATATTTGAGAATCAGCCCCTAGATCTAATATGATCCATCTATTTAGTTCAACATTTAGGACCAGGTACATCCACAAAAAGTTAATATTACAATTTAGTGATTAGCAGTGTTTAACTAACTTCCACTTGAGAGTTCCAGTAAGGATTGGCTATATGGCAGTGTCCTTTTGACCCTTTGTAACTACAGGAAGGTACTCTTGTATTTAAAAGTCAGGAAAAAGTTTTACTTTCTAAAGCCATTTAGAACAGACCCAGATTAGTTGATCCTTTAGGCTAATTCTAACTGCTTGTCTGAGACCAAAGCCTTAAGCATTTAAGCAGCATTAAATAGTTCCTTTATCAAAAGAATAATAATAGCAATCTATGCAAAAGCTATCTTAGGAACTTATAACGCTTTGTTAGATTTGCAATGGGTTGCCATTTTTGACAGAAGCCAATTTTCATATGCAATGGAATCAGAGGTAGGACGTGATGTGGTGGCCAATGATCTTCGTAGACAAAACATGTACTGAGAATATGTCATGTAAAGAAGATAACTAGTGTCACATTGCCTTTCACATATTTTCCTTTGTAAATATTCATCAGCTTCTGTTTAAATACTTCTTGTGATCTTAAAAAATTTGACTGAATGTATCCTGATCATTTAATGGTTTGGTATAGTTCTGAATTTTCAGGTACCAGATTTAAAATTTAGTCTTTAGTTACTGTTTCACTTGGTTCATGTTTTCTTTACTTAGTTTGCTTCTTTGTTTGGATTTTATACCAGTAGTTTCTTGTTTTCGTGTTGCTCCTGCTTCTGAGTCTTCTTTAGCCCCTTTCAAACATGCCATAAAAATAGTAATTTTCCCGAATTTGTCTTTTTTACTCTGAAAAAAAACTTACAGCCTCAGTGCAGCTAACTCTCTCTTACTCTCTTAAGTCTCTCATCCAATATGTATAACAGCACTGGAGAGATCAGTTGTAAATATAATACATATTTAATAAAAACAATGAAAATATGATGATGATGATGATGATGATGACTAAGGCAGCGGCAAGTAGGAACACTGCACAAGGAACTGAGGTGAGACGTACTGCAGGCAGAGAAGTCCAGGAGTGAGACCAAAGATTGGAGCAGTGTTAACTTTTTGAAAGTACTCAGGTAATACTTGATTGTAAGATGGAGGATGGCACACCAGGGATGGAGAGCTAGGAGACCAGGATGTCTGCGGGAGCTTCCTGCTTAGTTGCAGGAGATTACAAGATTATGTAATCCGAGAGTAAGGACCAGACATGGAGGGCGGGCAGGCAGAACACGGAGATGGAGTATTCATTACAGGAGAACAAGGAACCTGAAGGCAGTCAGACTTGCTAGGTGAAACCAGGATTATTGAGAAGCTTGTGAACTGATCATGAGGAAGTTGCTGGAAGGGAAACCTTGGAAGGAGCACAGAGATTACATACATGTTTGTCACTGGATAAGTCTGTCAGTCTGAGCAGAATCACACGGAGGACTTGAGTTTTTACCCAGATAGTCTGACACTCAGGCACTGAAGGTCTGACAGCCACCTCCATATGTCTACAGCTTGTGATGAGCTTCATTGAGCTTCACCTGGGTAAGGTGGCTCCACCCCTGGCTTGACCGACAGGTCCTCAGCTCAGCCAGGACCTCTGGTAGAATTCTCCAGAACAGAGGAGAAATATGCATAAAGCAGATAGACAAAAACAGACAAACATCCCAGAGACACAACACTTTGTCTTCTTTTGGTTTGGTATTTTGAGTCTTTTGTAGGGTTGTGTTATGTTTTATGTATCCACTCTTTTCTGGTCTCTGCATGTCCCTTTCTGTTTATCCCTCCCAATAGAATCCCTCAGCTTCTCTGTCCTCACTTTTGTCAAGCATCTGTGTTCATAATAATACTTCACTGTTTTAGCTATTCTCATTCAGATCCTTGTCAATTTTCCTGTGTTCATGTTGGATTCTTTAGTTTGCCAGTGGTCCTGTTGCTCTTTTTGTTCACTTGTATGCTTCTGGAGTGCAGCCTTTCAAATTTCCATAGTTTCTGCATCCTTTTAAGTTTGTCAATTGTCGCCTGTTCCTCATTGCGTTTGCATTCTCCACATTAACAAACTGTGACATTTCATGTAAGGTGCTGTGGCATTTTTCGGATTGGAGTTCACAAAAAGGTGTAGTCCCTCTCTGACAAGCCACTACCTTTATCCTCCAGGATAAAGTTCAGGAAAGATATTACTTGCTTATAAATTTTTAACAGAACATCATAAGTATTTTTCTAATTTCATAAACTGTATCACAGAATTTTTGGCTCCTACAACATGGAGCATCTCCCAAAAAAGTCTTTAAAATATGTGGATCTATGGATATGTGTGGTATCTAAATATATGTATGTTAATAAAATGTTGTGATTCAGCTATTTAAAAATGTAAAAGCAAAAAGAAAGATCTTAGGCACTCCAAAATAAATAAAATATTTTCAAAGGGACATGCCAACATGTTTATGATGAATGCAACCTTCTTAAGGGCTTCTTAACACACAGATCACAAATGTACTTGAAAAGTAAAGTATAGTCATGAGCAGTGTCGTACAGAATTTGTTTTATATTTTGTATAACTACAACCTCAAAAATTAAAGATGTTTCCATTATATATTAAAATATCAACAATTAAAAGGAGTTATACAACTTAAACTTACTTTTGGCAAAACGTCAAGTCTCAAAAACCTTTGTGCCCAAATTTGAGTTAAATCACATCGAAAGAAGGCAAATGCTCATCACAAAGATGGTTCTGTTTAGATGTACAGTCAAACTTTTCCTCAACAATCATAATTCTCTGATGTTTTGTTTTTTTAGCAACAGGAAGTGCACAGTGGTGCATTAGTTGGATGGAAACAAACATTTTTATTGCATGCTAATTCAGGTTAATGAAATTGTGAGGAGTAATATATTGCTGTACATTTTATAGGTAACGTTGTATATTACTGTGTTCCTGAAAAAAAATTATATATTCCTGTAACTTCTTACTTTTGTAATGCATTACTCCCAACACTGGTCATGTGATACAGTCACATAATCAGAAGCATTAATCTTACAGTGACAATACCATAGTAAATTTTAATACATTTATAAATACATTTACCATATGAGTACATTCGTACAATATGGTATCCTGATTTGGATACCCCTTCAGGATCCCGAAAAGCACCCGTTACATGGATCAATTTTCCTATTGATCTGCTCATCTTCTGCAATTCTCTCTTAAATGAAAATATAATTATAACTTAAAAAACGGAAAGGATAAAGAAAAAAGTATACTGTAAAGTTTCCATTGCCACAACTTGTCGCAAACGCTGACAAAATCCATGACAGATATAAAATGAATGGCTGTGCATATGCATAAATATTTTTGTCTGATCTGCTATGAAAGAAGTACAAGGCTCATCTCAAGTTTTACACTTGTAGTTATCAAGACTACACCATTCCCCAGGAGTTAGGCAGGCAGGTTATTGAAAAATTCCTCAGAGATCATAACTTGACATCTGAATGTAACTACAGGAATCCTGGAGTCGTGAAGTGTAAGTTGATCTGGAGTCATACCAGCTGTCATTCTCTGCTGAAGAGTTTGAAGTGGGAACGGACCAGCCAGTGAGCGTCTTTCCAGTTTTATTTATTTATTTAATTACTTCAGGGAAATCCCAGTAAGACATTTGTTCTTATCACAGCTTGTGGTTACCTTTTTATAAAACAAAGCTATGGCACAGTTTAGTGGATCAGTATGACATTTATTACCAAAGATTGCATTTCGACTAATTTCAATTCATACAGACATCTGTTACATACAGCACCCTCCATACTTATTGGCATCTCTGGTAAACATATCACAAAGGAAGAACTTTAATTTTTTAAACTTTCAAATTAGGTCAAAAATATAAACATTACCACATTTATTACCGTCAATAATTCCTCTTAAATACATAAAGGAAGTATTTCTCTCATTTAGACTTTTTTTAATTAATCAGAGCTCTATTTGTTTTAAGTTTTTTTTTTCAGTAATTCATTGCTTACTCTTCCCAAATAACTATATGACGGACATGGCAGTCTTGGATCTGTTCATTAAAACAGGAAAGTCAAGAAAGCAATTCATCAAAATGTGTTTTATTATTTTATTTTATTATATGTTTTATATTATATATATATATATATATATATATACATATATATATATATATAATATATATATATATATATATTATATATATATATATATATACATATACATATATATATATATATTATATATATATATATATATATATATATATATACAGTATTATTGGCACTCCGTAGCAGCTAAGGGATTGGTATGATGACAGGTATGATTTAAAATAATGATATAAGATTATTGCTTTGAATTTTGTCTGTTACTTGATTACTGTCTTTTTTTCTTCTGAGTACCCAGTTTTTAACCAGACAAACCTTTTCAAAGTCGTGGGACCTTCTTCTCTGCTTGTGTGATGAGATATAAAGTTGGGAGAAAACATATTACTATATCCGTTTTATGGCCTGGAAGTTTTGTAATATTTTGTAAAAATAATTCCATAAACAGAATCTAGAAAATGTCAGACCCTACTTTTTGTTGGCATAAACATTGGTTCATATTTTTCCTAACTACTTTAATAGCGATGCTAAAAGCTTTTCTCTCACTGTGCGTCTATGTCACAATATCCTTCAGGCTACATGTTATTCAAACATATTCACTAAGTCCAGGGATCACAGCAACATCTTGTTCTTCATTCCTTCGGTGTGTCATAAAAGGTGCAGTGTATGTTTGTGTTGGTGTTGGCATGAGGCCCTGTCTGTATTTGTGAGTGTTTCTGCCTTTCGGAAAGCACATTTGATCATGATTGTGTAACTCTGCAGCACGGAGGCAAGGAAACCAAAAACAGATGTGGTCTCTTAAGTTGGGAAGATGGGTGTGCGGGAGGGTGGGGTGGTCTCCAAGCATGGGGGATGTGCATGGACAATGCATGCCCCCCCTCCCGTTATTGATTGCCGATCCTTTGGTATGTTTGAGCTATCAGCAGGGGTCCATAGGATAAGATGACAAACCGAATTGAAAGGGGAAAGTCGGAGATGACCAGAGTAATTCATCCAGCTTGTGTTTAACTCGTCATCTCCTCCAACTGTCCAACAGTAAGCTGGAATTCATTAATTCTCGGAGGATTTTGAAGTTACTGTTTTGCTCCTGAAAATCCGACACACATAGGCTGATTGTTTCGGTGGCACAATAGAAACAACAGTGTTCCAGACGTGTTTTATCTTTGGCAAGTTACACAGCGAGGGAGGGAACGTTTTCTTGTGAAAGAAGGAATGCAAAGTATTCCCCACAATGCCACACTGCTGCAATTACTGCAGCGCCTGGTGATGGGCCAAGACAATGAGACGACAGCTTGTGGTGTTGAGGAGGGGGGGACGGTTCAACTCCCATCTCTCTTCTCCATAATGCAGACTCATTGTTAAACTATCTGCGCAGTAGTTTTGCTTCCAGACCTCTAAACCGAGGTCTGATTTGATTCTTTTTTATACAGTGAAAGATTATTGTTTAGGCTTAGAGAAAGGCATTATACATGACAGCTACAGTGTTTTTCCTTTTGGGTGTCCACTTTTACTGTCAGTTTGGTCACCATAGTGATACTTACATAGTTTTTGGCGTCCTTGGTAATTAACTGCACAATCCTGTTCTGTGTAAAAAAACACAAACTAAAGAGGTGAGATTAGGCACGTTAGGGCAGAGCATGGGATGTGGGAAAAGAGCTCGTTGTTGCCAGAGTGTCTGTCTCCCCTGCGGCCTCGTCCGCTGCCGCCAAGGGCCGTCTGCCCTCCCGCCTGCTGTTATCAGCTGGCTCAGCAGTGGCAAAGAAATAGCCAAACAAGGGGCTGTTTATCTGCGCAGACTGTGTTCTCTGCACATCCCGGCCTTTGGTCTACGGCACCACTCAAATCTGTCCGGCTCTACAAAGAAAAGACCTGTGGACCTCCTCTAAACAACAGTCTGCGCAGAGGAGACAGGGGTACAGATCAATAGGTGGCAAAGCAAATTCCCTGCAACAGCATCCATTTTACTATTTTTTGTATTCACGTTTTGTTGCATTTAAAAATATTGTAAATGCTGGCATACTATCAACTGATGCTTTACTGATGGTGACTAAAGATTGAACTAAATGCCATTCATTACGTTGTCGATCGTGCAGTTACATTTTTATTTCTTTCATAGCTGCAAACTCATGAAAAGAATTATGCACATTCCTAATCTGTATGTTTTTTTATTTATTTAGTCAGAATTGATTACTGTGTAAAAAAAAATCATAGTTCAGTTTTATAAGCTAAAATATAAATCCATCTTGTAATCAAGTCTGTATGTGTAAAATCAAAATACACTTACAGATGTCTTTAAACATCACCTGATGTAATTAACAGCCTCACCAGAAAAATCCAAAAGTATTATGCCTGGTTTGGCAGCTTTCACCTGGTTGTCCTCTGAAGGGACGCAAACCTGTAGTTATAAATCTTTGCCCCTTTCACCACATTACAACATGTTGTCACTTAACAACATGTCATGACATGCCAAGTTCTAAAGTTCAGCTCTAAAGTCATTCTAAGTATTCATACTATACTTTATTGAATTTACATGCTAATCATGACCATGAACAGACTGTCATTTTATATGATTGAATGATGATACAATAACTTCAACAAGTGTTATAATTGAGCACTTAATAAACCTAATCTATTTTCCCTAATCCCCACAGGGCAAAAATATGCATACAATTTAATTCATATACTTATATGTCCACTAATATTTAGAAACCACGCACTTGTAGCCATTAGCGAGCTTCTGGTATGATTCTGGTTAGATATCGGACTGATGTACTGGTTGGAATTGTAGAACTTTGTAACCTTTGTATGCTGTAGAACGTAAATTTGTTTAGATTCCTGGGGGGGGGGGTAGAAGTATCGTTTTCTGCACTCATTTTCTGCACTCAGTATTGGTAAGTACTCACATCCAAGTATCAGTTTCGTGTCAGTTTGGAAAAAGGGGTATCATTGCATCCCTACTTTTAATCATAGATTATAAATTTTCCATACATGGTTTATGCTGGACCTATTTTCTAAGTCTAATGTTGGTTAACTTTATTTATACCAACTAGCTTTTATGTGCATTTTAGATCATGATCCTGTCTGAGCACCCAATTGTGTCCAAGTCTAGTGATTGATTTGTGAAGCAAATTAATTTTGAAGTTGTCCTCTGTTTTTGCTAATTCACCTACAAACCCTTAGTATGCAGACTGCAACCACCATGCTTTACAGTTGGTGTACTGTTCCAAGTAATCAAATCCTTCAAAAATATCTTCTGACATTCAAGCTAAATGGGGGAAGCTGCAATTATCAGTTGCATTTGAGGGTGTCCATTATGGATAAGGGACATTTTTCTTGGTCAGCAAATTTTCAGTCCTTGGTGATTTGTTGTAAGTATTTTATAATAACCACAAAAATAGAATGTTCTAGTTTTTGACATCCTTTGATGGAAAACATGTCAAATACGCAGCGGAACAGTGCAATTTAAAATTCAACTGACATCCTCCTCCCTAATATTGGTGATCTATTTATGATATGGTGAGATATGCAGTATCTATAAACACTGTCCCTTCTTAAATGCAGTCACATTCATGCACAAAGCAATGCCTCTGTTATCTTAAAGGCAGGGGAACCGTGGCTCCAGTGTCTGCCGACAGTGGCCTCTTATGGGGCAATGTTTCCAGATAAAAAAGGAAGCCACCCACCCATCATGAAGAAATAAAATCTCTTTCAGACATCCTGACTCTGGGGACCTTCTGTTGAGATCATTTTAGATGAGGCTTTGATGAATGATATATGTATCAACTAAAGACCTGGATGGAGTTCTGTTTCAGGTCTCAAGCATATGATTTTCACAAAGGTCATCTTGCTAAAAATACTTTTTGAAGATGGTTTAGGGATGACACTGTTTTTGGAGTCCTCCATTTTCTAATTGACTATTTTCATAAATTGCTTTAAGGGATGCTATGGTACATTTAAGCTTTAACTGGATACAGTTTGCAAAACAATTTTACTTCTTTCAGTGATGAATATTTATGTCATGATGAGTGTTGAGATTCATTATGTTGACACAGAATTAGACAGGCAGTCAGACGAACATCATGGGTCAGAGGTCCTAGGGAAGTGAAGACAGCCTACCTCTCTGCAGGACAAACTGTTCACTGGTGTTGACTTGAAACTGTCCAGACTCTTGAAGTAGTTCTCACTGGCCGTTTCAGCTGACCTACCTCAAGTACAAACTACGGGAGGTATTAGCTAGACTCCTCGTAATAACCCAGCGCAGTGGGAGTGCTTGAACAGTTATACTCCCAGGACCCTTAGTGGCAGATAGTGCTGCTTTATCAACACCACATGAGGAAGAATGTTTTTTTTTTCCTGTTCAGCATTTTTCCTGTGGGAGATGCCACAGCTCTAGGATCAGCAGGAATTATAGGATGTGCCTGAAACCAAGGAAAATGTGAACTAACTGTGGTTCTAAGTTTACAAAAAAAGCAGCTTCAGATCAGTCTGAAAATGTTTGTATTTTTGTATAAAAACTTCAATAGGGACAGCTTTATGTCACACATAGTTCTATGTATCTCATTTTAGTTTTAAGGGATCAACAAATACAAAGTAGAGCAAAACTGTGTATTAGAAGGTAAAGTTAATAGAGAATAAAACTTAAAATAGTTGCACTCATTTATAGTCAGCCATCAGATGCCACTAAAAGTGCAAACATTTACATTCAGAGATCACCTAGTTTGCAAATTAGTAATAGGTAATATGGACTTCAAATTTCATTATACTATTTTATGACATTTTTTTCTATGACAATAAAAGTAACGATAAAAAGCATGTATCTTTGGGAATATGAATCTATTGGTGTGGTCAGGACCTTAACTAAAAAAAGTTTACTTTCTTCAAAAGATTAGTAACATTAAGCTTCAGATGTACTGCAAAACAATTCACAATAATTGAATTAAATCATATTGTAAAATTTAAAACAGCATTTTTTGAAGATCTTATCAAAAGAAATAAAGTCCATAATCCAGAGTTTACTGTCATCACAGGATTACTAGTTCTCATCAGAATTGTATTAAAGTTTAATTTTCCTTCCATTTCACAATTTTGCATGAATCTGCGTTGATGTATCACATAAAATCCCACGAAATTACATAGTTTTTGTACCTTGACAAAATGTAAAAACATATAAAACCAATATAAAGTTAAAACTTACAGTAACATGCAGAGAATGTGTGTCATTCATATATTTTCAATAAAATACAAGGTAAGTAAAATAGGATATAATAAAATTGCAGATGTTCCCATAAAAGTAAACATGTATACTTCCAAACTGGATTCCACACTTTCTGTTCTGTGATATTTCTTCTGCATCACGCTGAGCAGGGTTCCTTTCAACCTTGCCCCCTTATGTCTCTGGCCTTTCTGACTTCCCAGAAGTTTAATATTGCCTGCGCTTTTAATCATTTAAGTCTGGATGTGGCCAGAGTGACACAGCGGGTGTCCGGATCGGGGTAAAAAGAGAAGTAGGATGGCTTATTTTTACCACTGGTTTAGGAAAGACTGGGCTACAAGCACTGGGAGAAAAGATGCTTCTAATTACAGATATCTTCCTCCTTTTCACTCCATCTATGGTTTACCTCTAAATTCATTGCTTGCTTATCATCACTCTAAAGTTTTCTTGTTCCATTACCAATATCGGTCTGGTATTTTTTGGGGTTTAGAAAACATTTTAAAGAGCAATTTGTAACAGTATAGGTTGGGAAAATGTAGTAAGAGAAAGAAATTGAGATTTATGCTCTCTGCTTTGAGCTATTCATGAAAGAACTTCTGCAGCTGCACACGATTCCAATAACAATCCTGTTTTTAAGTGTTAATCACTGTTGATTCGAGATTAAGGGAAATACTAGTGCATGCTTAAAACCACAATCCGGCCTTCATTTAGAGGTCAGGTTCATCAAACATAAAAACATTTCACCAAAACCATGGGGTCACATATGTCTTGCAGCTGTCACTATACAGTAAACGTTACATCCAGAAAAAAAGATGGTGAATTAGAGGATTTCAGATCCTGCAAAGGGTTAACTAAAACGTTGTCCTTCATGCGAGATGACTGAAAAAGTGTGCAGAAAGAAAGAAATCAGAGAAGCCCTTGGAGAAGACAGAATGAGTAAAAAGGAATGAAGTGGAAGGATTGCTTGAGAGCAGAATTAAAGGAGAAGTGTGGGATTAAAGGCTAAAAGCAGTGTGAAGAAAGGGATCAGAGGCAAAGGCGAGTCAAAGGAGCGGGAGAAAGAGAGAGAGACACATAAGAGAGAAAGGAGTATGCATCCATCCTGGCTGGGGCTGTCGGTGGCAGGGCCTCCCTCCCAGCACCAGGGGCTCCAGGGCTGTGGCCACATAATGAAGGCTTGTTTGAGTTCACATTCAACATCACAGAGAGCGCCTAGAAAAACAGTGCCCCACGGGCTACTTTTATTAACCCAGCTAGCATTCCCAGCCTGAAAGTCTATTCACAAGCACCTTTCTCACTTCTAATCCAAACTTCACATACCTTTCTGGCATAAATTAAGTGTCTTGTCTCTTTTTTCATACAAATCTAATCAAGAATTATAGTTCTCTTCAGGACAGGGTTTTGTTCTGTTTCGCTTTCTGCTGTTTCTGCCTTTTAAAGCCAGGTGACTTTCTTTGTATAGCACACTTTCAACAACATGGCATTTAAGGTGCTTTCCTTGATTTGGGGAGAACGACAATAGACAATAAAACAACATTATAGACACAAAACATATGACACATTAAAACATATGACAGTCCAGCTATTATAAATCGCTTACTCAAAGGCAGCTCTAAACAGATGAGTTTTTAGTTTTGATACACGCTCTGCTGCTTGTCTTTTTCTCTCTCTGCCCCTCTGTCATAACATTCATAAGCTATGCTGAATGATGGCCGTGTGAGAGTCACAAGGGAGGATATTTGACTCAGGATTTTCCGATAATAGGATCTGAAGCGTGTTTGCAACAGATAGTGGTTTTGTGGTGGTGGAAAGAAGTATGTGATCTTGCTACTGTTTGGAACAACAACTCTTTCACTGCATACAGCCTTATGCATTTTTCGTTTATACGTTTGAAATGAAAGCATAGGGACCACTTCAAATTCACAGAATTTCACAGGCATCTAAAAGTACAGCATATATTAACTGAGCGGTTACAAACAGAATCTATTGGCCAGTGGAAAACTAGACATGCGTGATGCACTGAGTGAGACGGAAAAAAGGCACAAAGGAAACACCGCAACAAGGTACACATGTATCTCTTATTTGATTTGCAATAGTGGCTTTTTAAACGTTTTTATGGCCACAGTGGCCTTTATTTGACTGTGGATAGAATTGGGAGAGAAGTATGGAAGACATGCGGCAAGAGTCCACCACAGGACTCAAACCCAGGACAACAGTATCAAGGACTGAGGCCTTTGCACATGGGTAGTCCGCACTAAGCATTGTACTACGTGACGCCCCAATAAATGGAGGTGCATCTTTTCAGGATAGAGTTTAATTTAAAGCAATTGAAATGTGTCATTAAACTTGTGTGTTGCAAAGAACCGATTACAAGGGGAAGATCTGACCTCACTAATTAAGGATGGTAACCCCTCTAAACAGAGGGGGGAAAAATAGATTGGAACATAAAACATTTCTACATTCCATGCTTTCTGCTGTCAAACATTCAGGTTAAGTTGAATAAAAATAAGTGTGGAGGAATCTTGTATGGCTTCAGACCATGCTTAACTGGACCATACTGACTCTGAACCTGTTGTTTATCTTAATCTAATCCTCGATGTCAATCAAAACTGCCATAACACCCCCCACAATTAACTTACATAAGTACACCATTAAATTTGAGTGATAAACCTCTTCATGCATTCTTTTCGCACGTTGTTTACCATGTTTACCAGGGATCATATCTGATCAATCATTATGGGCCACCTCGATCAGAAATTCCTGAGATGATTTTCTTAACCTGGTCAAGATCTGTAGATTGTTACTGTACATGAAAATTATGTCACAAAATGTTTAAAACTGCTCTGTCGGTGCAATGCATATGTGAAATGAAGGAAATGTTTACTTTAAAAAAAAACCAACATCTACCACACCCATGGTCTTTGAAAGAATCTTGTGTTGTTTATTTGTTTGACAACAAACCAAAACCTAGTTAAAACAAACTAAAGGGTGATGAGAATCCACAGACCCGATGGGCTACAAAACTATATTAGACAGATAACATATTGCCAGCATTCCTGAAGAACTAAACTATCTGATCTGTTATCTTCCGAATATAATTTGGTTGGTTGGGCAGGAAAACTAGTGTTGTAGTTGTTCTGTGCCCTATGCTGGGCCAGTTAAATAGCTTTGTCATCCAGTAAATTTATGTAGAATAACTTAGTTTTTCAGCAAACAAATTTTAAGGAGAATCATCGTTAAGTGCGTTTCCACTATTGGAAGTTAAGGGTAATTTCACTAGGCCTTCCCAGTATGAGCGTGTCTCTCTTTCACCGAGCTTGCCCGACAGGGCCCTTTTCAGGGTCATTTCAGGAACATACCAGGAAAGTACCAGCCTTGGGATATGTACTCAGAAATTTTCTGTTATGCACCATTTCCACAAGGACTGTACGGTAGAGAATGGAACAGGTCAGTACGGCCTGGAACGGGTAGGTTGTGTTTCCATCAGTGGCGGCTGGTGGAATTTCTTCCAGGGGGGGGGCTATGACTATGATGGTTAAATGTTAGCTGCCAATCAATTTTTTTTTAACCTGATTAATACAGGGCAGCTGTGAATAAATCCTGACTAATTAACATTCCAAATATGACTAAAAACATAACAATTTGCGGTGTAAAGGGACAAATACAATTGCCATAGCTCTTTTTCATTAAATAAAGGAGCGATTAATAGATTGTTTTATCTTTTAGCCAGTTGCTAAGGCAAATTAACTGACTAACATTTTCTGCATTTAAAGCTGACTGTTTCTCAGTCATGTTGGACAACCCTGATCATCCCTAAATGGGACTATCCTACAACAACAGAATGATTTCAGTCAGAGGCTTCAACAGTTTTGCTAGACTGCTACTGTAGAGGAGGAAATACTGAGCTGTCTATAGAGGTTCTGGTTCAGGATGGGATCCCTGTTGACACTGGGAGAACCTGCCAGAGCTCCACTTAAAGCCATTCAGAGTATGAGAAAATGTGGTGGAGAAAAGAGATGTTATATTTCTATTGTTCTTTATTATTTCCAAAAAGCTCCTGATACAGGTTTGGGTGATATACATGTGAGGAGGGAGATGATATGTATGATCTCATATGAACTAAGAACAAATGCAAGGTAAGGTAGAAATAACCAAAACATATGAATAAACTCAATATTTGGATAGAAGCAGCTGTGTTAAATATTAAATAAATCAAATCTAATATAGACTTAGTAATACAATTTTACAATTCCCCTTTATCTAAAATGTACACACTCAGCAAACTAACACTCAATCTAAACAATAGGACTACGTGCTCTTATTGTGAAGTTACGAGTCTACACAGCTATTTCCGCTATGTGCTGTAAGTCACTGCTAACTATTAGCAGTAAATTAAATCTGAAAACATCACTTAAACTGAATAATGCAAATTTTTTTAACGCAGCGGTACCTTACTATGAAATGTACTCAAGCTATACAGTGACCCAACATGCATAATTCCACATTAATACAGCGCTTTTTACTTTCGTTTTACTGCTTATTGGTATTTATATTTAGCTGGTAATCAGGTCCGAGCCATGTTACCACAAGCTTCTCCTGCTATGTTTTTCTCTCAAACTGTATTGTTCTGAGTGATATAAAAAAAATATTATTTTTTATTTCTGCATTTTGTGTCTCTTTTCGTTTGTCTCCAACTTCAACTGGTTTGTCGCTATCCGTGTGCGTGCTGTAGGCAGAGACACGCATATCTATGGCTGTACGTCTCCGAGCACGCATCAAAGCGTATTACAAAATCACGTTGGGGCAAGCACTCCCGTGCCCATTGAAATGCATTGTAAGGTCCAAACTTTGAAAAATAGAATCTCACCATGTAACTTTTTGAGAGCGCCTGGGGCAATTTTCAATCTGACTGAGATCGCCCCAACGGGGTGGGGTTTTAGGTTGGAAAGTGATATTCAGGCTGTTGATTGGACAATAATATACAGACTTGGACCGGCAATATTAAACTCTTTTTCTCTTCTCTTTTTTTTCGTGTGACTCAAGGAGGGCGATGCACTATCGCCCGTCATGGACCAGCCGCCCCTGGTTTCCATTATCATCTCAAAAGAACTGTAGTGGGCGGGGACGTGGGCGGGCTTAGCTTAGCAAAAGTTCCAGCAAAATGCAGTCCCAACAAAAGCTCCAGCAAAAAGCATCTCTCTTCTGTTGTTGAAGATTTAATTTTTGGAAAACAGAGATTTCTTTTTTTTTTTTTAAGCAACATGCTGTTATCCTCCGAATAAAAGAGTTCCATAGCTCATAGTGATGTCAGTCTAGCCATCTTGTTTTACAAGGAAACTTTTGCAGCTTATTTTTAGTTGGACATTAAATCCAAGTCAGCTCCAGGACAGGGTGATTGAAATAAAAGCAGGTTTTTGAAAATATTTTTTTTTCACTTGCAATTTCTTCTTTATGAAACAAATATTAATAGAACAAATACTGCATTGAAAAATCTCAAATTAAAAGTACTGCTCTGCCATTAAAATTGTTTTTTTTTGTTTCATGTATTGAAATACAAAACCTAAAACCATTTAAAAACAAAATATAAATAATATAACTTTTTTAAATGCATGCTTGGAACCAAGGTTGAGGTAGTCCGACAAAAGGGGTCGGCTCGAAACGGATGCAGATAATGGAAACACGCCAAAGCGTCCCGTTCCGTACCGTACTAGCACTGGTGGAAATAGGGCCTTAGAGTTGCTTGGCGGAAGCTGTGTTTAAATCTTACTAATTGGTTGTCGCTCAAAGGGAAATTATATCAGCAGAAATTGCCAAACAATTGCCTTAGTAGAAATGGAAGAGTTGCTGTCGAAGCAGTTTTAAACAATATATCAAACAAAATGGTGACAACATAGCAAATAGAAACATAGTAACCATCCCAGCTTCTTCTATTGTTTATCTGGTGTTATTCTTTGCTAATGTGGGTGCCTTCTAGCTCTGATCAGTGACACTACTCACTCCAGAAAAGGTTGCGATATGCTAATATTTGCAAATTTCTTCCCAAATCGCCAATTTTGTAAAGAGACATGATGTGCTGAGAGGACGAGGCAGACTGAATTACTGCGCCATAAAAAGATCCGGTAGAAACGCACCTATTCTCTGCCCATTCCCATTTGATTTGTTGACATAAAGGACATACAGTAGAGAATATTGTAAAAGCCACTGCTGTGTCATTCACAGGCACTCCATGCATTTGTTCACATAAAATGCATCATTTAATCTAAATGATCAAACAAAATTACAATGAAGTTTAACATATAACCACAACAAAGAAAGAATTTCACATCTTAATACCTACAAAATTGTCATCTCATATTCTAACCAAAATTACAATAAAAGTCACACAACGTATTGGTCAGATGGCAACTGTTGCCATTGTTGTGGCTCATACATGTACCACTGCACCCCTCATTGGTCCTGACAATATTCTTAATATTATTTTCACCAATTCCTGCTAGGTCTTTGCAAAAATCAACCTTCCATCCTGAACGGTTGCTCCTGTTGCTGTCTTGGCAACAGGACACCATTATTAGTCAGTATGTTTAAATGCACGTCTAAATCAAGCTTTTGGCGGTAATCAGACTAATGGCTCAGCCATAGCTGAGTCGTGTGCCAGTTTACAAGTCACTCACAAAATCACATTTTTGAATGAAGTGTGTATGCTAGGTGGCGGCATGCGCCCTTTTGTGGTAACATTCTTACTTTGGACTATAGCCACACAGATACTAAAGAAATGCTAAACTCAGTGAAGTAGACGGAGTAAAAGAAGGATGTGCAAAATTAGCAAAGCAATGGATGACAATGACAACAACGCTTGCAGCACAGTAAATTTTGTAACTACTACATCGAATGATTGCGTTACACTCTGTTGCTGCTTGGTCTCTGTTGTTCTCCCTTCCACAGTCTTATCACTTCCCAAAGGGGACAGCCAAGGATGCCTAAACTCAGCTTCTCCTGACTGTCAATTGTATGCAGAGAAATTTGATTTTCCAGTTACATTACCTTGGTACCATAGTCCAATTTTTCAAATTCCAATTTGCTTCGACTTAAGTCGAGCTAAGGTACATACATGCATTTCAAAAGTCTGACTACAGTCAGACAAAGCCAATAATTTGACTTTCTCTTGCCACATGCATCCCTTGGCTACACTCCCCCCTTTTTGTAAACATATTCATGTCTTTGGTTATAGTGTTTTTGTATTTTTGTTCACATTTTCGTGTGTTTATTTTGTTGGGTTTTCTTATGTTTTTTCAATACCACTTTTAGGCATCAAACAAAACTGCCCATATACATCAAGTTGTATGATCTTGTCTCTTTTGGTAAAGCTCTGTTCACAGGACATTATGGTAATATCAGACAATCTTGTCATACCAAGAACTGTATTTTTTCCCCCCACTGGTAATGATATTAATTTTGACCAGACATAGCAGGAAACAATATGAAAGGAACTGAAAAGCTTTGTTTTACTTAGGAACCTGGGAGTTAAGATGTACTCAAATTAAATTAGGAGAGCTGGTTGAAATCCAGTATGGGAAAGAATTCCCCTTATCCTCTTCCAACCTTTTCTAAGGGCCCCATCGGTCCTTTGGACTCTCACAAATCCCCTTAAAATCTGTGGAGTCACTGATGGTATATCAGACCCTGGATCTGCTGTGTGCAGGGCTGGGTGACGGGCTATGGTTTCAAGCCAGCCAGGGGGGAAGAGGACAGCTACTGTGAGGGCGCCCAGAGAGCTGGGAGTCACTCAGCCACATAGACCCTGTGTTTGTGTATGGAGCATTGCGCTCTTATCTCCCGCCTGTACTGACGCCACACTCTTCCTGTTTCAAATCTTTACTGCTGATTTTCTCTTCACTCTTGCCTCAGTCCAAGCCAGTCCTGTTGTTTTTTTGGCGCTCTTGTTCTCTTCAGGCCAGATTAGATAGAGTCTCAGTGGCGACAGAAGCAATGTTACTTTTAATACAGACAAGGGTGAGAAGCTCAATGCATGGGCTTGCTGAAGTATTATAAATTAAATATTCTTAATGTCCAACCTGTTTTTGATTGGTACTGGTATTGAGATGTCACTGTTTATCAGTCTTCCCTTTGGCTGTCAATTTGAATGTTAAAGCTGCTTATCAATATTAATAATTATAGTAATATATTACGTTATGTCGTCAGTTATAAATATGTACATAAATAACATGTTGATTCATATTACAGTTTAGGAATATACATATTTTTTTTAACTGTTACATATTTACTTAATAAAGAGGCAGTGTTAAAAAAATGTTCAAAGACAATAATGTTGAGTACTATGTAGAACTAAGCCTCAAAAAAAGGAAAGGGTTCCTCTTCCCTGTTGCCACACACTTGCCCAGAATAATTATAGTTTTAGATTCAAAGACCCTTAAAAAGAGGGGTCCAGTCAGAGCCATCAGCATTCCATCCTGCTCAAACCTGTCTAAATAATTGTCTGCACCTGTCTCCAATCTATCACACCTGATATCCTTTCCCTTCTGTGTATTTAAACCCTTCACCTTCTATCACTCCCCATCAGTTCATTGATTATGTCATCTTCATACGTTTTGTTTCTTCCTTCTGCTTGTTCATATCAGCCTGGTGTCCTGTTTCGTCGTTTATGTTATCATCCTAATCCTCCAAAGAATTATCCTTGCACCTACAAACGTCTACGTTTGGTCCATGCTACATCATGAGACACATGCACCTGACAGTCTTTAATTTAGGAGTTACAAGAAAAAAAACTACCACGAAGGGGTAGCCATTGGACGTCCTGTTAACAGTTTGCCACAAGCAAGGTAGGAGAAAAACATGTAGAAGAACGTGCCCTGGTCCGATAATAATAAAACTAAAACTCTTTTGCCTACATGCAAAAAGCTGTGTGAGACAGAAAATTAACATTGCACATCAACCAGAGCACACCATCTCCACAGTGAAGTATGGTTGTAGCATCTTCATGATGTGGGGATGTTTTTGAAAATACGAACAGAGCCGATGGATAAAGGAATGAAGCAAAGTACAGGGCAACTAGGTTGCAAAAGACTTGAGATTGAAATGAATTTATGTTCTAGCAGCCAGAGCTACAATGAAATGATTTAAATAAAAAAAATATTTATATTTTAGAATGGCCCAGTCAATGTTTAGACAAAATCCAGAATCTAAGGCTATATATGTGAACTATTTTGTGAAGTGGAATGGGCAAAAATTTTATCTACATGTGCGAAGCTGGTAGAGACATACCCCAAATACTTGTTTAAGGGTATGAATCCTATTGCAAGGCATTGCAAAAATAAACAGATCACTGTGTATGCTGTACAACTGTGTAATAAACAGACGCAGCCCGCTGTACACACAGACACAACGGAAGTGCGCATCTTTCTTCTCCCGGTTTGCTGAATCAAAAACAACATTCAAAACACATAAACACCGAAAAGCTCCACACAAGTATTTTTCTTGGTATCTGCAAGCGTCACTACCAGTCTTCCTTTCTGCTGTCTGGCCAGTCGGCAGCCTGGGTGGCTGATTTTGATGGCGCCAAGTACTCTGAAACGTTGCCGTAATCAGGAACAGTGAGGGGCAGTCTCTATCACAGAGAGTTTCTTTCCTTTTCCTTTGTTTTCCACAGATTTCCTTCCTCATTTTCTTAGATATTCTCTCCCCACTGATGTAAGTCCAAACAGAGGCCTATTTAGAAAGTAAACAGATGAATGAGGGGAGGTGCTGAGCCTGGCGTCCATAGAGTCGGGCTCAGAGCAGACACGTCTCGCTCTACCCTCCCTGCGCTGACACAGCCTGTAAATATACAGCAAGACAAATGGAGTGGCTCTGGAGCAGCCCCCTAACCAATCTCTGGCAAGCAGGCCTGATGCCGGAGAGGCTAGCCGACAGGCTGCGTCTTATTCACTGTCACAAGAGACACATTGTTTATAGGACAGAGATACACTGTAAGACAAACACTAATACCCGTTGAGTGGGTGACACACTGGGAAAACCCTCAGCTTGTGGCTCCAGTGTTGGCTGGGAGAGTATGCATTGAAAGGTTTGCAGCAGCTCCTTATTATACTATCTCCCCTTTCTGCATAATTCTGATCGATCACTGTAGCCAACTTTTATTCTGGCATTATGAAGATCTTTTCAGATGCTGTGCTCTGGTTACGTGGGTTCAACTGTGCCTGTTTTGCTTTCACCACATATTTATGCATCTGATTACTAACTGAAGGCATATATTTTCGCCATAGAAAATTTATTTTCATGCTTCTCTTAGAGGACATCCTCTAGGGGAAAATTAATCTTGGAAGAGCTCATAATAGCAGTTTTTCTTCCTGTTTGTCTCACACTTGGCAAAAACACTGACTTGTATGCTTGCCCTCGCTGTATGATAACTGAATGAGCAGAAGACTAAAGAAAGAGAAACTTCATAGTTGTCGAGACAATTTTCAAAGCAGTGGTGCAAAATTTATTGTCCTGATATCATGCTGTGCTATGAACTATTTAGACACCTCAGGTCACAAATGAACTGTTCCCTCAATATTGCAAGACAATAACTTAATAAGTGGAGGCAATATTTGGTTTATATCCTCCTTAGCTTTAAAATCCACTTCTTGAAAATCTGAGACGTGTAGACACTGTTAACTCCCCCAGATTAAGACTGAACACATCACTGGAAACACCATTTTCATAAAGACCAATTTATACTTTATTGGTTCTTTTCTGAACATGTTTTAGCTTTGTATTTGCTTAACATTTTTCCATGCTTATTTTTTTACTCTTCTTTTGACATACTTAAATGTTTTTTTCTCTTTTTTCTGATTTTTATTTAAAATCCTTGCAAATTACTTTGCAAATAAATTATGGTATACAAATAAACCTGCCTTCTCTTTTCTTGATCGGAACATAGTCCTTGAAGCTACTGTACATGTAAAGGCCAAGCTCATTTTTTAATTGCTTGTTCTTTAAATTTGTATTTTTTTCTGTCCTTTCTTCATTTTCTTCCCCCCAAAAGAAATTCAGAGGCTAAAGTAATAGCGTAGAAGTGTTTATACACATACTGCAGTATGTAATTGGTGCTATTTCATTGTTAAGGATCTGATTGACAGTTCTTCCGACTCTACATCTGTTGCACTGGTTTAATTCAATTCAGAATCTTGCAATAAGTTGATGATCTCATTATAGTGAGTTAATGTGTCCACAAGGTAAGTTGTTTTAATCTAAAACACATTAGTCGGCTTTCTGTCAAAGATGTTGACGCATACATGCACGGACAGACTCTACTTGATAGGTTTTCATATTGTAAACTTATTCAACATGTGAAAATCTAATTGTAAGAATCACACAGTCCGAGTGCATGCAAAGCCTCACACACCCCCAGGTTGGGAACTATGGGCTCAGAGAAAGGAATGTCTTTGAGGAGGTGAACGGGGGAAACAGAAAGAATATGAGGGCTCTCTAGGGAAACAGTTGTTTGACCTCTAAAGATAGACCTGCAAACTGAAAGGCCTATACTCTTTCCGGCTATGTTCTCTACCAGGATTTCCTTCCCATGTCAAAGCGCACATGAAGCACTAGAGACATTGGCCACACTGGACGACCTATTGTGAGCTTTGAACAAGTTCGCTCTCTGAGGTCACACAAGAAGCCAGGGAGCGCCAGACTGGCAGGCGATTCAGGGTTTCCTCCAAGATAGGAGATCAAGTAAATCAGAGTTAGGAGCCGTTACCCTTTAAGAGTCCTAATGACCATCACTGCTTCCCCCTGGTACACAGCTATGTCTGAGATATTGAGCATTATGAAGACAGTATTTGGCGTTATCATCCATTTTTCATCAATTGGCTCTTCTTTCAGTGAACCTGATATCGTCCTGGTAACCCTGTATCACAGCTGACTTAATGCAACAGTATGTGTGTTATGTAGCATTAGCATAAAGACTGGAACTCCATTAGTCATGTCTTGTGCTTTCCCCCCACATGAATACCGTGTTACCTCGTAAAAGCATCCATTTTTCACAGTGTCCTGTGGAAGACAGAGACAATTTGATATGAATTTTATGGGTGATGTCAGAGGAGCCTCGAAGATTAGGCACAGATTAATCCTGACAGACAGCAGGAACGACAACAGTGTAATGACAATTAACTGGTCAAGACAGATGTACTGCTGATAGTACAATACATAGTTGTTGGACAAAGATCATGTGGCCTGCTTGCTTTATTCATATATGTTTATAAAACCCACAAAAAGCAGAGGATAACTCAATAGTAACTTAAAAGTACAACCTACAAGTAAAATTCGTTGTCCTAAGTCTGACCACATTTTAGTATATATATATTGTTGATATACAAAAAATCCAAAAGCAAGAAACCAAAAACATCCAAAATTTTTCTGATGAGTTAAGGCATTGCACTGAGAGCAACTTTTTTCCGATTTTAATGCTGTTGCTGAGAAAAGAAGACTCAAAGTTGGTTTAAATAACAGTTGTGTTAAAAAATAATGCATTATCTTGGTATAGAATATGCTGGATTTGGAAATCCTGGCAGCTTTTATGTGGCTCATTGATAATTTTATTAGTGTTGCATAATTTTTACTTTCTAAGCTCCGGGGTGGAGGAGATTCACCCAGAGTTCCTCAAGGCTCTGGATGTTGTAGGGTTGTGTTGGTTAACCCGGCTTTGCATTATTGAGTGGACATCAAGGACAGTTCCTTTGGACTGGCAGACCGGGACCACAGAGTGTGTTCCAACTACAGGGAGCTCACACTTCTGAGCCTCCCTGGTAAGTCTATTCAGGGGTTCTGGAGAGGAGGGTCCGATTGATAGTCGAACCTTGGATTCAGGAGGAACAATGCGGTTTTTGTCCTGGCTGTGGAACACTGGACCAGCTCTATACCCTCAGCAGGGTCCTGGAGGGTGTGTGGGAGTTCGTCCAAGTGTGTGCATGTGTTTTTTTGGACTTATAGAAGGCGTTCAACAGCGTCCCTCGGGGAGTCTTTTGGGGGCTTTTTGATATGGGCTGTTGGTTCCCTATACGAATGGTGTCAGAGCTTGGTTCACATTGCTGGCTGTAAGTCAGGCTCATTACCGATGAGAGTTGGACTAACTCAGGATTAAGGACTTATGGTTGCCTTTTGTCAACAATTCTGTTCATAACTTTTATGGAAAGGATTTCTAGGAGCAGCCAAGGTGTTGAGGGGATCAATTTAGCTGGTCTCAGGATCGGGTCTCCTCTTTTCGCAGAGGATGTGGTCCTGCTGGGTTAATCAAAATGTGATCTACATCTTTCGCTGCATTGATTCACAGCCGAGTGTGAAGCGGCTGGGATGAGAATCAGCACCTCCAAATCTGAGACCATGGTCTTGAGCCGCCAAAGGGTAGAGTGCCTTCTCCGGGTCACGGATTAGCTCCTTCCTCAAGTGGAGAAGTTCAAGTATATGAATCAGGGAAAAATGGAGCTTGATCGATAGGCGGATTGGTAGGGCATCTGCAGTTATGCGGGCGCTGGACCGGTCTGAAGTAGTGAAGAGAGAGCTGAGTCACAGGGCAAAGCTCTCAATTTACAGGTCGATCTACGTCCTACCCTCATATATGGTCACGAACTCTGGGTGTTACTTTTTAAATGCAGTTTACATTTCCTCAACTGTTTCTGCCGGATTCTACTCGTTCATTAGTAGGATCAACTCACCATCTTGCCCCATAACATTAGATACGTCACTCCATGCTTTACCCTTCTTGACGCTGTTTTTATAAAAAGTGTGACTGGAGTCATACAGGATAGAGTGCTTCTCCACTTCAATGATCAACTGGAAATCAGCATGTTTATTTTATTTTGAAGTTTTCTGGATGCCAAGCTGTCTGATTTTCTGTCTTCGCCTATCCAAAATGTTGAAACGTATATGTTTCTGAGGCATACCGTGTAGAAATGGACTGTCACGTAAATTTAGAACAGTGCTGCGACATGACGCTCCTGTGACAGGGAAGACTCGTGCTGCTTTCACCTCTGGTGGAAAGGATTCTATCGACTGCATTGGTGGCTATCAGCTGCGTATGACGTGCTGCTGCTGTAACGTGCTGCTGACGCATCCGGGTGGAAAGGAGGGCTTAGCCTAACTAAAACTCAATTCACACCATACCTCTAAACCTAACCCTTCTTTTCACGGGCTGCATCATGTCCTTGAACCTTGCAGCGATGGCTTACAGAGTTGCTTTGTCATTATGTAGTCACCATTCTGAATAATTTACAGTTTTTCTTTTGTGTTAATTATTTTTTCATTTGCAATATATATTATTATTGAGGTCACTAGGTATAATTAGGATCATTATTGAGTAATTTTCTTTACTTATCTATTACCATTCAATTATGTTTTTTTTTATACTAAGATAAGGTAAAGAGACTGTTGCCAGATTAGGAATATGATTGGGCTGGTTACCAATTGCTTTTCCTCACTTATCTAACTCTGGGGAAGATGGTAACAGACTAAATTTAACTCAAGGTTGGAATAGATTTTAATAGGGGAAAATTGTTTTCCATAGCCCTTTAGCTCCATTCCTAATTTTGCATAGTTACCTTTAGACAGTGTTGGGGAGAATACTTTGTAAATGTATTTAGTTACACAATACTGAATACCTGCTTTAAAATGTATTTTGTAACATATTCCATTACTTTACTGAATCCTGGTACTGTATTCTAAATACTTGGAATACTTCCCCTTAAAAACAGCATTTAAGTCAAAATGTGCTCGTAGCTACTCCCGCAGGAAAACAGAGGGCATATTAATTCTAAACATTAGGTACTGACCAGGAAAAAAATAAAGTGTTTAATTACTTTTGGCACAACATGTTTACCTCTCAGTGACCAAAAACCAACCAACCAAACAAAAAAACTGTTTTTTAGCAGTAATATCTCTTTACCTTTTATTAGATTTTGTACTTAGTCATTTTAAATGAAGTTTAGCTGTTTTGCAGCCCCAGCCAATTCGGTTATTTGTGACTTTCTGTTATGAATATGCAAAGTATTGTAAACTGACATTCATTGCACTCCAAATGGAAAGCTTTTATCCTTGTAGCCATAATTTTCAGGAAACTTATCACAACAACATATAATTAAGATAATGTGATGCAGATTGAACCAGCACTGTAACTGTAAGAAATGACCTAACTAACACGGCATAGGCCCTGTCAAATAATATACAAAAAAACATTGGTAGAGGATTTTGGGGTTTTTTGTACATCGTTGCAGTGTCTTTTAATTTTTTTGTGACTCTCACATACCCTTTAGGCAGGCCAGCTGGATGCTTTGTTTCTAGTTTGTTGATGTGCGGCGGTGTAGTTTCTTCAGACCCACCAGCAAAAGTTTACACAAAAATGTAAGAATTTCCCACCCGGATCATTACTAACCTTTGCAAAATATTTTAGGTGATAATACTAATATGCCTCTTTATTAATTGATACCGAATTACACCGGCTCCAGTAATCACTGCAGTTTTCCTGCATACTTCGCAGTTTGACACCAGAAGCATTGCAGTGCGACTCAATGACTAGTTTTGCCATATTTGATCTGTTGCCCCGTTTTAACCACCACAGCTTTAGTCATACTTTTGAATCCATATCTGGCAACACACGTTAATGTTGGTGCTTGCAGGTCGTGAATATTTCGGCCATAGGATATCTATGGTTTCGGCGGCATGTTGTTTAGGGGTATTATGGGATAGTCTACACAGCGCGGAGACACACATTTCCCAAAACTTATATCTTGATCTTTCAGGTGGAAAGTGGAAAACACACAAGTATTCTAATGGTATTTTGAAAGTAACTGTATTCTGAATACCGTGTTTAAAAATAGTAACTGTAACGGAATACAGTTACTCATAATTAGTATTCTATATATGTATCGCCGGTACAGAAGATGTGACCACATGGTTAGCTTTTAGGTTTATACAGTGGAGTCTTCACTTCTCCTCATACTGTAGCCAGAAAAAAAGATTGGACCTTTAGCTCTTCAGTCATACTGAATTGACGATAATCATTATCAGCTCTGTGGTAGGGACTGGCTCCATCTCTAGAGGCGGCTAAATGTCTAAACTGTCTAGGGTGTGACATGGTTCTGCTCAACTATACGCTTTGGTTTGGGTTCACTCAGTGTCTGCCGGCTCTATCTGCTCGCCATTAGCAGCAATTGCTCTGATGACATGTTGTTCCTGAACTGCTCTTGTCTGAGCTCATTTATGCAGCTGTAGTCGCCTATGGCTTGTCCGTTTTTGAGGCTTGTCTATTTTGGGAGGTCATTTAGAGCTGGACACAGTGTCTCCCTAAAGCAGCCTGTCTCCTGATACAGCTATCAACTGTTGGGTTTTTAACAGGAGAGTCATGGCAATTTACAAGAGTGACGCCAAGCAGGAGAGTTATCAGGACCCCAACATAAGATTAGATGGTTGGTCTTCTAATGAGCATCCTTGAAAAGGGAAATGGAAGGGAACTTATGAAGAACAATAATAACTCTATCATCTGTAGTGATGACAGAACAGGAAATACTCCTGAAAGTACTTCACGAAAGAGAAAATGGCACTAATTTCTAATGTTCACAGATATGCATTGGCTTTTAGACATCCCTAGTTTTTAGTGACAAAGTGAGGATTATGTCAAGAGGGAGCTTGAACATGTATCTTTTATGTCTTCACATTAAAATCATAACATTTAGCTATCTTGCTATTAAACATAAATCTGATTTTTTTAATGTTACAATTTGGTGATATTTTAAATTTTTAAATTTTTTGAAATTAGAACCATAGTTTATTTTTTTTTTTTAATCCTTAACTATTTTTTTTACTATTACTTCCTCCACAGGTGTCAAACTCCATTCCTCAAGGGCTGGTGTCCTGCAGCTTTTAGATTTGTCTCTTCTGTTTTTAGACATATGAATCAAATAGTTAGGACATCAACAGGGCCTATGGAACCTAACTACCTCCCAAGAAGGCAATTTAACCATTTGATTAAGATGTGTTAGACCAGTAAGGATAACGGCCCTTGAGGACTGGAGTTTTACACCCTGCAAACCATTGCTGCCTTTATACCAGATTGATCAAACCGGGTTGAATGGACAATGAGGATTGGGCCATATTCATTGTATGGCTTTATAAGGTCACATGACATTACACAAAAAAAGAAGAATTTCTCACCCCTGTCCTGCCTTCTTGAAGCCTCTCTATTCAGAGAGCAATGCATGCGTGCTTTTGTCAAGCTTGGAATAAATGAAAGAAAGCAAGTATGAAACTAGATGAATATAAACTCAGAAGAGCAGTTGTGTGAACCTTTAACACCAATCTCCTGAAGGTGAATGAGAACTCTCTGCCAGTTTGTTTTGGCCTCAATGCTCCTCTCCTGGAACTGTATTTTAATTTTAAAACTACTTGTATGGACAGCCAAAAGCATTCAAGGACAAAATTTATGAATATACTTGGACCATTAAGACATTTCAAATTAACAGAGTGCATATACACTGCCAGTTACAGTTTTGTTGAAATCACTACTTTAAAACTGCCGTCTGCTTCTATGAAGTAGAAAAAAAATGAAAGAAAAATAATAAAAATATGGGACGTCAGTTACAGTTTAACACATTTCCATGAGTGTGCTGTTAAGTGTGGCCTTAATGAGGACAACTTGTGACTTGGAAAGGGTTTTGTGGATCATTCAGCTGGTACCAAAGACAGGAGCATTTGGTACCATTTAATGCATTTATATAAAACATTAAAATGAAGTTGCAGGTTTGAAGCAGTTTAAAAGAAATCTGGTTAATGGAGCCAATAAAAGGTGATGCCCCTCCACAGTAAACAGTTTACCTTTGCTTTTAGGCATGCTTTTGATTCATATCGAAAAGAATAATGTGATTAGAATAGGAATAAGATCAAATTTTTTTTGAATGTATACAAACATGTATTTACCAGAGTTATTTAAATAAATAATTATTTTACAAATGTACTAGTCACAGACTGTTTGTTGAGTGCTGGTCAGATCATTTTTATTTCATTTTTCTCAAGATTGTTTTTATTTTGGTCTCTCAAAACTGTTTTCTTCAAATGTTCAAGTTTAAATGTTCAGGTTTATTAAAATATTATAAATACAAAATATACCTCATCAGCTTAATGCTGACAGTTTTAGAGCTACAGCACTTACAAATCTTCAATTTTACATTTGTTACTCTGTAGCAATCCATCTATCCATCCATCCATCCATCCCAACAAATCGTTTAAAACTAATGGAGGATCATTCCATGTTGCTGTTGACCAGCTTCACGACTAGTTTATTGGCCGACACTGTCAACATACAGGTACCAACTCTAGAGCTACTTCCTTTTATGTTTCAAAATAAAAGTTAATAAAATAATATCAGACACAGAGATAACACCTTCACATCCAGGGTTTTGAATAGCAGATTTGGCACAATTCACAAGAGGAAGTCACAAACTAACAGCAACTGGATAGCACTGAGATCAGATAGGAAATACTGAAGTGTTTTAATATTGTGAGATCTCGTGACATTAGATGTTGTACCAAGTAGTGATGATGAGGAGATGAGATTCACTTGAGTTAATTGCAGCATGCATATCAGCAGCAGCACCAATAATATTAAATAAGTATTAAATAAACAAAAAATAAATAAAACCAAGTATTAGACAGATATCTTGGAGGTACTGAATTCAAATATGAACACAATGCATGCACTACACTTCATTTTGTTTTTGGATAGTGACAGAGATTTGTCTTTAATGTTATCTATTCCGATCTGTATGTGTGTGTGCCTGCATGCATGTTATTGAGAGGTTTTAGCTGATCATTTTTAATGCTGGCAGTTGCTCTGTTGTATTGAAGTTTGGATTTTTATTTTTTGAATTGTGGGTCAGTGGGACAGTTGAATCAGGCCTGAGTGCCCAGAAGGTCTGTCCAGAGAGAGGCCCAAATGAGCAGGCTCCAATGCTGCTGAATGGGCCTATAATGGCCTCGATCAGAAGGAATGTGTTCATGGGGCCTTGCAACTGACAGCCAACCCCTGAGGACAGGAATTACTCTGACTGTTTTAAGAAGAGGATGACAAAAACAGGGCCTCAGGCACGGTTTCTCTGGACTTCTTGTCTCCTCTGTGGCTAAATGAATACAACTGTGTCCAATGATTGTGCTTCTTTTTATCTACCTAATCACTTTTCCTCAGAAAACAAAATAAGAAAAAAATAGGTTTTTGGCAAGCTCTCTAATATTTGCAATTCATTCAAGTTTTATACAGAGAACTTACAGATTAGATGCAAAACTCAACTTTTAATGCCATAAATATACAAAAGCATTTCCAAATTTTAAGACTGTCTCAGTTTATTAATGAAGTTTTGCATTTAACATAAGATTTTTGGATATCTTGCACATCTACAAACAGAAGTCTTAATTTTGCTTGCTTCGGTTGGATTAAGTTTCATGATTATTATTATTATTAAACAGAGTTTCATCAGTGGACTGAGTTCCTTCCTGTTAGTCAAAGTCCTACTTAATATATGAGTCTGTATACCAAGATTTTGAAGCAGCATAAACAGTTTGTCAGTTATATAGTAATAGTCTGTAAAAATGAGTAAGAAGGGCTGCCACATGGCTCAGTGATAGGGCAGGAGCACCATATAGGAGGTTAAAGTCCCAGATGCAGTTGTCCCGGGTTTGATTCTCAGCCCCAGGCCATTTGATGAATGTCTCCCCCTTGTTTTTGTTTAAATGATTTTTTATTGAAGCCACTAGAGCCATAAAAAAGATTTAAAAATGAATAAGAACATTTTTGATTTTTTATATTTTTTTTATAAAAAAATATATAATGCATTTATTCCATTTATTGATTGGATGTCGAGCTAAAACATGACTGGCTGACTAGATGAAACAATTAAATTAATGTCTTTGGACACCATTTTTCCAAAATGTACCTCTACTCAATCCTCAAGTTTTTCTTTTGCCTCTAATGAATTGTCTTCCAGGATTACACTGTATTTAGCTACATACATTTTTTCATCAGTTCTGACCAGCTCCCTTGTTCCTGCTAAAGAATGCCAAACCTAAGAGCATGATACTACTACTACCATGTTCCACTGTGGGGAGACTTTTCATTCAGGTTCCTCTTATATGACCAGAGCAGATTCATGTCTTTGTTGAAGCCCCTGCACAAATTGTAGCTTATTAGAATAAGGGCTTTTGAGGTTTTTTATTCATGTCTTGTATTATGTGTTCCTCTGTATTTATGATGCAGTTTTTTCTTCTTTCTCCAGTGTTCTCTAACAATCCACTGAGGCCTTCAGATCTGCTGTAATACAGATTGCTTCTCGAGATCTGCTGCTGGCCATCAGACCCCATAACAGTGTTTTGAAGAAACTTTGACAAATGAGTTCCAACATTTAATTTCCCTCTTGGACTTAAAAAAGGAGCTTTAAACTTAATTGAACAGAAATGAATAGAATATAAGTATCTATACTGAGGTTAAATTACACATAGTTGGACTCTATTTAGGCAAGGCAAGGGAATTTTATTTATATAGCACACTTTCAATACAAGGCAATTCAAGGTGCTTTACATGATTCAGTGGTAAAGAAACCAAGTACATGATAAAAGTGGGAAAATTAAAACAGAGACTCACTTAAAGAAAACGTTTAGTAATATAAGCATAAAATAAAATGTATGTACAAGTATGAAAATTAAAAACAGATAACACATGAGAATCAATTAATGAAAACATTTAGCGATTGAATAATAGCAATAACAGTAATCAAAAAGAATAAAAAGCAAAATCATATGCTTAAGAAAGATACGTTTTTATTATAGATTTTAAAAAGTTCAGTGTCTCTCCAGCTTTGCATTCATCCAGCAGTTTGTTCCAGATGTGGGAAGCATAGAAACTGAAAGTTGCTTCTCCATGTTTGGTTCTGGTTCTAGGGATGATCAGTAGACTGGAGCTGGAGTACCTGAGTGGTCTGGATGGTTTGTATTTACTAATTAGAAGACTTTTCAAGGTTGTTGGACTGTGGTGTCGAAATAAAAGGGTCGCTGCACGTATAAAAGCAATCTTTTCAGATTGTCATTGTGTTACTTGGTGTTTTTCTATAACATAAAAGGCCCAATGCAGTACCTTTGCAGTTTGTGGGTCTAGTGTGACAAAATGTTTGAACACTTTTGCAAGGAACTGTATACTGTATTTGTCTACTTTCATTCTGCCATATTGAAACTGTTCGCCCACTTTGTGTGATGTGTCGGTAGCCAAAGTTTGACCACTTGAGACCCATAGGTCTCCAGGGGTGCTTGGGCCTGGACCTTCACAGGGTAGAGAGGAGGCCAAGGGACAGGCCTCTGTGAACAGCTGTGCCCTGTTTTAGATCGCTGTTCTCAGTTACCTCTTTCTCTTTGAAGGAGTCTTTTCTTACACACTTTCACACATGCAGCATGCATTAGTAAAGCAGGGCTTGATAATGACTGCACAATGAAAGCTTGAAATGCCTTAACTTTGATGTCTCAATCTCCAAAAGGAAAATAAAAAGTTTTGAAATCCATTTTTTACACTTGTAATCTGCTGGGAATGAATCCAGTTGTTAATGCATCTGGATACTGATTGTTTCATTTAAAGCCACATAATAAGAGACTGCTCTAGATTTGATTCTAATCTATGACACTGGAGCAAGTTGCTGTTGTACAGGAATTTATTACTTGCATGTGGTTCTGCAACAAAATATTTTAGAGTCAGGCTGTTTTTAATCTAAATAAGATATAATAAAAAAATTTCCTGATTATTTTGTCTGTTTAAGGTAAAGAAAAATGAATAATTCAAGATGATACTTACAGATGTTGGCATTACTTTTTTATTTCTTTTAAAACAAACATATGAAAATGTATGTTACAAAAAAATACAGTATGAACATTATACTGCCATTAAAAGATGCTGATATTGACATTAAAGAAGACATAGTACATGATTTAGTTTTAATTAAAAAAGGTGTTTTTTTTAATAAAAGATATGTAGATGCTTTTAGCCCGGAAAGTACAACCCAACAAGCAACGGTATGCCCATCAGCAACACAATACACAAGGGACTCGCAAACAGCCATGTAATACTTAAACAGACAACCAAATAAAGTTATTGATTCACAGCCATTACTGACAACAGCTCCAGCTGTCTGCTTTTGTATCAGGGTTTTTCAATAATGAGCATGCATAATGGGTCGGTGTGATTGTCAGCTAAAAAAGGTATAAAAAAATTGCGTATTAAAACATTTATTAAAACAGCTTTTGTCAAAATGTAGAGACTGTTAAGCGTAGATTTTATATAACAAACCTCTAAAAATAAGAATCAGGTTTTTTTACTTCCATTAAACACCCTGTCTTTCAATGATTCGTGCTCGCAGACCACGTATTATATCAGATTATCTAAGTCAAAGCAATAATTTACAAACTTTAGACTTTATACACATCTTAAAAATATTTGAATTGTTTTCATAGCTTTTCTACTCAATTTTATACTAGAATTCCATGTCATATAATAAACATTTATTATAAACGTCTTTCTGTTTTTGGATTGTTTTTTGTTTTGTTTTTTACCAATATTTCCAACAAAATCTAACCAATAGTATATCTCAACCTTTTTGTCAAACCTTTTTGTTAGCTTGAGCTTTAAATAAAAATTAACAGCAAAATATTGTTTATTTTGTGATCCAAAAGCTAAATAAAGGGAAGAAATTACTTAAAAACCCAGAAAGTATTTTTATTAGTGTATTTTTACAATTCTTGGAAGAAAGGGTTTGCTTGTACTTATGTTAAATTATAGTTGTCATTGTTTTTTTGTTGATAGTATGTTTGTCTTTAAGCAAGGTACTTTCCTAAAAAACTATATTATTTATATTAGGCTAAGCAACTTCATTTTTACAGCAGACTTTCAACAACAAGTAAATTCAAGGTGTTTTACATGATTTGCAGAGAAACACAATGAAATTCAACATCATGGACACAAATGTATGACACATTCAAACATTTCACATTCCAAGTATTATTAATTGGCTACTCAAAGGCAGTTCTAAACAGATAAGTTTTTAGCTTTGATCCAAACAAACTCAGTATTTCAACAACTTTGCAGTCATCAGGAAGTTTGTTCCAGATAAGGGGAGAATAGAAACTGAAAGCTGCCTCTCCATGTTTGGTTCTGATTCTAGTGGTGATTAGTAGACTAGAGTTGAAAGATCAAATGGTTTGGGGGATGGTATAGTGACAACAGATCGTTAACATATTTTGGTGCTTATGCTTCATTCCAGTTACCTTTCCGAGTTGGAAAGTCAGAAATCTCACAGTTGTCTTGCGTCATTTCACAGTGACACGCCCCCTTAGGGTCGGAATATACGAGCTCCAACTCGGAGCTCAGAGAGTAGACCGAGTAGGAAGTACTGATCAGAGAACAAAGATGGCTGCGCCCGTAGTTAAGATATATTTTCTTTCTAGTCGCACTGTTGGTCATTTTAATGTCATTTTTAAATGCTCTTACACACTTGACTACATTTCTGCTTTAATCCGGTCACCAATTTATACATTGCACGGCCTTGCTGTGTGTGCATTGTAATGTACAGCTTTATTTTTCATGCTGTCTGCTGAAGATGCTGTGCCGCTAAAACAATAGCAATAAGTAGCCCGCACCTCGACAGCTGCTGCCCTCAAAGCGTCCATGTTCTTTCCAACTCGGAGTGTAGCGAGACAAACTGGAATGCCTTAAGTCGGGAATGACGTCACGTTCTCGTGTACAGCAACTCGGACGCCCGAGTTTCTGAGACAAATGGAATGCAGCATTAGCCATTCAATGATTTATAAACTTGTGGAAGTATTTTGAAAGCAATTCACTGAGCTACAGGAAGCCAGTGTAAGGACTTTAGAACTGGGGTGATGTGCTCTACTTTACTGGTTCTAATGAGGACTCAAAAAACAGCGTTGTGGATCAGTAATCACTAATCGAGTTGACTAAAGATAAACGTATGCATGAGTTTTTCAAGTTCCTGTTGCGACCATGATGACATGCTAATGTAAAGCTGTGTCTTTATGGTAACTAATCCTTTTGGCTGTTATAATTTGGGTTAGCGGGAGCATGTCGATATTTAACAGAAGGGGTCCCCCAGGATGAAGCCCTGTGGGACCCTACATGTGATTTCTGTTTGCTCTGATGAGAAATTGCCTATTGACACCAATAATTCCCTGCTCTCAAGGTAAGACTAAAACCAGCCAAGTACTTTATCAAAGAGTTCGACCCAGCTCTCCAGTCGTTCCAGTAGTATTTTATGATCAACAGGTCATAAATGAGGAGATATAAGACTTGGTTGACAAACATTGATCTAGCTGAAAGCTAATTCAGTAACTTTAAAAATATGATAGAAAAAATAACTATAAAAAAGTTGTGTTTGTTTTTTTCACCTCAGTGAATATATTTCTATTTTTTTCATTGACATGAAGTTAATACCAGATGCCAAGAAATTAACACAGCGTAAAAAGCAATACAAAAATGAAAATAAAAAAGGATATACAAAATGGCAAAAAGCCAAGATTTTTTTATGAATATATATGCATTCAGAAAGCAATTATTCTACTGATAAGTGGAAATAAATCTTTAGCCGGTTTATTACTAAGTGATGGTTTATGAAAAATGCTTCTCATTATCAAAGTAACTTTAGGTTTTCAAGTGAGGCTCCTTGTTTTGAATAAGCTTTGTTATCCTAATTATATTTTGATTAGCCAGTTAGCACAGGGAGTATTTTCCCCTTTTCCAATATATAGCATGCATGCAATACTTATCAGTTTCATACATTGTTTTTTGTAATATATAGAAAAGTGTTTTGTCTGATTAGAATTATTATTTAATAATCATGTTATTTATGTATAGTATTTTCTAAATTTTTGTCTTTATAATACCATCATTTGCATTTTTAAATATTAAGTCCGATGTTATGAGTGGTTGCCCAGTAACTGATCATAACATCAGTTCTGATGTAACAGTAACTTACAAAATACTTTTTTACTCTTGAGTTCTTTTTTGAGTGGTTGTTTTTTACTTCTACTCTAGTAGAAATATGCTTAAGTGGTGTTACTTGAGTAAATTTCTAGATACTATGCTCACCTCTGGAGACACTGGTTATATTTATCTACATGAACCTGAGTATTGTGTTTAAAAGTCTTAATTTAAAAACTTTTCATTGCAAGATAATGTTACTAAAATAAATCGGGTAAAATAACAGTATAAAAGGATTTACTCTTCATTATATCTATATGCCCCTGATACTTTCTGACATTCATTTCAGCTGAATCAGTCCCAGTAGAACAAATGGCTGTGTTTTTCCACCAAGTTAATTGACAATTGTGTGATTTGAATTTAAGCAATTTTCTGTAATAACAGTTTACTTTCCTTTTCTGACATATGACTGAGTTACAAAGGGGAATGTATGTACAACAGGTGCCTTTATGACAGTGCAGGCATGAGGGCATTCATGTTCACCCTCAGTAACCTCCCTCTGCCCCAAAAGTCATCTGCCTGCCAGGGAAATCTGATTCCAGTTCAGACACTGGCACACTCTGCTATTGCAGCTATTTAACTGATACAATAGTGAAAGCTACAGAGATGTTCCTAAAAAAAGTTGTTTTTGTGTTATATAGGATAGAAGTGCTCGGGTCTGGAGGCTATTTCAACATTTATATTAAAAAGTTCAGTAAATAGTAATGTATTACGTCAATGAAAACAACGTATAAAAAAACACTCAAGTTGTTTTTGGAATTTGAATGCTGTACTGATTGTATTCTCCTCGAGATGCACACCTGCAGGATGAAAATACAAGATAGGTAGGTAGGTAGCATGGTATATCCAGAGCATCCAGGAGGAAGCACGTGATGCAGAAGGTCTGATGATTCATTTGCAATATTTTGAGAATGGTGGATGTAGAATCAACATCATGGATCCTTGATGATCTTTGTTTTATGTCAATACACGACGTGGCTTAAAATCAGTTTTAAATTATTGCATGCAGGTTGGCAAACAACAGTTCATGTCCTAAAAGCCTAAGCAGTCACATTCAGCAACTGGTTGTGATGATTTGATATGTTCACTCTTCATCTCAACTACTCTGAGATTTTTCTTCACAGCTTGATATACATAGAAGGTTTTAAGAGATATTTGTGTCCTCTAAAACATCTCTTAAACGTTTCGGAAAAGCAGTGCCTGCATGAAAAATATGGAATGATACAGAAATTATGTATAGGTAGCAGAAATGAATAGTTAAAATCATTTATTGGCTGTATGTGATATATGGTAACTAATAAATGTGACAAGCCATGGAAAGTAAGGACACAAGTAGGGTCTGGGGCATTTTGTGTTATTACCGGATTCTGAAAGTCTAGTTTCCAAGCCTTCCAACACTTTTTAACATATGGAAATCTGACAATATTTGGAGAAGTTGTGGCCACTTGAAGCTAGGTGCTCCCAAATTCTGGAAGGGGTGAAAATGGCTTCAAAAGATTTAAAGGATTCAAGTCGTTCTCCTGCTAACAGAAAAGACAGAAAGTAGAAAACAGTGCAGAAGGCACCAAATTTAGTTTTTGTAAAATTACAAAATTATACAAATAAAAAATATATCAATCAATCAAAACAGACATGGCCCTCCTGACCAATTTTTTTCTTTTTTAAAGAAGATACGGAGATAAACCGTAGGAATTAAAAATCCTTAAAAAAATAAACAATGGAAAAAGTAGAAAAAAATCAATTTAAACAACTAAGAAAACAAGGAGGACGAGTGGATTGAAGAAGTTCAGATGATGATCATTAGGACAGATGTAAGTAAGTTTATGTTGAAATTTTAGTGTTGCAAGTTTTTTTATCCAGTGGAAATGAATGCAGTATAACTGACCATCCTCTAGAAGATCTGTTGCAAGGAGGAGAAGGTATGATGATGGAAGATGGTCCAAGGAATGAAAGAGGAAACAACTCCAGTACAAAAGCCTTGGGACCTGAGGGTTTGGGGGAAAGGAAGTCAAAATGTAAGGAGCAGCAATACATAAAGAATATTCTGAGTCGGGAGGAAATTGTTTGGCACAGAGACATGGAGAAAGAACTAATGGAGCTCACTAAGCCTGTAAGCCTTACCTGAAGGAAAGAAAACAAAACTAAGTACCACACAGATACAACTACACACACAGAGGATCTGCATTTTGCAAGGCAGATATGACATCACTATAAGATATTTGAACTCCACTGCATGTGGCAGGAGTGAGCGAGAACCTGCTGGAAGCCGTCAACCATGTCCTCAAAATAAGGGGAATATCACCCTTCTACTGCAGTATATCTATCCATCCATCCATCCAGGAGTTTCTCAACCTATCTCTAAGGGGGAGTCCAGACAGTCTTTGGAGGAAACAAATTTTAGATGCTTGAATCCCTGATCTTGTTCTTTTGGTCACTGTCCAGAGCTCGTGACCATAAAGAAGGGTAAACCCCAATGTACAGGCACAAAGATGGGGGTCAACCAAAATACCCAGCCCTGCTCAGGGCCTTCCCATGGGGGGGTGGACTCCAGAGTGGAAGAGAGTCCAACCCCTCTCGAGGGGACGGATTCCAGAACCGTGCGTCGAGGTGAGTCTGACGATGTCCAGTGGTAACCTCTCAACCTCACACGAGCTCAGGCCCCTTCCCCTCCAAAGAGGTGACATTCCATTTCCCAAGAGCCAGCTTCCACAGGCAAGTATCAGACCGCCAAGGTCCCCGCCTTCAGTCACCACCCATCCCACATTGCACCCGACTTGCTGGAACTGGTTGGAATTATACTGGATATCCCTTCTGGCCTGGGAACTTATTGGGAACCACTATGGACGGACAAATAGTTCTAAATAATTGTGAATACCATTCAGATTTTTTTAATTGGCTCATTGCTTCAACTATTTAAAGTAGTAAACGATTAAATACAAGCAGATGTAAACAATTCAGTTGTTTTGGATACTTGCAGTGGAGATGGTGTGTTGCTGACCTCGACACTGGATGTTTTGGATAAGTGGATGGAGTACTTCGAGGACCTCTTCAATCCCACCAGCACTGCTTCCAATTTGGAAGCAGAGGTAGGGGACTTTGGGTCGAGCTCTCCAGTCTCTGGTGCTGAGGTCACAAGGTTGTTAAAAAGCTTCTCGGCGGAAAGGCTCCGGGAGTGGATGAGATTTTCCCGGAGTTCCTCAAGGCTCTGGATGTTGTAGGGTTCGGTTGGTTAATGTGGCTTTGCAATATTGTGTGGACATCGAGGACAGTTCCTTTGGGTGGCAGACCAGGGTGGTGGTCTCCCTGTTTAAAAAGGGGACCACAGAGTGTGTACCAACTACAGGGGGATAACACTTCTGAGCCTCCCTGATAAGGTCTATTCAGGGGTTCTGGAGAGGGTTCCGACGGATAGTCCAACCTCGGATTCAGGAGAAACAATGCGGTTTTCGTCCTTGCAATGGAACACTGGACCAACTCTACACCATCAGCAGGGTCCTGGAGGGTGCATGGGAGTTCGCCCAACTGGTCAACATGTGTTTTGTGGACTTGGAGAAGGCGTTTGATTGTGTCCCTGGGGAGTCCTGTAGGGGCACTCTGCGAGTATGGGGTACCAGGCCCTTTAATATGGGCTGTTAGGTGTCAGAGCTTGGTTCTCATTGCCGGCAGTAAGTCGGGCTCCTTTCCAGTGAGAGTTGGACTCCTCAAGGGTTGCCCTTTGTCACCGATTCTGTTCATAACTTTTATAGATAGGATTTTAAGCCACAGCTAACATGTTGGGGGATACGTTTTGGTGGCCTCAAGATCGGGTCTCTGCTTTTTGCAGATAATGTGGTCCTGCTGACTTCATTGGAAGGCGATTTACAGCTTTTGCCGGTACGGTTTGCAGCCAAGTGTGATGAGAATCAGCACCTCCAAACCTGAGACCATGGTCTTGAGCTGAAAAAGAATAGGGTGCCTTCTCCAGGTCAGGGATTAGCTCCTTCCTCAAGTGGAGAAGTTCAAGTATCCGGGGGTCTTGTTCACGAATGAGGGAAAAATGGAGCGTGAGATCAATAGGCGGATTGGTAGGGCATCTGCAATTATGTGGACGCTGTACCGGTCTGTCGTGGTGATGAAAGAGCAGTGTTGAAAGGCAAAACTCTCAATTTACCAGTCGATCTACGTTCCTACCTTCATCTATGGTCACAAACTCTGGGTAGGGACCGAAGGAATGAGATCACGGAAACAAGCGGCTGAAATTAGTTTCCTCCATAGGGTGGCTGGACTCTCTCTTAGAGATAGGGTGAGAAGCTCAGTCATCCAGAGGGGGCTCAGAGTAGAGCCGCTGCATTGGACACATTGGGATTGCTCCCAAGGAGCTGGCCCAAGTAGCTGGGGAGAGGGAAGTCTGGATCTCTCTGCTTAAGCTGCTGCCCCCGCGACCCGACCCCTGGATAAATAAGCGGAGGATCATGGGATAGAATGGGAGGCAGGTCTTTTAGTTACCAGGCTCCTCTCATGCAGAACCAGCTCCCAGTTTTAGTCTGTGAGTCAGATACTCTTTCTATTTTCAAGACCAGGCTTAAAACCTCCCTTTTTGATAAAGCTTATAGTTAGAATGGCTTAGGTTATCCTGAGCAATTTTTTTTGTTATGCTGCTATAGGTTTAGGCTGTTGGAGGAAAGACTGACCACTTTTCTTCTCTCTTCTACTTTTCTCTTCTACTACTCTCCAGATATATTTTTCTGCTGTTATTGCGATTGTTAACCCAGTTTTCTCTCAGTATTTTTCTCCCCATAGAAGCTCCACATGGTCTGGTACCCTACTCAACTATAAAGTCCCCTGCTAGATGGGGAACATCGGTCCAGATGATGCTCAAAATGACCGAGCATCCTCCATGCTGTCTCTTCTCTGTCTTTTTAGACCCCCAGATGGTCGTCGCAGATGACCACTTGTACTGAGCCAGGTTCTGCCGGAGGTTCCTTCCTGTTAAAGGGGAGTTTTTCTTCTCCACTGTCGCTACATGCTTGCTCAGAATGAGGGATTGCTGAGAAATTGCTGTGGTTGGAGTCTGCATGATCCGGGCACAATCTCACGTCGATGACTCATCGCAATCTCCTGGGATTCCTTACATAGAAAACTTTTAACTGATTAGAATGTTTGTATTCTTGTATTGAAATGACTTTTGTTGTAAAGTGCCTTGAGATGACATCTGTTGTGAATTGGCGCTATATAAATAAAAGTGAATTGAAAAGTGTATTGAATTAATGGATGGATGGATGGATGGATGGATGGAGTAGTTTTAGGCCATTTTCACATGTATGGCCATGCCAGAATACGGCCAGAGAAAATGCTAATTTCTTCTGTTCAGATGGCACGTATTTGACCCGTACTTGAATCCAGTGTTTTACTACACCTAAATAGCAGGTGGCGGTACACAAATAAGTCTGTAGTTATCCAACAAACAAGGGAGTGAGAAGCACCAACGTCATAAAATGAGCGACAGCCTAGAATGTAAACAAACTGGTCTACTGGTCAGCTGCTACCTAAAGCCATCTACAGGGTGAGTGTTGTCGTAAACCTGCCGTTTTGTAATCTGCTGTGTTGCTGTGGGATGCTTGAATCGTGTTGTTTTGGTATGTTTATGGTCGCGATGTGATTCTGTAATTTCGGCCGGCGGTGTCTTAATTTCCGCGTGGAGCGCGTCTATTGTCTTGAGTACGGCCAGAGTACGGGTTGTGTTCACATGATCCGTGGCCGCTCGTACCTGGACTCGGATACTACCTCCAAGGCAGGTCTTTCTGGCCGTATCCTGGCACGGTCCAGTCTGTGTTCACATGGTACGAAATAAGTGGATTGTGACCAAATACGGTATCCGAGTACGGACTCCCGTACAATGTGAAAACGCCCTTAGGTGTGATATATTTAATAGAGCTTATGGCGACCTAAAGATGCTGGATGAAACCTCAATAGAAACAGCTGGTCCATGTTATTTATTATCTGCCTTGACCAGACAAAAAAGTTGAGATAAGATGGAGACACACATATGAGGATGTCAGAAAGCAAAAGTGAATGTCATCCTGGAAACTGAAATGAGTGAGACCGTTGAGACAGCTGTCCTGCCACTGACAATAGACGCGCTCCACGCGGAAATGAAGACACTGCCGGCCGAAATTACAGAATTTCAGTTTCCAAACATAAAATGTTATGAGATGCACTGAACTACCTTAAAACAGCAGTTAGTGGTTGCTTTTGTAGCTTAATATTGTGTTTTTCTATTTTGTTCAAGAAGCACACTGAGAACTTCCTTGACAATTAAATCAAGGCACTGCACGTCTAACAACCACTGAGGGAGGCATGTACAAAGTAGCCAGATTTAAAAAAAACGAATATCCTCACACCTTTGTTTAAAAATAAAATAAAAAATAAAAAAAAACATCCACACCTAAGGTGTTCATTGGTATGCCAACCTTTTAGGGGGCAATAATTGCCCAAATCATGTGTCCCTTTAGAATAACTTTCTACTTTCTCACCTGTACACAGAGCAGTAACTGAGCTTGTAAAAACATAACAAGCAATAAAAAAAGCACTCGTACAATAGATAATGCCAATGCAGTTCTGAGGATATCAATGCTTTTTCTGCGTATAAGCAAAGGTCAAATATGCGATGATGGATCATTTTTCTTACGGGCAGTGACATTGCAAAACCTAAAACCTGCGTAATTTATTTCCACCAGCAAAGACTCAAAGTGAGAATTGGCTAATCTTCACTTTGGTCTGAGTTTTGTAGAAAGAATCATCTTTGAAACCAGGCAAATCGTAGAAAATTATCTTTGTTTTGTGAAATACATGGCTACGTGTGGTCAAGGCCTCAGTGAGGTGCAACACAGCTGCATGATACTAAACTTGTTGAAACAGACGGGGCTGAAGCATACTGAAAAGCTAATTTATTGTTCACTTGTGACTGATGAGTGTTAAAATGTTAGTCAAGCTTGTACAATAAATTGTTAACTGTTCAATGTGCTCCAGCCCCTTCTATTTTAAACTTAACTTAAACTTAAACTTAACTTAAACTTCTGGTTAAATAAAAAAACAACTCAAAATGAAGGATATTTGCTTTTATTTCAGTTTGAGGTTTGATTAACATGTTTTGTGGGGGGTTTTCTTTGATACAAATGCTGAAAACGGTGGTCATTATGGTGTATGTTAAGGTGACCTATAGGCTCTCATTGCATTTAAACATACACACTGTGTTGGGTCATCTCCTGTAAATCATTAAGTTGTGGTGTTGCAACCATTTCATTGACCATATGTATGTAAGGTCAAGATTTCCTGCAACATAATTTATTCCTTGGTAAATTCATTTTGCTAAAAAACCGACAGAGGCCAACATAACCTCCTTGGTGGAGGAGATAAAATGATGAGAGACATAGGCTGTCAAAGTCAAACTGCTAAAAGTAATGCAATGTGTATGATTTATGTAAAATCCAGCTAAATCTCAGGTAATTCCAGAGTAGGAAAGTATGACAAGATTTTACGTGTGCCTTAAGTCTAATCATTGAATTTCTTGCCTCTGTCAAATGTTAATGGTATTTTAAGAAAATGTAGGAAATTGGGAACAAGAAAAACTCATCCAAGTGGTAGGGGATGTAAAACCATGAAGGGGGCTCAGCGTTTGCTGAGGTGATTAAAGGGGAAGCCTTGTCCAACATCGATGTGTAACCTCAAAAAATACCTTTGGTTAAAAATGGTTCATAAACACACTTATAAACCCTATGGTAACCCTTCCTAGAAGGGTTGTTGCTGTTAAAGTCGAAAAGAAAGGGCATACATCATTGTTAAGAATGACATAGCATGTCACTGTTGTTTATAGCCTATATGTGTGAATGCAGGTGACAAATATTTTTTTGTGTACAATAATGCCAATCACACAGTTTGCTGAATACTTTTGAAATTAGTCTAAATGCTAAATGGATTCATTGACTGTTAAAATATGAAATAATCTTTGTCAGTCCAAGAATCATCAAAGATTAAATACAGCATTTGACTTTTAAGAAGTTTATGCATTAATCAAGTACTAAATAAATAAATGGTAAAAGATTACTGCTATTCACCAGAAAACAGGGGAAAATAAAAATATTTTGAATTAAATATTAAAGTTCATCAACTTGCTTTTTTATCTTCCTTATTTTATGAAAGATATAAATCGAATAAGGCAGAGATGTAAATAAGTTTCAGTAACTTTAACTTAAAAAACGAGAGGTGAGTGTTTCGCCTTTAAGAGTTAAGAAACTTGAAACCTTGTTTGCGCAACAATCAGTGCAGCTCATAGCCGCCAAAGTGTCTAGACTAGCACATGATGGTAGTCAGCCAATGGCTCCACCGCTCTCCTCGGGGGCCCCGTGTGTGTATGTATGTGTGTGTGTGTGTGTGTGTGTGTGTGTGTGTGTGTGTGTGTGTGTGTGTGTGTGTGTTTGAGTGAGGAAGACGGGGGGAGAAAAGAAAAAGAGGGAGAAACGGAGAAAGAAAAGGATCCGGGCTGCAGTTTGGTTTAGATCTGAGCAGAGACACAGGAGAGCTGTTCAGCCACGGATCGAGCTCCTTCGCGTATAGTTTTAACTCGCATGGATGTCTTCTTTAAAATTGTTATTTTGTCTTGTTGGGATTTAACGAAAAAGAACATCTCAAGGATTGTGGACTTGTGGTGCATGTTCCTGGGATTTTGATCGCACCGAAGTGGGCTACCTCACACTCTACGTGCCGATGTAGAAAGTCGATCCGAGGCTGTTAAAAGTGTTTCGGGCTGTGACTTTATATACCTTCTGTGGTGGAAGGGTACAGGCTTGGATAATGTTACTGATTATGTTATGATGTTTTATTCGTTCCTATCAAACACATAAACAGTCCATGCCGCAGCGACCCGTCGCAGTTATTGGTTATTTACTGTTAAAAAAAGAGTTTAATGCATGCATTTTAAACGGAATGCAGCAGTGCATTGTTGCATGATTTTCTTACTCTAGATGAAACAAAATAGCCGTCAGTCTAATGTTGCGGTTTTGCCACCGATGCTCTCCAGTTGGCTGTGCATGCGACTGCACGGCATTTCAGTGTCATTGATGTTTTGCAAAGACAGAAATAGTATATCCGTTCAAGAATAAAGCCTCCCCTTCTAAATATTCAAGTTGTCGTATGTTCAGGACGAAACGCTCAGGTCTTGTGCGGCGACTCTGGAGAAGCCGTTTGATCCCAGATAAAGAAGGGGAGGATGGAAATGGCAGAAATAGTGAGGGCTGTAGGGACGATCTTTTTGGCAACAACCCAGAGAAAATTCCCAAAACGGAGTTCCGACCGATGACCCTCAGCGGGGCTTTTTTGGGGGACATAGGGAGTGTGTGCGCTGTGGAGAGAGAAAGCGGAGGCTTCGGCGGTTTGGGGGTCACGTCGGACCAAGATGCAGGCGCGGGGTGCGTCCCAGAGCAAGGGAGCCCCCGCTCTGTGCAGGACAACGAATGCAGGACGGTAACGTGCTGCTTATTCAAAGAGCGGGACCACACTGAGGCGGCTCAGGGCGCCAGGGATCCGGGGTCGTGCCACTTCATGCTGAGGAGTCTCGGACCAGGGGATGGCAGCAGCTCTCCCGAGGCTCAGGAGCCGATGCCACGCTCCGTGTTGGAGCAGGAGCTGAAGACGGCCACATACTCCCTGCTGAAAAGGCTAAAGGAAAAGGCGCTTGATACCTTGCTGGAGGCGGTGGAGTCCAGGGGAGGAATGCCCAGCGACTGTGTTATGATTTCCAGGACAGAGCTAATCCTGGGCGGACATGTGGCATCCCCGCAGCTGCTTGTGTGCAAAGTGTACCGATGGGCTGACCTGCAGCACAATGCCCAGCTAAAACCACTCTGTGAGTGCAAGAGCTTCGGGGTCCAGGACAGTCCAACTGTATGCTGCAACCCCTATCACTACAGCCGGCTTTGTGGGCCAGGTAAGGAAACCTTTCCTCTCCAACCCATTAGTCTTAAATTATTTCTTTTCACTCCTCATATTACCTCTTCTCAATAACCACAAACTAAGACGCTGTAGAACCAGAACCAACCCAAGCAAGGGGGCCCTAAAAGCAACCTATTCTCACACAGTACACCCTAAAAATAGTTATGGGTCAGTTTGCCTATTTGCCAGTTCATAACCCTATATCATATAGCTATAAACATTGACAAAGCTACGATATCAATTTCATGTCCAAGTACTTAGACAATTGCTTATGAGTTTATTTTATACTCAAGTTAACTATTTCCATTACTTATGGGGCAAATGTTTGTAAACTGCTCAAATATCCCATATCATACATTCTATTTACATTTGTTCGGCTCTGCTAATCTTTTGGTCCCATTTATTCATGTACAATATGAGAGATATATAGTGCTATAGTCACCTCTCCATTTCATCCCTCTGCAGCAGTTTTAATTAATGTGTACTTGACTTATTCTGACTGGACTTATTCTATATGAAATTTTGGTTCCATCCTTTTCCTATATATCCTTTCCATATATATATATATATGACCCTTGGTTGAACCTAATTAACTGCGAGTGTGATCCCTTGGTTGACTGGAGACATAAACAACAGATTTCCTGGCAGCAGGTGTCTAATTTGGTATCAAACATCCTCCTGGAGGGTCTGAATTGATGTATGGTCAGTCCAAAACATCCCGCTGCTGACAAACCCATTTTGTACCAGACTAAGTGTATGAAACAGCCAAAGCTGCTAGCTACAATACATCGATGGAGTTAAATTATGGACATCCCTAAAAATGGTATATTTGTTGATCAAGAATCAGTTGAGTAGTACAGTAACACGATCCTGTGCCACATGAGCCCCTAAAATGTAACTTGTTTATGCTGTTATATTGAGTTCTGAGTACAAGGGAAATACTGTATGCTTGAGAACCTCAATCTATGTTATAGACTGAAGTTTAAAAAGGTTCTTGATTGTACCACTTGATTTGACAGTGCTGGGTAAGAACTTGTGTCTGGCATCATGGAAGCTTTCAATACTTTTAAATCATTCATTAACTAGAGTTTTGGGGGCCCGGAAGAAAGAAGAAACAGTGACAGAGAAACACACAAAACTTCAGAGTATATAAAGTAAACTCTATAAGAATGCCTCAGCTGGCGAACTGTTAGCTGCTAACCAAAGGAATCTTGACCTGTTTGGCTACTTTATAAAAATTGGGATTTCTTAGGTTCTGGGAAAAAATGACTTAAAATCTTGTTTTGTTCTCATGACCACAATACTTTGCACTGTCCTAGCTTTGTTAGCTGGATATTGTTACACCGCTAAGGGTTAGGGTTACATGTCTATGTTACCATATTTAAAATCAAATTGCTACCAGTTATATCTTTTCTGCTGTACTATTCCTGTTTGCACCCTCACCTGTTTCTTCATGGTTTATTGTAATCACAAGTAAAGAAACCTGGACTCCTCTTCCCAACTTCACCAGTTGAGCTTTGAAATGCTGATAGTGGTGGCTAGTTGTTAATTTTGGGGACTTTTAGGAAGTAATTCCGCAAATCAAATACTGCTTGAAACCCCATTCAACTTTGGACAAGCTATGACGTTGAAGTTGTGCCTCAGTTCTACTGAGAAGTAGAAAAACACGAGTTTGCATGATTTTGTAATCTATTTTGTAGTCTGACCAATAGTAGGACTCTCACCGGGCAGGCGGGGTTAAACCCAAATACTTAATGTAAGTCATATTAGTTCAAGGACAATTTTATCATGGAAATAGACAAAATACGATACTAAACCACACTGATCTATGCTGTTTAGCTCAGTGGAAATAAGACAAAAGAGATTCTGAAATGCCATTACACACCTCGGAGCAGATTTGACATTTTCTATTTGCCTTTATTATTCTCTCAGCTCTATCAACTTTTTCAGTTAGCCTTTTTTCGTTCTGACTGCTTTGATATATAGAGGAAACAAAAGAAGTGAAAGGTTTGTTTGATTAAATTATATTTATATAGCAAAATTGTCCACCCTCTCACATGAACAATTTTATTTAGTTTTTTAACAATAAATGACATATTTTTTAACACTAATTTTAGAAGTTTGGTTGTACACCAAAGAACATTTTGCATCTCTATGACTTATTCGAGACTTAGATCCAAATAATCCAAATTTTCTGTACCAACGAACAATGCAACTACAAATTTTATCCGACGGTTTAATTTGCTTTTGTGCTGTCGTTGAACCAGTTTTGGTAGATAACATTAATTGACTGTAACTGACTGCATCTGTGTGTAGATATGGTTTAATTGCTTTTATATTACATCAGGGAAAGGGAAAAAATAACAATTCTAGAGACTGGAATAGGAAATTTTTCATCCAAACAGTGATCCAATATTGCAAAATTCCCAAAAAATATATTGTCTTCATTAAACAGATTAAAACTAAGAACTTGTATCACTTATAAACACATCAATCAACAGCATTGAGTATGATGTAATCAGATTAAGTCTAGTGGCATGTGCTTTTATGCATATATATATATATATATATATATATATATATATATATATATATATATATATTTATATATATATATATATATATATATATGCATATATATATATATATATATATATATATATATATATATATATATATGCATATATATATATATATATTATATATAAATATATATATATATATATATATATATATATATATATATATATAATCTTGTAAATCCTTTATATTTGGTTAGACTCAAAATTGCTACCTCTAACAAATTAGAGACAAGCACCCCCTTTTTTTGTGGGTTAGTCCTTTAAGAAAATCTGTTGGAATTTTTGGTGTAAACTTCATAGAAAAGCCCAAACCACAAAATCTGGTTTTACAGACTTTTTTAAAATAATAATATCATCTATACAATGTATTTACTATTATTTTCATTTAAAGAGAAAAACATTTGACCTTATTGTCGTACTTTTTTTAGAAGAGTGACACAAGTAGCCAATAAAAAGCTACTATTAACTGATTATTTAGTAACTGCTGTTTTAGAGCCTGTAATCAGCTGAGTAACAGACCTGCCACTTGTAGGTTGCCAACTGTACTTTTAAACAGGATTACATACATACAAATGAACACCTTTATGAAATGTGATAAAAGTGGCAGAACCTTCTTTCAGGCTGCTGACAAACAGTGCACAGGAACAGGTGTAAAAGCAGCAGCATTGTATTCTTTTATGATCCATACAGTTGGTTAAAGTACATTTCCTGACCTCTCATTATCATGACTTTAAACTGTAGGAGGAACAGTATGATTAAAAGAGATTTCACTTTGGAACATCTTCATCTAGTCCATGCTTATTCGTGAGCCTGAGTATGTATGAGGCTTCAGTGTAACTGTTTAAAGCGAAATTTCTGAAAGCATGTTGTATGTGTGCTGCTGTTTAGCGTTTCCCAAAGATTTTGGACCCGCTGCCCAACCGGTCACTTTCAGTTGGTGTGTATGTGTGTTGTGAGCGCTCCAAGGCAGAGCCTCTCTGACCTATATTAAACAGATTAAACTTTGGCAGGGGCGAGAGTGATTTGGAAAACCTTAAACGCTGGGCCACTCAACCCCGGTGACCCGATGACAAGGTCTGGTATCGTGTGTAGAGATGCGAGCGTCAGTATTTCTGTCTCCTCACTGGCACATGGGGTGGATTTTCCATAACATCTACATTTAATAGAGCCAGCTGGCATATGACAAGCACTTTCAAAGTCACACGGCCAACAATATAAAAAATTTTATTCAACCAAACTTGTGCTCTTGTCCTTGTATATGTTGTTTATTGGAAATTAGATATAGATAACTGAAATGACTGCCGATAAACTGTAACTGTACTTTAAAAAAAAAGAAGATCCATTTGATCCATCTGATTATGTAAATGTGAAACCATGCCATGTGAGCTTCCTTCCAAGATGAATTAGAAGCAGAGTGAGGGAGACACATACCCCATATTGGGACTAAAGCTCGTAGTAGACATAGCTCACATGCGCTCATGCATGGCCCAATAGAACTGGTATTTCTTTCACGCTATTCAAGAAGAGCCGCTTTGAATCCAGGCTTTAATCACTGCTTTTGACATTGTTTGGAAAAAAAGAGGCATGATAGAAATAGAGTGGTACCAAATTACATTCAGTTAGGGGAACCATTTTTCAATAAATAATATTTAGACCATTTGTGAGACTCTTAAATAGTTTGAACTGTATTTCAATCTCTATTAACATTATGTCAGAACAAACTAGTTCTTAAAGCTTTTATGTAAGCTGTAGGAAGAGAGCTTATTTAACTCCCAAGTGGACAGAAAGTTTTTCCCTTTTAATTCGTCAGGCATTATACTTTTGGAATGAGATCAGTTTCAAGTTGCACTTTAAAAGCCCTTTTTGTCCTGAGGAGGTCCCCTCATGCTATTTAGGTGAAGGAGTGGTGATAATATACAGTTTGCATACTGCTGGCGCCAGACTGACTAGCTGTGTATCTGAGTGACTGAGTTCAGATCCTGGCAATTACTGCCGCCACTCTTAAAGGACCCGCTGCTATTATGCTTTCCTCCTTCCCATTTTCCCTGTAGGCGAGGTGACAGCATGCTCACAAAGTTTTCTTTCCTTTGTGCTCTGCCTCTTGTGCAAGCTGCTCTCTTCGTTTTTCTCCTTTTTATTAGATACAAGCTGGCTCTTTGGGTGGAGTGACATTAAAAAGCAAAGTTTTGGTCATGTTTAATAAACTGCTGACTTCAGGTTATGGCCAAATATTGGTTTGCATTAATTGAATAATACACAATTAAACAACAGCAACAAACGTTTTCTCTTGAGTTTATTGCCATTTTACTTAGCTTGTGAAATAAAAGATTTGGTTTTATATTATGCAGATGTAGCCTTCGCTGAATTTAGTACGTTGTCTTGTGTTGAAGCCCTTGCTTGTGGCTTGAATTCAGTTGCAATTGTGGCCTTTTTTCCGTGCTCTAATGTAAGAGAAGAAGAACTAATTCAATATTATTTGGTAAGCACTGCAAAATAAAGACTAATTCTTACTATTTCACTTAACATTTTCATCACAGCTTACATCTTCCCTAAACAATCTTACACTAAACGGTTTATTTATTCAGAAAAAAAGTTTGATCTGACCTAAAATAGTTTATCAAAATTTTATTCAGTTTTACATAAAAACTCATGAATCTTGAGCAGTTACTCTGTAGTGTTAATGTGACCGTTATGTGTTACAGAGTCACCTCCTCCACCATATTCGAGGCTTTCCACAAATGAAGAACACAAGCCACTGGGTAAGAAACAAATACTCCAAATGAATTTTTTAGCCATTTAAGCTTGCAGCACTTTCTGTAAAACCTTAGGTATTCATCCCGGTTTTCATTTTTCTCGCAATATTAGATTCTGTCATTCACTATCAGAATCAGCTTTATTGGCCGAAATTGTGTGCACAAAAAGAAATACAAAAAATGAACTTCAGTTTCAAGCACTCATGACGTACAGATATTAATTACGAATATGTAAGCTTTAGAGGAAATAAAGGATAAAAGGAACAGCCTCTTTCAACAGTGGTAATAAGTTAATCAGGAGTTAGCAGTTACCTGCACCAGCTGATAGGATGTTGCATGAGATATCCAGGTGAGGTGGAAGGCATCACAGCGCAACTTTAGTCTAGTAGTTAGATCACAGCTGCAGAGTTTCTTTTATAGTCAGGAGCTGTGGTTTCTAACCTCAGAACTTCTCTTTGTTTCATGTGTTATAGTTTTATTTTACGTTTATATTCTTTTGTATGAGTGAAAACAAACAATTATATATGATAGATGGTATTTTTGTGGGACACTGTGGTGGGGGTTGCAGTGCTCCCACCATTTAGCTTCCAGCTGCTGCAGCAAAACAATGTGAACTTTACTGACTAATTCCTGAAAGAAAGATGATTAACCTCCATTAGAGTTAGATGTCCAATCTCGACATCTAAGAAGGAAATCAAGTTTCTGCTCTCAATTAAAAGAGTCATTTGCCATAACATCTGCAAGCAGAGGGCTGGGCTGTGCTTTTTGTTGACTAAAGTTCAACGCAGTTATGCTGTTGTGTGGAATCGCCTCTGTGCGTACCGAAAAATTCAATTATGAATTTAGGTACCTCTACACCCCTAATATGTAGTAATGCAGATTCAGTGTCGATTATATGGTGTTACAAATGCACAATCCTTCTTAGCATATGTTTACACATTGATCATAATGTATTGGTTTAATTATATTGTTTATTATAATCTAATTTTAAAATGGACTTTTAGAAGAGTAAGTTTATAATACTCAAACAATATAGCTACCCACCATTCCTATACCCAGTCATGTGTTGTAAACAAGCAGTTTGAATTGCTAAATAAATACATTTCTTTGGTTGTTTAGTTCAAAGGTCTTCATCAAGCTAATAAAAACAGAAAATCTTCCTTTTCTACCACAAATAAAAGGTTTAATTAATCTCAAATTGTTTTAAACAATCCCTGATAGATGTAAAATTACCAGATTCAGGCTTGATCACTCAAATTATGTCAGATTTTAAACTAGAAGTCCAGAAGCATAATCCGGATTCATTTTGTACTATAAAAATATCTATATTTAGCTAAAATGGTAATATTCTTAAGTGGCTTGTTGTTCACCAGTCACAGCTACATTTTTCTAAAATACTGTAAAATAATCCTTTACTTTGGGGACAAGATGAAGCACCTTCAGAGGCTAGCTTTTAGCTTGGTAGCAGCGATAGATTTTGAATTGAAGGTTCACAACTTCAATCCATATCCTTTAAATAGTGCAAAATAGTCTTTTTGCTTAACATCTAGATATGGCATTAGAGGTTTACTGTTAGCCAGCTGCGACTTGATTTTGAAGTAATGGTGAACGACCCCAGTGCAGATCACTTTAGTTTGGCAGCAGGCGAGAAGCTGCAAAGCAGCACTCTGTCACTATTTCTTTTTGGTTACCCAAAATTCTGTTACATTAAAGTGGTGAAGGCTTCTTCAAAACTAATTTAACCGATTGTTATGAGCCTTTTTATTTGCCAACTCTTTCAAATAAGAGCCGTAAACATGGGCACAAGGTTGACGCAATTTTAAAGCGATCACCTTCACATCTTGGCCTCCTAATACCACCTTTGACTAAATAGCAACTAGCTAGTGTTTCTCAGGACAGGCATCACTGTAAGAAGTAATTAGGAATGGGCGATATGACTTCACAATAAAAGTAAATAGTTTTTTTAGACCAACTCCGATTTACGATTTTATTCTTTTTTTTCTCTCCCTTTCTATTCTCAAAAATAAATTATTGATGAAAAAAAATATAATGAAAACATTTTTCATTTCAATCATTCCTTATGGGAGTTGACCTGAATTCAAAGTCCAAACAGATACACGCTGTAAAACAAGATTGTAGCCCTTGGGAGGGGGTGTGACATTACTTTGAACTATGGAAACCCAAGAAAATCATTGGTAAAACATTTTATCTCAGACTTTCTCTGTCTTCCAAAAATACAGTTTTATTAATCGATAAAATCAATTTATTGCCCTGTCCTATGAGAAACATTGTGGTGTCTTTATAATATGAGATTCATTATCTTCATATTGAGAGATTCATTATACCTCTATTACTAATATCATCAAATACAGTCAACTTGTCGACAAGAAGTATATCATGGATTGTCTGTTGCAGCAGGGAAAACCCAGTAACCATATGACAAAGAGCACAAACAGCCTAACTTGGGGACCCTGTGGTGTTCTGTTTTTTGTTTTTTTGTTTTTTGCTGCTGCAGGGAGTAATAAACATACGCAGCCATCATAAAAAAGATGCAGTGAAGACACAGTGTACTTTCCATAAAAATAAGGATTTCGGAAATATTTCCAAAATTAACTAAAGGCAGGATTCTGTCCTTTCCATCTTTTTTAGAAAATTGCTGTCCTGGACTAAACTCATATTAAGAACCTTTGATGGATCTGTCGAACCAAAATTGAAAGTAAATACTAAGAAGCAGGAAAGTTTGCAAAGCCAAAACAAAAAAAGGTTAAAAATTTCTTAGAGTACAATGAGTTTCTATTGTAGGTCACAAACAAATTTCATGTCTAATTCGTGACTTATCCTATTTTTATTCTTCTTTTTTTTAAAAGAGCTTGAACAGATTCTTGAAGTCACCCATACAGACAGTATGTAGGAATAGATTTGTTGTAACTGTTTTCAGTGACTTTAGTACAATTCTTTTAACTTGCTTCTTTTTGAATAAATGTATCATCTGTTAGGTTAAAGGGTTGTTTGTTACTTTACATATTATTTGGTTAAATGGTGGAGTTTTACCACTTACAAGAACGACAAACTTCAGGTCAGTCCAAGTTACGAGCTGAATTTGAGAAAAATATTTACATAAAATGCCTGCCAATAATCCTACAAAGTTGTTAACTATATAATGAAGGCTAATTTGTTTTTGGACAAAAAACTCTAATGTGTTGGTATGAAATTTGTGCAGGTTAAAATCATTTTTGCTGAGCACTGAAGAACTGTTATCTCAGTACACAGAGAGCTCATTTCTGGTTTATACTCTGCAGATCTCTCAGACTCCACGTTGTCATACACTGAAAGCGAGGCAGCAAGCTCACCGAACATCACACCGGGGGAGTTTTCAGGTGGGTCTGGTTTTCAACTTTCATTGGCCTCCAAATAGGGGCTCCAGAAAAAAAAATGTTTTGATTCTGTTGTCGAGATTAATGATTACATAGAGGTTATCAAAGAAAGAACACAAATCTGTAAATACTGAAAGAGTTTTTTCATACAAGGACATTATTTCAGAACACTGAACATTGGAAAGTGAACAGTTACAGTACCATGAATCTAAAACCTCAAACTTCAATGTACTTCATTAGAAGTTTATGTGATAATGATCAAGGAGAAGGAGAAAGATGGGATTTTTATCTTTTTCTACAAATGTAAAGCTTTTTGTGCAACTGTATCTTCCTGATTCAGTAATCCTTAGAACAACATCTCACTGAAAAAAAATAGTTGCAAGTATTTCCGGGTATGGTTCTATAAGCTTTAAACATCTAGAGACGGCCAGCTTTGCCCTCTTGTGTTTGCTCAACAGTTCTCGGTTTGCAGATTGGATGGAAAACGTCTCTGAACATCAGTTTTCTTGCCATGGGTCCTTAATAAGTTGTAGGTCTGATATTTGCCTGGGCCATTCTAACAAATACAAATAGTCTGTTAACTCTTATATTGTAGTCCTTAGAGTATATTTACAGTTGTTGTTGTTTTTCAGGTTTCCCTCTTTTTTTGTACATGTTTTCCCTAGTTCCATCTATCATCCCATCAACTTTAACATGAGTTTCTGTCCCTGATGATGAGAATTTCCACAGCACCATACTGTCACTACCATGTTACACTATGGGGATGCTGTGTTCAGGATGATATGCAGTTTTAATTTTTAATAATTTCCTTTATTTCCCATCTGACCAGAGTAGCTTCTTCGTTTCACATATAACTGTCTTCCCTACATGATATGTGGCAAACTGAAAAACCGACTACAATGAATTTCTTTCAACTATGGCCTTCTTCCACCTTTTTTTTTGGAAAGGCCAGATTTCTAGTGTGTAAAATTTTCAGACTCTCCCACCTGAGCTTTGAATTTCACAGTTCCCGCTGCTCTTATGAGTGCTTCTTTAATTAATGGTTTCCTTGCTTGGCCTGTTAGTTTAGAGGTGTTGACATGGTTTTGTAGGTTTGCAGTTGTGCCAAACGCTTTTTTTAATATTATTGATATAACAGTGCTAAGATATCTTTAATGAATAGAATGTTATTTTAAAACTAAGGTCTGCTTAGAATTACTCACCGGTCGGCTGTGTTCTTTTGATTCCTTGATGCTCTTTGTCCACTAATGTTCTCTAACAAACCTCTAAGATTATATAGTGAGAAAAAAGATAGGATCTTAATTAATTAAAAAGTCAATTCTAAAGACAGCTGGTTTTATTTAGGGGAATCAGAGTAAAGTTGCATACAGATGCATGTCACACTTTTTACTCATCATTGTCCCTCCCCTCCACATTTATTCTTTACTTTGTAATGGTCTATCGCCCCTCAATCCTAGTAAGATACATTTAAGTTTGTTGTTGTAACGCATTTGTAACATGGCAAAAAGTTGAGAGAAATAAGAGTTATTTTGCGAGGCATTGTATTTTAAATGCACTCTATAGTTTTAAGTGGTTATTTGCCGTCTTTGATGGTAAGACACAGTAAATGTAGGTTCTCACAATTTAATCATTTTTATTATACTCAGCTTCAGTTATAGTCGTCTTATTGACTGTGGATAAGTGTGTGTAAAGGGCTTTAACAAGTTGTGATGCTGGTAAAGTAGCCGTTGTTTTGTTTGATAGACAGTGCTGTTGGTGATCAGTGTGGGTATGATACTTAAGCTTTATTTTCTTCTGAACTAAAACTGAATTGCAAGTGAAAATCATAATTTCTTTGTAAATCACAGCTTTAACATAGTAAGTCATTGGTGCATAACAATATAATTACAAAAGTTGACTGGGCTTTGGTTCTCCTTCTTGCTTGGAATTTGCGGCATAATGACAGATCACTGTTTAGTTCAAGTTTTCTAAAGTTTAATTTCACATTTCAGTTAGCTATGTGCATTACATTTTCGTTTCCAAGTTGTACATTATCACATTTAGAACAGGACTATTTAGAACAGTTGGAGCTTTAAAGAGAAAGGTTTCATTGTAAGCTGTGTATGGGTTCAAAGGGGCGTGAGCTCTGGCTTTAGTGCTGGCCTTCTTTCTTCTGTTTTTCTTACAGAAATATTTGAGTGGGATCAAACCATAATAAGATCCAACATTACTCTGAAATGGACACACACACACACAGTTTTCCATATGCATGTGGGCAGACTCACTTCCATGCATAGCTCTGTATAACCTGTCTCAGTGTGGGCTGCGGGGAGGGGGTTAGAAAAGGAGTTCCCTCTGTGAATGTGACCACACCAAAAGAGAGGAGTGGAAATGCTCCTGTCCTCTTGATTTGAAATGAAACACTCCCTTCTCCTGGTATACAGTAAGCATGCCTTTCATTAGCCCATTCATGAAAGGGTCAAATCCAGCATTCACAGGATCATGCAAACAGGCAGTAAGAGCCCTGGTTTTGGAGCAGGACCAGCATTTCCTGTTAAAGGGTCTGCCACAGCTCAGGGGCCTGAACACCAAGACGTTGACATGGTTACCTTGCAGAGATGTATTCAGTCAGCAAAACGACCTCCTCCTCCACAACAGCACGCACAGGCTGTCACCACCTCAGCATGGCCCGGCGACACTCCCTGAGTCAACAAATGAGGGGCTTGTCAGAGCGCGCACCACAATTCCTCAGAGGCTCTGGTGAGGGAGGATCAAGACATGCACGGCTTTGGTTTCTTCCAACTATATTGCTGTTTGCACAGGGCAGTTTAGATCACATCGTGTCGATACACTCAGCCCTATGGGCTTGAGAAAGGAAATCACCACTTTGATGTTACATATGATGTTTCATGGTTTAGAATATTTGTAATTATTCTTAATGTAAAGCCTTTTGTCGAGAACACATATACTGCAGTAAGTCAAAGTAAATCCACGGGATAAAAAATGTCTCCATGGAAAGGCACAAACCATATGTGTATATCTTTTAATTTTGTCGAGCACATACCTTTAATTAATCACATTTTTATATAATAAACCAACACAAAGAAGAACAGATTTTGGAAGTGGGAATAAAATCTCTCTATATATTTTTTTCTTTTTTTTTAACAAAGTGTACAGAGTGTGTTGTTCATTCAAATTTATGAAAATTGCTGTTCAAGCCTTTCCATAGATTCTCAAAAGAATTTTGGTCTGAACTTTGACTGGCCCATATCTTTCCCTTTTGAGGAAAAGCAACAACAGAGCATGGTGCTACCATCACCATGTTTCATTGTGGCCATGGGGTGTTCAGAGTATTGTGCAGTATTAGTTTTCCAGTATCCGGTTTTGTATTTAGGCCAAAAAGACCAGACATCTTCTTAGACATGTTTGTCCCCAAATGTATCTCTTAACTTACAAGGGAGTTTGAATTTGAATGCATCAACATTTTTGTTTGTAAAAAAGATATATACTTTCCCTTCTACTTTATAATTTTGTGGTTGTCCAGAACAGACTTATTTCTGGTTGTAATGTGACGAACTGGCAAACAACATAGGTATGAATGATTTAGTAAAGGGAACTGCATTTTTACAGCACTGTGTGTTAAACAGCAAAGCTAAGTACGGCATGCGTCAAGAATTGTTTGGGATCCACACTCCACCTGTCATGCAAAAACCTCTAAAAAAAAGTCTTGGGGGCATTACCCAGGTGGGGTGTTGTCAAATAATCAACTTCTGTTTGCAGCCTGGGGATACAGAAATACCCCGTGTGCATTCTTCTGTGTCACAGAATTGCAAAATAAACAGATGACACCTAGCTGGTGTTCTAGATAAGCTTGCTCTGCCACTTTTCCGGGTGTTTTCCGTGGAATTTAAAAAGCAATTCTCTCAATTGGCTGGTTAGTTAAAATGGGAAATTACATTAAATTTATACATTGTATTGGGACATCAAAGTCATTTGATTAATTGCCATATTTACTGATCCCATGGTTGTTCCCGAGAATTTTTGCAATATTTCTAATTCCAGGTTCAGCTGACATTTAAACTATTTCCAGTTCTCAAAGATGTCTGTATCACAATATTAGCACTATCAGACTTTTTTTATTAGTGGATGAGGTTCTCATCTCTGTACCCTGGCTATAATATACAGCAGTGTGTGAGGGAATGTGATTTCCGTGGATCTGCCTGCACAAAGCTGGGGCTGGGTTTTGTCGGCATCAAAATGAAGCCCTTTGAAGCACGTCTCATTGCTTCCTGTATGACTGTCCGAGGGGAGGTTTATACACACAGACTTTTTGTTCTGTAGCATTATCTCTGACACTGGGAACTCTAGGTTTGTCACTACTGCTCACCAGCTTTTGTAGTGAAAATAGGAACCCCAGTAGGTACAATGCTTCTGTACTGTTGCAATTCCTTGCAAAAGTGTTGAAATGTTCTGCATTTTATCACATCACATTCAACAATGTCAATTTAACTTTTTGGTATTATATACACTACAATAAGTCAGTGTGAAGTGAAATTAAAATGATACATCTTTCGTTAATTTTTTAGGATAATCAGAAATGTGTGATGTGCTTGTTTTATTCTTGTGTATGTCTAAACAAGCTTTCCGTATATAGAAACTGAAATTTATTAGGAAATAGCTCATACTTAGGTTGGAGGAATGCATTGTTTAACATCATCTTTCAAATCTTGCCACAGATTATTTATTTTTAGGTTTGGAGTTTGACTATCATTCTAACATGACTATGCTTTGGTCTTAGCCACTCTGTTTAGGGTTGTTATTCTGATGGAAAGTCACCCTCTACCCCAGTCTCAAGTTGTCTGCTACCACTAAGTTTTCTTCATGTTTTCCCACATTTCGACCAATTCACCTTCTGATAAACTCTAACCAGCTCGTCTGTCATAACCAGAGCCTGATGCTACCACAACCATGTTGAAAAAGTTTAACTTTTCGTTATGGCTTGTAGCAAACGGAATTTTTTATTTATTTATTTATTTTTGCATTTTCTTCCAAACCTGGTTCTCTGCTTGGAACTTTCATAAGGTCCAGACTGATTGAGTGCACAGTAGTCATGTCAACATATGCTCTCATCTTGGTTGGGGATTTTTGTTGTGCCTAAAGGTTGGAATATTGTTGCTCTTGATTCTGTTTGTTTTCTAATATTTTCTAAATAGAATTAGTTGATTAGCAGTTGGCTGCACTGTATTCGGTTAAAGTGTTTTAGAGCAAAAGGCCTAATGAAAATCAACATGACAGAATTGACTATTTTTGTTGCAAAAAAAAAAAAAAAAGAAACAAGAAAGAAGCCATGCAAATGTCTAACTGGTGGTGGAAACACTATCCTGAATATGGCGTACCATAAATTACGTAGCGTAACATACCGCACCGACCCTGCTCAGCGGAAACACACGTGCAGAAAAAAAAGTACCTGAAATCCTTGCTTTTTATAAAAAGGGGAAAAATGTCTTTAGAGGTCCCAATCAGGACCTGAGAGATGCATTATCCTTCAGCTGATCTTTTACAATATACCATGTTTTCAACTATCAGCTCTATATCCATAGATTCTTTGTTATGGTTACTAGAGATCCAGTGAGTTTTGGAGATTATTTTTATTATATCCGAATACTTCATTGGCTAAAGTTAAGTGGGTTAGCAATGCTCCTCTTAAATATATTGAAAGTGAATTAAAATGCTTGGACTAAAAAAAATAAGAAAAGCAGGCAAAGTTTAAAGATAAACTTTAAGAGACCTTCAGAAAGCCTGGAGAAAACGATGAAGGACTGTGGACCACAGTATACAGTATGTGCTATCTTCATACATTGATTAATTATCTGTGCTGTGTTCTCATTAAGCCTAGTGACATTTGTAGCTATCAAAGCTGTAAAGGAATGGACTCCATCAACTTTCTCTCTTTCCTTTAATCTACTAGACATCATGGCAGAGAAGCAGAAAGATTATTTTTTTTAATTGACAAGGGTTAGAAACTGTCAGGATTACCTTAGGCAAAAGGATAAAATGTTAGAGCAGAATCTGCCACGGGCATCATAAATCATCCTTATTTTAGCTGAAAAAGTGTCACTGCCTCACTGAGGATCCTTCATACGGTAAGCCTTTCTGTCAAGTCCACTCAGGTATTAACTAATTCTTCCATGCGGAGCAACACATTTGTTGAATGGATCAGAAGGTCCTTAACTGAGTTACGTAGCAAATAGCACAGAAACTTTGCAGCGTGCATCAGATAGTGAGACTGGGAATAAGCATCTCTAATTCTTTTGTTCATAAATCTGCAAGACTATTTATCCTCCTCTGTGTCTATATATGAATCCACTTGCATACATTTTCACACTGGAGCTAAACAAATTAAGCAATACAATCAATACTAATCAGACTTGTCTGTCTGTGTCAGGAAGAGACTATCACTCCCCATCAAACCATTCCCTCTTGTCTGTGTCAGGGATGGGTGGAAATATGGTGAATAATTAGGCAGTCCAGTTAAGCCTTATGATGCTTCTTTAGAATAACGCGGTTTAGATTTGATCTATTCTTGCTGAGCCGACTGTGATTGTTGCTGAGATCTGTCTTATTATTTGATTTATAACAGAGAATGAGTCGTGACAAAAAAAGTCCTTTCTGAACCCTTTCCTTGAACTACAGACCCCTGAGTGATATAGCGCGGACTCGTCTTCCCCCTCAAACCTGGCACTTGGCCTCAGGTTTCTACCGCAGCCCCGAGCCTTCCCAGCGCCTGGCCGCCCACACTCCCTCAGGAGTCAGAATGCTGCAGGATACGGGATGTGGAAATAATGTGACTCGAGTGCTTCCACTCGGCCTCCTGAAATCAGGTTTTGCGGATTGTTTATTTGAGGGGAAGGAGGCCTCAGACAAACATCCTGTTTTAAAAAGCTGCCTGGGTTTTGTAGCAGTGCAAGGCAGTGAATTGCCCCTTTGACAGCGGGGGGAGAGTGAGGAATGTTAAAGAGAAGGCCAGTGTCTCAGGGGACATAAAGGGGCTCTCCTCACCCGTTTGTCATGTCCAGTTTGCGGCGTCTGTTTTAAACTGTGGGTGGAGGGTTGTAACTATACATCCTGAAGAGTCTTGAGCTGTGTTCGCTGTGTGGCGGTGTCGGACTTGTACCCACAGTCCTCGTCTCAAGTATCCTTTCCTGTCCTGGGAGGCTAGCTTCCGTTTCCCCTTACGTAATGCGTACACACAGAAAAAAGAGCCATTGATAAAAGTGATAAGCCCATTTTTCATTTTCCCTTTCTCAGCATTGTTTTGCTGTATTGTGCCAGATATTTGGCCTGTTTCTTTCTGGCTTGTGTTTGAATATTGAGAATCCTTCATAGAGTTGTTGTGACACAGTGCTCCAGTAATAAATGAGTTTTTACCTAATTATTGGTTACTTCTTTTTAATTTGTGTTTATCATGGGCCATCAGAAAATATGTTTTACCCAGAATTTTCAGTTGCAAAGACTTCAGTATATTAAAAAGGCAAACAAATATTAAAAGTTACTGTGAAAGTTAGGTTTATTGTTGAAGTGTAACACAATTTTGTGGCAAGAGATCCCCCTACATTCCCAACAGAATGAAGTCTGTAACTTGACAAAACATTTAATTGCTGTATTAGAAGCTGTAATTTTGAGTCACGGATGTGATGGTGAGCATTTTAAGCTTTACACCCTAACTGATACTCATATTTTTATGTATAAGGAAAATAACAAGTGTTTGAGTTCCCGCGCCATGTTAGCAGATATGACTTAAACAGCTGCTGGTAAAGATCGCTGAAAACATCTGTTTATAACCCTATTCTCAGCATAATATTAACGGTCTGGCTAATCATCAGCCACTAATGCCGGTTGGGATGGGATTTATTTTGCAGCCTACCAATGACAGAAAATTCTAACCAAAAAGGCTGATCTGGAGTATCCTTTATGGAACAGAATTATTAAAACACAAAGTAATATGTATGAAACCTTTATGTTGTTTATGAAAACAACAACAGCCATTGCATATATATATTAAACATTACGACCAGCAGAGATTGAGTGCCACATTTAAAATATATTATATTTACAGGACTGCCTATTGCTGAACAGCATTGACCAAAAAATATTATACTGAACCACTATGGGGTTATTTTTGTTATAGGTTACAGCTACAGAACAGATCAGTTTGGATTTTGGAAAAAAAATCTGGCTGCAGAAATCAGATACAGCAAAGGTGTGGTGACTAAAGGAGTTCCACTGGTCATTTTTATAATAAAAAAAAACACTGTTCTACAGGGGCAGTAGTTAACCTACAAACTGGTTGGCAAGCTGTTTTAAGTAAAACACAATCGTTTTATAAAACTATGGAGTTTCGGTCAAGGGTACATTACCGTGAAAATCGCATACCTATTTATTGAGGTTTTTTCTTTATGTGTGGTCTTTCTCTGTCATCCAGGAGAAATTTACGTTTTAAATAAACACCTTTTATCCTCTTTATCTAACTCACCCCTGGAGAAAATGAGTTGAGTTGTCACTGTGTTGATATTTTTTTAACAGTAATTTGTTTTGAGAGGTGACTGGTTGTCAGAACTGCTAACACAGGTTTTCGATGCAGCTGAGGTAACGTGACCTCTCCATGCAGAGTGAAAGCCAGGCTAATCTAAAGCAGTCCTTGGAGAGAGCTTCGAATCCCCTTGCATGTCCACAGAACTAGGTTCTATAATAAACAGCATTTATCTGTTTCTGCTTGGGGAACCTGTGTGTTGCCAGCACTGGTGTGTGTGTTTGCCTAACATCTCAGTGGCTAACTGATTGAGAAATCATCATACATGACTACAGACTGTTCTGCTTGCCATTTGATTTTGAAAGCTCAGTTAGGAATGTGAAGAGAGTTTAGGGTCTACTACACAAAGAGAACGTGTGTATAGAAATAACATGAGGTGTGCTCTGATTCTGGCACAGCAAATAAAGAAGGTCGGATAATTTTGTGCTCTGGGAGGGCTACTGCTGCCATCTTCACTCCCCTCACACCACACAGCAGCACCCTCATGCCTCCAACCAAAAGGGCCATTCATTCAGCTCAGGGCACAGGGTTACAGCAACAAATAAAGAGTGTGCAGTGCCATTAAATATGTATGGAATGTCCAACTGTTAGTTTAGCATTTTCGTGTGCCTCCTCTCAAAGTGAGTGAGGGAACAATACTTCATTTGAGCCGGCCTGTGTAAATGTGTTAGCCTTGTGTTGCCTGGCATTGCCATGTGAAGGTGGTGCCAGTAGTTGATGCAGTTTTTTTTATTTTCTGACCGTTTCACCCACAATTACAAAACCAGACACTGGCCTTGGCTGGCTATGTTTTAGACCTGTGGCTTGATTGCAGGCAAAAATAGATTCAAGATTTTTTCCCTTCCTCCCCAGAGGAGCATTGACAGTTGTGCCTAAGCCTATGGCTGTCAGTATTTTTAAAACTCAGCATAGCCAGGGCATTCTTGGAGCCTGCTGAATGCTGTGTGTGGATTAACTGTAGAATCCTGTGTCATTCAACATCTCTGGACAAGCCTCTTGCAGCTGGAGGAAAATTGTAGAGGTTTACAGTAGTGACCCAACTTTGTGGAAAGTTTTGTACAAGACAACTCAAAATTCAGGTTTGAAATGTATCTAATATTGTATGTAATAAACAGTTGAATATGACAATAAAATGCATAAAAGAATAGAAATAAAAACTAAATATGGTTTGAGAAACTGCAATAATCAATATGTTACAATATTTTACCAGCAGTGTTGCTTTTCTGTTATAATTAACAGCAATTGCAACATCTTAATTGTGTTAGAAATACCTTGAAACTGAGAAATATTTTATTTTCTTGAGGTTATATATATATATATATATATATATATATATATATATATATATATATATATATATATATATATATAGGAATCTTATACTGACCTGTGTCTATCAGGAACTTCCTTTTAGTCTCTTGCCCTAAAATTGGGATAAGTGTGGAAGACATATTCTGAGGCTTTTGGTCTTGTTCTGATACACAGCGCCCTTTAAACCTTCCTTGAAATAATTTTTTTTTTCAAACCTGACAAAACAAACTGTGTTCGACAATTATGTTTTTGCAAGTCGTTGTTATTAAAGTATGAAAACATGCACTTGCTTAAACTTGCAATGATTGTGTTTCTCTAGGAAAAACTATGTCTACCTCCGTCGTGTATGTGCTTTGCTTATCTTCTATTTGTTTACATTTTTAAAGTTTGCTGGCCTGACTCTGTCTGTGCAGTCAGGCTGTCGCGTTTCAGGGTACGGCTAAGATTAAAGTTCTCACAAAATACCCCACCCACCCCCCCATCCTCTTGTCTGTGAGTACCAACACATAATTTACTTAATGAAATCCTGCCATTCCGAGTAAGCTCTGTTTTTCTTCTTCTTTGCAGATATTGACAGGGAAGGACTTTGTGAATAATTGGAAATGTTCGCTCCTGCATTTTTAATGAATGTCTCTCTTGTTTTGAGCGATCTGACTTGGGGGAAACAGTTGTCTTTGTTTGGGGAGCTAGCGTCTGGATGCCCGCGGTGAAGCAGTGTGGGTTTCAGTCGAGCAAGTGTTGTGATTGAAACAGAAACTCTGGTGCCACATTATCCTGACAGAACACATTCTTCTCACAGACTCTGATCCACAGAGCCAATCAATAGAAAGCCATTTTTTTGAACAGTAGTTTTGTCCGTCCTAGGTACCTCAACCTCTCAGTTTGGTAAAAAAAAAAGCCAACCTTTTTCCTTAAATTAGTTGACCTAAAGTATAAATTTCGACATTGCTGTCCATTTTGATCCCAACTTTTTAAGCCTATATAACAGCATTTATTAAGGTTATACTTATACACAACAGCAGCAAGTCAATGCAAACCCAGTCCTCACCTTATATTCTGTGAAAAGTTGGTGTAGGCTCAATAAATTGCAGTTTCGAAGAGATCAGATAGCCGTGCAGGATTATACTATAAAAACCTCTCTTAATAAAAACAAAGCAAATTGCTTAGTTTACGAAGCAGAAGAACAAAGTATTTGTCCACATAGGTTTAACTGGAACTATAAAGAAGTCAAATCATCAACAAATCATATGCAAACATGCAGGAAGCATGTTAGCAAAAGTCTTATGGCACGCTCAGACCGACTTTTGCTGCCAGGCGTCAAGCAGCAAAAATAGACGAAAGTTGCTGCTTTGAAAATTCAAACCCCACTGCTTGCACATTTGTCCGATAAGGTCCGATTTTTTCCTGAGTCTCCAACTCCCCAGCCTTCCAGCTCGATCTAGCCGACTCCCCTCTAATCACCACGGAGACCTTGCTCGTTGAGTAGCTACAGCACACGGCTCGTCCTCCATCCTCCCCTCTCCCCGAGTGGCTCCAGCCGGCCACTCGGTTCGTCTTCCGTCTTCCCCGCCCTTAATGCTGGCATCCCGTCACTGATTGGTTGCTGCCATGCGTCTGCTGCCCCAAAAGTTCAATATTCCCAACTTCATGCAGCGGCTGCGAGGCCGCCTTGAAGGACCACCCGAGCAGCAGCTGCATTGACGTGCTGATGCCTGCTGCGCCGACGCATGCAACTAGCTGCATGGCAGCTTGGCGCTGCTTGATGCTCACTTGCTGCATAGGTATCATAGACTTTGTATGTAATCCAGCTGCCTGGCAGCAAAAGGCGGTCTGAGTGTGCTATTAGCAAACATCTCCTTGTACAAAGACCCTTGGTTGTTGTCAATAAAGTAATAATAATTCAAAGCATCATTACTGGTTAACAAGCTTGGCATTATTTAAAGCCCAGTCACCATGCTTCTGCAGATCATGTACAGTAATACATAACAGTCTTTCTTAATTTTAACTATTTAAAGTTTTTTTCTACAAAGTAAATCCTTATTGTCATCATGAAATGTGTGTGCTTTATTTTCTGTATTAAAAACACAAATTTAAGCTAAACCAACAGCTAGATTTCTAAAGACCTTAAACAAAAATCTAAATTAATCCTAATAAATATTTATTATTTTTCTATTGAATCTTCTATTCTATTTTTTATTTCTATGATATTAACATGTGATCAGGTACTTTTATGTTTGTAATATATTAACTTAGTAAAACATCGGTATCGTTTTTTATTTTTTTTACTAAGATGAGTTTTTCACACCATACACATTATATATCAAACTCTTCAGCTACTTCTTTTCTCTCTCAGAATGTCAAAATATGACAGATTTGAGGTTTAGTTTTTGAGATATTATTTGTTTGAGACAACTTTCAGTATATCAAAAGGCTTCTTCTGGGCCAACCTTGACCATCTATCGGGCGCACTTGGTGACGTCATCAAACGCTGACGCTTTTTCACCTGCAGCATTAGAGCTTAAGTATGCATGACACAAGATATTTCATTGTAGTTACCTAAAAGGGTTTAGTAGTTTTTGTTTTTTATGAGGGAGGGTCCCCACATATCGGTATCTGTTTATATCGGTAACGGGAATTATGAGTTGGGCTATATCGATACATTGGATATCGGTAAAAAAGCCAATATCGAACATCCATAGTCTCTGACTATCTATTGACACTGGGTGGGAGTTATTGCAATTGTCCCCCTGTCCAAGTACCTAACAGTTTTTTTTTTAATCAAAAGAGTAAAAGTTTCACAAATCAAAGCTGATCACACCAGCAGAGAATAGAAAGTCAAAAGGACCTAACAACTAACAAAAAAAAATAACAAATGTAATGTATTTTGCTTGTAAGTTCTGGACAAATTAAATAAAATGAATTTGCTCATCACCAATTGTTCTGGACCTTTGATCCTGTCAGGGAATAAAGAAAACTTTGTCTTTGAGTTTCAAAGCGATGCCTGGCTGTTTTGATACTGTCTTTAGTACAAGGTTAACAAATTAAAAGTTAAATAAAAGGTGTAAAAGATGAGAAAGAAAATAAAGCCCTCCTTGCTGGCCACAAAGCCTTGACGCGAGTAGGAAGTCAGGAGGTGCAGCGAGGGAGGGGTTCAGGAATGCGCTGGGTCTCCCCTACGCAAATGCTCCGGCCCACTTGGCTCAAACCTCTTTCACACACCAGCAAGCAAACCCGTTCACACTTAACACACAAAAACACACACAGAAAGAAAGGTTGGATGAGGAGGTGAAAGAGTGCAGCCACCCAACAGGATGTTCCCTGACTGTTTTGCTTACGATGCTCTCTAAGACTTGTAAGGCTGCCTGTATTTGACATATTCACAAACAACCCCCCGCAGCTTTCACAGCAATGTTACATGACATGGAAACGTCTTCTAGGCCTCTCTGGAAGAACTTCATTTGTATATACAGGAGAGTTCCCTCTCAACCCCAGCATCTCAACTATATTACCTTCCTTGGCTTCCTGTGCTTTTTACACCCTCTGTCGTTTATTGATTTAATTTATGTATTATGTTAGTTATCTGCTATCTGGGGCAAAGCACTTTTCCTCTCTCATGGGGTCATCCTCAAAACAGAAACGGAGGAAGTGGATGACAATGTAAAGCATTCCCATTGTGACCAGGAAGGTTTGGTGACTGGATTCTGTTTCTTGGGCTCCCACATTGTTTTCTCCCGGCACGTATCTCTGTTGCTGTATCTTATGCTCTCTTTCCCTCTCTCAGCAGAGAAAGACCAGACCTCAGGGAGAAAAATCCATAGACATGTAACGGCAGCTCCAGTTAGCATGTCTGTCTGATAAAGCCGACTTTGATGGCAGTGATAGCCTAGACGCCAGCCTAAATGTGGCCTGCGAATGAGGCTGCAGTAGATTCTGTGGTAGCCATTGTCTGCTAAATTAAAGCCATACCTTACACTGGGGCAAGATTTCTAGGGATTTTCGTTTTTATCAATGATGACGTATTTGGGATTGAGAAAAAAGATACACGCAGGTGTGCATACAGTTTTATGTAGAAAGGCAAAGATCAGAATTCTGAGGCTGTTTTCTGATCTGCACTTTTGCTAAAGCTTACACCTGTCATTCTCATTACCCTTTCAAAACTAGGATACAAGGTAAAAGAACAGTGTTGACAAGAGCGTCCCTGCTGTTAGCAGCTATCATTCATCCTAAAATCCTTGTCTCAGAAATTTCAAAACGCAGCCAACTTTTCAAAATCCAGCTTGCTTTATGAAATAACAGAAGTTGAGAGAACAAAAGAATAAACCCATAGCATCTTTGCTGTTGTCTGCTTTGCATTCTAGTCAGCTTTTGAAAGTTTTGCTCTTGTAAATGGCCAGAGGGTGCTCAGATCTTTGTCACTCAACAACTCTTAACAACTGTGAAAAGTGTTGTTCGTAGTGCAGGCTATAAGCACTTAGCTATGGTGCGCTCACTGATAGGAAAAATCAGATTTCTTTAGCTCCAACTAGCTGATTGTTGGTATTTCTAATACTTACACAACTAATTTATTGATGTTTATCTCTAGTTTCTGGTTTCCTGACCACCTATCCAAACTCTATGTCTGTAATTGGTTTGCTAGAAGAGATTATTAGCTGAACGAGGATCTAATCCCTGGCACAGCATCAGACACTTCTACAATCCTCCCCTCAATGTACAGAGCCTTGCAGCATTATTCAGAGTTTTTTGTGTTTTTCTTCTCCTTGTCCCTCCTATTAGAAGTTTCTGAGGAATAGCTCCTTCTCCTTTGCTCACTCTTGTGCTACAGAGTGACACAATCTAACAGAGAATTGGGAAGGGGGGTGGCCCCAGACCCTGATTGGGAGATGTTAGCACGGAGGGGAAGCTGTTGTTTGTCTGCCTGTCCCTGACACTCGGCCTCCCATTCATCTCACTCCAAGGCTGCCGAGCTGTGTTTACCCTGGGGCAGCTCTTCTCTGATTTTCCCCCTGTACTCACCCATCCCCTCTTGCTTTTCATGCTGTCTTTAAAAGCTTTACTGGATGATCATCAAGGATTGGCATTGAAACTCTCAAGCGCTCATTTTTGTGTACTTAGCAGTAATTATACAAACTCAATCTTGAGTGCTAGAAACTAACAGCAAGGCAGCCAGTATTTTATTTTCATTTTTTATTTACTTTTTGGTTAACCTTTAAAAAAGTTTCAGTTATTTGCTTTTTAAATACTTGCATGTGTAAATGACTATCATATAGGGCGATGTGGCTTAAAAATTAAATCTCCAAGATTTTTTTCATACCTAATCCGATTTCTGATTTTAATTGATTTTTTTTTTCTTTTCTACCTGTGCTTCCTTAAAAAAATAATTGCAAGTGTGTTACTGTATGATCTCAGTCGATCATAATGGGCAATGTGAGATCATTGGAAAACAGAGTGTCTTTAGTCAGAGGCTTTTTCAGATCTGCAAAGTATTACATGAGATCATGCCTCCCCTTGGTCATAAGCATCTACAACAAATCTTTGAAGAAACTTGGATAATATGAGTTACAACAATGTTTCATTTCCCTTTGGGATTAATAAAGTCATTTTGAATTGAATTGAATCTGAATTGAGAATGGTGATTCTATCTGTATAACTTCTGGTGCCTTTCTTGAAGAGATTAAAGGCACCAGACTTTACAAACTAAACATAACTGAGACAAAATAACAGATGTAAAATATAAAATTACCACAAAAATTAAATTTCAAGTGAAAAATTCATCTTTTTTGGTGAATTTGTTGCAGATTTTCCCCATTTTGAGTATCGGTTCATGGTATCGGTTAAGTTTAACCGATACCGATACCAGTACATTAGGCAGTATCGGGGTCGATACCCGATACCAGTATCGGTATTGGTGCATCCCTAATGTTTTTGACCGCAAACATACAAAAAATCTTTTGCTTTTTTTCTGTGTGACCAATGTGAAGATAAAAAAGTCTGTTGCTGACTGGGTTTGAGGCCTTTCCATAAAATCCGAGTCATATTGTACTTACTTGCTGGTTCTTAAAGGTACAGCAAACAGATAATGGTCCAATCTTAGAAATACAGCACTGCTACCTGTTTCAAGCCATAATGTTTTTTACTAATTAAAGATAACGTTACTAAATATTTTTTTAATCTGTTTGATAAATTGGTCCTAGAAGGTGTTAGACTTCATCCACTCCAAAAGTAGGAAATGCAGCATCCAAGCGGGCGATCCCAACAACCTGGAGACTGACACTAAGAGGAGAGGCTTTTGAGAATAACATAACAATAATAACATGCGCTACAATTCTAATGAGTAAACTGAGCTGTTAAAAGGTGGCAGGGTTAAATGGATGCAGAGCGCCAGTAATTGCTCCCAGCCGTCATCGCTCCGCCCAGAGCAGACCCTCTTAAAAAGCAAGACGTGGAGTCTGAGAGAGTTGGGTGTCCATGTTGTGGTCAGGGAGGGGGAGGAGGACACGCCCTGACTTTGCCGCCTCGTGTCTGAACTTTTGAGTTCTGCTCTCTGCTTCACTTCGATCTGTGTCTGAGTCACTTTATGGTCCAACGCTACTAATCGAGGCTTCGTACGCACTAAAATTAGTTTGTGAAATATAGTTGAAGCTCTATGGCGTATAAAAACACGCTCTTTTTTTTTATTTACAAGTCTGCGATTGTGAAAGTAATCTGCTCTATTCTAGAAAATGAAAATACAACTCATTGTAGAGGGAAATTAAGGAAAATGTGGTTAAATTTTGGTTCCAAATGAAATATATTGCGAGATAAACAAAATAAAAAAATAAAAAACGTACACACATAATGGATACATTAGTACTTCAATGAAGGAAAACCAATTTAAAGGAGTACTAACATAAAATACATTTTACTTTTAACCCTGCGCATTTCTCTTCCTAATGCTCTCCTGCTTCCTGGCGGTTCCAGGTTAAGTGTGAAAACTAAATACAATTGTCAAAACTCTCTTAGACATTAGCTTTTTGGTGCATTCTTTTTTCTGTGCTACCTTGATGTGTGGGCTCCATTTGATTTGAGACAATAGAGGGCCATAAAGAAATTGAAGCTGAGTTCTTTGTGTGGCCGGGCCGAGCTGCAGTTAAAGCCGAGCTCAGGAGTGGAGGAGCTGGAGTGTGGAATTCACTAATGGCACATGCATGTTGGGGCCCCTGAAGCGAGGGGGTCATTTCAGCCATCAGTGTGTGCGCAAACACACAGAGAGCCTGACTACAGCTTCCCCCTACCAACCCACTGCACGTCCACGCTCACTCCGTCACTCTTTTCCTCCTCCTTCTCCGTAATAGAGCGCCTTGAACCAGCAGGCGTTTTTGTCTGTACAAGTCTGGTCAACGTTTTGGCTAATCTCTGAATAAACTTTACTAGTGTGGGTCACTCAGCAGAACGCTGTAGTTGGGTAGTAGGTGAGCGAAGCTTTCTGGTGCTGTGTGGATCCACAATGCTCCACCTTAAAGGCGTTTGTTAATGGGGTGGGCGGTCATTAAGCCCTGAGAGCAGAAGGGCTGAAAGGAATGGGGCCACAGGCCCAGGCTTTAAATCCTCTGTGCCAATAGACTCTCTGAAGCAAAATAATGGCATCACTCTGTGTGTGAGTTAATGGGAGCTGATAGCATGAAGGCTGGGGGGGTCAGCGGGTCACAGGCTTGTGCTAAATTGTCAGGGAGCTGAATGCCGTCCCTGGGCCCACAGTAGGGGGAAGAGGTAGGTGGAGGGGGAGGGGGACCCCCTGCCTGCCCTACTCCCATCACCCCCCACCCCCCACACTCACATACACACAAACACACACTCCTGTGGAATGTGTGGAAGACGAGTGATGAAGAGAAAGGGGGTCCCTTTAGTTTTTTGCTGAGCTTAGAGAAGGAACGGATGTGAGCTCATGGAATTCTCCCCGAGTTTCATTCCTATTCCTTCCTTGTCCTCTGGCCTTTCTCCTCTGTTCATACCACAGATTTTATGAGCTATATAAATGTAGAACAGCAACGAGCAGAGTGGACCGAAACGGTCTCTGGGAGCAGTCATCAGTGTGCGCGTGTGTCTATGGTAAAGATCGAAGTCTACCTTGGGAGCAGTAACTCACGGTGGAGTGCTGAGGGCTGTCATTGAAAAGAATTCACTGACTGCAGCCATGAAACTGAATTAAGAAGCTGATTTACTGGTCTTAAATGTTTAAGGGAAAGATGCCAGCTTTGTTCCACTGGAACAATGAAACTCATTATGAAGTAAGCCTTTAAATAAACTTTTCAAAACGTTTTGTAGTAGTTTGTATGTTACGCTCTGTGAGTACTAAAACCCTGCTTCTTTGTAGTAAACATGATCTGCTTTAAAATTGCATGAGCAAAGAGCATTGAGCAGCTCTGCTGGGTGGTCAGTGGTTAATTATTACAGTGCCCTCCTGAGACAGTGTGAGGAAATGCAGATTCTTAGCTGAACTGACCTCACTACACCCTTAGGGTATGTATAGTACTGTGTGTGTGATATGATATTTATGCAAGGATTATGTTTCAATAGAGTGCCTCCTTCAGTCATTTTTATAGTGTGTCCATCTGCTGTGAACAATAAAAAGAGGTGGTTAATCCTTTAAAGCTCCACCTTTCCTTTTTAGTTGCTCTGTTTACTTTTGTTTATATTTTGTTTAATGACAGTTTCTCTGTTGCTTCTAGATGCCAGCATGTCGCCAGATGCCCCGAAACAGAGCCACTGGTGTAATGTGGCATACTGGGAGCACCGCACGCGTGTCGGCCGCCTCTACACAGTGTATGAGCACTCCGTCAGTATCTTCTACGACCTACCTCAGGGAACAGGCTTTTGCCTGGGCCAGCTTAACCTGGATCACAGGAGCAGCACCGTTCTACGCACACGGGGCAAAATCGGCTTTGGTATCCTCCTCAGCAAAGAGCCAGATGGCATTTGGGCATACAATCGAAGTGAGCACCCCATATTTGTCAACTCACCTACGCTGGACATGCCCAACAGCAGGACTCTGGTTGTGCGAAAAGTGATGCCAGGATACTCTATCAAAGTGTTTGACTATGAGCGCTCGTGCCTCCTGAGGCATTCCCAAGACTCTGACTTCCTGGATGGACCCTATGACCCCAACAGTGTGCGCATCAGCTTTGCTAAGGGGTGGGGACCCTGTTACTCAAGACAGTTCATCACTTCCTGCCCCTGCTGGCTGGAGATTCTTCTCAACAACCATAGATAACACGAACGGACCCTACAAACTATCCCAAATATCATCTACCTAGATTTAATATAAAGTTTTATATATTATATGAAATATATATTATACATGTAAATACAAAGTAATTTTTACAATGTAATTATTTATGTATGGTGCAATGTGTATATGGACAAGAGTAAAAACAGAAAATGCACTTTGGCAATATATATATATATTATATATATATATATATATATATATATATATATATATATATATATATGCCAACTTGAGAATTTATACAACAAAATTAGGATGAGCCTGGATTTGGTGTATAGTTTTCATATACTATTAATATCCAGACAGAAAGCTAACACCATTCACACATTGATAATAAAGTATTCGCATATTGATTCTGTTTGGTCTGCATTATTAGATTGTTACGTCACTTCAGTACTACTGAAGTTAACACTTCACAATAGGCTGGTCTGCCTTATTCATCACCCATACACAGTTAGTAAGCAGCCGATAATGAAGCTCTAAACTCTTCAGACACTATTAATTAACAGTTATATTGGATTATCAATAAGGTTAGAGAGAAGCTGAACAGGACAATTGTCTTTTTAAATAGCAATTCTATGTCAGTGTTCGAAGTCTCTTATCCCGATTTTTAACCAGCTTCTTAATCTTTTAGAAGGCGAAAAAAGGTTAATTATTAACAGCATTAATAGTTATTTATAACCCCTTTAAAAACTATTCTCGTTTTAAGTAGCACCCTTCTTTATACTTTAATTAGCTAATATTTTACAGTGACTTGCCAATGAGTGAATATGCATTACTACCTGAGAAGTCTCTCCCATGTTCTCTATAGCTCTTATTAATGCTTTATAAAGTTTTAAAAGCTAAATAGTGATTTTAACTCAGTGGTTGAAAAATATTTCATACCTCTCTCCTAATGGTTTAGAAATGATCAAGTAATCATTTACATATTTTTTTTTCTTCATAAGTGTATTTATATTTTAAAGAAGCCCCCCCCTACATTTTTGTTTTTTCTAATTGTAAATTGCACTGCCATTGTTTGAAAAGTCTCGTACAGGTGCTTTATAGTCTTTCATTAATGGTTTATGAGGAATTTGTTTATTCACAAAATCATTTTCCAACCTCTTTATAAGGTGTAGCTTTGCTGTTTTCTTCAAACATCTTATTGTTTGGCATATGAGAGGAAGGAGCAAGGAGTTACCACAAAAAAGGCTCCACTACCATCCCATCATTTAAGTTGGTATGTAACTAAAGTTTGCCTCAGTATCGAATGAGTAAGGACTTCAGTGGTCGTGTGGATAGTTTTATCGTCCTCAAGCAAGCAGGAAATTGCCACTATAATGTGTTGTGTGATGTTTTTGTTTGTTGCAGCCATCAAGAGTTAATGAAAGGATGACATCTCAGTTTAAGTAACATTTACAACATTAAGTGTATAATTAAATTTTAAGGATGAGCTAACTCCACTGATCCAGATGTCCTTGAGGTCCCGAGGAGCCAAAGTAATGACAATCCGAACATTTGAGGACAGTCTTTAAGGAAATAATAGAATGACTCAGTCTCAATAGTTATGCCCTGCTTCCAAAAGGTTCTCTGAATTCCTCTGTTTCTCCTTGCTGATCGGTCATTTCTCACAGTGGACCTTGTTCTAACCTAGAAAGGGATATGGCTTCCCACAAACCATCACAGCAGTACTGGAATGTCTGCAGAGAAACCAGGAAGTTTTACAAGCCTGCTGGAATCTTAAAAACCGGAGCCAAACTGGATGCGGTTTAGCTGACTTCCTTCATAATTGCTGGTGTTGGGTTGTCAGGTTGGCGGTGATGGTGATGAGAGGAGGGGTGTAGAGCTCTTTGCCAGCATTCAGCAATAGAGGCATTCAGTGATACTCTGATTCTATTTAGAAGCAGTTGCAAGATGGCATGTGGATGTTTTTGCAGATAGAGAAATATTTTAGAAGTTTCTTTAGAAGAGAGTCTTTTATATCACAGTCTGTCAATTTTTTGTTGAAAAACGGTTGTCCTTGATTTTGTGTGCTGCTGAGTGCATGTCTCTGTCCTGTGCCTCCTCCATAAAGGCTCCAACAGGCTCCTCTGGGCCTGCTGCCTGTCTGGAGCCAGGGCTATGAAGAGTTCAAACAGCAGAGAGGAGTGGCTCCACTCCGCCTCTGTCTGTGCCTACACTCTTTTCTTACTACCGGGGGCCATTACCCTGCTCCTTTGTGTGTCCGTTATGGGAAAAAGGGCCCACATCACCGCTGGAGAGGAACTGACACACAATTATACTGGGTGGTGAGGAGTTAAGACATGGTGAGCCGATCTCACAAGCCACCATAAAAGGTGGTCCAATTAGATAGGGCTGGGGAGAGGCCAATTGACAACACAACTTCCAGCCTGGCTGAATCTATTGTAAGGCGCCTTCTCTGCTCCATTTCTGTGCTGAAATTGTTGTGGCAGGAAGACTTTAACTCTGGGCAAAATAGAGAGGAAAGGAAAAGCCATGTAAGCAATTCTGTGCACTTCATGTGCATAGGAATGGTATTGATTACGGGTTTTCTGGAAAAGAATGAGCTTCTCTGAGACCCCTTTAGAAAACACGCCACCGTTTCGTTTCAGTCTTCACATATTACATAGGTTCATTTTGACTATTGTTTCCATGCCTTTTTTGTCTGGAAGATATATTTCGGGAACTTTGTTAGTAAAGTTTTTTACTCTGTAAGTGTGCTAGCTTTTTATTGGCAGCATAGTAACATAGGTGCCCCAATGTGACTCCATGCACCCCCCTTCAGTAGTTTGGTTGCCCAGGAAAATAAATCCTTTCCAAAGGGTGTCAATTTTTTATTTTTTTTTGCTGATGACTTGGTTCTGTTTGCATCATGAAGCCATAACTTTCAACGTGTGCTTTCACAGTTATGAGCCATGATAAGATTTAGCTCCTCTTAGCCTGAGGTGATGGTTCTGCAAATCTCTTCCTCAAACTGTAGAGTTAGAGTATTGTGATGCTTTTTTTATTGAGTGCATCTTAGGATAGGGCAGACAAATAATGGACTAATGGATTTATCAGGGCCTTGTGTGCCTGTATGCCAGTCTGACAAAAAGAAGAAAAGACTGACCCAAAAACAACAAGTTTCAATTTAACAGCTCCTTTAACAACACATTTTGAGGTGAGACATGAGCGGTTTTTTTCACCATATATCCCCAGTCTTGTCAAGTGTGGTAGTCAAAGCCTCTGGCTTACTAGTGCAAAGGTGAACATATTCCAGCCTTGAGGTCTTGAGGTAGTCAGAACCAGCCTTAGAGATAAACTGAGGAGATCCTTCATCCAAAAGGAGTAGAGAACGTTTAAGTGATTCAGGCATTTGATCAGTACAACTCCTGGTCTTCTCTATTTGGAGATTTCCTGTGCACATTCAGTTGAGACTCCAGAAAATGTTAAAAAGCTATATTTCCCTTCTGACTAGGGAATGCCTTGGGATTCTTCAATATGAAGAGTGCTGCGGACAGGGATGTCTGGTTTTGTTGCCTGGACCTGTTATTCCTGACACCCGATTTCAAAAAGTGAAGAGACAAGGGATATTTATGGACTGGAGACACTCTTGAACAAAGACTAGGAGCTACACAACTCATTTTAAGGTTTGCAAATACTGCTGCTGAATTAAAATGCAAGAAGTAACACAGAGTTTTTTTGCATCAGACTCACAACCAGGGCTGGATTATGGGGTATATTTCTACCCAATACTCGGATTTGGCCCTGGTTGCTGCAGTCAAATTGCAGGTGGGAGTATGGCCACTTCAGAACTAGCCTGGTTCCTGGAAACACACCATTAGATGGTCCATCTTTATCTTGGCTATAAAGCGAAGATACAGAGAGAACTATGTTGTAGCCACTTAGACTTAAACAACAAACTGTTTTTTAAGGCAAAACATTTTGAAACCCTTTTCTCATGGCCAACTGTCCTGCCAAAGCCTAAGTACATTCTTCAGGCTATAGATTCATGTCTGTAAGCTTCCACTAGCCTCTCAATCTCCAGGTTCACAACCAGATCAAAGCACATTGCACTCAAATCATTTAATTTCTTTTCAAAAACAGACCAAAACAGAATTAGTATAAGTCCACTTAACAACGAAAATTTGGAAATATAGCCTAATGTAAAGTTACTATATTGTAATAGCAACTGTTAAGCAAAATAGCATTACACAGAGGTGCCCGGATTGGTCCCTGCTTCTCTGTCTCCTATGAACGACGGCAGCCTGCGGAAGTCCTCTCACCTCAGCTTAGGGTGTTAATTATGGCTCCTTGCAGCTGCCATGCTTGCCACTTACTGGGCATGCTTGCACATGCAACCATGGAGGGGAACCACGCTCTCAGTGGGGGATTATAGGCTAATGTGCAGTGCAAGTTGGGGATACAGAGGCTTATTCTTATAGGCACTTTTCCTCTTCAAATGTGCTTAATTTAAGCCAGTGGATGATATCTGGTGTGACTGATGTGTTAGTTCTTTGGTTTCAAACATGCTCCCAGGTGTATGTTGTCTTTTTACCACCCATCAAAGGTCATTTTTGGTACTTTGTTCGTAATCTTAGGGCAAGTCTGGTTGCAAGAGTTGCATTTTGTCTGTGCATGCTGAATAAAAATCCTTGATTCTGCTTCTTTGCTGAAGAGCTCTAACCTGGACTAAGCCACTGACTAAGCATTTGGCCGCCCCGTCCTGATGCTCCACTACAGATCTCACCCTCCCCTCTGTAATTACAGGGTGTACAGGGGCCTCTCTGACGTACGAAATGGATTTATTTTAGTGAGTTTCCATAGAGGTTAAAAGAATGCCACAGCGTGAGCACACACCAACATACACCCTTAGGCTCAGTTGTTGCTGTGTCCAACTCAAAGTAAAAGAGCTCTGGGGTTCTCAGGGTGGTGAATTTATTATATAGCTTAAAACCAGATTTAGCATGTTTACCTTGGTTACTGTTATATGTAGCCTACAAATTAACAGTGTAGGATGTTGTTAGATGTTAACTATGCTCTTATGCTTATGGCATGTTAAAGGTTAATAGTTTAAACGTTTACAAATTTTGAAGTAAGTTAATAGGTTAGAGGCATTAACATTTTATCTTGAGTAGATCTGGTGTTTTCATTAAGTATAATTCAAACTTAGTTGGACATGGACACCAAAGCTAAAAGCTTGGTAGAGAGGGACCAAAGGAAAACTAAACCACTGTCTTAAAATAACTCCAATCTGAAAAACCAAATTTCTAAGATTGATGCAGTTTTCATCAACCTCTAAAGCACTGTCACCTTTATATTGGGCAGTTATTTACATGGTTGTTTACACAGTAACCAATGATTATTTACATATAAAATCAAGATTTCCTGTGTAAGGTGGTGAGCTGCCATCGATTGTCCTGTGCCACATGCTGAGACCAGAACATTTAATAAAAACTGTAAGCAACCTCCAACGGCCCTCACAGTTTAGCTACGCACCAGCCACACCCTCTTTTGGAAACTCTCATTACTGGATAACAAGTTACCCCAACTTGTTTCAGTCACTGACCACAGCCAGATGTTGAGTAAGTAAAAGTAGGCAAATTCGGATCATCCATCCATTTTGGGGGAAGCAGCTTGAGCAGGCCCAGACTTCCCTCTCCGCAGCCACTTGGGCCAGCTGCTCGGGAGGAATCCCCCAACCGAGGGTCATAGACCCTTCAACGTGTCCTGGGTCTTCCTCTAAGCCTCCTCACAGAGGAATGTGCCCAGAACACCTCACAGGGAGGTGTCCAGGAGGAATCCTGACCAGATGCCTGACTCACCTCAACTGTCTTCTCTCGATGTTGAAGAGCAGCAGGTCTACTCCAAGCCTCTCCTGGATGACTGAACTTCTCATCCGTTCTCTGAGGGAGAGCCCAGACACCTTGTGGAGAAAAATAATTTCAGTCGCTTGTATCCGTGATCTTGTTCTTTCAGTCACCTCCCAAAGTGCTTGACCATAGATGAGGGTAGGAACATAGACCGACCGGTGGTTTCTTCACCACAACAACAGCGGCCACATAACTGCTTCTACCCTACCAATCCACCTATCGATCTCCCACTTCCTTTTTTCCTCATTCATGAACAAGACCTCCAGATACTTCAACTTTTCCACTTGGGCAGGACATCTTGCCCGTCTTGGAGGAGACACTTGACCCTTTTCCGGCTCAATACCATGGTCTCAGATTTGGAAATAGTGATTCTCATCCCAGCTATTTTACACTCAGCTACAACCACTCCAGCAAAAGCTTCCAATCACACTTTGATTAAACCAACAGGACCCAATCATCTGCGAAAAGCCGAGACCCAATCCTGAGGCCCCTGAAATGGATCCCCTCTTTACATTGGCTTCACCTAGAAATTCTGACCATAAAAGTTATGAATAGAATCAGTGACAAAAGGCAGCCTTTGGTAGAATTCAACTATCACTGGAAACAAGCCCGACTTACTGCTGGCAATGCAAACCAAGCTCTGGCACAGATCATACAGGAACCTAACAGTCCGTATCAAGGAGCCTGGTACCCCATACTCCCGGAGTACCCCCCACAGGACTACCAGAGGGGCACAGTTAAATGCTTTCTCCAAGTTCACAAAACACATGTAGACCAGTTAGGCAAACTCCCATGAACCCTCCAGGACCCTGCTGAGGATGTAAAGCTAGTCCAGTGTAACAGACCAGGATGAAAACTGTATTGTTCCTGCTGAATCTGAGGTTCGACTATCCGTCGTACCATTGGCAAATACTGAATTTTCTAAGTAAAGCACTGAACTTCCTGTTCCCAGGGTGGGGGCTTAGTATGTAATGAGGGAGTTTGGTACAGTTGTGACCTTGTATGTTGAACTCAGTGCACCTTCTACTGTTTTGGCTTGAAGCCTTATTTTGAGGCGAAGCCACACCTATCTGCTTTGTTGCAGCAATAATCTTTTGATAACTTTGGATTCCCAATGCCTCAAGACTATCTTCACAGATTTTGAAGTATGTCCATGAAAGGCTCTAAGGGGAGTTTGTTACACCATGTTTAAATGGCACAAATTAGAGTTTTGAACCACAATTGCTGACTTCCTGTGAAGTTTGTAACATCGCTCCAAGACACTTTTTTGTAGATCCTTAGACACTTCATATGGATCCCCAGTTTTGTAATCCTCAGATAAAGTATGGCTCTGGGCCGGTTGTTTTAAGATATATAAGGGGCTCTGTTGAGGAATTATACCACTCCTATTGTAAATTTGCATAAATATTTTTTGGGGTTGGACTTATGCCCGTCCTATATAATTTAGTGCAAATCAAATCAATATTGTGGAAATTAGAGCCAACTGTATGGACATGTATTCATGACCACCACAACTTGTGCATGTATTCGCCATGCTGCCACAGCTCTAACCCCTTTCTGAACTCTCAGTATTGGAAAACGAGTTACCCCAACTTGTTAACAGTCACTGGGCAGAGTTTCATGTTTATTAGGTCAGGGCTATAAAATATGGACCTTTCACAACGAAACATTACATAACATTTCCTGTTCCAAGGGCATTTGATCATTTGGATTTGTCAGGGACCTGATTGACCATCAGCAAGGGTTGAAACAAGGGATTCATTCCTCTGTGACATTCTGAGTAGGAGATATAAAAGGTTTTATATTTTTGCAATTTAGGAAAAGTTTGATGTGATTAGCATGAACTGTCACAGTCTTAACTGTCTTCTCTATAAGAGAAGAGTGACTGTTTACTTTCTTTAGTCAAAATGGTTTTCTTAATAATCTAAATTAATCAATTTCTGGGAAGAAGTATCATTTTGTTACCCTGTATTTTGTTACTTCAGAAAATCCATAATATAAGGTTTGTTGTACTTACCTCAACAGCAAAGCAATGGGAAATTAATCCAGTGTATTTCAGCTGCAATCCCCCTAAACATTGTAAGGCCTGCTTGGTTCTTGTTGTCCCTGCCTTTTTCTTATATTTATTTATTTTTGCATATGTAACAAAAAAGATATTTTCTTGTTGCTGTGTCCACAAATATAATTGTGTAGACTAAAGCATATCTGGTTCATTCATCTTCCCAAAGTTTCCACAACATCTTTCAATGAACGTAGTTTGTCTATCTAGAAGACCTACAGAATTTTTTGTTTTGCTTCTTGAATGGCTGAAAAATAGAGAACATCTAGCAGCATTGCTCCCCCTTTTTTCTGCAGAGCCTCCTAATATGTTCCATATTGTACATTTAAATGGGGTGGACTCAGGAAATGCAGTCACACTGCTTTAACTTCCAAGCTTCCAGCTTGAGGTTTGGCTTGCAGGGATGGTGGTTGTGCGGACTGGGGCTGATTGGGTGGCGAGAGCTGGCAAAAAAGTATTTAGGGCTGGCCTTACTCTCTTTTCCATTGGTTTTCTTGTTCCTCCCTTTGAGAGCTGAGATGTTCATTTTAATGATCCTGTTTTGTTGTGTTAGTTTGCTTGTAGAGGAACCAAATTCCTTTTAAGACTTAATGAAGAACCAGCATTTCAAAGCACCTCTTAATCATAAGCACATTACTTGACATTATATGCAGTTCAAACAAATAACCAATGTGTAGAAATGACACATGTCATAATAGCCAACCACACTCTGTCTTGTGTGATTTTCATTAAGCTAGTGTAGACCTCGGCTCGTTGTAGCTGCTGAAGTCTGCTGGCCAGCGTGAGGCCAACTCTGAAAGTGTATATCTCCGAGAGGAGTAAAGATGAGTGAAGAGGCTCAAATTCCCGACTACAGGTCAGGTTTCGCATTCCTGGGACACACACCGCTGCCTGTCTCCACACTGACATGCCTGCTGAGTGTATGAGTGCCAGCAAGGGGCCAGGAATGCATGTGCGTGCATATGTGTGTGTCTGTGTGTGTGTGTGAATGCAACTGCTTTAGTGTGCTTTCAAACAAATGAGTGAATATGGCATATGCATCATCCAGAACACATACAGAGACTTCAAAACATACGTAAGACTGAAGAGAATTCTTTTGGCAATAAATACAACTTTAGTCACACTAGGCGTAATGAGCTTAGGAGAAATAGAACGAAAACAGGGATACTTCCAGTCTCATTTGAGCAGTTTCACAACAACAAAAGTGATTTTTAATCTTTTTTTTGTGAGGAGACAAATGGCAGTTTTTTGTTTTTTTTTAATTGAGGAGACAAATGCCAGTCCCGCTGCTTACAAAAAAAAGAATAACTTGGACCTAACTGAGCCCGGTGATTATTGGCCCATATCAAAATTATCTTTCCTTTCAAAATTTATGGAGAAGGTGGTGGATGAGTAGTTGAATGCTTATCTGAAAAAAGAAAAAAATATACATTACAGTCTGGCTTTCTTACAATGCACTCCACTGACACTGCCTTGCTAAAAGTGTCCAGTGACATCTGGAAGGCTGGTGAAGTTGGCGTCTGCTTCCACCTTCTCCCTGCTTCAGTCTCTGTTTCCAGAGCCAGCTGAGTCCCTCCAGTCTCTACTCCCAGAGCCAACAGAGCAGCTGGATTTGCCTGTGCAGCCGCCAGAGCTGCCGGATTGGCCGCTGCCACCGCCGGAGCAGCCAGTCTCAGGCCCAGCTTCACTGGCCAGGTTCCTTCGTTCCCGTCAGTGGGAACCAACCAGGTCCCTCTCTCTCCGCTGACGACCAGCCAAGCTTCCCCGCTGCTGCCTCGTCCACAAGAGAGAACCGCTGGGCCGTCCGCCCGTCTCCCGTCTCGCCAAGGGACGTCCGTTCAGCTTCCCGCTGGACCTCCACGTCCCCAAGAGAGGACCGCCGGGCCGTCCGCTCCTCTCCCGTCTCGTCAAGGGACGTCCGTTCAGCTTCCTGCTGGACCTCCAGGTCCCCTTGAGAGGACTGCCGGGGCATCCGCCCATGTCCCGTCCTGTCCGCCCGTCTCCCGTCCCGTCAAGGTAACCCACCTGACACTCGTCCCACCAGGGGCCACCCGCCCGTCTCCCGTCCAGCAAGAGGGCGCTATTCGGGGCGCCCGCCCGACACCCGTTCTGCCAGGGGACCCCATCCGGGTCGCCCACCTGACTCCCGTCCCGCCAGGGGACGTCCGCCAGTTTGTCGCCCGGCCACAGGACGCCATTCGGGCCGTCCGCCCGACTCATGTCCCGCCAGGGGACGTCCACCAGTCTGTCGCCCGGCCAGAGGACGCCATTCGGGCCGTCCTCCCGATTCATGTCCCGTCAAGGTAACCCACCTGACACTCGTCCCACCAGGGGCCACCCGCCTGTCTCCCGTCCAGCCAGAGGGCGCCATTCGGGGCGCCCGCCCGACACCCGTCCTGCCAGAGGACCCCATCCGGGTCGCCCACCTGACTCCCGTCCCGCCAGGGGACGTCCGCCAGTTTGTCGCCCGGCCACAGGACGCCATTCGGGCTGTCCGCCCGACTCACGTCCCGCCAGGGGACGTCCACCAGTCTGTCGCCCGGCCAGAGGACGCCATTCGGGACGTCCGCCCGATTCATGTCCCGTAAGGGGACGTCCGCCAGTCTTTTGTCCCGTGAGAGGACGCCATCCGGGTCGACCGCCTGATACCCGTCCCATAAGGGGACGCCAACCTCCAGGAGCGTACACACGGAGACTCTGGGTTTGGGTCCATACCTTCCAGCATACATCCTGACAAAGTAGCTGTGTGTATCTACACAATGACATTAATTTCCTGATCTGATGACCCAGAGAATCTGGTGAGTGTTTACTTATGGAAAAATAGTAAATTGTGACATTTGATGTATGTGATTAATACAGACTGATGATATCCACATAAGTTTCTTCATATTTTGGTTAGTTCCACCTGTATTTTTAATTATGTTTCATATAAGACCAAAAATACATTGTGAATGTGATTGTGGAGTTCAAAATAAAAATTCCATTGAGTCTGGATTTTTTTGGTCATAATAGGAATGGTGCTTAATTCACAGCTACCATGTGATTAATTAGGTAAAAAAAATTAATCGTTTGAAAGCCCTAATAAAAAATAAGAAGGTTTTTGGACGAAGTTTGTATGTTTTTCATTCTTTAAGCACTGTTTCAAGCACCATTTAAGCACCAGTACCGTTTGAAAAAAATTATTAGTTATGCACCGGCATCGGATGAAACCAAAACGATATCCCTCCCTATGAAAGAACAAAGCATCTGTTTTTGAAGGAGAAAATTGTAATGTAATGATAAAGAAATAGTCTTTCAAGTTTTTATTTCTTTTCCTTTTTGTCCATATAATTGTAAAATCATAAATGTACCTACGTTTTTTTTAAACAATTATTTTTTAGGTGTAAATGCATATAAGTTTTGTGAACATTATGGTGTTGTTAGGGCTTGGTGTAGGTTTTTTTATTGTGTAACAATGAGATTGCTCCTTAGAAGAGGTTGGGAACCACTTCCCTGCAAGCCTTGTGGCAAACTTTTGTTGAGGCTTCTCATATTTTTCTTTTTAACAATTGTTCTCTTCTTGGTACTCTTCAACAAAAGCTAAACCTGTGGTGTATATGAATAAAAGTTGTTCCCGTGACAAATTCTACAGCATCCATGGATAGCATGGATTTCCATTCTGTTTCTTTGATTTATCTATTTTTTCCTAAGTTGACAGCCATGTCTTGGTAGGTTTAAGGTTTAGTCATAGTCTTTCCAGTTTCAAATGTTAGAGAAAACTTTCATGTGAAATTTTCTACTTTAAACTAATCCATAATTTTATTACTGACCTGTATTGAGTTCCTGATGCTGTTGGGTCACTAATATTGTCTAAGAAAGCACTATGGCCTTCAAAGAACACAGGACTACTGTAGGCTGTCTGTCACACTGTTTTACATTTCTGTATATTAAACATGTTTAATAACAATTTTTCTTCAACCCCTCAATATTGTACTTGCTGCCAGAAAATTTAATAAAATCTCAGCATAATACATTGAAATTTGTGAATGAAAAGCAGGGGAGGTTCTACATTGATTTACTGCCTGGACGAGGCCCCCTCCAAATTAAAGCTAAATAGCACAAATCCTTCAATAACACAAACACACACTAAAGAAAATATAATTACTACAATATTGTACTAAGAATACAGAACACTAAGACTAAAACCTAAACTTGCTGGCCTTCCTTGATGTAAAATCATCACTGAGCGGCCGCTGCAGACACTCCAGCAGCCCACGTGTGTACTTCATCTCCCTGAGCGAGGTGCAGCCCGGGTTAGCCGAATACGACTGCTGGGTACACTTCATGGTTATGTAGGGGCTGCGATCCTACAGTACATCACAAGGATCACGACCAGGATCTTACTCGTTCCTTACCTGCAGGATAATCTGAGGGAAACTGAAGTGCAAGACCTAAAGGAAGAGAACACATGCGGTGGTGGTGGAAAACAAGATCAGGATCCTGGTCATCCACAATCTCCCACGGCAAATTATGCCAGTGGTGGCCTACATGGTGTGCTCGTTTTTCACTGTGCAAATTTGGTCTGTCTGGGACAAGACCTTCTGTTCTGCTTAAAAACATATATCTGTGTGTGCAGTGCGTTATATGAAAGAACGTCAATGTGTGGCTGACTTTAACCATTTAATACCTACAGTGGATCCCCCCACCCTGTCCATTTAATTTGGGAGAGACCCAGAGGCGAACTGTCTCCTGCACCCCTCCTCTTTCTCTTCCTTCAGCAGCTTTGGCACATCGGTGTCAGCCAGCAGGAGCGGCAATTTCCAAATACAGTGATAGATAATAGAAAACTATGTAGCAGCACAGATTTACTTATTTTCTACCAAGAACTTGTGCGCCCCTCCGATTTCACGAAAAATTGCCGCCCCGGGCAACTGCCCAGTGTTCCCGTGCCTAAAACCACTACTGATTAAATCTGATAAGGTACATTTGCAAAGAAATTTATTTACTGTAAGCTAGCCTTTGTTGGAAAGGGTTTTTGCTCCTCCGCTAGAGGATGGTGCTTTGCGAGGCCTCATGAGACCCTAAACATGCCCTGAAGGGCTTCCCAGCTAACGGAGAGCAGCCAGTGCTAATACCACGTTTAATTCCTCGAGGGCTTGGCAACACGGCCTCCATCTGAAATTCCTGGGCTTTTGTTTGTATCCCATTTCAACCACTCTCCAGCCCCGACTGCTTTGCTCGTCCTGTGCCATCCCATATGAAGCTGTTTAACATCTTAATCTGCTGCTGTCTTTCATCTGGCTCCTGTTAAAGCCTTAACAGAAAGATTGTGACTGCGAACCTCTGTCAGCACCTCGCTGTAAGAGAGCAGCGGAGACGTGGAAAGATGGGGGAGAGCAGAACGGGTAGAGAAAGAAGGCATTTGGAAAAAGTAGTGTCAGTTTGCTGGAAATACTGTATTTAGACAGAAATCAGAAGTTAATTTGACTATATTATTTTCATTTTAAAAAAATTATACAGTACTATACCTAGTAGTGATATTATACCAAATTAAATGACATAAAAGTTCTAAGTTGCATTTTCCTTGAGATGACTAACTAAAACTATGCTTTTCAAATTAGCCTTTATTTTGAGATTAAAACAGTTGAGTCTCAAATATGTCAACAAATATGCAAAAAATTTGGTGGTTCACTAACATTTAGAGTTCCTGTATGTGTCACTAAAGCCTAGTTTATACTTATCAGTCTTAGTCGAAACGGGTAGACACAACACCGTTATCCGTGCGATCTTGAGTACCAAGATACAGAGAACAACAAAACTGACCAATACGTTAATTTACATGCATTTTTAGAGTACTATATGAAGTTCACTTCAAATAAAAAGCTTTTCAACTCAAACTTACTTTCTGTCCGCCGTTGCATTTACAAGCTGAAGAAAATAAACTCTAGTTGACATGGCAATTGTACTCAGATCCGCCGGCAAAAGTTTGCTCCCCCTGTTGTCCTGATGCTGAATTGCTTTGCAACACTGACACACCAACGGAGATGTATAAAAGGAAAAACGTCTCTGTCAATATGTCTGTACAGAGAAATATAAACTATACTAAAGGGTAGATGCAAACTCTGAAAGAACAAAAAAATTGGTTCTTTTAATCAAGATTGCAACTATTAAAACAAAGTTTGCTCTAACTAAGACACTTCATGCTTTGCAGAACTTAAAGAGGAGAAATCCTATGACCCTTATAGGCCCTTTCATCTATGTTATTCGTATATTATAGCTGTTGGACACCACAAGAAAATTGTTCTATTTAGGGTAAATCAAGAACAAACTGTAAGAACATAGGGTCATTTTCTTCTTGGAGCCTTGGGTAAGTTAGCACAATTCAAGGCTTTTTACCCTCCTAATTATCTTGATTTCTCATTGGTGCTTGTAAAGAAAGGTCTTGAAGTGTAGAAGTAAAATACTATTTGAATCTGAATGAAAATTTGCTTCCTAATCCGAATAATTTACCAAATCACAAAACTCAAACATGGCAATCTGTTTGAAACAGGCTGGGAATGAAATTGTGTCACTCAGTGGCCAGTTCAAGTTCACTGTGAAAAAATATATCATTCGATGAGGAACAAGCGTGAGGCATAAATTAAGTGAGGACAGACGCAGTGATAGAACTGTAGCATGTTTGCCTGCAGCCTTTGTACACAGGAATACACTGCTGGGTTTGTTGAAACCAGAGAAAAGCATTTTGGTTCATTGCGCCATTCTGCAAAGTTAAGACTGATTTGTTTTTTGCGTCCTATAGGTCGCATTTAGGACCAACCTTTCACAGAAAAAAGGAGTTGACACATTCAGGACTTTTGATTTTTTTCTCGTCCTGTTTGAGTCAAGTTCAGAAGGATCTGGTTTCATCCATGCACGAGAAACTGCTTCTGTTCAGCAGATCGTCTTTCTGCCTGGATTCTCGCTCTGCAGTTGCTATGATACGAAGAATTGAGAAAGGACTGTGACACAAGGAGCATGGGAGTGGAAAAGAGGGTGGAAATAATAACCATCCACCCCTCATCAACTCCACCCAAAATTGTCTAAAGATTACTTTTGAGGAGGAGTTAATTAGCAACATGTATGAGCCAAATTATATTTTGCATCAAGGATGTCATGGTCAGTTTAAAAAGACTCCAGGACATTTTCTCGTTTGAGGGAAGATTCACATGATTTTAGGTCAGAATCACAAATTAGATAAAACTCTCGTCAAACAAACCTGAAACATTCAAAAGGCATACATTTCAGGTCATGTAACTAAAAGGGGCACAGTTACATCGATAACAACAATGATGCTTTATCTTTAAATACAGAGTTTTGGTACACAAAAAAAAAAAACTTTTATAGAGTATGAATTATACAGTTTTCTTTTTGGTCAAAAATGATTTTTAACTTAAATTATTTATCTAAATATTTTTGCCTTAAACTCAGAGACAAAATTTGAACTTTTATATATTTTCTGTAAAAAAAACACAAAAAAACCTATTAGAATGTTGAGTCATACTTCAGTGAATCTTTGTGTGCTTCGTGCTGTAGCTATAAATTCTTTATATCTAACCTGTGGAGCTAATGTAAAAATGTCATAATCTATCGTAGCAGGATGACAATTTCTCAAATTTACTCTATGCATGTTGGTGACAGATATATTAATATAATTATTTTTTTTTTTCTAAAACCGCTCTATGTAAATGGTATAGATTTTAACTAAAGTGTAATAAAGATATCCGGAACAACAATCAAGAAAGACAATAATATAAATACCTTCTACATTCCCTCATTTTATTGATAGCAGAACATTGTTTTGATGGCCACAGTGGCATTTATTAAAGCGGACAGTACAGAAATGGGTAGAGAAGTAGGGAAGACGTATTCAGCAAATGTCCTGGGCTGAGAGTTGAACCCAGGACAACCGCTTCTAGTGCTAGGGCATCTGAACATGGGGCACCGATCAAAACCGCTGTGCCACACAACCCCCCCAATAGCTGAACAAATTTTTGCCATTTTAACCCTTATCCGATCCCGGGTTTTTTTTTTTGTCCTTTTTAGCCAAAACTGGAACTCATCCTATTAAAACAGAAAATTTGTTACAAATGGAGAGACATAAGTTAATAATAGCATTTATGTATAAATGTGAAAAAATATATTGATACACAAAATTTATGTGACATATAAAAATGCATTTTCTGGGTATAAGGAAAACAAGTGGAGGATCTAAGGGACCTCTGGGATTAGTAAATTCTATGATTAAGTCTGCCACTTGGTAAATTTCTAGAATGTCAATTTGTGCCTAACCTAACATGTCTTCTATATTTTCAAAAATGTTTCGTCGTTTTAAACAAACGGTAGTTTAATGAGTCTTTCCTCTTCGGCGTCAGCTCTCTAGCCAGGTGCAATTATGTAATTATCTGTGCTTCTCTTGGCAGCTTGTTGCATGATGTTATGGTTCTCAGAGATTCCTCCGCAAATTTCTGTGAACACCCATTCCTTCGCCTGTGGCTTCAGGTTCGAGTGGCGGCAGCCTGTCAGAGCCTCCAGGCCTAACGATGTTCTTACAGCCATTAACATGGTGAGCGACTGCTAATAGGAATGAGCCCCTAGCAACAAGAGCTGGGTCAGCTTCAGTACAGAGGGACTTTATGTTTCCAACAAGCAGGGATTGTTCTGAGGAGGAGGATACTTTGCATGAAACAGTCAAATCAATTCACTGAGCCATCTTCTCTCTTCACAAGAAGTTCTGTAATTGCTGAAGGTTTTTTTTTCTTCTTTAGCGTGCATGAACAAAATGAAGCAATCTATGGGAATTAATATAAACGCTGTAATAACTGCCCTGAGGGCTGCAAAGAATTGTGATAATAGCAGGCACAGTGCAAGCAGAGGGGAAAAAGAAAATCCTCATTACACTTGCTTATGCATTCTTTCTGAATGGTCGACATGCTGCAGCTTGTCACTTCTGTTTTCAAAGTGTGCACATTCATTTGCATTGCTGCCTATAATTTTTAAATAGGCTTCAAATCAAAAGAACATAAATCTGTTTTGCTTATTTGTTGGAAAATTGTGCAATTAATTTCTTGTTTTTTTTTCTCGTTTGCTGACATTTATAAGCTACAGAATTCACTTAGTTAAATAGGAATTAAAGATAGGCATATGTTAGGGATTAATTGTTTATGTTAAATGGCTATTTTTTTAGTTTTTAAATGTTCAAAATGTGAACATTTTATCTTTGGAGTTTCAATGTCAAGGCTTCACCTTCTACTACAGGTTTAAACTGAGGGCAAGGTAAATTTGGTCCCCAGCGTTGGTTTATTTTTATTGGCATGTGCACGTTTTTGGGAACAAACAGGCATTTGCTAGTATTTGGCGGCCAGGGCCTCAGATGGTGAGGTACAGTATCAGGGGATTTCTTCTCTCTGGCAATGGCTCAGGTCCAGTGCGAGAGCCGCATTCGGATCTACAGAGAGGCTCTGTATAAGTGTTGGTGTGATCGCTGTGCAGGAACACAAAAGCCAGGAGGTGGTTACAGCAGGACATGCTGCTGGAGGTTGGTCAGTGTACAACACGAGGAGTCAAAGAGCTGTTTTATTTTGTTTTTACTGGACAAATATTTGTGGGTCCATTATGAGGTTACACCTACAGACAGGGGATTATGGAGACAGTGGGAGTTTGTTTTCATCCTTTTCATCTTTCCCTCCCTACTCTAACTTTCCCCCAAAGCCCCTTCCCCACCTCTCCTTCCTTCAGCAGAGTTTTTAATATCAAAGTGCGCAGTCTGACAGGGGTAAGTCTCAAACAAGAGCCCTTTTGTTGTGGCTCCCTCGAACCGACCAGGAACGACAAGAACTTGTCAACCCTTATTCAGTTAGAAAGGAAGATTAAGAGAGGTGAAAAGGGCTGGGGCTGAACCGGCTCTTCTGCAGTGCACAAAAGGGATTATTTAGTTGTCTAGCAGTGCGTATGAAACTGAAGAACTTAATTGCACCTTATTAAGGAACAGACATACTGTAGATATGAAAAACACTTTTCATTTTTCACATTTTCTTTGTATTTAATATGATTACGTATAATAGGACTCTATGTCTGTCTGTGGGAAATGGGAAAGATTGTTGTGACCTTTGCCAGATAACAAAAATCCAACAAAAAATCAAGAAATCTCAGAGGTTTACGCTTTGTGTGTAGCAATGTCATTTAAATTATGCTGTACCTAAGGCCCCTTCCACACTACTTCGTTTTCGTTTAGAAACGGAGAGTTAAAATGAAAACTATCTCCGTCCACACTAGCGTTTTCCCTGCATATTAGAATTGATCTCCATCCACATTGAAACGACTGAAAACGCGGATCACGTGACCATTCTCCAACACTGGGAGTGCGCGCGCAGGTATAAACAGGAAACCGATTGACCATTCCTCAGCAGCTAGCAAAGACATCAACGCCAGTAACGCTTTTAATTCGTTATCAATGTTGCAGTTTCTAACGTAATGTACTCCAGGCTGTTTTTGTATGTTATCTTCCGGGGACGGGTCATGTGATGGGTGGCTGACGAATCAGGGAAGGATATGCCATGACTGATGACACCCAATCATAGAGCCGAGTGTGATCTGCTGCGTCATCGCTTCTAAAGTCCTCCGTTTTGAGCCGTCCACACCAAAATGCCTTCTGGAGTTTCAAAACAAAAAACGGGGTCGGCAGCGTTTCTAAAACGTTTTTGCCGTTTTAGTGTGGATGGGAGGTTTTTAAACGAAAACGCAGTAGTGTGGACGGGGCCTAAATGTCTTTGTGTCCATATGTGTGACCACATTTGATCTGCTAAGGCAAATATACTCATATTCACAAGACTAGTTCCTCACTAGAAATTTGAAGTACTTTCTGTTTGTTATCCTTTTGTGGTAATTTATTTATAACCCACTATAAAGAGGGATCTCTGTAACTGGGTTTTGGTATAGTTTAGTTTGTTAGCATGTTAGGTTTTAAGAGTTACCAAGGCTTTCCACTGGACGTGTCAGCAGCATGTAAAGGTGGTATTCAGACCAAACTTTGCCACCAGGCCTCAAACAGCTGAATAAGACGAAAGTTGCTGCTTAGAAAATTCAAACCCCACTGCTTGCACATTTGCACCCTGCGTCGGCTGCAGTGTGTCACATCAGTACATCAACAAGCGGGCGGAGATTTCTCTTCCAACGGGAAACTAGTAGTGTATATTTAATAACCGCAGTTGCCCTAACCGGGTTTGTTCTAGAGTTAGCTAATATAATAAGAAAGTTAAAAGAACATATTTAACTGCTTACTTGGCACTCTGATAACTTCCACCAAATAAAGTCTGATTTTTTCCTGAGTCTCCAACTCCTCAACTCCCTTTCACTTCCATCTAGCCGACTCCCCTCTGATAACCGCAGAGACCCTTCTCGTTGAGTAGCTACAGCGCACGGCTCATCCTCCCCTCTCTCTGGGTGGCTCCAGCTGGCGGCTCGGCTTGTCCTACGTCTTTTTAATGCCGGCATCCCGTTGCTGAATGGTTACTGCCCCACAGACGCAGAACAAACAGAAATCACATGTGGGGTCCCCCAGGGCTATATCCTGGGCCCCCTCCTGTTCAATATTTATATGCTCCCACTAACCAAGATTATAGCAGCCAATCAGATCAGCTACCATAACTATGCAGACGATACACAGCTATACATTACATTATCACCAGGTGACTTTGATTTTATCCAGACCTTAAATGAATGCATTGAACAAATCAACAACTGGATGTCCCATAACTTTCTCCAGCTAAACAGAAACAAAACAGAAGTAATCATTTTTGGACCTAAGGAGGAAAGATCCAAAGTCAGCACACAGCTTCAGCTAATACAACTAAAAACGACTCATCAGACTCGTAATCTAGGTGTAATAATGGACTCAGACCTGAAACTCCAGGGTCACATAAAGGCAATAACAAGGTCAGCTTTCTATCACCTGAGGAACATTTCTAGGATTAAAGGACTGATGTCACAGAAGGACCGTGAAAAACTGATCCATGCGTTTATCTTTAGTCGGATTGATTACTATAACAGTATCTTCACAGGTCTACCTAAAAAATCAATCAGAAAGCTGCAGCTGATCCAGAACGCTGCTGCTCGTGTTCTCACTAGAACCAGGAAAGTAGAACACATCACCCCAGTTCTAAAGTCCTTACACTGGCTCCCTGTAGCTCAGAGAATAGACTTTAAAATACTCCTACTTGTTTACAAATCATTGAGCGGTTTAGCACCAAAGTACATTGAAGATATGTTGTCACTATATCAACCCAGCAGACCACTCAGGTCCTCCAACTCTAGCCTATTAATCATCCCTAGAATCAGAACTAAACAGGGAGAGGCAGCTTTCAGCTTCTATGCTCCACAAATGTGGAATAAACTTCCAGACGATTGCAAAAACGCTGAATCGCTAGGCTCTTTTAAATCAAAGATTAAAATTCTGCTATTCAGAGCTGCATTTGACTCTTAAATTGCGCTTTCTGATCACTTTTTTGTTTTGTTTACCCGATTGTGTTTTATCTGTTTTAATCTGTTTTAATTGCATAAATTTGTTCCTTAAATTATTTTTTATTGTTGTGGTTTAACTTCTATTCTTACTTTTTAATTTATTTTTTAAGTGACTGTGTATTAATTACATAAATTTGTTCCTTACATGATCTTTTCTTACTGATTGATTACTGTTAAACTTATATGTTTTTTTCTTTGTAATCATGTGGTTTCATTATCACTGAATCATGTAAAGCACCTTGAATTGTCTTGTGTTGAAAGTGTGCTATACAAATAAAATTGCCTTGCCTTGCCTTGCCTTGTCAGTCTGTATCTAGAAGTCCCACAGGATCTTAGAGACAATACCCACCATGGAAAAGACGGTTGGAGGCTAACATCAAGGCAGCTTGGAGAGAAGTGAGTCAATCGACAGAGGCCCAGAGCGGTGGAAAGAATGAGACCAATAACCAAGAGGTACAGCCAGATGCCCATACCTAAATACATCGAAACTACCACACAAAGGCTATATATGTATTAGGAATGCAACAATACCACTTTTTCAAACCAATGCGATACCGATACTTGGATCTGAGTACTTGCCGATACCGAGTACCAATGCTGGTACTTCTGTCAATGCAATAAATTGGAAGGCAGATTTTATTTTCTTCTCTGCTTGTTACAATAAATGATGGTGAATTACATAAAAAAATAAAATATTAATAAAAATTACCACAAAACTAAGATTTCAAGTAAACAAAAACATTTTCTGTGCAATTATAATACACACACACACATATATATATATATATATATATATATATATATATATATATATATATATATTATGGCATGCCGTTCAGGAAAATATTATATATTTATATTGATATGTTGGAATATATGGAATGAACCTTGAATATATGGAAGGTAAATCTGAATATATTGAATGATAGTCTGAATATATTGATTGAACTTTGAATATATTGAATGAAACTTGAATATATTGAATGAAACTTGAATATATGGAATGAAAATCTGAATATATTGAATGAAAGTCTGAATATATTGAATGAAGTTTGAATATATGGAATGAAAGTCTGAATATATGGAATGCAGTTTGAATATATAGAATGACAAGTCTGAATATATGGAATGAAGTTTGAATATATGGAATGAACCTTGAATATATGGAATGAAGTTTGAATATAGAGAATGAAAGTCTGAATATATGGAATGAAGTTTGAATATATTGAATGAAAGTCTGAATATATTGAATGAAGTTTGAATATATAGAATGAAAGTCTGAATATATGGAATGAAAGTTTGAATTTATGGAATGAAGTTTGAATATATGGAATGAAACCTTGAATATATGGAATGAAAGTCTGAATATATGGAATGAAAGTCTGAATATATGGAATGAAGTTTGAATGTATGGAATTAACCTTGAATATATGGAATGAACCTTGAATATATGGAATGAAAGTCTGAATATATGGATTGAACCTTGAATATATGGAATGAAAGTCTGAATATATGGAATGAACCTTGAATATATGGAATGAAGTTTGAATATATGGAATGAACCTTGAATATATGGAATGAAAGTCTGAATATATGGAATGAAAGTCTGAATATATGGAATGAAGTTTGAATATATGGAATGAACCTTGAATATATGGAATGAAGTTTGAATATATAGAATGAAAGTCTGAATATATGGAATGAAGTTTGAATATATGGAATGAAAGTCTGAATATATTGAATTAAGTTTGAATATATAGAATGAAAGTCTGAATATATGGAATGAAAGTTTGAATATATGGAATGAAGTTTGAATATATGGAATGAAACCTTAGGCCTTAGTATTATGGGTATTGTAGCAGATTATCATACCTTTCATTATGTGTTTAATTAATGGTTTTGCTGAGATGAACTTTATGATTTAGGCATCAAGTTGCCTATTTCAACAACTGAATCTGAGTTATTTAATTTCTAACTTCTCATTAGGAATTTTCCTGTTTTTGAAACCTTGAAAACAAATTGGACTTTGTCAAAAGCGAGAGATATATGTATCGTCCAATTCATGAAAAGCAGGGATTATTTCCTTATTTGACCTTTTTTTTTGGGGGGGGGGGGCAGTTATTACAGTAGCGGATAAATATGGAGGGTTTCTGTAATTTTGACAGATTAATTTGTCCGTTTGTCGTGCAGACAAGAGATTTACATTTGAAGCATTTGTGCATAATTTCATGGCATCTCATTATCAATGAGCTAGCAGTGTGTTTCAAGATTTACGGAGGCTTTGGAGCAGTCACAGTCCTGCTCCAAAAACCGTAACCCTGTACAGAAGTTGTGCTTACTACTGAACTTACTCCCGCTGAAGCAGTTAAAACTAAGATCATGATTGTATTTCAGTCTCCAGTGTGGTAGTGGAGCACAGATTCAGCTTTCAGAACATTTAATGCCTTGTCCACATGTAGCTGGGTATCTCAGAAAACTGAGATATTTTTCTACGATTTGGCCTGTCATCCACACGTAAACTGAGATTTTCGGCATAAAAAAACCCAACATTTTTTTAAATCTGGCCAAATTGGAGATCTGCTATTTCTCCATTTTCAGCATCTATGTGTGGACGGATGAAAACTAAGTTTTAGGTGCTGTAACTTCACAAGCTGCATTTACACTCAGAAACAGCATTTATGCCCTCAGAGCTGTGTTGGAATCATCAATTGTCAAAGCATGTTTTGTTTGTTTACTTTTAGAGCTCTGTTACTGGTGCAGGCTGAATATAGAGAATAGAAAGTTACTCTGAGTGGATAGGATTTGGGAGAACTATTGCCCCTACAGGTTTGCCATGTCTATGAAAGTGCTGAAAAACACATTTATCCGGATTTTTTTTCTAAAGAAGCGGTGGAAAATCTTTGGGTTTTTTATTAAACGGCTATGTGTGGATATGGCCTAAATCCTTAGAAGTCCAAAACTCAAAACAATTGGCTACTGTATGTGCAGTTCAGATCCATGCGAATAGAGGTATTCGTGACTTGTTTAGGCCACAGTAGGTGAACTTTTCATATTTTACGTTTAAAATGGGAGGTTTTTATTGTTAACATGAAGTTAATGGGGCCACAATCAGTGGTTTTCACTGTGGGAAAAAAAATAAAAAGAATCTGCTTGAGATTGAACTTTCTGGCCTTAATTGTAAGTGGTATATGTGGAGAAAACCAGGCACTGCTCCTTAGCAGCCCAACAAAACCCTACAGTAAAACATGGTGGTGGGAGTATCATGTTGTGGGGGTGTTTTTCAGCTGCCGGGACAGAACTGGTTGTAACTGAAGGAAAGATGAATGCGGCCAAGTACATCCTGCAAGAAAACTTCTACCAGAGTAATTAGGACCACAGACTGGGTTGAAGCTCCACCTTTCAACACGACAGTGACCTAAGCACACACCTAAAATAAAAAATGGTGTGGCTTTGGAATAACTCTGTGACCGTTCTTGACTGGCCCAGTCAGATCCTTGACCCAAACACAATTGAGCATCTCTGGAGACCGGAAAATGGCTGTCCACCAACATTCAACATCCAACCTGATAGTATATATAGATTTAAAAAGAAATTGGTACAATTTATAGCAGTAGTGGTGTTGTTCTGTTGATTAGAACAATATACAGAGCTGATGTAAACATCCATGTTTGTTGGCAGCAGTTTTGATTGAACAGTCTATCAGCTGCAGCGAGGAAGGACCTGCAGAAAAGCTCCTTCCTGCATCTAGGATACAGCAGTCTGTCAATGAAGGAGCTCTACAATCCAGCAACATTTCCATGCATGGGGTGGGAGATTCTCTCCATTAGAGATGTTATTTTAACCAGAGTCCTTCTGTCTCCAACCACCTGTACTGGATCCAGCGTGCGTACTAGAACAGAGCTGGCCTTCCTGATGAGTTTATCTTATCTCTTCCTCTCAGCTGTCGATATACTAATGCTCCAACATACAACAATGTAAAAAATGACAGAAGTCACCACAGGGTCATAGAAGGTCTTCAACAGCGCTCCCTGGACTCCAAATGACCTCAGCCGCTCAGCAGGTAGTCTGCTCTGATCCTTACCACAGAGCTTGTTGCTGTAGGATAGTCTCATGAAGAGGATGATCAGGGTTGTCCATAATTTGTTTTAATTTTATGAATAATCCTTCTTTGCATCACTATCACCAGTTGTTATACTGTATATACATAGAAAAAGGGTAAAATATATTGGAGGGATTTTTTCTTCCCCATTGGTAATCTCTGACATAAAGCATCCCTGTGTTTCTTACTGATGAGCTATGATATTCATCTGCAATATGGATGATCACAAAATGATCTTATTTGTCAGCAAATTTTATAATTTTCCTCTTGGGATTTAAAAACTATATTGCTTCACTTAAATGAAGATGGTATTATAACAAATAGTTTAATTTTTTTGGCATCCTCTCTTTTTTTAATTAAATATACTGATTATAAAAGAAACATTATTTCATTGATAAATAAATGGTACATTTTGAAATCCATCCACTAAAGAAGGATTACATAAACCCAACCTCAAAAAATAAACACTAAAATAACACATCCTAGACCATAACGATTATAATAAATGTTGAACTGCAGAGGTCCTTCAGTGACAGACTGCTGCATCCTAGATTCATGAAGGAGTATTTCTACAGGTCCTTACTTTATGCAGCTGTCAGATTTTATAATCGATACTGCTTCCAACATAGATTTTTACATTACTGCTGTAAATTGCACTAATCAACCGAACACTACTACTGTTATAACTTGCACATTCTTTTTCACAGACTATGTACTAACTTATTGGAAATTACTTACATATACTTTTTAAGGCACAGTAAATGCGGAATCTGCACTTTTCTAAAATTCTAATTATTTAAACATCTTTAAGCATCCTGCTGTTTGCACTCAACCTGGATTTAACACCTTAACTGTACTTAACCTGTTTTTGTAAGTATTGTACATGTAAATATTTTCTTTCTGTTCTGTTTCCTGTTCAGTTTGTATATGTGTTTTTGTTGTTGCTGCTTTTAAGACCAAATTTCCCCTTGTGGGACAATTAAAGGATTATTTTACTCTATTCTTATTAAACACGTTGTTCTTTACATAGTTGACAAAACAATTATACAAATAGAATGATCAATTATCAATGGAAATCAAATTGAACCCAGAGAGGTCTGGATTCAAATTCACACTCCAAATTTAAGTAGAAAACACATTACAGGCTGATCCAACTTTGATTTAATGTTCTTATAACAAGTCAGAATGAGGCTCAGTATTGTGGCCTCCACCTGCCTGTACGATCTCCCTACAACACCGGGCATGCTCCTGATGAGGTGGCGGATGGTCTCCAGGGGGATCTTCTGCCAGTCCTGGACTAAAACATCCACCAACTCTCATCTGTGGTGTAACGTGGTGTTGGTGGATGGAACACGACGTGATGCCCCAGATGAGCTCAACTGGATTCTGGTCTGGGAAACGGACAGGCCAGTCCAGTATCAATCTCTCCATTCTGCAGGACGTACTGACACACTCCAGCCACATGAGGTCTAGCATTGTCTGGCATTAGAAGGAACCCAAGGAACTCATCTACACAATGTCAGAGCACTGGGTTCCTCTTTCTCCTTTTCATGCCAACTAGCTACGATAATTGACAGAATGTCTGCTGCAGAAAGCGTTATAACATTTTTTAAAGGCAACAGCTTTGTTACGTGTCCAGTTGTGCTTTAAAATAAACTTGGAAAAGATTTAGGCACCTCAAAATCTCTGAATTTCCAGTTGTAGAATACAGAATCATAGCCCACTCTTTGTGGTTAATGTGTTGAATTCCTGCATGTGCTGATTAAAAAGTGTGTTCAGATACAATACAACACAGAACTAAAACAAAAACCTGTTTTTGGTTAGCTATGAACACCAGTGACCTCATAAATCATTTTCCTTATTGTTAAAGTAAGATCAGAATTAACTGCTAAAATGTTTTAAGCACAGATTATTATACAGGGAAAAAAACAATAGTGAAAGCTGTGAAAGATAGATGAATGTTTTATTCTTGTTATGAAAATTTATTTGTGGTCAAAGATTTTCCTTGTGGCTCTTCATCAACCTTGATGTTCCCCGGTTAGGTGCCAATCCAGAAGGAAAAGTAGTGGATACACGAAGGGGAAGGTTGGCCCAGACACGTCATACTGAGGGACAAAAGACAGAAAAGGTGAACCACCAACGAAACAAGTGTTATGCACTTTTATTCCGTTGCTGACCAAATATGATTAGTTGTGAATTCCGTTAAAAAAGAAATCAAATCACAGGAAGTCATGCTAATGTTCTTAACTGAACAACTACCTTTAATTTAACTTCTGGTTGACAATTCAATTCATGACAATTACAGAACCTATGTATTTAATTTCATTCAGTTTATGTATGTAAGGGTTATTCACAAAGAAATATTCTGTAGGTACTTTACAACATCTTTAAATTATTCTGAAAAGTGTCACATTTAAAAGAGAAGTCAGTGAGGTCATAAAAACATATTCTTGATTTCTAAGAATAAAAGTTGGAAAAGAAGTGATGATGCAATTTTATGTTGCTAAGGAAAGAGCATCAGTTCCTTTAGTTCCTGGATTATCTGCAAGATCCCATCAACTCCGCCGAAAAACAAATAGAACAATAATCAATGATGCATTTTGTAAATAAACAAGCCAGTATTTAAAAAATCAAAGAAAACAGAAACTGTAAACGCCTGTATTAATTCTATAAAGTTAGTTTCATTAGTATTAAAATATTTGTCTTTTTCTTTAAAATTTTCATGGATTTATTTATAAAACACATTACTGAATTGTAAATTTTCACTAAAAGATATATTTTATATTTTAGCCAGTTTTATTCAAAGTATTTTATTCCAAAACCTGTTTCACAAAGTCAGCCTGTAATTAAAACTGAATTAAACCAAGTGGTTTAATTATTTCAAAACGGATAGTTTTCAGTCGAATTAGTTTATCTGCCAGTCAGTCTGAAGGTTGACCCTGAACGCTCACTGGCCATTACTTAAACATTAATCATCCGCATATTCGGGTAATATTACTGGCACAGTGCGTCTTATGAATTCTCAATGGTGGCATGGCATTGTGGGAATATAGCTTGATAGTTATAGAGAGTGATGTCATGATGATGTGTTGAATGTGGGCTGAGCCCTAGTGGGCAACACTATGTAAAATGTAAGTAAACATGGGGACTTCCTTCAGCATTCGTAAACTGTATCATCTGAAATGGTAAACTGGAGTGATGCTGAGGTCTGGGAGCTTCAGGCCTTTAGAGCTGAGGAGCAGATTAGTCCTTCATGGGGACTGTGAAGTTCGGCCACCGTTTGGAGCGGCTTGCAAACAGTCATGAGGAGTGGGGCTTCAATTGGGATAAAAAACTAGTTATTTCCATCTATTTTCTACGGTTTACCACAGACTCTACGGTCTCACACTTGATATGTAACCCTGCACATGAACAGCCCGGACACCACCACTGTACCGCCACATAATATATTGGGAAAGCGCCTGATTGGGCAAATTGTTGCCACGGACTGTGTTCTTATGAGTGACCAGAATAGAATACAATAGAATAATCCTTTAATTGACCAACATGGGGAAATTTGGTTGTACTGTAACAGCAGCGAAAAATTTATTGACAATATTTACATCATGCACTACAGTTACAAAGTAGTAGGCTACTGTATAGTTGAAGTAATTAAGAAAGCTCATTGATGGGCAGTATTAATGCCAGCACTGATGGCAGGATTGTCTTTTGAAAGGGGCTGAAAACTATCCAGGATGATCTTATTTCTGCACCGGACCCCTGCTGAGCTCTGTAGCGTTGCGCTCCGCCTGAGCGAGAACGGCTTTATTTGTTGTTGGTTGTTTATGTCACTACGACTACACTAGGATTTGCAATGATATCAAACAAAAACACTGGCATAAATCACCTTACATTTAACGATAAAGACGGCGGGAGCGCGCAGAGACTCCAGCAAGATTTCTAAAGTCTGCCCGTCTTTAGTCTGAAAATCATTTGATGCACGCCCAGCATATTTATTCCCTTGGTTTATGTGTTAGCGTCTGAATCGACAACATTTGGATAAAAACCAAACACCACATCATTTATCTGGAATAAACCTAATTACACTGATTTTACAAGAATATAAAGCAAACACAGAGATGTTAGCACATCAAATTACTGTAGGTCGCAAAGCACAAGCTAACTGCAACCTGCTGCTAACTGCAGTTCACATGTTTTAATGTGTTTACAGTCACATATACGGGTATACTAAATCTACATTCATCATCATATAAATATCTAAACTTACCCATTTCAGCTGCCGGTCTCCAGGCGAACATCCAGAGCTTCTTCTTGCAGCTGTGGTGTCGAGTGATTACATGGTTCCTCCAGCATGAGGCTGAAGTTGGCTTCTGATTCTAGCCTCTGATTCGGGACACGGCCAAAGGGCAATTCCACCTAATTTCTCACTGATCCAAGCAGCTTTAATCTGCTCTAGTCTAAAAACTACAAAACACAGATTCTTTAAACAGTGAAACATCAGTTGGATTAACCTTTTAGGCATTTTCCTAATTATAAATGGAAGCCAACTTCAGCATTCAGACAGCCATACTAATCTACTACATTACCCATAATCCTTGAGGCCAAACTTTGATTCCATATATTCAAGGTTGATTCAATATATTCAAGGTTGATTCAATATATTCAGACGTTCATTCCATATATTCAAGGTTCATTCCATATATTCAAGGTTGATTCCATATATTCAATGTTGATTCAATATATTCAGACGTTCATTCCATATAGTCAAGGTTGATTCCATATATTCAAGGTTGATTCAATATATTCAGACGTTCATTCCATATATTCAAGGTTCATTCCATATATTCAAGGTTGATTCCATATATTCAGTGTTGATTCAATATATTCAGACGTTCATTCCATATATTCAAGGTTGATTCCATATATTCAAGGTTGATTCCATATATTCAGTGTTGATTCAATATATTCAGACGTTCATTCCATATATTCAAGGTTGATTCCATATATTCAAGGTTGATTCAATATATTCAGACGTTCATTCCATATATTCAAGGTTCATTCCATATATTCAAGGTTGATTCCATATATTCAAGGTTGATTCAATATATTCAGACGTTCATTCCATATATTCAAGGTTCATTCCATATATTCAAACATATCAATATAAATATATAATATTTTTCCTGAACGGCATGCCATAATATATATATATATATATATATATAAAATCAAGTAAGATATATATGTGTAAAAGAGTCCATGATGTGGATAGTTTGGATTTTGAAATTTTAATCTAAAATAGTAATATTATAATATAAGATTATACAGATGTATAGATATTATATTATAATAACATTATTTTATAATATTATATTATAAAATTAGCTGTGTATAAAATGTAAAAATAATCGTTTTCAAATCTCTGAAGCATCTTTGATTATATTACTTTGTAGTTTTTAAGTCGTGAGAATTTAGTTCAGTTTCTCCATTTGAGCCAAATAGCAAATAGCTGTTGAGCAGATCAAATTTAATGACTCATCACTTACTTCCACAGGGTGAAATTCAGTGCAAACCATTCCAACATTACCTTCTGGGGAAGCCTGCCCCTTAAGACACTCCCCTGAGACTCATTGGAATGTTTCTTATTGACATGTGGCACTGTAAATATATCGTGCCAACATGCAAATATCCCTTGCTTCAGTTGTGTGGTCATATCACAGGCAGAAAAAAATAAAATTATGTTAAACCAACAAAGAAGCACTTAACAGTCATTCTATCTCTCTATCCTTGCATTTTTGTGCTCTGACTGGCCGCTTTGCTAAGTCACCACATTCTGAAGGGGCACAGGGCTTGTTAAGATCATGTTGGTTCAGAAAGGAAAAATAAATGACTCAGCAATTTCAGAGAAGGCTCAAGCAAGACTGGAGGATTACTGAATGATTAAATGAAATGCTCTTTTGATGTTTCCGGTGAAGACCTAAATGACATTGGCAAACTTGTGAGAACAATAATAAGTTGTAAAAATGAATGTGTCAGGTTTATTATGCAGAATCCTCTGTAAATTATATTCAATTCAACTCAGTTTATTTATACAGCGCCAATTCACAACAGATGTCATCTCAAGGCACTTTACAAGAAAAGCCATTTCAACACAATCATACAAACATTCCATGTTAACGTACCACATAATGTGTTGCCACATCTTAAAGCTCATATTGTCACTATATAAAAAACAGGCTGTTTTTCTTTTTGGAGAAAGTATAGATGTATATAAAAAAAAATTTCACCCCCCAAAAAATAATTTTTGCATAGATTGAGCTGAATGCTGCAAACACAGACATTAGCTTATATTTAAAGACTTCAACATAGCTATATTAAAAAATGGCATTCCAAACCTTTTTTCCAGCCTTCCTGCCATAAATGATCATTTATTATTCAAATTAGAAGTACAGATGATGTGTGCATGTGTGCAAAGAAGAAGTTGCAAAAAAATATTTTTCAATTTCAAAACAAAGACAAAATGATGACTTTCTTTCACATGTTACAATAACGTTCAGCTTGATTAGCATTAGTAAAACAGCAATCACTGGGAGGATACATAATATGGACCCTTAACTTTGAGATTTTAAAAAGGTTTCCAACATTTCAAAACGAAATATGGTCTATGACAGAGACCAAAACCACACAAGGATTAAACAAAGCAATACTGCTGAAATCCAGTCAGCCTTACCTTATCTGTTTTAAATGTTACTTTATCTCACTGTCCTGCGGTCTGAATTACATTTTACTTTTAAAAAGCCAAGTATAATTCTGTACTTCCTCAAACTTCAGTTTTCTAAATATTTTAACTAGGGATGCACCAATAACAATACTGACACCAGGTCCACTGCGAGAACTGTCAACCTAACCAAGTAAAAGACAAATATTTTTCCAGCTAAAAAGTATTTTTTTTAAATCTTGTTTTGAGATTTATATACTAAACCTGAGCAGAGATTGTTAGATTATTAATCTTATTTTAAGTACAGACGTGGACAAAATTGTTGGTACCCTTCATTAAATCAAAGAAAAACTCATAATGGTCACAGAAATAACTTTAATCTGACAAAAGTAATAATAAATAAAAATTATATAAATGTTGACCAATGAAAGTCGGACATTGCTTTTCATCCATGCTTCAATTTTCCTCGTGCAGCCACGTCCAGGGAGGTTGGCTACAGTCCCATGGATCGTACATTACTGAATGACATGTGCAGCTGTAGTCACAGAAACATCTAGCTGCTTGGAGATGGTCTTATAGCCTTTACAGTTAACATGCTTGTCTATGATTTTCTTTCTCATCTCCTGAGACAACTCTTTCCTTTGCTTCCTCTGGTTTATATTGAGTGTGGTACACACCACGTCACCAAACAACACAGTGACTACCTGGAGTCCTATATATAGGCCCACTGAGTGATTACAGGATTGTAGACACCTAGGATGCTGATTAGTGGACATACTTTGGATTAACATGTCCCTTTGGTCACATTATTTTCATTCTTTTCAGGGGGTACCATCATTTTTGTCTAGGCCTGTTTCATGCATTTATTTTTTAAATAATTCTGTTGAAGCATGGATGAAAAGCAATGTCTGACTTTCATTGGTCAACAGTTATATAATTTTTATTTATTATTACTTTTGTCACATTAAAGTTATTTCTGTGACCATTATGAGTTTTTCTTTGATTTAATGAAGGGTACCAACAATTTTGTCCACGTCTGTATATGTCTTATTTTAAGAATTCTTACCAAGCTTGACTGTAATCAAGTATTGTCTTTAATTAAGTAAAATAATCTGCAAATGTAGTAAGACAATTTCCCTCTGTAAGTATTCTCAAAAAAATACATCTATACTGAAAAAAAGATTAATAATCTAACACCTTCAGATCTTGCTTAGTGAATAAGACTCTAAACAAGATCAAAAATACGTTTTAGCTGGAAACAAGATTTTTTGACTTGGTTAAACTGACAGTTTTTGCAGTGTATCATAGCCGATACCACTCTTTTGTACTGTATCTGTTACAGTTAACCAATACAATGAAATGATACTTAAAATGTGGAAACTCTGCGATAATTTCACTGAAAATGTGTATTTTTTCCACTTGAAATGTTTTATGGTCATCGTTATTAATATTTTCTTTTTTTTATCTAATTCACTATCATTTGTTGTAACAAACAGAGAAGAAAATAAAACCTATCTTTCAATTGACTGCATTTTTTTGTATGGTAGAAGTATCGGTATTGCTATTGGTATCTGTATCAGGAAGTACTCAAATCAAAGTATCGGTATTTTATCGGTTTGAAAAAAGTGCTATCGTTGCAGCCCTAATTTGAACTGATAATGTACGATAACGACAATATATGATACAAAAGAAAAAAGCTCAGACATAATAAAACATCTTACCTGTTAATTTTTCAAAGACATGCTATTCTTTATGTGGTCAAAGTAAATAGAAAAGGTAGATTTGTCCAACAGCCTAAAATGGACTTGTCCAATACCATTAGAAAATACCAACTTTTTAGGCGTTTTACTTCTTAAGTAAAAGCTTCCACACCAAAAAGCATTGCTGTTACCTCAGCCTGGTCATAACAGGGGAAAAAAAAGGTTTTAGCACCTAAACAACAGAATGAAACTAATATTAATATTTTCTTACATCTTCTACAATATACTTTTGCAGCATTAAACATGCATGTTAGGATTAATTTGTAAATAAATGGTAATAAAGACGTCTTTTACCCTTATGCCTTATGAACGTTTGGAAATAACATATATTCTAAAGAATGTACTTTAATGATACAGAAATGCCAATAGCATTGTACTTTACTGCAGCTTATCTATTCTTCTTGTCATGATCAAGACTTTGACACGGCAGTCCACAAAGATCTTACAGCTGATTTAAGTTCTCATGGTGTTTTTGTTTGTTTTCCCACGGCTGTAAAAGCATCAATAAAGTCCAACCTTAGAGAGGTCTCAAGGTTTAACAGTCTCTGTAGTATTTATGCATCTGAAAGGCTACTTTTGTTGACCCTAGGAATGTCAGCACTGGAGAACCACTTCAAACAAACCAGTATTAGTAGGAAAATGTAACAAACATGCTAAATGTAAACTTTTTTTCCACCCTAATTGCTGAAGAATTAACACACGAGCCATTTTCAGGCTGCTGGTATGAAGATTTACGTTTACAGTGAGCTGTAATGTACACACGAGGGAGATGAGAAGGCAGGGCTTGTGGCTGGTGGCCAACTCAGGCCCCAGATGTGCAATGATGTTTGGGCCTTGTTCTGTGCAGTGAGGATTCAGCTACCGGACACTGAGCAGTCTGGACAGCAGATGGGTAATCTCTATTGAGTTTTGGTATACTACTGAAAATTCAAAAAAGGATAAAACTATATAATAAATTTATGAAATGACAAGTCAAATTAAAACAAAGAAATCAGCTGATTTACAGTAAACAGAGGTTTTGATTTCTTAATCATACCTTCACTTTCTTGGTAAATTGAGTTTTGTTTTTAATAAGCCATATCGGTATTGCGATGCGCACAATGCATTCTGGGGTTTTGGACCCCAAACTGCCATAAGCAAACATGCATATAGATAGCGAAAGCTGCAAAATTGATGATTTTGAACAGTGGAAAGTTGACGAACTAAAAACATATATTTGCTGTAGAGGGCTGTCAGTGTCCACGATGCATATAAAAGAACTATGTGTGCCAGCGTGTGCAGCTACAGTGCAGAAACTACTGATTGTTTTGATTAAAAAAGAGGAAAGTGGCGTTTTTCAGGCTGATTATACCAGGCTTGTTGACATTCCACAGATTCACAATCTCAGACCTACAAACGCTGTTAGATGGCTGGGAAGAAGGGACTATTGTCATGCAGAAGTGGTCTCTGCTACTTTTCATCCCAGAGCTCATGGAGTCAAGATGTGCAGGGATTTCTTGCTTGTTAAATATACGCGCCATGGCTAACAGTTAGCACATATCTTATAAGCTTCCGTTGTGCTTTTAAACTCTTACAATTTTTATTTTTGAATGGGATTTTTACTTGTTAGAAGCAGTAAGAGCCCGGATCAGGCTGAGATGCGTCCATTCAGATATATAATTGAAAATCCCGCCAAAACAGCCTTTAAGAGGCTTTAATAGTTTCCATATAAACGAAAACACACGCTTGCATACACAGTTTACAGTCGAGCCGGGGGTTTTGTTTGGGTTCCAAAAGCCGTGACTGGGGGTCCAAGCCGCATTCGTGAGCATGCGCACTCGCAATACCGATGTGGCTTTTTAAAAGATTACATTTGAGTACAGTATCTTTTATCATTGTATCGCTTTATTCCATTCTTTCTTTAATGTTGCAGTTCCTTGGAGGCTGCATTTAGTTCTGCAGGCCACTTACAGGACGTCCATGTTATTATGCTGTTCAAAGCTGTTGGCAGTTAAAACAAACAGCAATTAAAGACAACCCCTCCACCCCACCCCCACACACACAAGCACTCACACAAGCACTCACACATATTTTTCAAATGCCGAAGTCGAGATCCAAAATGGCAGCTCCTCACATAATCACTAGTTGTAAGCTGTGGTGAAAACATGCATATCTTAAAAGACACACTTTTAAGGGTGTGTCTAAAATCAAAGTTACATATCAGGCCAGTAACTAAACAAACTAAAGGTGTCAGCATGTGAAAAGTATAGTACAGCTTAAAAGAATGTAAGAGGTTCTATGGGGTTTCAGCATATTGCAATGCCGACTATGTTGAATTGGAAAGGTGTTCACTGGGGTGTGATGTCATTCCTAGCTCCAAGTTCTGAAGTAGGGGGAACGCAATATGAGAATGAACCCATTTTGGGAAAAACACATTTGTGTGTTCAGTCAAGGCACCAGATTAGAATTAGAATCAGGGATGGATTCTATCAGAAGTTTCTATTGGATTAAAACATGTAATAAGATCCAACTCACTCAGATAATACTACCTGGCATGCCTCCACACTTTCCCATGATGGAGATGCATTTTTTCTCCTCAAACATGCTCATGGTCTCCTTGTCCCCCGACCCCCAGACCTTCCATTGTGGTGATTTTTCTTCACACTAGATAACTTGGATCATAGTGGACAACATTCATTTTTACATTTCAAGTTTTTTTTAAAGATTGCGATTCTTAAAATGCAGATATGATATTTTTTGTGTTTTTTTCTGAGTGTAAAATTGCTATAAACGGGGTTCCACAATAATTTTCAATTCAAATTCGATGCTTTTTCTAATGAAAATGTCTAAGCCAATTTTTGATCCAAAAAAAGAAGTTTAGAATGTTCACTATTAATGAAGGAAAATTCTACAGGCATCAAAATGTTTTTAAAAAATTTGTCAAGCAACTACTTAAGAACTCATTAGTACTCATTTCATTGAAAGTTTTCTTCATCTAGTCATTATAATGAGAAATTATCCCTGTCTAAAACCTGCTTGTGTCACCTTAACACTGAAACCAGGCCTTTCAGTTTGAATTTTCTCCTAGCACAGAGTGTTCAGTTTTCATTTTTCCACATTATACCCCATGAATCTCTGCTCTGGGAAGCCCGTGTCCTCTTCCTGCTTTGTTTTTTTCCCCCTTTTTCCATGGAGTCATCGATATCACTGCCTGTTCCCACACATACTTGAAAACACATAGTTTACGCAGTAGAGGTAATGTTTCTTGACATTCCCACTCATTTCTGTGTTTCTCACTTTTCTGATCACAAAGAGAAGAAGAAACCCTGGTATCTGAATAGACAGGGAAATTGTTACTTATTTCACTCATGGGCTTTTAAGAAAAACAACGCAGGGACTCTGTGAAAGGCAGGCTCTTTGTGTATAGTCGGCTCAGAAGGAGTGGAAGCGTTCTGTCATGGTTGAAGCTGGACGTCTGGAGATGATTAGAGACAATTTGTTTCTGTCAGAGCACAGAGCTGTGGCATTCTGTGCTTGTGTGTGATAGCTAGGACAGGAGAAAAGAGGACACACTTATCAATGAAATGCTTTCAGGAGGTGGTCCTCTGTGATTACTTGTTTTGGAAAGTATTTTAAAGACCAGATCTTATGGACATTTTCTGTGTGTATCTTAGGTCCTGTTATCCAAACTTTACCCTCTGGTTGTTTTCTTCTCTCTCGCCATACAAAATAAACACATTATGACCTGGGTGATGCTTGTTCTTTGCCTAAAGAGTAGAGATAAAGACAGAGAGGAAAGCAGTGAGTGGTGCAGCAGCAGATCGGCCCCCTCCACCTCCTCTCCCTTCTGTCCTCCCCAAGGGGATCGGATGTTCTCAGCCGTTATAAGCAAGCAAAGCTGGCGGCCGGCAGACCGTCTGGCTCCAGTGCAGCCCAGGCACACAGACAATGCCAGACCTTCTGTCATGAGGTTTGCTTTCACTGAGGTCAGCTAAACAAGCCTCTAGGCCCTAAACAGAGCCATGTGCACACACATTACTCCATCCCCTGAACACACTCAGTTTAGCTTACTTTTCCCCCTCTACCTTGGACGACAGTGTCAGACCCTTGTTTGTGTTGTCTGCCTCTGTGTTTGCAGTGTCAATCTGTCCTGTTGTGTGTGACCTCCTCCTTAAACGCCTAGCAGGAAGAACACCGAAACAACTTAGCAAATTTGCATAGGCAACTTTTATTAGAGCATGTTAGCATGATAAATTTGTTGAGTCAAACAAACACTGGCCAAATCATGAACTCCTTGGTGGAGGTAATAACAGCCCAGTGCAGCCGGTTACCCTCAGAAAGCACCTTATGAGTAGAGTCCAAAGGTTTGTAATTTAATGTCAGCTGCTTTGAGAAGATCTGAGGGGTTTGCTATAGCACATTAGCGACAGCAGATTTGTTCAGGAGAAAATAGAGGTTTAAAGTAGGATTAGGTTAGCTCTGGAAGAGCTGCAACAATCCACTGCCCTCTAGAAAAGAGTGTAAAAATTGGTAAACTGCTTAAAGAAAGACTAACAAATACACTTTTTGCAATTTGGTGCAAGACAAAGTTCAAGTGTAAAAAAGGTTCCTCTGTTCAGATTAAACTAAAACATAAGTTGTTGGACTTTGTCCAAAACAAAATCTAAGGTAAAAAACAAAAATACGTTTTTTTTATGTTCTGTCCGGCAGTGTGCCATTAGAATTGTTGTCTAAGTGGCAGGTAGAAGGCTGACAGATTTACTTTCACAAGTGGAGCACCACAATCTTTTTTTAAAGAACTGCTTTTGGTGTATTTTGCATAGGATGGACACAGAGATTGAAAATAACGGAGGGAAGAAAGAAGAGGAAGAGGGGTGGGACAAAAAGTTAAAAAGTTAAGACAGAATTGAAGACAGAAGGGAGGAAAGGGAACAAGGAGAATAAAAGAAAACACCCTAGAAGTCTGCTTCTACACTGTGCCCAATGTGGAAACAGAGGAGCTAGCAACTGAGAATGTTATTTTTTTGGGGTTTTTTTTATTATCTACAAAGCTGATCAGCCAAAGATAAGAAAAAGGCTGCGAAAGACTAATAGTACGGTAGGTCTGATGTTCACCTTCCAGCAGAACAACAACCCTAACCAGAGCTACATTGGAACTGGTCATATCAAAGCATATCAAAGCATAGCATTTCTGTAAGGAAAACAGTTGGACTTAAATCGATTTGAGAATTGTTCAGAAAACAACTGACTTTCAGGGACCCTCTCGATCCAATTGAACTGAACTTCAACTATTTTCAAAAGAGGAATGGGCAACAGTTTTTATGACTGCATCTGTAAAGATTGAAAACATAGTTCAAAACATGTGCATCTGGTAGGGATGACTATATATTCAAGCCATATTTTTGTATTTTGTATTTAGTATTTATAAAATCAAATTGTCAACCATCCCTAATCTTCCATCGATTTCAAAATTTACATATTTGTTTTTTATATGGTATCTAAAACTCAATCACAAAGCCAAGCAACTTTACTGCAAAATTGTCAAATTCATATTTTAGTGAAAGCTTTTATTCAGGTTAACTAACGTTTCTTTTCATAACTGATGCATTTGTAATAAAAAAAAGACCCAGTGTTTCATCTTGATGTGAAAATATAAACATATTTTTCTGTTTTTACCTAAACCTATCAGGGTTGTTTTGTAACTGTGACGGAACATTTTATTATTAATGCTGGGACATTAAGAAAGGTTTAATTGTCTTACTCAGCTCTTAGATAGCTGTTCTGATTCTAAGGTACAAACAAGAACCAATTGTATGTAAACACATGTTGACTTATGACAACTCTTGTCATTATCTGGGGTTACACTTATGACAGATCCTGTGAATGTCTTTCTCAGGATTATACAAAGTGTCTCTTATTGTTATCTATATTCTGATTGTCCAGTGAAACTCCTGATTGTTTACTGCTGACTACTGAAGGGACACTTCCTCTTCTCTTTGATTATGTATGAAATCATCTGTATGATGTAATGATCGGTCAGAAGCTGATTCAATAGGGTGTGGCTGACTACTATATATACCCATGCATCTTTGCTGAAGCTTCAGGGTTCTCAGCAGGAGGTCCTCCGTGCAGATTTCTACCACAGTAACCAATTCCCTACTGATCTAAACATTTCAAGAGTTTATTGTCTTGTTTTTTTTCAAATACCATATCCTAACAAACATAAAGTGGAATAGATACATCTCATAAAAATTTAAAGATCATTCCCCCCTATAGCCTTGATGTCCGTCTGAAATGCTAAGCATAACTGAATGCACTTAAACACTTACTAAGAAAACATGAAAAACAGCTATTCAAAACAGTTGGTTCAGGTAACATGGTTCTAATTCTATATGTAAAAAACACATCATAAGTGTTGTCAGTTGAAAAAAACCCAAATGCAACCAGAAGGTGAACCCTCCATAAGTGGCATTTTTGGAAAAAAATGTAAATAATATTTAAATGAATTGCATATTTTATTGTAGTATCAAAAATTCACTTTTTTTATACAAATTCAAGAAAAAGATATTGTTTAAAAAAAACTATGTTTACACTTGATTTTCTGGCACGACATAAAGGCAAGTTTGTACATTCTGCTTCTCAAGCAAAGCTGTGCTTTTGTTTATTCACAGTAAGAAAAGCACATTTGTTGCAAATGGGTTTTATGGCAGCCACACGCTCCTTTGTGAAAGGACAAATGGAGGTGAGAGGAGGTTCTGTCTATGGAGTCAGAGGATGCACCAGTCTGCCTGCACTTAAGAGAGTAACGTTTTGTGAGTGAGTTATTCCAGCTGGGGCTTCTTTGTAGCCTGCTGTTTTGGTTTTCACAGTCCATCTCTGGTCCTCACTCGCAGCAAGCATCTCAGGACATAACCCTGCCCCCACAACTATTACCGACCCCAGTACAATGCAAAGATATCCATTCGCCTTATATCAACATGCTTTACAACATTTATTTATATTCTCCTGTCTATCTCCAAGTTTCAGGGGGATTTAAAAAGAAGACAAAATACAAAATCTCTCATCTTGCAAGACCAAAAATGTGACTCCACTCCTACACAAGTTAGAACGATAAAATCCAGCACCGTTCTAAAGCATCTGAAATAGTCTCCTCAACTCATGAGAAAGCAGGGGACGCCAACTCTCCGTTTGCCACACGTAGTCATATTATAAATCTCTGAAAACTATTAATATTGAAAATTTGATATACTAGAATCACCCTTTCAAATATTATTGAAGTAAAGTAAGTATATTTAAAAATGGTTTTTGGTGTAAAAATGCCTTTGGCAATGTCTGTTTCTTCTTAAAAAAGACAATTTAAAAATAAATATGTTGAGTAGAGGAGTTCCTACCAATCAGCAGCGCAAAAATTGGATGGAGTGAACGCTTTTGTTACGACTATAGCCTGTTATACTAGTCAAGCTGAATAGAAGTGTAAATACCTTTAGCAGAGAGTAAACAGCCACGCTGCTGTTACTGCCGCAGCTTATGTTTGTGAGCATGAAGTTTATCAGGTGAGAAAAAGCTTTCCTTAAAGCAACTATGTGATGTTTAAACGTTTTTTGCTCGCGAGTGCCGCCCCCAGGCCAAAGGCATAACTGCAGCCTGAATGGTAAGCTTGTGCATGAAGCAGACATACTGTGTGAAAGCTCGCTCACAAACAAACAGAAACACAACTGAGTCAGTGCCATCTTGGAAAATGTACTGATTTGAGTTCAACTGAGATAAGAAATGTTACGGTGCTTACACACCGAACGCCATAGACGTGACCAGAGAGTCCGATTTACATGTAAAGTCAATAGAGGAGCGCAATTAAGCGCGACTGGGGATCCCGCGACACCTCAGAAGCAGATTTGCGTTGCGAAAAAGCTTTTCTGCTTCATTTATGAGACCAAGTAGTGCGAATGATGCGTTTTTGGCTCGACCCAAAATACGCGCTGCATTTTATGTCTGCCGCAGAAATCGGAAAAATCTCAACTACAGCTTCAAGTCGCACCATAACAACCAATCAACTGAGTCAGTGATGCTGAATAGTCACAGCAACAGCAGGACATGTAAACTGATAAACACCGTGGATAATCACCCCAACCTACATGACACCAGCTGTTTTCTATACAGAGACAGGAATAAAAAATAAACATTATAAAGAGGTTAAACTATTTAGACAGGAATGCTCTTAAGAGGTTTGTGGGTGGCTATTGAAAGAGCCGTTGTGGCCGCAAAACAGCTTCCTCACCCGGACACCCCGACATGGTAATGTCTCCACCACAGCTCGTCCCACGCCGCTCACAAATAAACTTTTACTAACAGCAGGCAGATGGACAGCCGCTCAGCTTGGTATTTGGTGCGGCGGCGGGGCAAAACTTGGACCTTTCGCGGTACAAACTGGGCGAGGAGCCGGAGTGTTTATTGATCCCTCCGCCACTGCTCAACTGTGTCTACCCCCGCAGCAGTGATCCTGACATTTAACGTGGTCAGCTCATAGACCAGAGTCCACTGGAAGTTCCTGGGTCAGGAGAAGGAGGGAGGGAGGAGGAGGTTGGGAAGCGGAGTGGTCCCGGTCAGGATACTTCCACATTTCCCGTTCACGCGCGTGAAGATGGCATATTTTAAAGTCCGGCCAGTTGCTTTGGATGCGCTTCAAGGTGCGAATGTTATGTTGACCAGGTATGGGCGAGTCACGCTTTTTGGTCGCGTCCATTGCGTTCGGTGTTTATTCACAGTCGCTGTTGTATAAGTTTAGTTGGGGTCAGGGTTGGAGTTTTGCTGGTTCTTGAAGCTGATATTGTTATGATCAGCTGAATCGTGACCTCCCGCTCCACGGTTGTTTATGATAGAGATAGCTCACGCTACACCTGAGTGTGAATGTGCACGCTGGAAATCTACATTTTCGACCCAAACGTTTGATATTTAAGTGAATCTACAGACATATAGAGGCAACTTTGGTGAAAAGTATTGCTCTGTTGAAAAAAATCTGAAAATTGATTCTGAATCGATTCTTATAGAAATCGAATCGGTTTGCAAATGAATAGTTTGCCCTTTTTACAGCTAAAATAGGAAGCAGAAGTTCAGATCACCATTTTAAGTCTTGTGTGTGAAAGGGTTAGTACAGTTTCCCCCAGTGAACTGTTACTCAGCCACTGTTGTTGTTGAATTTAAGGCATATAATTAAGACAAGAGCTAAAAAAAACGTTTTTAATAGCACTGACTCATATGAATATCAAATTGAATCAGATCAAATCGAACCGCATCGTGAATATCGATTCTGACCCTAGAGAATCAGAATTGAATCTTGAAAATTAAATCGATACCCAGCGCTAGTGAAAAGGCCAGGGCTCATTCTACTGACCAGGGCATTGCTGGAGCATGTATGAGGAAGACATTTAAAATTTGTATATTTTTATTTGTGGTTAAACTGATGTATAGTCCCTTTAATATGTCCTCTGTCAGTGCAGCTCAAACCTTATGAGTAAAACCGATTATGTGGAAAAAAGTGAGACTTACACAACCACCACATTAATTAATTAAATTATAATGCTGGTTGCTGGTCGTTTGGAGAAATTTGCTCAACCATTGTCTTTGCATGGGTGAATGTGGCTTCAATGTAAAGCGCTTTGAGTGGTCAGTAAGACTAGAAAAGCGCTATATAAGTTCAGTCCATTTATCATTTATCATTTGCACGTGAGTAGTAATTCAATTAAATTCACTTTTATTTCTATAGCGCCAAATCCCAACAAATGTCATCTCAAGGCATTTTACAACAAAAGTCATTCCAATAAAATTATGATAACATTCCAATCAGTTAAAAGTTTTCTATGTAAGGAATCCCAGCAGATAGCGATGAGTCATCGATGTGAGGTTGTGCCCGGATCATGTAGCGTCCAACCATAGCAGTTCCTCAACAATCCCTTAAACTGAACAAGCATGTAGTGACAGTGGAGAGGAAAAACTCCCCTTTAACAGGAAGAAACCTCTGGCAGGACCTGGCTCAGTGCAAGCGGTAATCTGTCACGACTGTCTGGGGGTCTAAGAAGACAGAGAAAAGGCAGCATGGAGGATGCACGGTCATCTGGACCAATGTTCCCAATTCAGCAGGAGACATTATAGTTGAGCAGGGTACCAGACCATGTGGAGCTTCTATGGGGAGAAAAATACTGAGAGAAAACTGGGTTAACAATCACAATAACAGCAGAAAAAATATATCTGGAGAGTAATAGAAGAGAAAAGTAGAAGAGAAAAGAACAGTGGTCAGTCTGTCCTTCAACAGTATATGCCTATAGCAGCATAAATAAAAAAAATAGCTCAGGATAACATGAGCAATGTGATCTCTCTTTTTTAATATTCATCAGAAATCTTGCTGCAGCATTTTGGATCAACTGAAGTCTTTTAACTGCATTTTGTGGACTTCCTGATAATAAGTAATTACATTAGTCCAGCCTTTAAGTAACAAATGCATGGACTAGTTTCTCTGCATCACTCCTGGACAGGATGATTCTAATTTTAGCAATATTCCAGAGGTGAAATAAATAAATCTTAGAAACCTGTTTAATATGGGATTTAAATGTCACGTCTTGGTCAAAAATTACACCAGGGTTCTTTACATTATTACCAGAGGCCAAATAAATGCCATCCAGATGAAGAATATCATTATTAACTTTTACCAGTGCTGTTTCAGTGCTATGATGAGCTATAAAACCTGACTGAAATTCTTCAAACAGGTTGTTGCTGTTTAGAAGCTCACTTACTTGATTAGCAACTAGGATTGATTTTAATTGTTTTAATGTTTTTTAAGTGTCTTAATGGTCTTGGCTCTTCCTATCTCTCAGAGCTGCTTTAACCATATGAACCCTCGGTGAGGCATCTTTTCATTATTATGGCCCTCATCATTGGAACAGGCTGCCAGAGGACCTCAGGGCCGCAGAGAACGTTCATGTACTTAAGAGCAGGCTCAAGACTCACCTTTTTAGCTTAGCTTTTAATTTATTATTATTTATTAGTGTGTTGTATCACTCTTTATGTTTTATTTGCTTATATTTTAACAGAGTTTTATTAGATATTTATGTTATTATATGGTTAACTGTTTTTACTATTATATTTATTGCTACTTGTTTTACTTACAGTAGCTCTGGTTATTTTACATTTTTACTTATTAATTCTTCTTCCAGTGTTTGAACTGTGGGAGCCCTCTGCCTCGGGAGCGGTGTTTGGGTGTGGTGGTGGCCTGGGTGCTCTCTGGGTAGTGCTCAGGTGGAGGTGGGGGTTCGACCTTCCCTCCTCTGGGCGCCCTGTGTCGATGCCCTGGCTGCTGCCGTGGATCTGCTGCTGTCGGGGCAGATGGCTCTCCTGATGGGGTTTTTCTTAGGTACCTGACTCATCTCAGCTCAGCCCAGTGTCTACCTATGGTCTTACACGTTTTGGGAAGCTGTCTGTGTTTGTATGTACTACACTAATTCAGGTCATATCTAAAAATAAAGGCATCTATCTGAGTGCTGCCAGAACTGTAGTATTTCAAGTTATAGTTTTTGTCAATGGTGATAATTTGCCAACGCAGTGAGTTAAGGCAGACTGAAATCACCATAGAGGGTCTTAAACTCCCCCTACTGGTTGCTACTTTATCAGGTCTCCAGGTGGCTTGTCCCAACCAGCATTTTCTTACTGTATAAATCTTCACTTTATATAGTCGAATTTGAGCTGGAGACTATTGGTTTTGTTTTGGGTGAAGTTTGGTGTTAAAGCAGAACATTGTCCTTGTTCGACACTGTTCTTGATTTTGGTTATGGAAAGAAAAAAACTATAGTTGTAAATCTGAGTACCTAAATACGGGGGTATATGCGCTTCTAATAGATGTTGAAAAAACAATCACTAGCGTTAAAGGACTTCAGCTGCCAATTCAATAATTTTTTTTAGGTTTATAAAATTGTGTGAGTTCTATTGAAACTAAATGACTGACACAAATCAAATGTTTCCTTTTCCCTGCTTTGGGTTGTTCCAACTCTGCTTTTCAGTTAATCTTTTCTCTCCACAGCTCCTTCTTCTCCTTTTCACCCATCACTTTTTTTTATCTCTAAATCAGCTGCCCTTGGATTACTGGGGCTTGTGGAGGTCTATCAGAAACACGTGTGGAGGTTTGGAGGCAGCCAATGGGAAGCCCTTAGTAGGCTGGTCGCACTCATTTCTCCCAAAGAGCTGGAGCCAGTGGGGGAGTAAAACGCTCACCGAGTTCAAAGAGAGAAACTTATTGGCTTTTTACAGGATATTATTTTCCATTGAATGGATGTGGGGGGGATAGAGAAATTTCGCTCTTATGTCTGTAAAACACAGCAGCCAAGGGGAAAGGTGGATCATTGAAACAATGCCGGATTTTTAGCCTGTAAATATTCTGCTTTCAGTCTTGGTCTGACTTATCCTGTATTTATTTAGCTACAAATTATATAATTAGCTACATGTCTTGGATGAATTTGTAACAGTGAATGATTACTCTTAAATACACCATTAGGTAGCTATGTTGTTATATGTACCAAAACTGTTATATTTTGGGATGCATGGTCATTTCCCTATACTTGTCTGTTGGTAAGTGTCTACGCATGTTTGCAAATGAGTCACAGTAGTTTTAAAAGGCATTTAAACAGGTGTAACACTGCCACCTTTTGGACTTTAACTGTAATTCCCCAGTCTGCATAACTTAAATGCTCTGATTTAGTTGTACTTTCTGAATACAGGACAAAAACACATGGAAGCAACATCGTCTTTGAGTTTCCCAGTTTGGCCTGAAAACATGGCTTTACCCTTTTTTCAAAATATGCCAGTGTTTAAAAACATAAGAAATAGCAATGTGAGACACAAATGAAACAAAAATGAAAATCGTAAAACGTGAAAAAAAGAAAGTTGAGTGAGTTTAATGCCTGTAACAAAGGCATCAATTTATGGGACATGCAGTAAACCCCTGGGAAATATTAGGCTAAAACCTATCAAAACACAAATGGCATGACACTGATAATGTGTTTGGAGACAGTAAAAAACAACAACTAATAATTAATAAAAGTATGACTGTTAATTTATCAGTTAGTGGAAGCATGGCTGCTCAACAATTTCAGAATATTGTTTTGCAATTTGAAATTGCAGAAAAATTTAATTCAATTTATATAGCACCGATTCACAACAAATTTCATCTCAAGGCACCTTACAAGAAAAGTCATTTCAATCAAATCATACAAACATTCCAGTCAGTTAAAAAAGTTTTCTATTTAAGCAATCCCAGAAGATTGCATTGAGTTGTTGACATGAGGTTGTGCCTTAAACATTCAGACTCCAACCACAGCAATCCCTCAGTAAACCCTCATACGGAGCAAGCATAAAGCGACAGTGAAGAGGAAAAACTTCCCTTTAAGAGGAAGAAACCTCTATAACCAGTAACTCTTGAGAAAGTAAGTTGTAGATTCCTGTATATTTCCCTGAAAGTACTTCATAGAGATTACCTGGTTGTTGGAGTGTCACTTCCAAGTTATGAATGTGTACCTAGAGGTAATAAGAACCATAAATGTTCCCTTAACATACCAGATAATTTCTAAAAAAAAAAATCTTGTAAATTCTGAAAAGTACATAGCATGTTCTGGGATTCCAATTGTTGCTGGAGCTAGTATTAACAATTTAGAATTGTCTAAATGTATAATTAATGCTCTATAGGCACATTTGGGGACAATTATGGCTTTACCCTTTTTTCAAAATATGCCAGTGTTTAAAAACATAAGAAATAGCAATGTGAGACACAAATGAAACAAAAATGAAAATCGTAAAACGTGAAAAAAAGAAAGTTGAGTGAGTTTAATGCCTGTAACAAAGGCATCAATTTATGGGACATGCAGTAAACCCCTGGGAAATATTAGGCTAAAACCTATCAAAACACAAATGGCATGACACTGATAATGTGTTTGGAGACAGTAAAAAACAACAACTAATAATTAATAAAAGTATGACTGTTAATTTATCAGTTAGTGGAAGCATGGCTGCTCAACAATTTCAGAATATTGTTTTGCAATTTGAAATTGCAGAAAAATTTAATTCAATTTATATAGCACCGATTCACAACAAATTTCATCTCAAGGCACCTTACAAGAAAAGTCATTTCAATCAAATCATACAAACATTCCAGTCAGTTAAAAAAGTTTTCTATTTAAGCAATCCCAGAAGATTGCATTGAGTTGTTGACATGAGGTTGTGCCTTAAACATTCAGACTCCAACCACAGCAATCCCTCAGTAAACCCTCATACGGAGCAAGCATAAAGCGACAGTGAAGAGGAAAAACTTCCCTTTAAGAGGAAGAAACCTCTATAACCAGTAACTCTTGAGAAAGTAAGTTGTAGATTCCTGTATATTTCCCTGAAAGTACTTCATAGAGATTACCTGGTTGTTGGAGTGTCACTTCCAAGTTATGAATGTGTACCTAGAGGTAATAAGAACCATAAATGTTCCCTTAACATACCAGATAATTTCTAAAAAAAAAATCTTGTAAATTCTGAAAAGTACATAGCATGTTCTGGGATTCCAATTGTTGCTGGAGCTAGTATTAACAATTTAGAATTGTCTAAATGTATAATTAATGCTCTATAGGCACATTTGGGGACAATTATGAAGATTCCTGACAGCCTTCCTTAACCAGCACACTCCAGTGTCGAATCTCATCATGTGTGACAAAACTCCACCACTTCTGTCTATTTAAACCAACATCAACAAAAAGAAAAGCAAACAGGCCCTTTTAGCATCTTGCTGAAAAATGGTGCTGAAACAGATAAAAATAATTTTTGTTTCATTTTTAACTACCAAGCTGAATCCAAACACAAGAAGGGGCCAGATGGAGAATGGAAAAAATCCATGGCATTTAGGTAAAGCCATGTCATAAAGGCAACACTAATGAGGCAGAGGTTTTAAGAGTCGGTAAGGGGGAAGAAGGAAATGGTTTGCATATGGATTTGAAAGAACACAGGCATCACAGCTATGTTTTGTTCTTAATGAATCAAAGCCGTTCTGGTGTTTGTTTCTCCCTCCTGCCTCTTCTACACCACTCCTGTTTTGACACCCACTCTGGTTTTTGTTCAAAATCAACCCCTACACCAGTTACATTCAGTTTCTTATGAAAGCAGAGGTTTTACATTTGTTAAAATAACAACATGCTTTTCTCTTTTTTTAGGCTTTCTTATGTTTTCTTATTGATTCATTTTTTAGCATTTAGGTTTAAATACTGCATGTCGGGAATCTGAAAATCAATGGTGGGAGATTATTTTCTGTCTCACTGTAAATTTAGGTCTAACCATTAGTGGCATGTAAGCTTTTTTGTATTTTAAACAATATGTTACGAACATTTTATTTAACTTAGAACTGAAGATTTTTTGTGCCTAGACACTATGACCAAAGCAGATGTACTGTATATAAAAAAAGGGGTTCTGTTTGATTTATTCACATGCCGGTGTGCCCCTGGGCAAGGCACTTAACCCCAAAAATTCTACATCGTCCTACCGAGCCATGTTGTCTATCGGTGTATGAATGTGAGTATGAATGGGTGAATGAGGCTTCAATGTAAAGCGCTTTAAGTGGTCAGTATGACTAGAAAAGCGCTATATAAGTTCAGACCATTTACCATTTACAGTAAGTCTGGTGGCTAAGCATTAATAAGGAAGCCTTTTGATGTTTAATGTACGTAAAACACCATCACATTATGTATGATTCGCGACATGACTGCATGAAAAAAATTATGCATCTTGCTATTTATAGTTTTGGACAATATGTTAAAATATAGGCAAATATTGATACTAATGGCTTGCCATACACTGGGCTTTTAAACGTGGTACCACTTTTGCTATATTACAGTACAATATAAGGGCTCCTTACTGGGAAACCCCAAAAACAGTGATGTGTCCAACAAGAGCTCCTTACTGCCTTCAGCTCTCTGAAATAAGCAAGTTTTAATGTTCAAGAGTAATGCTTAATTATCCATACATGGCCATTTACAAGTGAATTGCCAAAGGGCTCCAGCTTCACAACACTCCCATGTCTATTAGAAGATATTATGATTGCATTCAGTCAGAATTATTCACTGCATTACCCACGATTCATAGCATGTATTAACACAAGCAATTTCATGCATATGACTACAGTAGGTCTTAGCAGGGGGGACTCTAATTGCTTTGAAACTAATTTCACAATCATTAGTTTTGGTGGTAATGTGACTGAAGTTTTTTCTTTTACAAAATTTTGAAAAACAGACTTCTTTCACATGTGTGTTGCAAATTCTACATATGAATGACCGATTTACTGCATGTGTAGGTCTGTGCTTCCAGAACATATTGGGCAGTGGAGACAGTTTATGTTTTCATGGAAACCTCTGACCCGGTTAAACTAAATGTTCATCGAACAATTGACATTAATACTTTTATTACTTATACAAGTTTTTAGACCAATCCCTAAAACTAAAGGATGGTTTTTTTTGTAAATACATTCTAACAGCTTAAGGTGCAGGCCAAACAGAAAGCCATTTAGCCTCAAGGTGAAGTTAATTATCCATGGCCAAGTGCTGCATGCTTTCCATATGTAAGATGAGGAGATATTTTGAAAAGCCACTGAATCAACCTAATGCTGTTACGGGCCATTGTTCACAATAAACATGTAAATTGTGTTTAGGGAATATCACACAAGTCAATGGGTTAATGGCACTGATTCAAGAATAAATTATAATCACAGAGTGATGGGTGTATGCAACATACAAAAAACAACAGAAAGCATCCAGATAAGCAGAATGAGATGAAAATTAAAAGGAAGAAATGCAAGTGCTGTCATTAAATTAATGTTGATCCTATTTAATTTGAGTGTCTGAACAGTGTGTCGCACAGTGATAAAAAGTAAAAGAATCTCTGTTTCTTTATGTTCAGCTCATTATTTGAGATAATTTTTACAACACACACAAAAAGAAGACTCGTCATAATAGAGAACTTGTGTTAATCTAACATTAGCAAAATTCGAATCACATGCATAGAGCAATAGCATTCCCCTGAGCCAAAAAACCCCAGCTTTACTCTGTGGGCGAAATAGCAATATAGAGCTATTGTAGTAAAAGAATGAAGCCCCTAGGTGGAGGTATTTCATCAACCTAATTTATTGAAAGTTTATTCTTTTTAGTTATGAACTGCAAGGGAAATGTCCTAAGTATATTTTATGATGAATTAATGCACAACAACAGTATACTAATGTTAATTTTTGAAGAATGACAACAAATTTCTACTTAAAAGGGAAACCCTCGGAACAACTGCAAAACATTTAGCTTTTTTTTTAGATGTTGCAACCATAAACTTCATTTTTTTTTGTATTGCGCTTGTGTTATAAACCAACAGAAAAAAGTTTTCAAATGTCACTTGAATAAAAATCATGTATGTTTTTCAAAATCTGAAAGTTGCTATCTGACTTTTTTCCGCCTTCTTTATTCTGAAATCACTAAATAAAATCGAGTGGTCCCGAGAAAACATGTGGCCTAATTATTATTTAAAGTTCACCTGTATGTGATTTAATCTCAAGTATAAATCTGGCTGCTCTGTAAAGCCTCAGTGTTTTGTTAGAGGACATTAAATAACAAACAGCATCATGGAGATGAAGGAACATTTCATTTATTTATTTATTTTATTTCATAAAAAAAAAAAATCTCAACATTTGTTATAGGGCACTGTCCAATCTTTAATCGGAAAATGTAAAGAGTAAATCAAAACTGGAAACTGACAAGAACATGGGTGTATATTCAAAAATCAACAGTTCCGGTGGGAAAATTTGCAGACAGGACTGGTGTAACTTTAAAACACAACAAATCTGGATTTTATAGAAGAGTAGCAAGAAGATAGCCATTACTGGAAGTAAGTAATGAGAAATGATGCTGTTTGCCACAAAACCTCTAGTGGAAATGGTAAACAAAAAAATAGGACGTTGTCCCATGAGATTATAGAAATGTATATGTTTAGGTCTACATCTAAAACCGTATGTGGTGGAAACCACATCTTCCTGAAACATGGCGGAGGCTGAATGCTTTTCTTCAGCAGGGTCAATGAAACTGGTAAAGTTAATGAGAGGCTGAATGGAGCAAAATATAAGCCAATTCTGTAAGAGAACCAGTTAAAGGCATTAAAAGACAAAAGACTGAGGCAGAGATTCATCTTCTAGCAGACCAACACTAAACACCCAAGGTGCTATGCAACTAATTGGATTAAAGTTATTTTCATGCTAGAATGGCAACGTCAAAGTTTAGGATGGTTCCAATTGTCAATCTGTGGCAATACTAAAGAATAAACAAAAGTATACACACACGCACACACACACCCACACACACTGTGGAAGTAAGTGTGCCCCTAAGTATTGAATGACTCGGATTGAATACAAACTCATAACAAATAGTTCAGATTTTATCTAATTTTAAGTGACTGATGAAAGAGTGATGAAATCTGTAAGGATGCAGGCTAAAAGGTTAAAAGTGACATGACCCTGTAGGTCTGAATCCAGAGGAAGAAAAAAGTGAGCGCCCGAGGCCCAGGCGAGGGGGTTGGGTTGGGTCAGAATGGAAACTGGTTGCCATACTGCCCCAGATTTGGAGCTGCCACTGAGAGATTGATAGCTGCAAACAAGAAATTACAGTTTACAGCGTAAAGAGAGATTAGGAAACAAGGCAGAGATTGTAGGGGAGCTGGACCCCACCCCCCATAGGTTTGTGTTAAAAAGTCACGTTTCTAACATGCTGCAATAAACTAATCTGTAATTATGAGTTTTCGAACCGTGTATATGACCGTACTTAGATATTATGCTGTAAGGTATCATTCACCCAGCAGATTCTATTTTGAAGCAAAACTGTAATTGTAGCTGAACCATCCATGCTATAAAAAATATTTTAAAAAAAACTTTCAATAATTTTATTCAAAATTTCCACTTATCTAAATAGTTGCACCTAATACAGTTTACCCAAAATGCTAATACTGATGTGACAGCATCCTAGTTGATTTGGCTCCAACAAAACGTTATGCTTGTTTCCCACACTACTCCATTAGCAATCCTTCCCCTGTGCCATTGTTATCAATCAGATCATCTGCAGTTATTACTTATTCGGCCAGCCGCTATGCCTTTTGTCCAGAATCATTCCAGCCTCTGTCTCTAAGACCTTCTCCCACCCCGCTGTGGTCCATCTGCCCCCTTCTCTGACACATACAACACCCCCCCCCCCCGCCCATTCCTTTTACACACAAAAGCTCCCCTCACCAGCTGTCCCGGCTCTTATCCCACGGCAGTAAAAGGTGCTGGCCCCAAACTGACTCACTGTTTGATATTCTCCAGCATCACTAAATAATGTTTTTTAAGGTATGGTTTTATCAGAAAAGAAAAGAAAGGTATGGACACTTGTCTTTTTAGATCCCTGTAATTTTGCTTTTAGCTTTTGGCAACCTACTGGCCTGTTGGTCTTTTTCAATGCTTTTCGAAAACTCTTTAACAATTATTAATTCCTTGAATTCAGTGAGAAAATGTGCCCATTCACTTCTGAACATTTATTTTGTAACCATATCAGTACTAATTGATAGACGTAATTTATTATGGGTTGCTTCCTAAATTAAAAAAGCGACTTCCTGACTGTTTGACTGGGAGCTGTGAAGGTATCCTTTAACATTAATTTTCCTTCGACAGTGCCAAGACAGCTCTAATATTTATTTAAGAAGGAAGTAATCCGCCTGCCAAATATGTGCTTAAAATAGATAGCAGTCAATGATGGTAGTTATAAATAGAGAAAAAGGAAGAGTGGCAATAGCACACTTCTATACACACTCGCATATCACTGATAACATAAAAATGTAAAATGCCTATGAATTTAGTCTTCTTCCTCATCCAGTTCTGGAAAGATGAAACTGAAGAGAAACTAAATCACTTTTATGAGAGGATGATAGGGATTAGAGTAAAGGGTTTCCTATTTGTGGACACAGTAGATGTAAGGTTGGATCATTTTACACTGATGACAGATCACTTTTTCCATTTCCTTGAGCTTGGTGTTAAATGTTTAAAAACATATTTGAAATTAATGTTTTCACGTGTTAAAAATAATAATTGTAAACTAACTTCATAATGTAAGAGAATATATAGTTGAGAAGAACAAATGTAAAGGCATACTTAATTGCAAATGCATTAACGCCTTTATGTTTTTCCCATGTTGTCACATTTCAGACTCAACACTTGGTTTATTTTACTAACGTTTCATGTATAGACCAACATACAGAAGTCCAGACTTGTTAAGGGAAAGAGAAAAGTGGGGCAAGTCAATACTGCTGCAAGTTTTTTAGGGTTTGTTTGCCAATTTTGGCCATCTAGAGACGAAATGTTTGCCTATTCTTTTCAAAGAAGCATAGGATCTGTGAGGTTTGTTGAAGAGCATTGATGTGCATTACTTTTTAAATCTCAGCACATTTTCCCAATTGGATTTAGGTTTGGGTTTGACTGGGCCATTCTAACACATTTGCTAAAAAGACACAGCAGAGGACCAAGTGCACGGTGAAAGTAGAGGTGGAAAAGGCCAAACAAAGGGCGTATGATGACCTGTATGCTAGGTTGGATAGTAAGGAGGGAGGGAATGATTTGTATAAATTGGCGAACCAGAGAGACAGAGATGGAAAGGATGTTCAACAGGTAAGGGTGATCAAGGATAAGGATCAGTTTCTATGATCTTAACATCTGGAACAAACTACCGGATGAATGCAAAGCTGTAGGGTCTATAAAAATTTTTTTTAAAACGAAAATAAAAACGTATCCATTTAGACTAGCTTAGGAGTAAATTATATGATTTTTGATTGCTTGTGTCAATCACTCAATGTTGCTTTTAATTATACTGTCACTGTTAAATGTTTTACTGATTACTTTTTGTTAATTATTTTTAATTACTATTATTGCTTTGATTTGTTTTTACCTTTATTGTTGTTGCTAAATGTTTTAATTGATCACATAATTTTTTTAACGCTTTTCCTAAATTGCTGTTTTAATAAAATGGAAAATGTTTTCTTTCATCGATTCTGTTAAATCATGTAAAGCAACCTTGAATTGCCTTGCTTTCAATGTGTGCTATACAAATGAAATATATATCTGTCTATCTGTCTATCTATCTATCTATCTATCTATCTATCTATCTATCTATCTATCTATCTTTGAACAAACCTTTGACCCTGACCTGTTTCAACAGCAGTGTTTATGCAGAGATTAAATAACAGCAGCTTCAGAGACTCTATGTATCCAATGAAATTGGTTACAACTGATTTTATTGAGTTTGATCAGATTGGTGGGGACGAATCATAAGGTTGCAAGTTTGCCCTGGAGCTACTTTTTTAATCTGATCATATTTATTGGCGTTGCACCGTACAGTATCACCATGTGTGAGGATGCAGGTGGAGCGCAGAGCTGACCAGCTGACTGGTGGGTAGGCGGAGGCATGGAAACAGCCGGGCTGGAGTAGGGGCTATTGCTGCTGCTTTACTCCAACAGACAGGCAACTTTAATGGACTGGACCAGCGAAGCAAGCCGCTGCTGCTGATTCCCATGCAGCAACCAGCCCCTGGGACTTTATTACAGCACGTTATACCCGACCTAATCTTGATTACAGGAAGAACGAACCATTTTTTTGTGCAACCCTGGCTGAATGTTATCATATTAGATCAGAGCGCCGTAAGCACTTGAATTTAGTGACACTTAATATGTCTATATTACCGTTCACTCCCCCGATCGTTAAGAGGCTACTGGGCTGGAAGAAAGGAGAACAAAACGGACAGGAGGAGAAATGGTGCGAAAAGGCTGTCAAAAGTCTTGTAAAGAAGCTGAAGAGGACGGGACAGCTGGATGAATTGGAAAAGGCCATCACAACACAGAATATCAACACAAAATGCTTAACCATACCCAGGTAAAATCACAGGGGGCACACTGGTCCAAGTAGCTTGAACTAGCAGCTGGTGCGTTTGACAGCTAATGTTAGCCAACAGCTAAGGAACTAGCCTTCTCGTTAGCGTGAGCTAGCATTAGCTGTAAATGCTTTTACATCTTATACTTGATAGCGCAACTTTAACTTTTGTTTTCTTAATCATATCAACTGAAAAGTGTATAAAATATTTAAATTCACATTCTATGTTTTTCATTAGGTGTAGGGAAAAAATATCGATTATATTTACAGATAATTTGTCAACATAACAGCTCATCTTCAGTCAGCAAACATTTGCTGACTTTTAAAACAATCTATAGTGACATCATATATCTAATTTGATATTATAATTGTATTTTTTAATAGAAGACGTCACTAACCTGTGTTACAGGATTTAATGCTTTCATCCCACAATTTATTACAAATTAGAGTTTGTGCATTTTCACAATATACTCTCTATGGGCTGTAGTTCCTCATGTGTCTCCAATGTCTAAGCAATTGCAGCTGGACAGGAGTGTGTTTAAATACATTATGTGCTTAGCTGCAGTTCATCAACTGCTATATAAACATGTCCACAGTTCACATATGTGATAAAACACAGAGGTAGACATTTGGCAGAGCAAAACTAAACACTGCTGGGAAAGTCGTTTTAAAGGTTTCAGTTTGGGATTCCCCATAAGGTAAACTTATCTGTCTTAAACAATAACTTGTTAGAGATTTGTTTTTTCTTTACTGAATGACTGAATAAAATTAGCTTTATCAATAATGTGGACATATTTTAGTTGTTTTTGTTGTTGTTAGCACTAGAAAAGAGTTTATTTTAGCAATTACTTTTCAAGTTTTTTCTTTTCCACCCATTTTAAAGTACATTTGTAGGCCGAACTGGAAACATAACTATAAGCCCATTGTTGTTATTTTTCGCACTTATCAGGAATAACATTATGGCCAATTACTTAGACTGTTTTTGCGCCTATGCAGCCCCATACTCGGCAAGCTGCAGCGCACTTTGAATTCTGACATCCTCCTATCAGAAACGGCACTAACTTCTTCAACATTTGGATTATACCACACAGGCCTGTTGGTGCTCCACCTGTGCAATAATTGAGCCACCACGCTATGGCCAAGTCAGCATTTTTCCATCCTTGGATCACTTTTTGTTGATACTAATTACTGGACATCAGGAAGACCCCACAAAAGTTGGAGCCATCACAATTTGGCCCATGTCCAATTTATTGGTAAACTTATTTTTGCCCATTTTTCCAGCTTCTTAACATCGGCTTGAGGACAAAGAGGTAATTTGTTGCCTAATAAATCCCACCCTCTAACAGGTGTCACCAATCACCAAAAGATAATCAGCGTTACTCACTTCATTATCAGGAGTGATAATGTTATGCTTGGTCAATGTAGGAACATATGCAGTAACCAACATTAGTCTCTTCCAATAATTGGTTTACTTTTTTAGAAATTAGAGATCTTGACTAACTGCTTAAACTGTGGAACATTTCGCCCCTAAAATCACTGGATAGATTTACTATGCGCTTTACATCTAACGGTTTCAAAGTGCTAGAAAATAACCTCTGCCCTTGAGATAGAGGGGAGCGATACCGTAAATGCAGTAGTTGGTAAGGTGCCAGATCTTGTATTGTGTTCTGGCGGGGAAAGGAAGCCAGTGGGGGGGACTATAAAACTGGTGTATCATCATATTTTCTTTTGTTTTTGGTGAGACAGTAGAGAATGAGATAAACCCCCTTGAATACCAAAGTAGCTCTGGAGGAGCTGCCGGAGGTCCATAGCTCAGGTGGGAGGCTCTGCTGATTTGTTACTCCACAAATGCAAGCTTTATGGAAACGTGCTGTTGTTGAAAGAATAGACTTAAGATTGTTAACATGCAGCCAGAGTTCCATGGGACAACAAGTACAGTCATGCGTTCGACGGGCCTTGTCGAAGTCCAGAGCAAAAATAAATGGAGAAACTGAGGGGAGACTTGAAAAATTAATGTTCTGTGATCCATCTTTCTGACACAGCTAGCATTCTTCTTTACAAAAGAGGATATTTTTCAATCCGAACACGTGTGCAAAGACTTGCAGCAAAATTTGGTTCTACAAAGTATTCAATTGCTGGTTAGGGGTGCTGAGAGTTGAATACATTCAGGCACCACAGAGTTTTATCTATAAAGCATCTTGGAAACCTTGGATCATTTCCCCTCCACTTATGTACTACTTTCCGTTGCTCCATCACATACATTCCCAATATAACACATTAAAGTTTGTGGTTACAATGAAACAATATTTATGTGCAGATTCAAAAAGAAGGATTATTTTCTGAAGGCACTGTAAAAATTACTTTTTTTGAAATTACAGTACTGTTTGGGACAGACAGGATTTTCTGATTTTATTCATTTTTTTAAATTTTTTTTTACCCTCCAAGGCGTGAGTTGCAGTAGTTTAGCCTGATTGAAGAACAGAGACATACCAAGGTTTTGAGATGAAAGGAGGACTTTTTGTGAGGTGGGAGTTGAAACTAACACCAGTGTTGCTAACAACAAGAGAGAGTGGGATGGGTTGCCCAGAGAGAGGGGGGGGGGGGGTAACCAATATGTTGAGCTGAAGAAAGTTCTGAGTCATTCATGACTTTAGCTCCTCCAGTCAGAGAGTAAGTATGGTTGTTGATGATAGAGTGGATGGAGAAACAGAAGACAGATAACATTAGGTTTTTATGTATAGCAGTGTATCATCAGTGTAGCAAGCATAGGGAATTCCATAACCGCTGGTTCATTGTCCAAGCAGATACAGTGTGAAGAGGTTTGGACCGAGGACTGACCCTTGAGGAACTCCGGAGCTGACACTTTAGCCGGATGAATCCTCTGCGTGGGGGTGGGGGGCTATACGGCATAAACAGTGCGGCGTGCGTACATGTTATTTCCCCAACAAAGTCATTTTTGCTAGAGGGTTGAGTAAACTGTAGTTCTTCTTTTGTGTGCAATTCTTACTAAAAGCTTAAAAGATTAAGCTGAACGGAAAATAGAAGCAAAACGAAAGGAGTGTGAAGCATGATGTACAGCTGTCCCTCGCTAACACGTGGTTCATCCTTGCTGTTTCGCTGATTTAAAAAAAACAAAAATAATTATACGATTTTTAAATGCTTTCTTTACAGTGTACTAACGTGCATTGTGTTCTGCGTCTTGATTGATTAGAGCCAATTGTCAATCTCCTCCGAGTCATGTCTCCTGCACTTGCCACATTTATTTTGTCATATGATGAGAATCTTCTCATCCAGAACAAAAAAAACAGCACTACCTATAACTTTGTTACTCACTTGGAAAAAGAGACCTGCACGGAGTGGAAAAAGAAGGACCAGAGTGACAAATCACCCGTGTCATATTTGTACCCTTTCCTTTTTAAAATCTAGGTAGGTTTGAGCTTTCAGAGTCTATAAATTAGATTAATAATAAATGTCAGTAAATGTTAATGTATGTCTGAGAAAAGTGTTTAAAGTGTGTGGCATGGGGTTTTACAGCCTTAAAACATATAATTGTAAAAAAACCAACAAAAAAAACCCTGTGTTTCACCTGTCGCAGGTTATTTTTAGAACGTTACACCACAATACTTATTGTTATCATTATTAATAATTATATTTTTTATGATGTGTATCTGCTTCAGAATTATTCATAAACCTCGTAAAAGCTGAGGGACGAGGGATATTTATACATGTGATCAGTGTCTGTGCTCACAGCTTTGAGACCATGACCCCCGCCCCACAACCCCCCATCTTTTCAGGAACATAACCTGACATTCTGAAAGCAAACAACCTACTGCAAAAAGTCCGCTCTTGTTACTAGGTCTTCAGCCGCAAAATTAGCGGTAAAGGTTATCCTGACAATGTACGGAAGGTGCTTTCAGAATCAAAAGTTAAACAGACGAAGTCTGGAAAATTACAGTTTTTCAGTGCCTGTCTGAAAGGGGCTTATGAATTAGTATTGGGCAATGTAAAAGGTATAAGTTAGAAATATAACAAATTTAGATAAAGATGACTTCATCAAGCTGTGCTTACATACTTCAGGTGTGCAAGCAGGATAAACACTGATGTTCAGATGTTGCAAGTTAATTTTTGTTTTGCTTTTCATTTATCAGAAAAGTAATCTGCTGAAGTTGAAACATTTTAAATTAAAATATGTGCAGGTTTCTTGTGGTGGAATATTAAATTCATAAATAAGCAGGAAAGCAGATAAATTTGAACTCTATTTTCATATAATTTTACTTTTACTCATTTAAAATATTCTCATGTTTGTGTTATGACAATTTTTGTGTTGCATTATATTTGGAAAAAAATGTGGATAATTTTTTTCAATTATTTTATAGAATTGTCTTTCATTTGCATTCTAAACATTTGTGAAGTTCTGCTGCTATGTATCTGGAAAGTGATAATGTTCATAAGCATTCATTTTGATATGAAAAAAATTATATATCGCAGTACATATTGTTACCGCGCATAATTTAGATTTTATCGCAATATAGATTTGAGGCGATATCGCCCAGCACTACTATGAATCCGTGATTTTGAGTTTCCGATGGAAACATGATCAGTACTGGCAGAGAGGTGGGACTGGTACCACTTAAAAGCAGCATCACGGAGTCTAATGGTGTTGTGCAGTCATGAATCAAAAGAGAATCTTTGTTGACATCTTTGTGCGCATGTGTGAGTGGTTGGGTTGCAATAAAGCAAACAAAATGATGAGTTAAAAAGGGTCAACAAATACTTCCAAGAGGGTTGGTGAAATTGGCGAATCCACAATATATATGCACTTTAACGTCTGAAGTCAATGAGAGGTTTAGAGAAAAGCTGAAACTGTTTGTTTGCAAAATCATAATTCTTCAAAGCCCATATGAGATCTGGGAAAATCGTTGGTCCCATTCCCCAGTGTCCTAGCAACACATCTGCTGGGGAGACATTTATTACTACTTAATAGAACGCTTTGGAGTCGTGGCTCATAAAAAAATGAAAGGCTTTCAAAATGTGGAGATCTACATTATTTTGTTTTCGAGGAAAGTTTGACCAATCTCTGAGAAAGAGAAGGCTGTGGTTGTGCTAAAAGCAGAGGTCAAACCAGGTCTAATTACAACAGGGTTCGCATCACCCGTGGGTGATTGCCAAAGAGAAAAGCGAAATCCTTACTGTGACTGCAAAGCTGGATAAGTACTCATTGATCAGTGTCTTTATTTATTTATGGAAATATAGTAGGGGTGGGGGAAAAAAATCGATTGACATAAGAATCTAGATTCTTTGCTTAACGATTTTGAATCGATTTTTTTTTTTTTTTTATTTATTTTTTTATGAAACAATTGATTTTCACTTTTTTTTTTTTTTACATGCAGCCCAGGCTTGGAGAAAAAGTTTAAGTTCACTTTATTGTGAAGTATATTTAAGTATGTGACAGTTTACTTTAGAAAGGGTTCACTTTTCACTCATTCTGTTGTAAAGATTTAAGATGTGGGGAGTAGAACAGAAAATGATATATCTTTTCAATACTATAGTGAATTAAAAATCTGCAATATTAAAGAATCTCAATTGAAATTTAATCGGCACTTAGAAAACAATCATAAAAGAATTGAATCGGTAGAAAAGCATATTGTCTCAGCCCTACAAATTGGCACCTTTTTTTTTTTTTTACTGATAGTACTGATTGTGAATCGATTCTGAATCGAGAATCTGTTCTGAATCGATTCTGAATTGAATCGTCAGTCCACGAATCGAATCGTGAGTTGTTGTAAGATTCACATCCCTAAAATATAGTAATTGTTGTACAATTTCAGTTGTACTTCAACTTGAGAAATTCAATAGCATCTGGTCTCTGGTAAAAAAACTGAATATTACTGCTTACAACATTCCTTTTGTTTTTTCCAGTCTTTGAGAAAAATATAAATGTATCAGCTTTAATGTTTAAGGTAGAAGCAGGTGTCAGGATGAGACTTACAACTGCTTCATGTACAGCAATCTGCACAGTCAGGGTGCTGTGCATCGTGGTTTGGGACAACTAAATCAGAACGCGAAAACAATATAATGCAGAGGATTTTAAAACATCCGAACCGGAATGTTTTTAAAAGCATCTTCTCTAAGTATCAAATCACAAGAACTTACCGTGAACAAAATTAGCCTCACAAACTCTGTCAGTTGCTGGAGAAATCCAGGCTTTCTTCAGTGCGTCCAGGTTTAATCACCTAATGGCCTGCAATCTCATTCATTTTTTTTCTATCAATTTTGGAGGGAATTTGAAAAAAAAAGTTTTTACCAGGCTTCCAACGGGGCCGCACAGTCTAACACGTGAAGAGGGAACCCTCTGCGTTGCTAAATCCTCCTCCAAACAGGCAAACATAATTGAAATATAGGTTAAATATGCTGTTACTTGTCTCCCAATCATATGATGCAATTCAGGGAAACATAAAGATTGATGTCACAAAAGATTTGTCTTGTTTTCCAACAAACAGGAGTGGTGTCTGCATTATGGTGCGTTCACAGTGCACATTTTTTGTCCGCTTCAAATAACGCTAATCTGAAGCTTGTAAAGCGCGTGGGAGGGCCTTTCTCTGGCAGATGTTTTACACACTATCGGATCGTGGGTAGCTAGACAACGTTGATGTCGGGCACGTCAACATAGTGAGACGCTCTGATTGGTTGGCGGACTGCTTTGAAGCGTTTAGTGCGTCAAAAGTTCAGCTAGGTGAACTAGAAGGAAGGAAACTTCTGCTTGAAACGCAGGAAAAGCCTGAAAAATTGATGCAGCCAGCACGCACAAAGGGCTGCAGAGACTCTTATGCCCCTCTGACAGACTGACTCGACCATAGAGTTTAGATGCAGTCTTGCCGCTCCTGACGCTTACGTTTGGGATGGTGTGAACTCACCATTAGTCTGTTTGTGTGTGTGACAATCCGGAGATGGGAAAGAATCATTAGAGTCACTACATGTTACCAGGGAAACCACTTCTGCAGGAGGCCTTGTTAAAAATATTTAGGAGTATGATCAGTTGTTGTGGATTTCACTGGGAGGTGTATTTCTACAATGTTGAGATTGAACTAACATCTAGTTTTTTATCGTCTTCTAATTTCTTTTTCATTGAATTATATATATATATTTTTTTTTTTTTATGGTGCAAAATATACTTTTACAATATTCTTATTTTACATTGAGAGCAAAGTGGAACCAACGTGAAATTCTTTGGTTGTGTGCAAAAACATGGCCAAAAAAGCGGATGGTTGAAAACTAAGGAATGTAGCAAAATATTTTTTTTTTTTTGCCCAAGAATACGTCAACTCATTGTAATGTTGCAGAAATGAAACTGTAACACCTACAGCAGAATAATTGTTTCGATTGGAACCTTGTACTGAAGCTAACATCCTCGACACAAAGAACTGGTACTTTGCCACACACCGACAGACATTTAAAATCAAAAGCACTAGAATAATTAACATGACATTCAGGTTGTGTGTTCAAGGTCTTTAGATGGACGTCTGCAGGTCTCACACAGAAAAGGCCTTCCTCATGTAATCTACTGTCGCCTGTGGCGCTGGCCGGACCTGCAGTCTCATCATGAGCTGAGGGCGGTAGACCACTGTGAATTTGCCTTTCACACCAAAAAGGATGAAGTGTGCGTCAACCCCTACCACTACCAGAGGGTAGAGACGCCAAGTGAGTGTAGAGATTCCCTTTGCTTATCATTCATTTAACAAAACTGTGAATGGAATTGAATCGATCTTTTGCACTTTTCCAGTTTTGCCGCCTGTGTTAGTGCCACGCAACTCGGACATCCCTACCGAGTTCCCACCACTGGACGACTACAGCCCATCAATACCTGAAAATACCAATTTCCCTTCTGGCATTGAGCCTCAGAGCAACTATATTCCTGGTGAGAGATATTGGGCTTCTGTTTTTAAACTGTAAAGTCTATATCTGTCAGAAATATTGTCATTGTTTTTAGAACTGTTTAAATGTGTAATAAAATAAAAGAAGTTTGGAAACATAAAATAGCTTAACTGTAAGCAGGATCTACTCTGGGTAAAACTACGTTTTTTTTGTTGTTGTAGTTTTTTTCCCATTTTAAATGGGATCTGTTCAAAAAACATTCACTGGTGTATGACTAACTTTTAGGCATACTTTTTTTTTTTTATCTTTTAAAGTGTGATGTGTCAAATGTGTTGCAGAAACTCCCCCACCAGGGTATTTGAGTGAGGATGGTGAGACAAATGATCACCAACTCAACCACAACATGGACACAGGTGAGCTCCATAACTATATACACAACCAGAGCCCTAATTTTCTAAATACCCCTCATCATAGTGATGATCCAACCCTGCACTCTGTTTCAGGTTCACCCAGTCTTTCGCCCAACCCTGTTTCACCTACAAACAATAATCCTGGTAAGAGAAATATAAAGTCGTCTGCTTTTCTCTGTAAGCAAGATGTAAAATAAAATGATAGATATTTATTTACATAGTGAAATTATTTTATTTTCATGATTAATAAACTATTACCTTATTTAGGTTTATTTGTTTATTCCTTTTTTTGGTGGGGGGATCTCAATTTTAACTCCCTCATCAGGATTTTAGAGTTTATGCCTCTTAGTATTTTTATGCCTAATTTTAGTCTACATCTCTTCGTCATCAGCTATGTGATGTATGATCTTACATTTCTGTAATTTATGTTTTATTTTTCTATAATAGCATTGTTTAACTATTACATTTTTAGTGTGACCCGTGTTACTGAAAAGTGACAGAGATAAATAGCCATGACCTACTAATTTATGTCACAGTTGTTTAAAGGTTCTAGCCAGTTATATGTTTAAATGAATCAAACTAAATTTACATTTATACTTTGTCATCAATGAAACAATGTAATTTACTTGTTTTGTGTAAGGCTGCTAATGTATTTTAAAAAACGGCATGGATTTCAGAAAAAAAGGCTCAGATGGAACATGAGTAAGCAATTCGTAAAGAGGACCAGAGCAGAAACTTTAATGCTATTGAATCGATGTCTGTCAAAAGCAAATTGTTTTTTTACAGTGTTTGTTAATGCCAGATGATCAGTCCGATTATTTTACTTCCTGTGACCTCATCAACAAAAATGCAAACTTAGCAGAATTATCCGTTTTACTTTATCCCCTGTGCCGTACATTTTTTTTTTTGCATTTTGTGATATCCTGCAGGGGAATAATAATAATAATTCATAATCCTGGCATATTTATTGTCTGTGTATTTTTTTTTTTATGAAAAAAGACACCACTAGTTACTATATTAAGTGTTTGTTTAAGCTAATTTGCTGTAGGTTTCACTATTCATGCATATTTAAAATTTGTTTAAATGGAGCCAGTCCATTAACTTGAGTGCATATTTGACAACTAAGTCCTATTGCCTTCATCTAAGTTTGAATTGTGCCTTTAATATTATTATTATGAAAATGAATCAGTTTCAGGTTTATTTTTTTATGTATATTTCCTTCCATTTCACAATTATGCACCACTTTGTGTTGGTCTATTACTTAAAATCCCAGTTATATTCATAATCTTTGTAGTTGTAATATGACAAAAGGCATAAAAGATCAGGATTAGGAATAAGATAGCAAAGCAAAAGTGCCCTGCAGATAGCATATGACCACATAAAGTTTTATTTTAGTTGTGCTCCCTATTTAGAATAGAAATATCTTCTTTTGCTATCTATGACTTTTTTTTTCTTTTTTTGATTGTGGACATTGCAACTCACCAACATGGTGAGCAGAATAATTTTATTTCTTACTGATGGTGTTATTCATACTGGTCTGTCATATACAATCTTTATCCTTATTGAGCCACTTGAGCAGGGATCTGCTAATGTCTGTTGACTTTTCCACCAATCCAGACGTGCAGCCTGTGACGTACTGCGAATCAGCTTTCTGGTGCTCCATCTCTTACTATGAGCTGAACCAGCGTGTTGGAGAGACCTTCCATGCCTCCCAGCCCTCCCTCACAGTAGATGGATTCACAGACCCCTCGAATTCTGAGCGCTTCTGTCTGGGCCTCCTGTCCAACGTTAACCGGAACTCTGCAGTAGAGCTCACTCGACGACACATCGGTACTTCGTTTTGGGGTTTTTCTGAGCCAGTTTTTCCCATTTTATTTTTTTTACTAGGAGAAATTTGTAGGCTTCAGGTTGTTTGCTGGGCTGCAACGATTTCTGTTCCTTTTTCAGGACGTGGTGTGAGGTTATATTACATTGGAGGAGAAGTGTTTGCAGAGTGTCTTAGTGACAGTGCCATCTTTGTTCAAAGTCCTAACTGCAACCAGCGATATGGGTGGCATCCTGCCACAGTGTGCAAAATACCTCCAGGTCAGTGTGAAACCGATGCATATAACACTGAAACTAATCCGAGGTGAAATCCAGTGTCCTTTACACTTAATAGAACTGCTGGTAAAGATTTGTTAAAAATCCTTTAAATACATCCTTCTTTTACTGCAGTAGCATAATTTCATACTGCAGTTCTTAGAAAAATTGATCCTATAACTTGAGCAAATGTCTTCATTACGGAAGTTTTCCCAAATCAGGACCACGACTTTTTTTGTATTCTGATTTTTACGTTTATTTTATTTTAACTTTTAATTAATAATCCGTGACTGCCTGAGTCCCTAGGGGTTTAGATGGGAAGCAGCTACATTCAGAGCGTTACTTAAAAAGCTGGAACTGTGACAAGCAAGACTGAATGAGAACCCACGTTTAACTTGCTAAGATGCACAGTGATGGCCATGATAAAGAGAAAAAAAAAAAAGTTTCCAAATCTCACCATAAAAGTGCAGAAAAGAGTTGTCTCTGTCCAAAACAATTAAATATCAACCATTTTGGTTAGGAGTCAAGACTGGTTAAAGCCTTTTCTCTTTTACTAAAATTAAGGTAAACTAATGGAGTTTGTTCAAATCTACGAAAACTTTAGTTGGAACCATGTGATTTGGTAACATTTGATCAAAATGGAGGTTTGTTTTCTTTGCACTTCAGGATGGTCTAGTAGGAAACTGATGCAGGAACATGTAGAAAATCATTTTATGCCCATTGTTGGGTACGGTCAACGATCTGTGAACCTGTGGGCCAGTTTTAGAAAGTAACGTAAACCTTTGTTAGAGTGAAAGCAAGAAACTGTTTAAAATACCAGGAGAACTTTAATAATTTGGTTAGCTCTACCAGAAAATTAAATCATCATGAATTGAAGTGAATAACCCAAAACATGTGGGCAAATCAACACAAAAATGGTTCACAAGCACAAAATCATCAGTCTGGAGACTATACTTGTTAATGAGGTAATCCACCTTCTAAAGAATAAATGCACTCAAATTAAAGGTTGGATTTTTTATGTGCGACCATTATTTTTATTTTTTCTACACATCTTCACCAGGGTGCTAGTAAGTCTGGGGTATGCTGTAGCTTGGAAATAACCTGAGCTCTACAATTCTACCTAAACAAAATGTATTTAATCACAGTTCAAAAATATTTTTGCCAGGATGCAACCTGAAGATTTTCAACAACCAAGAATTTGCTGCCCTTCTCGCTCAGTCGGTCAATCAGGGCTTCGAGGCTGTTTACCAGCTTACCAGGATGTGCACCATTCGCATGAGTTTTGTGAAGGGTTGGGGAGCTGAGTACAGGTAAATATTTTCAAATGGGTTTAACTCAGTGAGTTCAGTCTGTTTAACTTCCACATTGTGATTTACAAATACCTATAACATACTTGGTACCTATAACGTACAACACAAACGGAGAAGAAAGTAAAACCAGTCTTCCGATTCATTGCATTTTTTTGTGTGGTAGAAGAATCTGCATCGGTGCTCGGTATCGGCAAGTACTCCTATCCAAATATCTGTATCGTATGGTATTGTTGCATCACTAATATACACTTAGATAAGAAATGTCCAAACTTTTTGCTACATGGGCCAAAGTCATCAAGTCAAAAATAAGATTTTTTTTAAACATAAAACACGAGTGTTTTTTTACGTGCTTAACAATAAATTAAACGTAATATTTTAATGAAACTCAAAGTAGGAATTCTTGTAGAACAGGTAGACTCAGAACAGAGAGTTTTTAAGATTTGCCTTTTTAAAATTTATTTTTCAAATATTTCAGAGGGGCTAATTTTAAAGCAAAAATCTTGCCCTTATAAAAGAAAGTATCCATCTACATCAATCATCTGTGTTATGATGCCAGTTGCAGAATGTGCTTAAATGGTGGTCTAGGGCTATAAAAAATCAGCCCATGGGCAATAAATGGCCCCCGGGCTGCACTTTATGTGATTCAGAAGATATATCCACTTGTTGGATTTTTCTTTTTTAATCCCGTTTTTTTCCCCACAAAAATAATATCACAAGAATGAACACTAGACAGCAGGGGAAAAAAGGAAAATACAATAACATTACAGGAAGTACTTCCACTACTAACAGAGTATTTGGTTCTCTTGGCTTGTGGAGTCGCTGTTTGTTTGACTTTGTATTCTTCTTCTAGCAAAAGGTCATTTTTTTCCCCATGTGGTAGATCTCTTACGCAATTTCTGTCCAATGATCCAACTTTTGTGGTTCACCTTTGAGCCAGCTCATTGTGATAGCTTTTTTTACGTGTCATTGTCAGTATCTCTGAAGAATGTCACTATGATCGGATCTCAGCAGCAACATTTTTGGATCTTTCAGAATCCTACATCCTAGTATGCTTTCAAGGTCAGAATATTGTCGTCAAACTTATAGTCTTCCACATAATCAAAATGTATGAAAATTGTTCAATTTTTCAAATATATATTGTTACTGGGTTTTAAAAAGGGCAAAGTTTTTTTTTTCATGAGAATGACATCACTCTGCCATTTTTAAATTGTTTACAGGTTACTTAAGTCTGTTCACTTAATAGGTAGGGTGCAGCTTTGACAGGGGAAGTAATGCTGTGGTGTGGAGGACATGAAACCGGAGGGTGAACATATTTCAGAATCATTTCACAGTGGGGATTTCCAAGGGAGTGTGGATTTGTGCGTGTTGTGTTTCTGCCATCAAACACCACAGAGAAAAACATATCTGGTAAAGACTTGAATGACTTTCAGGAATAGCCTGCAAAGTTGGCTTTACTGTTTGTGTTAATTCATTTAAAGCTACTGAGTAAGGTATATACTTACATGCAATTCTTTTAAATGACCATGACCTGTTTACATGAGCTTTACATATTTAGTACTAATAGTTGTCCCTGTGCATCTCTGTTCTGCAGACGTCAGACAGTGACCAGCACCCCCTGCTGGATAGAGCTGCACCTTAATGGCCCTTTGCAATGGCTGGACAAGGTCCTCACACAGATGGGCTCTCCCAGCATCCACTGCTCCAGTGTCTCTTAGGACAACTTTTCCCAAACATGCAACGGAGTGCAAAGCACATAGGAAAAGTCAAAGTTTTGTCTGTGATGGGGGGGGGGGGACGAAGCATCATTTTTTAACTGCATGGGCACCCCAATGAATTAGAATATCATTGAATATCCAAAAGCTATCTAGATGCATTGCAAAAAGAATGATACATTTCCAGCGTTTATTTCACATGAATATGGCTATGAAACACGAGAGTCAGTTTCGTGGAAATTATAGAATTATAGGAGATTTTTTTTTGTCAGAAATGTTAGCCTCCGGAAAAGTATTTCCATGTGCTGTGCAATATATGCACTCAATACTAGGTCGGGGCTGGTTTTGCACAAATTACTGGATTAATGCATCATGCGATAGAGTTGATCTGCCTGTGGCGCTAATGAGGTGTTAAAGACGCACTCTGCTCTTTCGCCCTCTCAAGGCTTGCGGCGTAAAGTCACTGTCGTAAAACCAAATCTCTATTGAGCGCATCTGAAGAGGCCAGTGTACTGACGGTTTTACAAGCTCACTAGCCAAAACCACAAAACACCTCAAACTCATGGCATGTCAGTTGGAAAACCATCAAACAGTTTTCCCGGCACTGTATTATATCTTCATGCCCAACCAAACACAATAACCGCAGAACAAGCGTTTATTACTTACCAATCCAGTAGCAACACTACTAGTTCAGCATCCGTATTACATCCCATTATACAGCTCTCCAACGAGTAAAGGTGGGTCAATGTTGAATATTGTCTCTTACTCAATCACTTTCTCTTTTTCTTTCCTGTTTCTTTGGTGGCTCTGCAACGGCTTAAGTCTCAAAACCGCTTTTTTTTTTTCTTTATCTGTTTGGTAGCGTGTGACCTAATGCTGTAAAGCTAAACTCAGACAGTACTTCCGGGAGAGAACAGTTGTATAGTGCAGTTTTGAGCAGTGTGAGGCTCCCAGGCAGTGAATGCTCAGAAAAATGTACATAGTAAATGGTGGTGCGCCTCAAAAACGCTCGAAAACACATCTATTTAAGGTATAAAAGTTGTGGAGTGCATCTTTAAGGATCCCAGGTTGCTTCTGTAGAGGCCTTCAGCTCATCTCCATTGGTAGGTCTGATTTTTCTGTTCAACACTTCATAGCTTCTCTGTGGGGTTTAGGTCTGTCAATTTTGCCATCCAGTCAAGCACAAAAAAGCCAAATCCATTGAAGTTCTCCTTCACTGGTGTTTTTATTAATTTGTCAGTGTTATCTCGTATGAAATAATGCCGTCTGAGTCAGTTTCTGTAAAAAAATAAATAATCCCAGTCTGTTTCAGCTTATGCCAGTTCAGTGTGGGAGTGGGCGTGAAGACTCGACAAGATGTGGGGGGCTTGCTCAGTAAGATTAATGACATGCAAGTTTCTGTACTCTGATTGGCTAACTGCAGCACTACTCTTACACTGACTCTTTTTACTAAAAACAGTAACATAAGACAAAAATGGTGCCGGTATTTAGGCCTAGACGGAGCTTAATACCCAGTTTAGGCAGCATTACCAAACAAGACCGGACTCCGACGTGCTACTGGCCGCAGCAGGACTCCACACCAGAGCTACCACGGTTACAGTCTTCTGGACGCCACAGGCAGACAGGTGTTTGGTACCACGGTCTCCCTCTTTTCTATGAGTTACCCCTTGATAATGTATTGTCCTGTGCTCAGCAGTATGCTTAAATCCAGCTAGTTTTCTCGTCTATGAGCTAATAGTTTATTCCGAACGAGAGCCCCCCCCCAATCGTCGGTTACGATTTGAAGATAGTTTTAAAAACAACATCTCTGGGTGGTCACAGATATTAGCGGTTAGCCGAGGTAGTACATTTCATGTCATTGGCACTTTTTAATACAATACTTCAAAAGTTAAACACTACTTACTGCCTGGGAGCTCATGTTCCAGGGTTGTGACGGTACAGATCCTTCTTTTAATTTCAACCTGAAGGCAAAGCCTGTACTGTAAGGTCTGTAGCCTCTAGCAGCTGCAAGAGACTCTGCTTTCACATTCCCAAAAACGTTCCCATGGGAGGTCCAAAGCTAGGTAGGCGAGGCTTTGAATGCTAAGTAAGTATTATGACGTGTGGTTGTTGGGTTTTTTCAAACTCGGGCGTTTTCTGGTCTCTTTTCTTTATGTAACTGATTCAGGGATTGGAGTTTGTATAAAATGTTCATATGCAGCACGCTTTCAGAACACAGAGTGACTGATTTTAATGAAAGAAAACTCAGTTTTTCAAGATTTTTAGTGAAGGAGAACTTTAAAGCAATTATTGATGCATTTGGCAGTGCGGGCAGGCACCAAGTCCTGTTGGAAAGTAAAATCAGCATCTCCATAAAGCATGCTCTGTAACTACCTTGTAGCTGCACTGACTTTGGATTTGTTAAAGCATAGTGGACTGGCAGTAAATGACATGGCACCTCAAATAATCATCAACTATGGTGACCTCCCCCAATTGTCTTTAGCGGCTTGCGTTCTGTGCTCCTTCAACATTAAGAGCTGTAATTTAATTTTATCTGAAAAGAAGACTTTGGATCACTGAGTACCTGTCCATTCCTTTTTTTCTTTGTCCAGACAAGACACCTATAATCTCTCAGGGTCAGGAGTGGCTTAATGCAAGAAATATATTTGTCCATATGTGGTGGTTCTTGAAGCAACAACTTAAGCTATAGTCCACACTTTGCGAATCTGCCGAAATTTCATTAACAGACTTTGTGTCACATTTATCCCTCTTTTTTGTGTAACCACTTGTTCCTTCCACTCAACTTGCCGTTAGTATGCTTACATAAAGTGATCCTTGAACTGTCAGCTTCATTGGTGATAGCTTTTTCTGGCTAATCCTCCAAGTGGAGGATGTTTCACTGGTGAATACAGCAAAGAACCTTTCCCATGATTGTTTAGTCACAACACATTTAAAAAAAGTTTTTATTTTTTTTAGAAACTGAATTTTTGATTTTTTTCGGTTGTAATTTATTAAAATAAAAATGGTAATAAAACAGCAATAAATGCTTTATACACATCACTCTGCGTTTTTAAAGATTTTTTTTTGTGAATTAAGAGTTTCAATGATTCAACTGTATCTAAATGGCGTCCCACCTGTGAAAAAAGAATACTTTTTTCGTTTTATTCTCTGCAATCATTTTAAATGCGTGTTCCCCAAACTTGGATCATAATACAGGTTTTTTTTTTTTTTGATTAAGTGACTTGACCGAGAGTAAATATGTCAATTGTCAGTGTTTGAGTGACTGTCTAAAATGCTGAACTGAGAGAATTTATGGCCTAATACATTAAATATGAAAAGTTTTCAGTTGTGCTTTCATACAAATTGTATTCTAAGTAGACACTACCCTTCCCTGTAGGGATTTATTTATATAAGTTATCTAATTTATGATTTAATTGGTATTTTGTCTACACCAAGAAAAAAAACAAAGCACTATTGTTCCTGTAAGAAAAATCAAAAAACAAAACTTAAAATAACTATTTTCTTCTGTGAAATAGACATACAAGTTATTTTTGCATATTGTCTGACATGGGAATGAATATATTTTTTATCATTAACTTAATATGACTGTACATAAGTGATAATTTCATGTAGGAGGAAATCTTGAAATGGTGGACCTGATGGACCTTTGCCGTAGGGCCGAATCATCTGACTTTAATAACCCCAAACTTTATTTGCATAAAGTGTGCTGCTGTCGTGCGTGAGTTGGTTATACATGTCTGAAACAAATTTGTGTATCAAACATTATTTATTTCTCCAGTCATATGGCAGAGCATATTTGTCTTCGTCAGACGTTAATTTAATTTAGACACCACTTTCTGACTGCGGGAGGGACAAGAAATGCTATTCGTATTTCTTTTACCAACAGTTAATCTTTTGTGAATCACTGTCCTCGTCAGTAAATGATGTACTTCCAGTTTACTGTGTTCATCACCTGAACATAATCGCCTGTCCAGAAACACTTTATATCACATGTATAATGTTCTAATATAAGGCATGTGTATAAAAACAGTGATTGATCACTATCTGATGCAATGTTCATCCTGCACTTACAGAGAACTGTTACCATGTAATCCAGAACAGCAACATGGTAGTAGTCTGAATGCCGTGTATTGTAGTGCATTATGTGTGTGGACCTCTATTTTCTTGTCTGTATTTTTTTAGCTGCTCTTCTGGGCCAAGTCTTACTTACATGCTGCCTTTTTTTGCATTTGATCAAGTGACTGAAACAAATTGTTTTAAATGTGGAATTTTATTAAAATCCAACAGATGAGCCTCTGTGTTTGTTAATGTTTATATATGAATCATCTAAGTTATACTCTCCATGTCTGGCCTCAGAATAGATCAACAGCCATGTCTTAATAGGACTGAACCTGTGCATTATTTTTTAAAGTTTCAGACAGTTACAGCCTATCACGTCTTCAAACTTGATTTTATTTTTGACCTGTCTGCCGAGTTCCTTGGTGTTCATTTTTCTATTTGTTCATTAAAATACTATTTGCTAATCAGTTGACATATGAAGGCCACCTGCTGGGCTATATTTTGGGGTGTCATAGCAAATGAACACATTTCTTCAGATTTTTATTGGTAACGTTTTAAAACGTATCCTTTTCACTTCACAGCACTATTAATAAGTATGTCACGTCAAAGCTTAGTAAATTGATTAGTTTGTGGTTGTGGAAAGGTGTAGGTGGTTACTTTTGCAAGGCGCTCTAGACAGAATAATAGAAAAACTACCAATACTGCACTTTATTTTAACTATTTATTTTATTTGCTGAAAAGTTATTCCATTTCAGCATGTCTTCATTTGGTTGAACCAAATTGTGCTGTATGCACTCTTGTGAGATAGTGTTCAAATACATTAAAGTTACAATGAAACAAAAAAAAACAAAAAACTTGTTGATTTATCAGAACGTGCATCAAGTCTCTTTTACATGGATAAGGCACATATGTAACAAAATACATGTCAACATAACCTACAAACAAATAAATGAATAAAATGTCCCATGTTTTTTGACCTCCGTAACAATCACGTATCGAGGATCACGGAGGGCTAAAGCACATTGAAGAACCCAGGGGAAGAAGACTAAAGACTGGGGCATCTCGTGGCTTACCCTCTAAACTGTATTTTAGCATACATAATTTCAGTCTAAGAATCTCATACAACTAATCTTACAGTATCATCTGTAAGCAAGTCCACTTTCTAAGTATGTCCAGAACATCCACAGGCGCTGACACCCATGTGGACCCCAGAAAAAAATACTGGGATCAGAGGAACGAAGACGGAGTCACTGATGTCTGATTTTAGCTGTCTTCACCTGAAGATAATCCATCTATTTCATCTTCCTCCCCACCAATGGCCATCCAAAAGGCTTTTGCCACCTGAAAAATAAAATTAAAAATCTATTTCAGATGTGTTCCTTTCTGTTCTCAGCCTTTATACTCGTATACTAAGCCAGAATAATTTCCCAATTGATAACATGCAGTGCCCTACAGTGTATTCATTGCAGTTTGTGTGTGTGGCTGTAACATTACATTTCTTGATGTGACAAGCATAGGGTGAAAGCCCTGCACAGACTACAACCGGGATGCCACACGGCAGAGACATAATTGAAATTGCGTGTTAGTGTAGTTGGATAAAAAATCCTGTAAAAAAAAACCTAAAGAATACAACAAAACACCTGTGAGACACTCCGAACTCAAAGGGGAATAGTGAAATTAAGTTTTGTGGCAGATCTATCTTATTAAGAGGCGCACTTGCCGTGCCCACATTAACTCCCAATATGTGGATAAACGCTGATCATGAATGGATATAAATTCTCCCAAAGGACTCCAAGTGGGATAAAATTTCTTTGGGTGAGGAAATGAAGATAATGTATGCTAACAATCAGATCAAGGTATAAAAAAAAAAAAACTCCCCTATAAAGACCCCTGTGACAGTCCAACAGAGTTGCAAATAATGTAAAAGCAAATGGATAAAATTTTTAACATTTTTGGCACGCCTGAGTATATTTAGGAGTATGAAAGCATAGAAGTCATGCATTTTAGAGAACAGATTATTAAAAAAAAAAACATTTGGAAGATCATGCATCATTTTAACAAGCATGTCCTGCTTTGTGGTGATACACTGAAGATTGTCATGTAAAGTGGCTAATTGTGATAAAATATAAGAGGTATGGATATATTTTGAAGGCCCTATAGCTTCAAATGTTTAAGAAAAATATATATATATATAATTACTAACCTTTTCTGCATGAACTTTTCTCTGTTCGTGTGGTAATGATGAAGCTTTATCTGCATGGTGAAATTGAATCAGTCCACATTAGGTTATGTATGAGAAAGGTTTCCAAAGTATACAAATATTTAACTCCCACACCACACAGCAATAGAATGACATTTAATTTAAATAGTTGTAAATTCCTTAATTACCTTTCATCTCTTTTAATTTTGTAAAGAGGCGCTCAAAATTGTCTGCATCTGCATCCCCAGCAGTAAGGTTTGCAAGTTCCTGTATGTCTAAATCAGTCATCGCATCTGCAAGAATCAACATAATATTCAGTTCATGTAAAAACATGGAAAATAGCTTCATAAACTGTTTATAAAATGTAAAAAAAAAAGGTTACTTGCCTACTACTGAACCCTCCTGTACGTCTAGGTTTGCACTATTGTCTGTGTGGTTGGCCTCCTCATTGCTGAGTGTGCCCTCTGCTGGCAAGCTGGAGGACTGTCCCAACAAAACGCATTAGCAGCTTTACAAAAAAGGTCCCTTTTGAAATCAATTTCAAAAACAAAAAAAAAAATTCTAAATCAAGTATTTGAGGGAAATTAATAGACCTTTTTGCAAGAATGCTTCACAAATCTACAATTAAAATCAAACAAAACAAAAATGCAATCTAACCGGTGGATCTTGGCTGTGGCGTGGGTTGTTATGTCTGGAGGCAACCAAACTGCTCATTAGACCAAAACCCTGATTGTGCCCTGTTAGAAGAAGATGCAAGACGTCATACGCCCAACATACATAAATGATGACATCTGCAGAACACATCCTATCAAACTAAACTGATTTGATATTCATTTACCATCTTTCATCTCCACACTGGACCACACGTTGGCATTAAGAGCCTGAATAATTCTCTTCACTCCTGTGGACTCTGGAAAGTCATCTGAAATGTGCAAACGACAGTGAGGGAGGAACAGTGAATCAGATTAAGACATTTTCATATGGATGTACTTTTCTCCTTCATGTGAAACTCACCGTCCTCATCTGGTAGCTCCTGTGGATTGAGCTCGACGAGCTCAAACGCATGAGACAAACACCACTGTTGTGCTTCATGCCTAGTGACACCTAAAGCATAAATTAAACCTCACAAGCTTGCTGAAGCAGTATCAGGTGTAAGTGTATAAATATGCATTTCCTGCACAGTAATAGACTCTTTTAACGAACCGTTTTCACAGACTCTGTCACACACAAGAATTAGCACCTCTGGGCTGAGATCTTCCACCACAGGAATCCAGGTATTTAGCTTTTCCAATCCATCCTTCTGCAAATTCAAACCATAAATCACAGAAACAGCAAACAGAGCTAGATTTGCAGTTGAAAAGTACACAATGTTCTTGAGGTCACATACCACTTTACTGTCAAAGTAAGCAATGAATGCCTGCATGGACTGGGCAATCTCTGAAGACATTTGATATGTGCTTGGTACAACACACAACTGCACATCTGCCGTATAATATTTGTTATTGATAGTCCAAGGATACCAAAAAACCGTTTCCTCTCGCTTTGTTGGCTGTGGCAAAGTCTTTGAATTAAGTATTTCTGAGAGGGAGACAAAAAAGCAACATATTTTCAAAAATCACAAAATAAACGACATTAAGCATTCATTGCAGATTTTATTTTACCCACTTGTTAAATAATCAAATAAAACATTTGAATTTTGAAATCAAACAAGAAGAACCTGAGTAAATAAAAGCAGAATTTTCAAATGATTTGAATTATTAAGGGTAAAAAAGATATCCAAAGCCAACTTATTCTATGTGAAAAAGATTTGTCCTGCCCCCTAAACAAACTAAATGCCTTTGCCAACCTTTGGTGGTAAGAACAGTTCTAAAATGATAATAGATTATCAGTTTTCAAATGGTTTGTGAAGGACTCTTGGCCCAATCTTTTCAGCAAGTTTTTTTATTCAGTCACATGGGACGGCTATGGAGCATTAACAACATAATTTTGATCCCTGGACATTCCTCCTTCAATTTTTTTTGTCAAGGGCAAAATTTATGGTTTCTATCCAGGTGCTGAAGCAGCAATCCTGTCCAGCATATTATAACCATTTTGCAGTTATGTTCTTTTTTTCTGAAGTGCTATGATATCTACTACTACTTTTTTTTTCTTATCAGCCTACACAATATTTCCCTCAAAGTCAAGGGATAACCAAGATGCTCACCAAAATGTGAGACGCAGGTGAGTTTTGCAGTTCTTGAGGCGCTTTAAGTAATTTTAGCAGAGCAGTCATTCCTAGAACATACCAACATTTCTATGTTTTCTCAATTTGTGAAAATTGAAAATCGAAACGGGTTTACAACCATTTACAGTCTGATAGCATTTTTATAATACTGCATGACATAACAAGTGGGGGTTCTTTTCAATATAAAGCCATGCTGGTTTGGATAGATTTTTGTTTCTCCTCCACGAATATATTCGTAATTTAAAAATTAGATTTTGTATTCACTTAGGCTATTTCTGTCTGTTATTGAAATTACTTTAAATATCTGAACCTCCGTGTCAATCAAAGCTTCACTCAAAAGTTGTAAAACCCATAATTACTGACATTACAACATCAGGAAACTGCTATTATCAACTGTCAGGTCGGGTGCTCTGCTATGTTTAACAATGTTAGCAATGTTTAACGTTAGCTTCCCTGCTAATTCGGGCAAACTGTGCCCCAACAACTTACGTATTATCAGCTCTTCTTCTTTAAATTCACTGTCACAGCTAGTAACAAGCACACATGGAAGGGCCATCTCAGTGTTTTCTTCTGTCGATGACATTTCAGTAATATTTAGAGATCGCTTTCCCAACAGCTAGCTAACGGTGGAGCTATTTTCTGTAACCTTTGAACTCGAAGTTCCGACGCAGGTCACTTCCGGTGAATTTGACATGAAAAAACCTAATCAAGAAGTGTCAGTAACAGGTTTTAAATTAATTCACTATGCAGTTTTTGGTTTTTATTTTTAATAATAATAAGGAAAAAAATAATATGATACAAAAATAGTGAAATTCCCACGTAGAAAAGTAACGGGGTAAATTAACCCTGCAATTTGTCTTGCAGGGGTAAACCGCATTTAAGACAATGACTTATTAAAAACCTTATTTACACATTGTTATTATAACAATGAGATATTGACTTATTTAAGAATCCTCTGGCCGCAAAACTTTTAAAATGCTAGTAAAACTGTTTGTAAGAGTAGACGCCTGAGAGTAATTTCCGGAAATATATTAAACCCATGCCATCATCCCGTTGTCATGGTTACGAGTACTGTTACCTGAGTTTTGATTGTCAATGTTTTCGGTTATCACCATTATGCCATTATTCCGCATTTTAAAGTTATTGGCGCATCATTAAATAATGGCTGGCATACCTAAACACGAAGATAAATTGGGAGACGTTTTGTTTCAGGTAAGCCTGTGAAGCCTTTAGTTCAGGTAATGTTTCAATTTTACGGGATGACGCAACTTTGATTTATAAATATAGTTTAGCCAACATCGCATTGTGAGATGCATGTTAATTACATCACAATACCTTGTATTATAGGTTCAACATGACTTAAGACAACTTAAATACAATATTGAAAAGATCAATGTCAACGATAAGGCTGCAACTCCGAATATTCAAGTTCTAGACAATGCCATTGGAAGGACCCAAAGTAGCATCAGGGTGAGAAAGCTTCACAGTACAAATGGACAACATTTATATTTAAAAGAAATGAATGAACTGATTTCAAACAGACATTGACAGTAATATTCACTTGTAACACGCAGAAACATGCAGAAGATTATTTGAAAACTCTAAATAAGCAGCAGCTGGTTCTTCCACCCATTGAAGACTTACAAAAACAGACTGTAAAGACTCATAAATGGTAAGTGAATTAAAGCCGAGCTTGTTATGATGGGAATACATTGGGCAGCAGCTAAAAATACTAATTTCACAAAATTTACAGCTTTTCACAAATGCTTAGAGTTTCTGTAACTATACTTTAAAGAATTGCTGTATACAGGAATCCTTCTCTTGAGAGTCTCCCTGATGTGCATTCACAAACGAAGAAGTTTCACAGAGCACTACCTGAAAGACAGGTACATGCTTCTGCTATTTTTTACTTAGTCTAAAAGGTAAGAAACTATTCCTTTTAGCACTGTTGTCTGGCAGCAGAAAGTTAGAGAAGATGAATGGAAATAAACAGCTAATAAATTTAAGCATTTCTGCTAAGGTTTTATAATAGCTAAATTTTTAAAAAAAGTGTAAAAATCGAAACAGAACATTAAAGAATGATAATACACGACTTCATAAAGCATGTGACACCTAAACAACTAATTTGTAAGTAATTTAACAATTGAAACTATCTAATAACTTTGGTATCAGGAGAGGAACAAAAAAAAAGGCCTGGTGAGAACAACATCTGTTATTCAGTTCTACAGACTGAAATGACTGCATGCAACAGGTAAAACATGAACTAGCCTAAACTGGAAATTAAAAAGATGTTAATGCGGAGTATTTTTCTAAATTATATCAGTTATAAATGCATAAAAGATTACATGTACATATACAGCATGTTAAATCCGAATAGGCAGCAAAGAAGCAGGCATAAGTTTAGTGACTAGATTCAATTATTGAGTCTCCCAGACTCCAGTTGGAAACCGTCTTAGTTTTCTGGTTTTGATGCTTTACTGCCTGAGGGGAGGGGGTGACAGTCCATATGCAGAATGGGTGGGGTTCTTTATGATGCAGGACCCCTATTGCACCTTTTATCCATGTATATGTCATCATTGCATTAAGGATTTTTACCTTTTACGGCAGTTACGTCAGTTTCCTGTCAGTGTCAGAACTGTTCCGGTAATGTGTACTTTAACAGAACTTAAGCACCCCTATCACTACACATTTAAAGAATGATGTCAGAACTGATACTGATGATGCTATGACACAGCTGGTCCAGTTTTGATTGGGAAGTTGGCCTATTTGAGCATCTTGAATACTTGTGTGCTTTCCCAACAATATAAAGTGGGGGAGCTTTTCCACATCTGCTTTTGTCTGAACAACAGAAACAAAGCTTTCCCTGCCCCTTCATAATCCCAAATGTTTAACCCACTTCTGTATCACAAAGCAACAGCTCAATAATTCATCTAGAGGAACTTAGATTTATGTGCAGCAGGTCTCCAGATAAATCCCTGGGGTGGTTGCTTGTGTTACGGGTGATGAGGAAAGATGAGATCACATGGATTATAACTGTTCATAGTCTTTAATAAAGCATTAATTCAACCCTTTTAGGGAGAAACCATTTTTACGAAAGACCAGAAAAGTAGCCTCATGTTTGAATACTAATCCCCTGATCTGAATGGACAACAGAAAAAGATAGAGATAAACACTGAAGATACACTAAAGATGACTTAGTGTGTTTTATGAAAGCCATGATAAATAGTCGTATGAGCATTTTATAATTTTTATGTCTGCCTCTGAACTTTTAATTTTCTAAATATGATGTTTGGCACTGAACCTACACTAAGAGCTCATAATTTTCAACGTATGAATGCATAAAATATGTACTTTTATGCTTTTTCTGAGTTGAAAAAAAAGTAGAGACATCTGCTTTGCTGTCTAAATGGGACTAATTTAAAACTATAACCTCTATAGACAAACCTGTGATACCCTTTTTTTAAAATATTTTATGTGTTGTAGTTTTTAGGGGTCAGAAGGGTATTCTTGGATGAATTCTGGAAATTGGTATTGGCCAATTTCTGCAAATCTAGTATTTAACGTTTTTTATTTATAAACATGACCAATCCAAGGTGTACCTATACCGGGCGATAGGCACCAGCCCACCCTTAAACCCTGTAAGGATGAGCAGGTGAAGACAAATAATGGATAGATTTATAAACTGATCAGTTTCGGGTATAGATATAGTGTTTACATTATAATATTAATGCCTTATCAAAACACCATTTTCGTGGATCACACATTGATAGCTGTACATTTAATTTTAGCTTATTCTATATATTTGTTAATAAAAAACAAAACGTTTCATTTTTCTGACACGTTTTCTATAATTTTTTTGTGAGTTCTTACTCCTCACATTCTTGATACACTTTATAGTGGAGTGAAGAGTAATGCTAGACATCTATGTTTAGATTCCTCAAGTCTCATGTTCAAATTGGGACATAAAGGTCACTTGACTCAGTGATGACGTCCAGCCCTTATCACAGAAAATAAATGAATCTTTACAAAGGTCGGCATTCGTTTTAGATTTTTTTTACACACTTTCTTTGCAAATATGATTTTGTTAAATCCGTGGCTGACGTGACAAACAGAGGCCAAAACTGTCACACTGGTCCAAGAGAGATGGAGATGCTGGCTACAAAAAGCGGAAAACAGCAGATTGTATCACATCAGCATTCTCCTAAAGAAATAGGCACCTGATTGCTGGGCTATGGGCTGCTGGTTTACAGCTGTCTCCTGACAGAATCGACTACCTGTTCCTGCATGCCAATAAGACAGCCGTAGCCTCCACAACTGCTAACCACTGGCTCGCTGCCTGCTGCCGCCTCCTGCTACTGAGCCCAGTTCCTTTCTGCTCCGTATCTGTGCCAGGGGATGGGCTTTTGGCATTTTTGCAATTTTACAAAAGGTAACACCTTTTTCCCCAGCCCCATCTGAAACAGATGTGTGCCTGTGAGGGGAGAATCTTCAAGCACCTGGCTACTACCCACGGTCTGTCATAGTGCTCAGTGGTCTGAGAAGAACAAAAAGATAACATGAGGACAATAGGAAGAAGAAACAGACACTTAAGTTTCAGAAGTGGTAAAGTCTTCCACAGTCTTCCAGCTGTAGATCTACCTATATATTTTATGTCTGTCCATTTGCTTTAATTGCCATAGTGTTAGTGTGCATGCTATTAGTAGTACATTAGCTAATCCCTGCATAGCAAACCTTAGAAATATTAGGAAGTATATTTGTCTGAAAATGGTTCTGTCAGTCCCACTCTTTGCTATCCCTACCCTGTGTATCCCAATGTATAGCCTGAGTGTGTTGCGTCATTAACTGGGGTTGAGAGTCTTTAGATACTTCCTATAGAGAAAATGATCTCTTTAGCATAGTAGATGATATTTACTATTGACCGACCAGGTATAATTTAAAAAATGCATTTTACAAACACTCTTCAAAATAAAATCAATTTTTAATAGATTGCGTTAATCAAAATAAAGCTTTCGTGTTCTCTTAAAAAAAGTCTCACTCATTTTTAGAAAACTGCCGAATTCTTCTCTCTTCTACCCCTCTCCAGATATATTTTTTCTGCTGTTAGTGCGATTGGTAACCCAGTTTTCTCTCAGTATTTTTCTCCCCTTAGAAGCTCCACATGGTCTGGTACCCTGCTCAACTATAAAGTCCCCTGCTGGATGTGGAGCATCGATCCAGATGATGCTCAATGTGGCCGAGCGTCCTCCATGCTGTCTCTTCTCTGTCTTCTCAGACCCCCAGACGGTCGTGGCAGATGACCGCTTGTATTGAGCCAGGTTCTGCCGGAGGTTTCTTCCTGTTAAAGGGGAGTTTTTCCTCTCCACTGTCACTACAAGCTTGCTCAGTATGAGAGATTGCTGAAGAATTGCTGTGGTTGGAGTCTGCATGATCCTCGCACAACGTCATGTCGATGACTCATCACAATCTGCTGGGATTTCTTACATAGAAAATGTTTGACTGATTGGAATGTTTGTATAACTATATTGAAATGACTTTGTTGTAAAGTGCCTTGAGATGACATTTGTTGTGAATTGGCGCTATATAAATAAAAATGAATTGAATAGATCAGAACACTAATTACTGAACCATTCTGTGCAGGTGAAACAGCCCAAAAAAATTCCTGCGCCTGTAGCGAATCTTCAGGTTACTGAAGCAAAAGGAAATCATCACTTTCTGAATCTTCCTGAAGATGACCTTAAACCAGGTTAAATTTCATTTCACCTCAGTCTTATTCTGTTTGCCTGGCTTTTGTAGTTCTGTCTTTCTTTATGTAAATAACTGCCTTCAAAATGTTAAGTTTAGTGTCAAACCACAATTTCAAGTTACATGTTTTTGTATTATCTCCCCAGCGGTTCAGCGAAGCTTGCTTTGTAGGTCAGTTCAGAACAAGATTATGTCTCTTCGCGGCAGGCAGGATTTATACCCTTCTAAAAGAGGTCAGTGCACCAATATGTCAGATGATCTATCTATCTATCTATCTATCTATCTATCTATCTATCTATCTATCTATCTATCTATCTATCTATCTATCTATCTATCTATCTATCTATCTATCTACCTACCTACCTACCTACCTACCTACCTACCTACCTACCTACCTACCTACCTACCTACCTACCTACCTACCTACCTACCTACCTACCTACCTATCTATCTCTCTGTCCGTCTATCTATCTAGCTAGCTAGCTAGCTAGCTAGCCCAAGGCTCTGCACCTGTAATATTGTTCTGGAATGTCTATAAATGTCTGGTAACAACAGCCCTCTAGCTTTTTCTCTGACCTTTTTCAGTTCTCCCACAGTTTTTCATCAACTATTTCATTACCATTGAATTTATAATTTTTCTCAGTCACTTTAGTGCATTCCTCGCATCACTATTAACATTTGCACAACAGCACAGTCACTTCTCAAAACACTTAGTACAAACTAATGTGTAAAAAAGTATCCATGTCAACGAAGGTCTTAATGTCATCAAAATGAAAATTTCTGATACTATTGTATATGAAGAAGATATGTAAACGGCTTTGTTATGTGTTCATCATGACAGTCCACTCTATGTTTTTCATTGCAAAAATGTCAAATCTTGGTGAGACTACCTGAAACGGCTTAAGACAGCACTGTGAACTATTTGCAGAGTCATTTGAAATCTACAGTTAAGTTATACATTACTTTATTTGCTGAGGTAAATGAGTAAAAACACTGAATGCCAATATGTCATACATTTCAAAAAGTTTGTTTAGCATTGTGCAAAAAGTAGAAAGTACAAACTTATTTTCAACAAACATGAGAAACACTCTTGGCATAAAGCTAAGTAGAGTATAAACAATATAATTATTGAAAGAGAAAGTTCACGTGAGAGAAATTGTTCAATCGGGAGACATTTTCAGGAAATAATTATAAAGAAATGTATATAATTTGCTTGACAGGTTTTACACACTAGTTCAAAATTTTTGCATCTAATAACTTGAACAATGAAATGAGGACTATTAGTTTTACTGTATAGGGAAGGGCTAGTTGGCATTCATGACATAACCAAATGATAATGTTATAAAATAGCAGAACATTGTATGGAAACAACTGATACATTGCAATTTGTTGGATGAAATGAGAAACAGCTACTATGTGCACAAACGACTACCAGAAATGTTGTGGAGGTTTAACCAACAGATTTGAAAATTTCAATTCTAATCAGAGACACACTGAAATAATTGAGGAAAATCAGGACTGACTTTTTTTTTTCTTCTTGTACTAGACCTGACAGATTCAGATTCCGAGTCTAATAAGGAGACAACATGGCAAACAGGTTCATCATCCAGTAGTGTCAGAAAATTTGGTGAATGCCAACCTTTCAGGACCAGTTCAACAACTCATTCCAAAGAATCTGAGAGCACGGACCAAAGAGAAATGGAATCCAAAACCACTTTTATCACCAAAAATCCCCAGGTTTGAGCACTTTCAAAGCAAAAAGCGAACAAACACATTTTTGATCAAATTACTGCTTTGTATTTCATTGTATTCTGGTAATGCGCCTACATTGCTTTCCAAAAGTATTCATACCCCTTTAACTTTTTCAGATTTTGTCAAAGTACAACCACAAATATTGCATTTATGATTTCATGTGATATTCCACACAAAGTAGTGAAGTGAAAGAAAAATTTATACATGGATTTCAAATTGTTTTTACAAATAAAGAGTCATTATAGGGACATTAGAGACTGAATTTTTGCATATGTCAGATTAAATGGTGAGTGCCATTAAGCATTAGAGTTTAGGTTTTGGCCAGTAAAATTCCTGTCAAAATTACATCCAGACTTTGAATAGGTCGGTCTCACATACCTAAGTATACTTGAGCTAACCCAACCCAAACCCAAATCTCTGAATCTTCGTCCAAGTCTTAACTCTTTTGCAGTTTCTTGGAGGGTTTGTTTTTCCAGTCCACAGCATGATGTTGCAACCACCATTTTTCATTATGGGGAGTATTTGAAGAGTTCTTGTTAATTATATTTAGGGGTATCAGAGTAAAGAACACCGTGTAAATACAATGTTAAATGCAATTTTTTTGAGTTTTGTCCATAAAAACATTTGGAAATTGTACTTTTTCTGGCTCTTTCAGGTCTGTGCTCTGTATTGAGCTGGTAAAATCCTTGTAAAATGCATTAAAATTTGTGTCTGTGTCATGACAAAATTGGAAAAAGTGAAAGGATTTTCAAGACAGTGCCCTTTGTATCTCTTTTCTCTGCAGAACTGGTCTGTAAAAGTTTCGATAAGCACGACCAAGTACCCTTTTACAATCCTAAATGGACGAATCGACCCGATGGCGAGAGATTTCAGTCACTTCAAGCACTGCTTCAGTTATTGCTGGAGCAGTGTGGTTGATACTCTTGAGGCCCTGATTAAACTGCTCAGGGATTTTGCAGTACCTTTAGCCAGAGTTAATGGAGAACAGTTTGTGGAGTTATGCCTTAAGTCAGATTGTGGTTGTCGAAAGACTCCGACAGCAGCCAATCTCTTCTCAGTGCTTGAAAATAAGGAGGAGGTATTAAGTCTGGTCTTGCGCCCAGGTCAGCGCTACAGAGGAGAGAAAGGCACTGAGGCCGCTGCCATCCTTATACAGTCCTGCTGGAGACGCTACAAGGCAAGGACTGCCTACCTGCGCCACTGCCGCCGCAAGTGGGCGGCGCAAGTTATGTCGTTGTCATGGCTTTTACACGCTCAAAGATGTCGTGTGAAGAGAGCCCTACAGGCCAGACGCTTTAGTCAGCTGGAAAATTATCGCAGCAGAGCACAGGTGATGTAGCATTAAATTTGTTTCGTTTTTTAACCGGCTTTATATCTATTTTTATTTTTTTTAAACTTTTCATAATTTTTATTTTTATCATAAACATGATTTTCCCTTGACATTATAAACTGGAGAAAATTTTTTTAATTACTTTGAAAGAAGAATACATTTTGGAAATGTTTGATGAAGAAAAAGAAAGCAGCATCAGAAAAAAGAAAAAAAATATTTATGTATAAATTTAATCCATCAAGATCACCATAAGGATGGCTTTAGATCTGATAAAACGGTATACATCTAATAGATTATTTAGTGCTAAAAGTACATTTACACTCCTTGTCAATTATCTAAACATTTATTTAATACTAATATTATTATTTTATATTTTTTTAGATTTGCTGCAGTTGTACTCTTAAAAAACAATAATGTAGATTTAATAAATGTAATTACATTTGAAAAAAGTTTATATTTTAAACTTCTATTCCTATTATTGTTGTTTTTCAGCTAAAGATTAAACAATTCCAAGTAAGAATAGTTAATCATGGGTTTGAGTACTTTTACTTGTGTAAAATATAGCTTTGCACCTACCAACATTTTTTCAAACTTAATTAGATCTTACGTCAAACATTGTATATCTTTAGTTAAAAAAAATTGAGTAATTTTAAAATGACTTTATTTAATTGCTTTGTTTGATTTGATTGCTTTTTCACTAGCATTTTTTTTTTCCATGTAATTTTGTTCCTCTTCAGTGTAGATATCACATCCGTGCTGTCATCTGGCCTGAACATCTTTTAGACCTCTGACATAATATTAATTAGTGCCTACAAGTTCATTTAGTTTGAACATTGTTGTGTGTGTATACATGCACTTAATACATGTTCTCACTCTTTAAACATTCATACCCTGTTAATTAAGCCTGCTAATCTTCCCCTGGCAGTAGCATCATGTACCTTGCTGATTGAATTAATTGTGAGAGGATGTTTCCGAAAGTAAACGCTTAATTTAATTATGATGGTATTTTATGCTTGGTTTGCTTCTGTGAGCCAAGAGAGATTGGTTTGGTGTGTTTTATCCATGCGGTGATGAGATGATTTGTGTGTGTGTGTGTGTGTATGTGTGTGCTCTTGTTTAGTCTCAAAACTGAAGACCTTTTTTCACTGTTTCAAGTTTTATACCTATAAACTGTGGATATTTTGCCTGGTCGTCACTTTTTGACAATGTTACTGAGCTCTACTGGTTGGTTTCAGAGGAATAGTGTGAATATATTTTTAGTTATAGTTAGGGCTAGAAATACATCAATAATTGTTAGGAAAAGTATCTAGATTAGGCACAATACAGTCACTAAATGAATGGAAGTCAATGAAATTCCTCACTACTACTAGCAAGACAAGAATGTGTGTGTGTGCTCAGCCAGCATCCTCCGTGATCACGTCTTTTCTCTCTGTCCCCAGCATCTGGCAGCAAACTGGAAACACATCCGGTCGTCCAAGAGGACCATTATCCACATCCCTTCATTAGGTGGCTTTCGTCGCCTGCCGCACACACACACAAACACACACACACACTCCAACACGCATGCATTTGATCTAGAGGCAGTCATCCCACGTCTCACCGCTCTGCTGTCCCCAGTCTGTGGCCCCGGTTCAGACACTCTGTCTCGTTCAAATGACTCTCTGCAGGAAAGCACTCACTAGATGATGACAGTCCCTGTGCCAAGGAACCCGAACAATTTAGTCTCAATCGCCATTTAATTTGGAGATTAAGCAAATGAAAAACCATTAGGTTGAACAAGTACAAGAGGCGCAAAGGTCTTTATTTTATTGCCGTGCACAAAAACGCCACGCACATATGACAAAAGAGTGAAAAAGACTGTTGTGTATTTGAAATAAACAAAGAGTACAAAGCATGATCAGTTCATGATCTAATTTCTCCACAGCACAAATTTACACTGTAATCAGGCATGTGCATTGTAAATCATTGAGCGATTGTCTAAAATTATTAAGCCTAATTACTAGCAGATGGAATGGTTTATTTGCACTTGGGGTGGCTACAGAGAGTGCTGAGCGAGCAAGGATAATTAGAAAGTTGAACCCCATTGTTGTTAATTAGCATGAATCCAATCATTTAATTACCTTGATTCAGTTGAGGATTCCCTCTAACACAGGCTAAGATCCTGGTGGTATCATTGGATGTAGTTTAGTGGTGGCTGGACGTGTTGTAGGAGGACTCCCAACACATGACAGGCTCCACACCTGCTAGCTAATAAGCTGAATTAATCATAGGATTGGTGTACAGCTTGATTAGACTTTAATTCCCTTATTCCCAAGTGTAGTGACATGTGCATCCCATCCGAAGCTAGCTGTACAGATCTGGAAGTTCTTTTAGTGTCGAAGAGAATTTGATGATTGTCTGACCTTATTCTGACAGGATACTCCCAGAGACAGAGACTGAGCACAAGGAGATATGACATTCTCCAGAACATCCAAATCACCAGGCTGTGCGATGTTAGAGGTAAGGACACTTATTCAATGCTCTCTTGCCTTGCTTTGAAAATGTAATTTGTTTTGACCCGTTTCCTCATTTCAGATGAAAATGTGGAGGTGATCTACATTTGTCCCATGCATTTGGGGGAAGACATTCTGAAGTATTACTCCACTCTCCTAAAATGCAATGGGGCTGATACCAGGACCACTCAGGCCTCATCCTGGATCAGGCGGTTTCTTATTCTAACGCCTGAGGCTGTGGATCATTTTCCTGTAAAGTTGATAATATTCAGCAGTGTATTTTTAAATATGAGCTTCTAATTAATATGACAATGCATTTGCAAAGGTCTAACAAAGATTACTACAAGGTATTAGTCTAAAGTACCAGGGAAGATTATTTAAAGCTTTGGAACATTATCATTTTGTCACATCACAACTCTAAACTTTTGTGTTTATCATATTTTTTATGTGAATAGCCAAATAAGTAGAGCATAAAAAGTCAAAAAAGAATGCTTTAAAAAGCTTTTAAGATAATAAATCTGAAAAGTGTTGCATGTACATTTATTCAACCCCTTTTGCTCTACCCCCCCCCCAAAAAACCCCCCAAAAAACACAGAAGAACCAGCTGCCTTCAAAGATTTTTGATCTATAAATCGAGTCCACCTCCATGTCTTTGAATTTCAGTCTATGTCCAGCTGTTCTGTGAATTCTTCAGATTTTGTTAAAGAACAGTGAACAAGCAGCATCATAAAGATCAAGGAACAAAACAGTCAGGTCAGGGAGAAAGTTGTGAAGAAGTGAAAAGCAAGCTTAGGTCATAAAACAATATCCCAAACTTTAAATATCTCACAGAGCTCTGTTAGTCATCTGAAATTTGAATGGAACATGGCCGTCCATTTAAATCGACAGGCCAGATAAGGAGCGCAATGATCAGAGGAGTAGCGAAGATGCTATTGTTTCTCTGCAGAAATACACACCTAAGGCGAGATAATTCACTGAAAGGGTAATCAGTAGTTGTGCACTCCACAAATGACATTTTTTGAAAGAATAAAAGTATTGTTTAAAAAAAGATAAAACAATACCTGTTTACAGTTTGCAAAAAGCTTGCAAGAACAGAGCTTTATCTTCTTGAAAGACTATGACTTTGAACAGTGGAATGGTTGCAAACAAAGCCCATTCATGTGCCATATTTTAGACATAAATATAGTTTAGTCAGTGGGGAGCCTTAAAAATTGATGTTTGCTGGCGCTCTCCTTTCAATCTGCCAAATATCCAATTGTGTGTCACAGAAAATCCCAACAAAAAGCATAGAAGTCTGTGGCTGTAACATAACAAAATATGAAAAAGTTCAAGGTTAATATCCTGCATGCCACTGTACACCACCACGGAGTTACAGCAATTTGTAGTTCATGTAATGTCCTCTAGGGGGTACTAGAGTTGGCTGTTATCATGCATTTGTCCTGAGAGACCAGCTGTTTAATGTTTTTTCTGTGCATTTAAAATTAAACTTCTGTTTTATCTTTTGTTAACACACGAAAGTCGATTATGTTGTGCTTAATTAAAACATTTGTAATAGTCTATAGATGGCTTTCAGGATATAATTAAACTTCTGCTACCTTTCTTGGACTGTTTTTCACCTAAACACACAAAAAAAAAAAAAAAATCTGTGACTCTAAAGGGTTTCTGCATTAAGCTGTTCTTTCCAAAATGTTTCAGACTGAACACGCAACATGATGTAACCTTCCTCATTTCTTTTTATTGATTTTTCCCGCTGTTTTTGCTGTTAAACTGTGCCAGACGTGTTGCTGAGATGAATCACTCCTACTCTTGGCTGGCAGCGCACTCTGCCAGTGACAGAAGGGATAATTCCACGTGGATCAAATAAATACAGATGTGAAGTAATTAGTTGTATTCCCAAGGAGCTCGTTGGTAACACACATTAAAGAAGTGAAGGATAGGCAAGGCCTCCCGCAGGCTGGTTTTTATCAATCTAACCTGCTGAAATACAGGAGAGGTCAAAACCCTGACGGCTACTTCAATAATAGACTCGTTGCATGTACACAAGCTTGGAAGACACACATGTAGAACTTAAATGCAGTCTTCATCTCTCATTTCCTTTGGTTTAGACCCACGACATGTGTCTATCTACACTGCTAAAGTACAGTCCGCGCACCCTGAAGCGTATCAAACACCTAATCCAGGGGAAGCAGGCCTATATAGTGGGTGGAGTTGGCCATGTGGATGACCTGGCAGTGGCTGATGAGCTGGATGTGCCAATCTTGGGTCCAGAACCGGCTGTTTCACAACTCCACAGCACCAAGTCTGGAGGGAGACGAATATTTTCTGTGGCAGGAGTTGATGTACCCCCTGGACAAGGAGATGTGTACTCACTTAACCAGGTTGGACACCAAAAGCACAATTACAAGTCCACGCATGTCATCTATCAAAAAATTAAAAAATATATATATATTTTTTTTCCTTTGGTTTAGCTTCATGAAACACTAGCTGAACTTATGACTCAAAATATTCACGTGCAACGCTGGGTCTTTAAGATCAACGTGCAGCGCGGAGGCCGTGATGCAGCATTCTGTGATGTTTGCCACCTCAGCTGCTATAACTGGGCCCTGCAGCGCTATCATCGTGCTGGTCCAGATCTGTGGAACCTAAAATGGATTCAGGTAAAAACATGACACACTTGGTTATATCTGGCTGTCCTTGGCATGACATAGCAGACCGGTTTTAAGTGTGTGTTATCTGTGTTTGATCTTTTTTTTTTTATATCTGTTTAAACTGACAGTTTCAAGTCTTTTTTTTTTTTAGCTCCCTGCAAAGTTAAAATTATTTATAGATTTTCTTGGTCTTTAAACGCTCTCAGGTTACCATGTTCACACCAAAGTGAAATTGTCATATTTGTACTTAGAATAAGAAACCCCAATTCAGTTCACTGAGGTTCATTTGTATTATCTTTGTATTATCTCGTGGTATTCAGAGCTATATTATCAGATCAAACCATACAATCTTGTCTTTAAATAGATACAGTATGCTGATGTTGAATCACAGTTATATTACATTGTAGTCAATATTTGTGCATAATGGCAATTGATCAAAGTTTTCTATTGTGCCTCTCAGAACTATTCACACTCCTTTAAAAACAAAATAATAAATTTTCTTGTGTTCAAGATAGAGAAATTATCTTTGGAAACAATTGAATGCTTTTTTTTTATTTAAAGAATGATGACAGGATACATCTTAGCCACAAACGATGTAACATTTATTTTGCAGGGTTCAACCTGAAAACACTAATTAAGTATATAACTGCTTGATGACATTAGTCAAGGGAAGGATGAGAAAATAAAAACACAAAGCTGGACATTTTCCTATTATTGTTGAAAGACTAGATTGAAAATGGTTTGGTAGGCTGCCACAAGGCAGTCAGCAACACGAAAAGTGCTACAGGAATGCTTGTGTTTGGCGTGTGACAACCTCCTTCATTCTTCATATCTCTGGACTTGGGAGTGAAACTTATTTATTTGCTATTTTCTTCCAAATGAAACTGTCATGGCTGGCTAAAATCTCCCAAATCCTTTAGGAGAAATGTGTTCTGAATGGATGAAACCAAACTTTAGCCTTTGGGTTAGAATTTTAAAAGGTATGTCTGGCACAAAAACGACAAAGAGCACCAGCATACACACAGACAAGCATACCCACAGAGTGTGTGACAGCATCGTGCTCTCTGTTTGCTTTTTATTAGATGGTTTTTTGTTAAAAGGGAATTCGAAAATATGAGCCATTCATCGTCAGCTAGGAAGATGAAGAGGGATTTAATTTTTCAGCTCCACAATGAGGTCAACCCAGTCTTTCTGCATGGAGTTTGTATGTTCTCCCCGTGCATGCATGGGTTCCCTCCTGGCTACTCTGGCTTCCTCGCACAGCCCAAAAACATGACTGTCAGGTCAATTGGTCTCTCTAAATTTACTTAAGGTATGAGTGTGTGTGCGTGTGTGCATAGTGGTTTGTCCAGTCTGTCTGTATTGTCCTGCGATGGACTGCCGACCTGTCCAGGGTGTACCTCGCCTTTCGCCCGTTGACCACTGGAGATGCACTCAAAAATAAAAAATAAAAAATAAAAAAAAACATTTCCACCCAACTGATTTGGGTTGATTTAGCAATAATTTATTTTGTTGAATGAACTAAATGTAAACATGTTGGGTCAATCTAATAAATTCAGGTTGCTATAAGGCACAACACTGGAAAATGAAGTTGTGCCTTACAGAAACCTGAATGTATTAGGTTGACCCAACATGTTTACATTTAGTTCATTCAACAAAATAAATTATTGCTAAATAAACCCAAATCAGTTGGGTGGAATTTTTGTGTGTGTGTGTGTTTGTGTGTGGATAAGTGATTTCCTTACAATTTGCTAGATTAGGAGAACGTTTGCAAAGCAGATTGGGTAAATATTTTAAGTCAAAATTCAGGATGCCGACAGAGTCCTACCCTAGAAGACAAAATTCTGAAATGGATTCAAAAGGTCCTTCAGCAAACATTCAGTTTAATGACGTATCCGTTTATACAATTAGGATAATGCAGGTTTTTATCTATATAGTTTTTTTCCCCTCTGATTATTTCTTGTTTTCTTGTTGAATTGTTCAAGATAAATGGCATATGTTATGTCTCGAAGGGTTTCTGAAAAGTATATTTTTTACATCACAGACGCCTTGGATTGTTAAAAGGGAACTGGATTTTTTAGTGCAACTTAATTTAGGGAAGCCCAGCTCGGGGTATGGAGTTATTGACTGCAGTATTACCTATCCTATTACCTTATAGAATTACATTTAAAAATATTTTAACGTTTTGGTTGATTTGAAACCAACGGGATGCCATGATTCCATTATACTGATAAAATCATGGGAGCATTTAAAATCATGAATTTGCTTAATCTACGTTAAACCCCTTATTTATTTCAAATACAATCTGTACAATTTTTGAGCCCCTGGCTCTTGTTTCTCATATGCTTACAAAGTAGCCTTTGATTTTCTGTCATGTGTTAATTACCGTATTTTGCCATTTAACCGGGAGCTGTGCACAAACTAATTACAGGCTAATGATTGTGGGCTTGGAGCACAACGATTTTACTTTTTATTCCATTTGAAAGAACAGCAGTCATCTCGAGTTTCTTACGGCTCACTCTATTTCATTTCTATCAGCTTGTTCTTTGAATCACGGGGTAGACATGGTGCAGGGATGTAATTGTTGTGGCTTTTGGTGGTGTTAATTATGGCAGAGACGAGCTGAGCCACAGCCAAGGTCCATAATGGCGGCTGAGACTGCGCGGGGAAAGTAAATGGGGTTTCTTTCACCAGCTGGGGTCCCATGGAGACAGAAGAGTGCCGAGGCCCCCAGTGCAGGCCGACAGCCTCGGGGCTTCTGGGCCATATGGACACAACACTTTGACTGGCCTTTATTCTACACCTTGCTCTTTTAATCAAAGCAAAGCCCACTTCCTGTGCCTCTTATTGCATGATTCCTCAGCTAATGTTTTGTTATTTTCTTCCAAAATGTATTAAATTGTACGAGATTGTTTAGCTTTGATACAAAGGATGCTAAACACAAGATTACAAAACTTTGTTTATCAGATTAAAATAAATGTAAAAAATTTAAAAAAACAACTACAAAAAATGGAGTATTGTGTCTTCAACAAAAAATTAATCTTGTATATATATATATATATATATATATATATATATATATATATATATATATATATATAAATATAACTATATATATATATATTTTCAGAAATAAACATATGCACTAGCTGCTTCAATAAACAAAGTAAAATGTTAAAATAAAATGATAATAATGGCTAAATGTTTGCAAGCATTTCAAGCACTTGGTTAAAAAATGTTTAATCATTAAACGGTTAAAGCATTTTAATTATTCATATTTTTTCTGTTTTCTACTAAGATAATTATAAAAGTAAATAACAAATAAATAAATAGAGAATTACGGATGTAATTGTCCTCAGTATGTGTCCATATTTATTTTAATTAACAGTTGTCCTGAAAAGCTCTGCATTTAAAAAAAAAAAGATACCATGTGGTCTTTCAGAGTATCACCAACAATTAGATCCCTTCTGGCTGAGCGTAACAAAGCCTAAAAGGGTACAATAAGGAGGAGGAGCCATTACATCCACATCAATGAGAGCTTACACGGAGGTCTGAGGCAAAGAGCGTGTGTTTCTCTAAATATTGTGAGGCCCGCAGCAGCTTCTACCACATTGTTTGAGCCCCAAGAAAGCCCCCCAGGCCTCTTTTAGCATTTACACAGAGAGAGGTTAAAGACATGTAGATCTTCAACCATGCAATGCCTGAAGGGGGCCATACACACACACTTAAGCGCTCACACAGCTTGCATATGGATCATTAGGCACAAGAGGGTAAAAATTACACCTAATAGCTTCAACAGATGGAGTATTTTTTCCATCATGCTGTGTACAAACAGATCTTGAGAAAAACCTTATTTAGGTTAAGTTTGTCAACGAAATGGGTCATTTGACAATCACTACCACTGAAGAAGTAGAAAGGACGTTTCATACAGTAGTTGTCTGTCTAAATATTGTGCATATTCTGGTGACATGGAGAGGTTTGGATGTGAACTGATTTGTTTTAGACCAGATTTAATCTGAATTTGGGATTTGAAGAAAAATTCTGTTTTTTCATTGCATAAATAATTCTTGCTCAAAGAAATTCAACACGCGTAAAGGTGAAAAGCAGCCATCTGAAAATGAAATCCATTTTAAGTTGTGGCTTTACATTATTGTTTACACGAAGCTAAAGAAATAAACAAGTATGTGCAATATGTAACTTGTCAGAATGTGTCCTTATATAAGAGTTATTGTCGTTACCAGTGGTTCCACAGTGCAGCATACAGATGAAATAGCAATCAAAAAGGAGCACATCAGTTTCATTTCCGACCAGATCGCTCAGCTTTATCAGGATGCCAAGCCATTGCTGAATCCTATCACAGGGTACTGTACGTACTTTAAGTCCAAATAATTTATTGCAAAATACCCTTTTTTCTTTTTCTTCCCGTCCTGCTGTTTTTGTGAACTGCACAGGCAAAGTCCTGGGGTGAGCTTGCTCTTCCGTTGAGAATGACAACCGTTCCCTTACACTTTTTGCCGCGCCATTGTGTGCTTTATGGTTTGTATAGGGAGAATCACTGTGTAGCATTTGACCTCGCCTCTTACAGTACTTGAATATGATGATAGCGGTTACATGACTGGAATTTCAACGACATAATCTCTGGTCCTCTCTCCGGTGAAGCCCGACAGCATGTACTCAAAAAAAGTAACGCTCTGGAAAGCAGGAGGGAAGAACAAAGATGTTATCAGCATTCACAAATTAACTTTCACTCAAATTTCACACATTCTCTTTTTCTATAGGAAAATGTAATTCTCTTATAGTAGTACACATACAGTGCAGTATTCCCTGTCATTGAATTGTTTTGTATTTTTTTTTAATTAAATTAAAAACTTGGATGTATTTTGTTGGAAATGTATGTGTGAGGAAGAAAGAAAATGATACAGGTTTGTCAAACGTTATTTAAAGAAAAATCTGAGAAGTTTGTCATGCATTTATATTTAACCCCCTTTACGTTTATACTTCTCCTGTACTGTAGATAAATTCCAGTGCAACCACAGCCTTTAAAATGCTAAAAAGAAATTACTAGGCCAGTCCGAGGTAAAACTGTAGAGAGGTATAGAGCAGGGTTGACTTATATAATGGTAGCTATGTCTCAAGTATGTTCAGTTTTGTGCCCAGTCTTTCAATCCATTGGCCAAAAGTATAAATGAAATCACACAGCTGCAAACCTTCGAAGACATGGCTGTCCACTTCCAGTCCTCAAGGGCTGACCTGCTACTTTTACATCTGTCTCTACTCAATCACAGCTGATTCAAATGGTCTAGCGACCTTCTCGGTATATCAAACTTTTGTAGAGGACTGCTAATGAACCATCATTTGATTTAGGTGTGTCTAGCCAGGAACAGAACTAAAACATACAAAATGCTGTTCATTTAGGACTGCCTTTGGACATCACTGACCTGGATTTCCTGGATTAGCAAGGGGTTAATTAACTAGAGAAAGCAAATTAACTTGATTTGTATCGCACATGTGAACAACGAGGAAATTCATGGAGCTTTATATGGTTTAGGGGAAAACAACTTTAAAAGCATGCAGTACAACAATTCAAGTCAAAACATATGACATTCCAGCTATTATTAATCACTTCCTAAAAGGCAGCTCTAAACAGATGAGTTTTTTAAAGCAACCAAAATGCATCTCTGAATAACAGTAACTAGAGAAGTTGCAGAAATTGACATGTGAAGGTGGGAGAATATGGACAGTATAACTTTTTAGTCATTTCACTCCTCAGATCTGACTTTTATGGAAGAGTTGCATAAAGAAGTCCCATTTCAAGTCCAACACACTATCTCAATGGTGAACATGGTGGTGGCAGTGTTATGATGTGATAGTACTTTCCCCACTGGTCAGAGTTAATTGGACCAAATGAGACAAAACAAAGGTTTTTGCCCTCACATGTAAAACATTAACACCAATCACCACTTTGAAACAGCTATCGCCCAGGTCAGATTGTGGTGGCAGCATAATGCTGTGGTGATGCCGTTCTTCAGCAAGGTCAGGGAAGTCGGTTAGCGTTGGACAAAGCTAAATGCAAGGAATTTCTGAAAGAAAACTTGTAAGAGGATGCAAAAGATAGGATGGAGGTTAACCTTTTAGCAGTACCCATGTGTTAAAATGGCCCAGTCAAAGTCAAGACCCAAGTCTGATTGAGAGTTTGTGGCAAAACTTGAACATTTCTGGTTTCCATCCAATCCAACTGTGTTTAAGCTAGTTCGTAAAGAATAATGAGCAATAAATCAGTTTCCAATTCTGCAAAGCTTTAAGAGACGCACCTAAAAGGACTCGCAGCTGTAAGCGAAATAAAAGGTAGTTCTGCAACATCTTTACGCAAGCAGTTTGAATCGAAAAACAGATGCAACTTATTTTGAATTGTAATTTTTAGGTATATTAATGTTTATAGATTTAACGTGTTAAAATATGGAAAATTCGAAATGGTTTCCATATTTTGCAAAGCATTGTACATTACTGTTTACAGAAGCGTAGAGGTTTTCCAAAACAGTCAGTTAAACTGACTCACACTGCATTCTGTCAGTAGTAGTTTTACATTAAGATCATCAAATAGTGTAGTGAAATGTATCAACAACATATTCTGATCATTTTACCTGCACAGCTTTTTTGGTGAAAACGGTGTACTTGAGTTGCTAAACTGTGTAAAGGACATATAAAGCAAATGCTAAAAATTAACAGCATAATTAAGTAGTGAAACCATAATGGCAATTCGTATTTACCGAAACAAGAGTGATATCGATCCCAGTCAGGCCATGATTGATCCCCAGATAGATGGGGCTAGCTTAAGTATTCATCAGCCACCCAGTGGAGAGAGTTGTTATTGAGGGCAGGTGGTTCGAGGCTGTGAGTTAAAGCTATTAGACTCCTGAGGCCTTCTGATAATAGGCTGTCACTCACAGATAGACACTCCTGCAGTATCCATCAGACACTCACACAGTAATTGAAGCAAGCTCTGAAATTTAAAGGATAACAAGCAGTCACCGGAGTCATCTGGATGTCAGGATGTAGCAGTATTTTAGCCAAAGCCCATAAGGTTTGATTGTCACAATCTGTTGGACTTTGAGTTCCATCTGCTCATTTTGTTCTATCTTGCGTTTTTATTTCTTTCTGTGTTCTTGATTACTAGTGTTACTTTTACCTCAGTACCTTTGTTTCCTGCCCTTGAACATTCGTTTTCCATACACTCATCTACTTGTGCTGCATCCAGTTCAAGTCCCTATTACCCTTTAGTTTTAGTCACACAATGTCATATATTTTGATTATGCTCATGCTGGTTTAATGTCCATTCACTGCATTAAAGTGATCCTTTTTAACCTTTTCCAGCATTTGGGTCCTCAACAGCTCACATTATGATACATGATATGAACAAGGAGCCAAATTAAGTAATTTACCTTTTTAAAACTTTGAGTTGAATCAATGCAAAGCCACACAAAAGTTCATTTTCAAGCGGTTTTGTTTTGGTATGTGTTTAAATTTCAACATTCCTTCTGCAGGAGTCGGTGCTGCTGAGATATTTAGATGAGGTCCCAGAATGGCTGGCCCATTATGCCCAACCGGCTAAAACTTCCCGTTTTCCCAGTTGGTCCACCTACCTGAAGTCCTTTCTCAGGCAAGGTCAGACACCTATTGTCAAGCAATAAATGATATTCACCTGCACTAATGAAGTCTATACATCTCCATGAGCTTTTCTGTTTCCTGTGTCCGTTATGAATGTAACAACTGAATAGCTTTCAGGTCTCCTTGAGCAGTTATCAGACAGAGATCCAGATGTTTTCGAGCAAGCTTTCATGAAGTTATTAGCAGTAACACAAATTCAGAACTATCTCTTTGCAAGAGCTGACATCCAATGTGAGTTTGATATTATGTCTTTGTGCGTGTAGCCAATTTTTCTGCATTTACTCTGTTCAGGGGGAGTAGTGGAGGCTTCCCCCCCTTCGGAGGGTGTCACCCATTTGACTGTAGATATACTACTGGAGCCCAGTGGTGAGATAACCATGCTTTCCTGTGGAGACCAGCTCCATGGTTCCTGTCATCTGGATACTGTGGGATCAACTGTTCCTCAGACCTCTGTTCACCCAGAGACCTTGCACTCTATCTGCATGCGTGTAGCTCAGGCTTGCCAGCAGCGCTTTATCGTGGGTTATATATCTGTGAGCCTGGCTACCTTTGTGGACCACAGCACCAAGGAGCAGAAGGTGAGACTCACACAGCCAAAGAGAAGGACTCAGGGTGTCACAATACATATGATCTGGGTTGTTGCAACCCATATTGCGTGGAAAAGATCAATTTTTATACACGCAACCAGATCGGTGCCTCCAACATTTAGTGCTCCCTTGGGATCCAGATGACAAGACGCGGTAAACTGTGGGCACAGGGACCAAATGTGACACAAGGCACTCTAATAAACTGTCAGGTCTTATTGTGTCAATACACCGATTCCACCATTTAAAGCTTGCCCTTTAACCTTACGATGCAGAGAAATTCAGAAGCTTTCCAACAGTAGGTCATTCTGAAGTGATTTAGTACGTTCACAGGGATAACCTGTCAAGTGTTTAACCCCTTGATGGTTACCTGCAGTGTTTTGCTGAAATAAATCACATTATTATAGCAAGACACTGCTCAAGCCTCGTCTCATTCGTCAGGATTACGTTTTTCTTGAAAGATTCTTGATTTGTGATATTTGAAATGGACTTCTTTATGATGGTTTAACCTCAACATGTGCCGACAATGACTATTATCGATCCGATCTTGTAAAATGAAATGCTTTGTTTTGATTGTACCCTGCATATTTCTAGACCAGCAACATGATGAAGAGAAGCACAGAAGCAATTTTAAATATATATAAAAAATTATATTTATGTATTTATTTATTTTAATTATATTTCAAAACTCTACATATGTCATTTAACTTATTATTATTATTATTATTATTAGTTGTGGTATTCGTAGAAGTAGTAGTCATCACAATCATAATCAGAATGTTTTTTTTTATTTAAAAACAAATGCCTCACTTCAATTTAGTTGTAACATAAACTGCCTCTTTCCTTCTTTAGGATGGCTAAAATTATCATTGTTATCTCTATTTTTGACCCAGTTGTAAAATATTTGAATATAGGATAAATAACACAAAAAATAGCACATGCTTCAATAGATGCAGGTGATTACATGGCAAATGTGATGGCAAATTCTTGACCATCTTCTGACAAACAGACAAAGCTCAGACTGAGGGGAGCCACATGGGTAGACCTGTCTGGATTTAAACATCAATTTAGATTCAAACCTGTTGCTAAAAGCTGCCTACTTTATTTGATGGGAAGAAGTGGGTCACATATGTTTGCCCTTGCAGTCTCAGCGCACATTGTGGAACAGCGGGGCCACAGCTGCAGCTTCGGGGTTTTTAATGAAAATGCAAGGCAATAGAAAACAGGTACAATCCAGGCTTACATTTCCTGCGGCTTTGTTAAGAGCGACAATGGGACGCGGGAGCATGAGTTTTAGAGAGTTGAGTGAATGGCTCGACGTTGTGTGTCTATCGCACAGGGCCAGGTAACAGTCTAATTCAAGCAGACATGCATCAAACCAACTTGTAACTTCTGTGCCTCCTACTGTAAGGAACTGGATAAACACCAGCAGTTTATCCTGCTAAAGCAGCTAATGAAGCTTTTATATAAAATTACTGTACATTTAGACGTATCTGCAAATTACACTTTCTATTTGTAGAGAAATGTAAACCAGTTTTACGATGCTTTTTGAGAATTTTGTTTCTCTTTTTATTGTATTTTTACTATTATTTTTTTTTTAATCGCATCTGTTAGTTTTCTGATAACTTTACAGCACTTTGTGCAATCCTTTTTTTTATTTTGAAAGTGCTATACACATTTTACACTTTTAGATTTTGTTAATAGATTCCGTTCTGTTTTTTAAAATATATTTTAAGAAGCTAATTTAAATTTTTTTTTTTTTTTAAATTTCATTTTACATTTCATTTTTTGTTTCTACCAGTTTCTTTTATTGTATAATATTCTCTTTTAAAAAATCAATACATTTTTATTTTCAAAACTAATTGCATTAATTTTGTTAAGACTAAAACCTTTTGAATATTTTTGAAATAAGAATACCAAACTAAATCTAATTACATTTTTCAAAGGAAAAACGGCTTTTTCAGTTGTTATTATTGTTATTGATCATTGTGATCATTTGACTTTTTATAAATAAATGCTATTATAACACATTAACGGTCTCTTATAAAAAAAAATAACTTTCGTTATCAACTGTTTAGTTATCAAATAATTTTGGGCTTTTCTCTTTGTTTACAATTATTTAGCAAAATGATACTGTAAACTTTCAGATAAGTATTTTTACATTGTGGTTGAGAGAATCTCTGTTTGCTGTAGGTTCATCTTTGCTGCAATTTGCATCCAGTGGCAGGAGTGCTTATTTTGACAAATAGGAACAGCTAAGGGAGGCAGCCGACTGCCACTTAGTTATTAACAACTCTTTCACTGGTGATTTATTTGCCACTTTTGAAGAAAGGGCATAGCTATTAGGTTATTATCTGCAAAATTAGCCCTATTTAAGTAGAAGGCTATGTCCATACCTGACCCCTTAATATACTTATAATGATGCCATTTACCATACATATCTGAACTTTGGTTCTCATCAAAGCTGAGCCAGGCAAACCGCCCAGGGCAGACTGAATCCACATATGAAGTGTAGACTCTATGTTTACTTGTGCCAACATACAACTGATTTACCTAAACATATTACTGTTCTTTTGTCAGTCTCTCAATTTGAATAACAATAATTTATTGAAATATCATAGTTTTCCTCCTCCTTCACACATAGCTAATGTCTTTATCACAGGTATGGGCAACTGATCTGGATATTGGATACAGTGACCAGCTTGCCATGACCCAGATGCTTCTAATGATGACTGGAGGAACGCTGAACTGGCAAACAGGCTGTTTTGAAGTCCCTGTGCCAGTCAAAGGAAAATGCTCTGAACCCCAGACTGCGGTAAAGGTATGAATTTTTTGCATGTAAACCAGTGAATCTTCAATTTTAATTGCTAAGATTAATATATTTTGTTTTTTTTGTTTTATTTATAGAGTCTTAAGCAAGCATTTGCACTGCTACTGTAACGACAACAAGAAATCAGTGCTTTTTTAATTTGTGCTTTTAAGAAACTACACCTGAAAACTGTAACTACACACTAAAGTCAATGAGTGTTTAGTTTCTGAATTCATTATCATTTTGATAGATGAGCCTAAATAATCAACACATTAATAATTCATATACCATTTTCATTATGCATGGTTGAACACTTCATCAACCTGGTGCCAAGACTTAAACAATGGAGTTCTTTTATTAGCAGTATGCCTCAGTTTACGCTTGTTAATCTGCGACTTGTATTATTTTATCAAACATTCATTTAGCTGGTGGCCTGGTGCTTCACTGCAGCAGTTGAGCCACTGTCGTTGTTAATGGCTTCAATAGTGGCCATCATTAGGGACCTGCATATTACAAACACAATTAAGTCCCTGCTGGACACTTTTATTGTTGGGTAAGGGCCTTGCCTTTGACAAGTGCAAACACACAGCCTTCACAGCGAGTTATGGGCTATATCTCCTGAGGTCTCTAAAGCTCAGGCCTGCTCTCTTAGTCTCCCAAAGGTGGCTAAGAATGGGCTACATTTTATCCTCCTAAGCCCTGACATTTTTAAGTAATCAACTCTCTAGTGTTACTTATGATTACAATGCTTCTATTATAGTAATATGTTTTGTGTTTATTGAGCGCAGTTGTGCTTCTCTTTCTCTGAAACTGCATAGTCTTTTCTTAGACTAACAGCCAGGCTATTGCTAACTGTCGCACCCTGTAGTTAATTAAGAAAGGCCGAAAAGTTTACTTCATCTGCCGTTTAATCATCAGAGTCATTGTTCATAAGAAGAAACTCAGCAGATACCCAAAGAATTCGAAACCTTAAACTTTTTTATAATACACAAACCAAGGCCTTTTATACATAATCCCTTTAGAATAATTTAAAGGTGGAATATGAAAAATGAACAAGATAGCGACATCTAGCGTCTCTAGGTTGTAGTTGCAACAATAGAAAAAATCATTTCAGCTGTTGGGTTGCCTGTTTCGCTGCCAATACGCCACGTGACCAGCCTGAACCGTGTCTAGTGAAAAATATATCGTAGAGGACTTAAACTGACAACTAACGTTAGCCAAGTTAGCAAGTGACTTAGTTTACCAATCCAGGAGGAAAGTTGTCGTTTCCGCATCTGTTTGATGCCGTGGAAATGTTTTATGTGGGTCCATCTAGTGTAGGCTTTACCTAAATTAACTCTAGTTTATGCTCTTCTCCGGTCTCTCCTCCCCTGAGATTGATAACAATATCTCTGGGGCTCTGAAGATGTTGCTTGACTTGCCGACTCTGCCATTTTTGCCAGTTCCTAGCCGAGCTGTGCCAACCATATTGTTGGAACATAGAGACTCTATCAATCAACCCACAATGGCGGTCACAATTGTTGTGCCTGTCAAAATTTACATTTTATAATATTTTCAATTCAGAAATGTTTTTTTAAGGAAATATTATTTTCATTCTACGCCCTTTTAAATCCCCAAGAGGTATTAGAAGTATTATTTTCAGTATAGAAAATTATTGGGCGACTGTGGCTCAGTGGTAGAGTAGTTGGCTTGCAATCTGAGGGTCGTAGGTTCAATTCCAGCTTCCTCCAGTCACATGTCGATGTGCACAGAACCCCCAAATTCTACATTGTCCTACCGAGCCATGTTGGGTGTCGGTGTGTGAATGGGTGAATGTGGCCTCAATGTAAAGCGCTTTGAGTGGTCAGTAAGACCAGAAAAGCGCTATATAAGTTCAGTCCATTCCATATTCAATCTTTAATTGGTCTATCTCAAATAAAAATGAAATGCTTTCATTTTTCACTAGTGTTCGGTGAAAAATGCATATTCAGAAATTTACTGCACTCTGATGCTTGTGGAATAGAATGCTAACATTGGGGTGATGGGCTACAAATGATGCAGTTTTTTGAGTAGTCGAGGCTTAAAGCTGACCTTCATGACAGGGAAAGTTCTTTTTTTTTACCAGTACCTTATTTTTAGCAATTATTATGTTCATTTACTCACCAAGACAAGTTTGGAGCCCCTTGAAAATGTTCGGGAAATGTTTATATCCAGTCCCGATCAGCATGTATCCATATAAACTGATTGTGGGGGCTCCATTCATTAACCATGTTTTGTTATTAATCCTTAGCACTACTCGGAGTTCAGAACATCTCGGAAGTGCTTCTTTGAGCCTGAATCCTCTTCCAGGTTGATTTAGAGACTTATAATACAACTATACTACTGTTTGATTTCAACTACGTCACTACCGTTGTAGTCTGAGCAGGGCTTTCACTCTACGTTCTACGGCAGTCGGCTAGACAGAATGTGCTACTGTAGACATCAACATGGTTCATGTTTGCATGTTTCTAAATTGCACTAGCTAAATTACCATTTTCGAGTCATCTTCCACAGGCTCTCTTTCCACAACCTATGCAGAATACAGTTGCAATGGCAACTGACAAGTAATTAAAATCACCAATTAATGTAAATTGGAATCGGTTGGGTAAAAGCCAGTAAAAACCCCAGAAGCTAATACGACAGCACCTCCGAGACGTTCAGAACTCAGGGGAATATCCCTAACTATTCATAACAAAACATTGGTTAAATGAAGGAATTTGGGGGCAGATAATGCCTTATTGCATTACATTACATTGTTATGCCTTATTACATAGCCATTACCAGGCCTGCGTTGTGCTTCAGCCAACATGTCCAGAGTGGCTGTCCGGGTGTGGAAGCTGTTCATGGCTCACTTCACAGTGGAGAGAGCGGGGTTTTGCAGCCACAAAAGCTCTTTTGAGAACCACCCACAAACCTCTTAAGAGCAGTCATGTCTAAATAGTTTAACCTCTTTATAAGTTTATAAGTTATGTTTAAAACAGCTGGTGTCATGTAGCTAGGGGTGATTAGCCACGATGTTAATCAGTATTTCCTACATGTCGTCCTGATGCTTTGACTCCATGTTGGTCACAGCACCACTTACACCCCATCGCCTGATTGGTTGAAGCAGCGAAACGTAAAGCCAAAGTTCAGATTTTTCCAACATCCGCGTCAGAGCAAGAATGCACAAAATGCAAAACATAAAATGCAACGTGTATTTTCGGTTGCGCTTCAAACGCATGATTCGAGCTAATCAGTCAAGTAGAAAAATGTTTTTGCGATGCAAATCTGCTTCTGACCTGACGCGGGACCCTCGGTCGCACTTCAACGCGTGCCTACATTGACTTTACCTGTAAACCTGACTCTCTGGTCCCGTTCTGTGTGAACACACCGTAAGAGTTCAAATATATGACAGATGCTGCCCCCCTGGCTGCTACTTGATTGCCTTACAGTTGAAAATGCAACTTTGTCATCTTTTTTTAAATATTTATGACATGAAAGCAGATATTTTAGTCTTGTTGATTTCCTTTTCTTTTCACAGCATCCAGTGGTCACTCGCAATGCAGTCATTGGGATCCACTTGTTTCATTCTAACCTTTCAATATTGTACCACAGTGTGTTCTTTAAGATGTGCAAAATTCATGGCATTGAGTTTAACAAGAAGGTAAAAATCAAGATTGTTATGTATGTTTTTGGTTAACCTTATTAATAGCAGAATGTTCTCACTACCTTAGCTTTTATAGCGTCAAACTTCATTGCTAACAGAACAATTCCAATGCATTTAGGTTTTCAGATTTAAATTTATGGGAAAAGTGCATATACTGTCAGTAAACAGCAAATGAAGTTAGAAATTGTTTTGAGTTTAAGATCAGGTTAAGGCTACTGTTATAGTAGGTAAAAACAGAAGAAAAAAATAAATATTCTGAATAATGCAGTTCCAGTTGATAAAACAGCTAAATCAGCTAGAAAGCAACCGTGAATTTGAATTTCTGATCTGGAAAGGTATCGGTTTCTCACTATATCTGAACCCAAAATCCAATATGGCTTCTGCACATAGAGAATTCTGCAATATTTTTTTTATTTTATTTCCACTTCTGATTTTTTGCATTCTTTCCATTAGATAACATAGAAATAACACCTTTGTTTGTGACTTTACAGCTACAATGTTTGTATGCAGCAAATTATAAGAAATATTAGATATTATAATTATTAAGGATGCACCGATACCACTTCTTCTAAAACCGATACCATACTGATACTTCCACCATACAAACAAAGTGCAATGAATTGGAAGGCAGGTTTTATTTTCTTCTCTGCTTGTTACTACAGATAATGGTGAATTAGGTAAAAACTAGGGATGTCCGATATTATCGGCCTAAAGTCATTATCGGCCAATATTGGCATTAAAATGTAATATCGGAAATTAGCGGTATCGGTTTTTATTTTTTTAATAAGATGAGTTTTTCACACCATACACATTATATATCAAACTCTTCAGCTACTTCTTTTCTCTCTCAGAATGTAAAAATATGACAGATTTGAGGTTTAGTTTTTGAGATATTATTTGTTTGAGACAACTTTCAATGTATCAAAAGGCTTCTTCTGGGCCAACCTTGAGCGTCTATCGGGCGCACTTGGTGACGTCATCACCCTGACGCTTCTTCACCTGCAGCATTAGAGCTCAAGTATGCATGATACAAGATATTTCATTGTAGTTACCTAAAAGGGTTTAGTAGTTTTTGTTTTATATGAGGGAGGGTCCCCAAATATCGGTATCGATTTATATCGGTATCGGGAATTATGAGTTGGGCTATATCGGTACATCGGATATCGGTAAAAAAGGCAATATCGAACATCCCTAGTAAAAACTAAAATATTAAGAAAAATGGCCTCAAAACAGGGCTGCACGGTGGTGCAGTGGTTATCACTGTTGCCTTGCAGCAAGAAGGTTGTGGGTTCGTATCCCGGCCCAGGGTCTTTCTGCATGGAGTTTGCATGTTCTCCCCGTGCATGTGTGGGTTCCCTCCAGGTACTCTGGCTTCCTCCCACATTCCAAAAACATGACTGTCAGGTTAATTGATCATTGTAAATTGTCCTTAGGTGTGAGTGTGTGCATGGTTGTTTGTCCTGCCCTGTGATGGACTGGCGACCTGTCCAGGGTGTACCCCGCCTCTTGCCCGTTGACAGCTGGAGATAGGCACCAGCACCCCCGTGACCCATAAAGGATTAAGCGGTTAAGAAAATGGATGGATGGGCCTCAAAACAAATTTTTAAAGTATAAAAATGTTATGTCAAATTATTGCAGAGTTTATAGGTTTTAAGTATCACTTCATGGTATCGGTTAGGTTTAGCCGATACCAATACTAGTACATTAGATGGTATCAGGGCCGATACCAGTATCCTATCAGTGCATCCTTAATAATTATATAATGCTAATTGTACTTAACATCCACATGCAGCACCTTACTTTGAAATACTGCTGATTTTGTGTGAATAAACAAATGAACAAAAATATTTTTTATCTTAACTTAGGATTTGGGTGTTATCCATACCTTGAGTGTGTCTTGGATCTATTTTTAGAACTGTTTAATTTTTATAACTGTATATTTGTGAAATTCCTTTTTCAGCAAAAGCAAGGCACTGTTTTTGCTCTCTATGACAGCAGTGAGCGATGCAGCATTGGAATGATGTAAGTATTTCTTATTGTTTATAATTGAGTGCTGGGAAAACTTGGCAATGCATGCATAAAATACATTTTCATTTTAAACGAAACAGCAGTTAGATTCAACATTTCAGATGAAGTTAAAAAAAAGTATTCATCAAAAGCCAAAAACAGTTGTTTTCCTAACCTTTCAACCTCTCTTTAACTATTGGCATTTAATTTACAGCTGTTCTCTTTAAAAGAAGAAAGTATAAGTTAGGAACCTGTAATTTCACTTCATTAGAAAAGTAAAGTACTGAAGAATATTGGGCGATTACTTTGCCAAGACTCATCGTAACAACTATTCTTTACAGGATTAAGATGCCACCTCTGGTTTTGTAAATATCAGAAACTCCACAGGTTGTTAAGCAGAGGGTTTTTTCCAACATATTTATCACAAAAATCAGTTAGTTTGCACAGCACTGGAACAGTTAAATCAAGCTGTGCTCATCCCCCTATAGACCAAAGATGCTATCTGCTGAAAGTTTCATTTACCCACAACCATCAAATGAACAAGGTGATTGTTTCTTAGCAGGCAACAAGGGGATCATTAGTAAACTCGTTTGTTTGGAATGTTGTTATTAGAGCGGTCTCAGAAGATCTCCAGGGAGCTCTGGTGACCTTTGCTCGGAATTTGTCAGTCATTCATCAGGAAATATCGTCCTCTAAAAAGCAAGGAGAAACCAATTTCAAGGTAATGTGTTAACGACTTAATGATTTCCCCTCATCCATGTCATGAAACCTTCATAATCTGTTATAACTTGTCAGTTGGAATGTGTCTGTTTAATAAAGTGTAGATAATTAATATTCATGAACTTCATATTTAGAACAGCGTTACTGATACAGTTTTGTCTGTACGATAATTCAACGTAAAAAATAATGTCTTGTACTTTGATGTGCTTTTACTTTTTTTGTATGTAGGAGCTGGTCCGAAACACAGAAGACGTGTTGCAGATGATTATTCAGAACAAGTACGAGCAGAGGGATAAATCTGCTGCTTATACAGGCTTATAAAGCATAGGTTTCTGAATAAACTATTGTAATTTGCTGTCAAGAACGTGTTACAGTACATGGTGGGGTTTTGACTTAGCTGTCTTAATATACAGTACTTTGGAGAATAAATATATACAAAGTGTTTACTAAGAACAGATAATTTTTCCTATGAACAGCAGCACCCCAAAGGCTACACACCCCTATTAAAATGAAACCATGATGAATCATTAAAAATTTTTAACTATATAAATTGTGAAGTTTATCCCAATTAATTTCATTGAAAAGCATTAAAACTTTTAGAGGAAAAAAAAAAGAAAATAACCTTGTTTATTTATTTATTTGATGATAAATGATAATAAATGTTTTAACATGGCTAAAACATAAATATGCCCGACTTAGCACAAGAGCATAAATTGCATTTGTTGTCCTAAGGCAAGTAAAAAGGAACACATACAAACAACAGTGAACAGAGGTAAGAATCTCCTGCACAGCTGACACAATATTCGACAGCATAAGACAGAAATGACCATGAAAAAAACTTTTACAATAAAAAATAAACACATGTTATGGGAAAATTTTATATTATGAATGATCTGCTCTGTGTATTTTTATATACTGATAGTTACTGTGTGCCTTTTGTTTATGATATGGTAACCAATCTGATTATATGATAGTGTATAATTCTAGGTCAGGTCAAATGTACTGATTTGAGCTCCAACGTACTGGTTTGGCATACTAACCTCCTCTTAAGTCTAAGCATCGTTCTGACATCAGCTAGATTTTGCTTTCTCTATCCAGTCCATGCCGCCTGTAAGTCTAATGTTCTCATTCTGAAGTAATGTTTTCTGATATGATATTGATGGTAGTTGTCAGGATTACTGAATCTATATAAGTCTGTGTCAGGTTTCGGAAGGCAGGTCAGTATGCATATTTCCAGTATGATTCTGTACCTCCTTGTTTGATCAAACAAGTCTGTATTTAAAACCTCCTAAAACTACTGAATGAATCTCTCATTTACCATAGATAATGTCCCATTATCTATGGTAAATGTTTTAAATTGGCTTATGTTGGTGTAATCTTTTACATGATAATGTATTTTCACAGAGATGTGTAGACTTTTAAAAGCTGCTGTAAAACATCGCTTTGTTTTAGAAACTTCAGATTACAACATGTCAATATGTTGCTAGAGTAGATACACCTAATAGTAGATGATAATGAATAGCGCGGGTTGTTTGATAGACGGATAATGATATTTAGTCATCTTTTTTCTGCACCGTTTAAGAAAGAACAGATTACTCTGGTTATTGAGCGAAAAAGTGATTGTTACTGTCTACAAAATTAGCCTCAAAGGACATTTTCTGTAAGTAGACAATTAAATAATAAATTGCAAAATTGTTGTGAACCATGAAGATGTGTATTCTTCATTCTTAGTTTTTTTTTTACATTTTTACTACTGAGAATGAACAAGATATTAGATATACTTACGATTATTTTACTGGCTTCATTATTGATCCTAATTTTGAATGGTAATTGTTTTTGGTGCAAATGCATGTAAAAAATGCAGTTATGTCAAGGAGTTTGTGTTTTTGTTGAAGTTCTTTTTTTTACAATAAAGCCTGAAGAGGAAAGTTACAAAGAAAACTGTGCCCTACATTGCACAGCTTCCTTTCTGTAAATGCACTAAAGTGCACAGAAAGAAAACTGACCTATAAATAAGCGTCTGTTCCAAAGATGATAACTTCCAGTTGTTCACATGGACAGAAGGGCACCTAGACAAGAAAAGAAAATATTACTAGAAGCATGTTTGGACAGATCAAGCTGAGACGTTTCGTGTGAAGAATATACCAGCTATGACTCGTGATCATTCAACAAGGACTGTTTTTATACCACGGGAACAAAGTGGATCCAAGAAGAAGGACTCCCTCCAAAAACAGTTAGATGGCTAAATGTTGTACACAATTTTGTGTTCCAGCATGATGATAATCCCAAACACAAATCCACACTGGTTTGGGGAGTTATATAGCAGTTCATTAATAAAATGGGGGAGTTGTCCCAATATCCACCAATTAGAAAATATATGGAATGTTTTTAAAGCCAGTTCTGTTCCAGGAAAAAAAAAAAAGAAACCATACAAAATAGCTCTTGCATTTCTGCTAAAAGAATAGTGATGAACAATCAGGCTAGAATTATGCAGGAAGCCTGTTGATGGCTACAGAAAGTGTTGAACCAGTATTGTGTATTATTCTGGCCATGTGTTTGAAAAACACTGTTAAATCTTGTGCTACATGTTCTTGTTTTGAATTTCACTATAATTGTTTTTGAATACTCATTAAACCTTAAGAAAAGAATTTCAATACACCATCTGTCCAAAGTTATTGTGACACTCATACAGGATATTAGTGTATGTAACTGTACTGTGGTCTAAATAAATTACATCACCTGGTGTACTTAAAATGAGGTCTGTACACACCATTATTTCTATTTAAAACTTGTGAAACCCATATATACAGTTCATATTGTATATATGTCAGAACAAAGTAAAGTACTTCCAGTGACAATATCTACTAAATTCTACTCTCTATTAGCTCATCAGATTGATTGTTGTTTGCTTAGTAAAGTTAATCACAGTGGGTAGAGTATGCAGAAATTTTACTCAAGATAGAGTAGTGATACTTATTTATTACTCAAGTAAAAGTGAAAAGTACGGTGTGGAAAAACTACTCCCAAAAGTGTTTTTTTTCTTAAATGTAAATGATTAATAAATGCAAGGCAAGGCAAATTTATTTGTATCACTCACCTTAAGCAACAAGGCAATTCAATGTGCTTTGGTTGATTATGGAAAAAATAAAACAACAATAAAAACAGAAAACACAACTTCAATGACTGAATCAAAACATACTATTCCATCTATTATTAATCAATTAATCAAATGCAGTTCAAAAATAACCAGTTAATACCCCACTTATTATTGAGATTGGCATACATAATTTTTTTAATGCCATAAAACCTATTATTTCATTACAAACACTTGGCGCTCCGAACGAGAACTATATTAACCGTTCTGTGTTTCTGACCGGATACATTTAAACGAAGTACCAGGCTGTTAAAAGTCAATTCTGCTCAGACTAGGAGGGTGAATCGGAGCTTATCACCGATCTTAGCTGATGTAAATAATGTAGATTTGCCCTCCGTTTCCCGGCATGCAGCTGTTAGTTGTGGAATGTTTTTGAGGTGGAATGTTGTGTGGCCTTGACCACCGGAGTTTATCTCGTTTGCTAACTTTAGCTAAGCTACAAGAACAGGAACTGACATGGTGAGGAGTCTCTCATCAACCTAATGTTGTTTTCATCTCTCATTATTTTTATGTCAGATTTTGTTCCGATTTGGCATTTGATTAAAGGCTTTTTCTTACTGCATATAACTAATCTGGAAAACCTTAATTCAGTCCTAATCCTAAATCTAAAATACTTTAAATTGGACATTTTAGCATGTACTACTTTATACTCATTACGTATTCTATAAGTCACAATTTTGTGATTTGGAAAATCTTTATTTAATTCAGAAAAACACAAAAGTTCTAATTTTTTAGGCTTTTTGTTTCTTTAACACATTAGAATGAGTCCTTAAAAAGGCTGGCTTTTTAGATCCTTTTTAAATGACAAATAGCCTATGATTTAAACTAATGTTTTATGAGTATTGATCAACTAAACTTTTAGAAAATTATAATTTATGTTTTGTAGACGTTGCAATTAGTGAAAAGCAATAATGTGATAGTCTGATAAATTTAGATGCTGCAGTCTTCATGCAGGACCTCCATGAGCCGAAAAACGTCTTGCCCTACTTAACATTTTTGGAAATTACGTCAAGGTTTCTCAAAACAAGCAATGAGTCTTGAATTATACATAATCGGTTTAGAATAATCTAATTGTAGTTTTACCATTCCAGGAATTTTACGTTTCCAGCTGCAGCTGTTCAAAGGTATTCCACAGTCTATAAACGCATGCAAAAGATAAAGCCTTGTTCTTATTACAGAAGTCATGAAGGAGTTTTTGCGGAGGGTACATGGCATCTGTCTGCAGATCGCTCTATTTCCGAGCAGATTCAGTAAAACCGGTCCCCAGCCAGCAGCTTCAGAGGTGTTAACCTGCCACCTACAGCAGCGCAGACTCCCACCATGGACTTCGTTCTGTGTGCGCTACAGCTCCGTCCACAACGACCAGTTTGGCATGTCCAACTTTAACTGGAGAGTCGAGGGATCCAATTACCACATACTGAGGACGGGCTGCTTTCCCTTTGTGAAATATCATTGTACCAAAGCACCTCCGCAGAACCTGGACTTTGAAGACAAGTTTTTTACTATGCTGAAAGTTATCAATCTGGGTCAGTATTTTCAGAATTAGTTGGAAATGTAGCAGGGTTCCTATATGTCTGGCAAACTCTGGAAAATAATATTTGTTTTCATTATTTTGGTCCTAAAAGGGAAACGTATGAGAAAACTTTATTCCTTATTTCAATATCTAAAAGAAAATTAATAAAAATGAATAACATTTTTGCATTAATCATACATATAGATCAGATTCTCTGAGTTACCACAACTTCAGTTTTTGTCAAAATCATTGCTAGTTTTTATGTATAACTGAGAACCCACATATGCATTTGCTCCATTAAAATAATCCAAAGAAAAGCAGTTTTACTACTTTTTGGCCCTAAATCCACTCAGCACACAGCTTTGAAGTGATCTGGATGATTAAAAAATGAGATCTTGTTTAGATCCTGGCAAAGCAATGCTTGTACTATATTGAAATTCCTGGAAAATGAAACTCTTAATGGGTCAAAAACTCTGCTTTAAAACACTGGAAACCCAATTGTTCTCGATTTTGAAACATAAGTAATATAAATTGTCCTGGTTACCAGAAACAGAAGTGAAATACAACATCTTGTAACCACAATGCTGAATTGGAAGGAATACTCAGCAGGTTTCTTTTCTTTTAGATGTATGAGACATGGAGATAATAAACCCAATATGTGAAAGGTTTCATACTTAAACGGAGAACATTTTCAGGAATTCTTTTGTGAAGAATTGTTTTTCAGATGAGAAACTTCTGACGCAATTTAATAGATGCTTCCTTTTGTTGCAGGTATACCTTGTTTGGCCTATGGTATTGGATGCTGGATGGTGATAGGAGCTGCAGAAACGGTACAGACAAGTGTTGGACCTGTCACTGTCTATTTTGCCTACAAAGAAGAAGAAGGTGCACAATACTAAAAGGGGGGGGGACTGCTTTAGTATGTTTTACAGACACTAATATCTACCAAGCTGCTGGATTTACTTCACCTTGTATTGTTCTGCTGTACCTGGAAGTACCATCATAATTTGTGTCTTTGTCTTGTCTGACTCTACAGGGTATTTTATGCTAAAATGTCAAATATTTAAAGTTAAACTGAATGAGTTATGCAGTTCACACACATATGTAGCAATTTAGATGTTTAAATATCTTCCTGTAAAGCTTAATGTTATTTAAATGGTTTTCTCCAAATAAAATATTTCTATCCCAGGTTAGATTATGCAAAGTGACAGAAATTACATTCAGTGGTTTCTCTGTTTTTTTTTTGACTTTTTAACTCTTTGACAACAATATTAAATAGCTTTCATGTCACAGAACACAAAAGTGCAGTATTGCAAAGTGAAAGGAAAATTATATATGACCTACAATTTTTTTTTTTTTTTTTTTAAATCTGAAATGTAGGCTGCGTATGTAAAGAGTTAAGCCCCCTTTACCTGGATACTTCTAAATAAAATCTGTCGCAGGCAATTGACTTCAGACTGCTTTTCTGCCTCAGTGGTTTGTTAGAGAACTTCATGAAGAAACATCTGAAAATCTGAGCAGGCAAGTCCTAGAGAAACAGGGAGAAGTTTGAGAAGTTTAAAACTGACTTTAGTATAACTGCATTCCTTTAAGACATCAAGACAGGTCACAGGCTGAGGAAGGAGAGCATTAATCAGCACCTCTGGAAGAACTTCAGAGATCATTGGGTGGAGTGTTGAAATAACAGCTTTTAGTGGAGCAAAACACAAATCTGTCCTTTATGGAAGAATAGCAAGTCAAAATAAAAGGTAAAAGTTTACCAAAATTTATAGACCTGTGGATGAAGGTGCTCTGACTATACATGCCAGTTTTAAAAAATGTTTTTGCCTGCATGTTCAACTGCGTGTGGAGAAAAAAAATAACATCCATCCCACAATAAGATGCTGTGTTGGCAGCATCATGTTGTGGTGATACTCCTCTTTGGCAGGGACACAGGAAAGCTAGTCAAAATTTTTGGGTGGGCGGCTACACCTAAATAAAACGACCGTTGAAGAAAAACTGTTGAAGGCCGCAAAGGACACTAAAGATTCACTTTTCGACAGGACAGTAATTGTAGACATTGAGAGTGAGGAGTCACGTGCCTATTTGGGCGGGGTCTGAGTTGGTCGGCCATTATGTAAGGAGACTCTGTCGTTGCCAGGGCAACGCCTTCAGAACTTAACAGTATTGACGCGACTAACAGTCCGGAGCTCTTTAATTTTTGCGCATGTATAATTTCGGCGGGACAAATCTGCAAATAGACAGAAAGTAAGAAAGTAGAGCAATGGAGAGAATCAAGGCAAAAGAAAATTGACCTTACAGGGACAAGCTTATACCTACGGTAAAACAGCGGTATTTGGAGAAGCTTTCAGACATTAAACATACTGACCCATATGAGCTCCCCTGCAGCAGAATGGCACAGAGATCTGAACCATTTTACTTCCGTGCACGTATATAGATATAATAAATTACCTTGTTTTTGTTGTAAGTTATTACACGATGCAGGAGTTTAAAAGCCACAAGTCTTTGGAAAGCTAAGAGGCTTTCTGCTGTGGTTGGGTGCAGGACTTGGCCATCTACAAGCCTCCAGGTGGCGAAAACAGCATTGTACAGGCAAAGGTAATTTTTCTTAACGTTTTAGTGTATCGTAATTACATTGCATTTAGCAGACACTTCTTGACCAAAATGACAAAGTAATTTACTGCGACTGCTTCGTAAACACTAGATTGTGACGAGATGTTCAATATGCACAAACGTTTCCAACATTTTTTGATGTAGGCTAAAGCTTTATACCGTATGTTTAAGCATTTAGTTGTAATTTGATTTTTACCCAAAAACACATACTGTACCAGGCATAGACTATATGGCAACAGGATTTTGTGTTGGGGGATGATCACCCGGTTCTGGGTTGGCTAGGGTAGTTAAATGTGTGGTACTAGAGCAGTTTTTAACGCAGCAGTGAGTTCCAGGCATGGTAACACAGTGCAGAATTGCTAGAACCTCCTCTACTAGCGAGTTAAAAAACATACAGTTTGCCGCTGGAAGGAAGCCAAGATGGCGGAGACTGAGGATCGAGGGGAGGGGCTCTGTACCATGACGACAACTCCTCACTCTCAATACAGCCAGAGCTAGCATTAATGGTTTCGATCTAGCAACAGAATGGAAAAGTCAAAGTCCACCCGTACAGTCTACCCATTGGTGAATCTGAGGCAAGACGTGAATGTTGCAGTTTATGAACCTTCTTGATTCTTTCCAAGCTTGGGGTATTTACTAAGAATTAACCCCCCAAAAAGAAATGTAAATGTTTAAAGCTGATAAATTGAATTGATTTAAATTGATACTCCAAAAGACTTAAAGCTGTGGTTGCAGTGAAAGATGGGTCTACAAACGGGAACTGAATATACCTGCACACCACACTTTTTAGATTTCTTTTTGGAAAAAAAAAATTTTTCCTCCCACTCAACAATTCTGCACAATTGTGTGTTGATCCATCACATATATTCCTCTCAAAAGCGAGTTTGTTGATTAAAATGTGTGTGTGGGGGGGGGGATTAAGGGATATGAATTCTTTAGCAAGCCACTTTAAATACAACTATTCCCTATAAAACTGTTTGAGTGTTATTTTAAGTGTTTATTCATTGCCGAAGCATACCGAAAGGATCAGTAACATTGAAAGATACACATAGATCTGGTTTGAATTTAGTGGTTTTCTGTATTTTGCATAAAACATTTTTAGTTTTTTTTTTTATTAGCTTTCTAAAACAGGTAAATTGGACAGAAAATGGTTCAGTTAGTGTGTGTTCATATTCTTATTTGCATTGTTGATGTGATAGTGTTGCATATTTAGCTTTATTTTGCTTCATCCCTAAAACCCCGAAACATTTATTTAAAGTTGAATAATGGTTGTCCTCCACGCAACAGATAGTCAATAGTGTTAGACAGAAATCGGTGACACAACAGCTCTGATAAAATAGGTTTTAATTACCAAAACGTGTCCTTTGTTGGGAGATGTGTACATCCCTTCCTTCGGGCCTTCACTGGCCTTTGATTTCTGGTAATGTGCTTTGCTGACAGCGCAGGCTTAGCTCCGCTTCAGACTCCCGTGCCCTCTGAGAGGCACGCTGACAAACTGCCGTATTGATTTCTTCCCCCAGCGTCTCCTATTCCTAGCGTTTATCAGCGACCTCAATTTTCAGGCCTTGGCCTCTTCATTTTTAACGCAATGAAAATGAACGAATAATTTCTTGTCGTACATGGAAATCAATACACCTTTTGACCTCTTTGTGCGCACGACGGCTGCGACACGTCAAGCCACACACTCTGTCCGAGAGTGACCTGTTTTATGAAACTTCCTCATCATGCATAAAAATTGTACCAAATTGGAATTCACAAGCAAGCGAGTTACATCAGAAAACTTGTCATTTAAAAAGGGACTAAATGCGTGCGTTAGTTTGCATGGAAACTCAAGTACACTTCCAGAAAAGGCCAGTCTTAAATGTTTTTACGGTGATAGCGCAACCCTGGTTGTATGCAAATTGTTTGAAATTCATGCAATATGCATAGAGAAAAATCCTCTTCCACAGTGCGACGACACCAGACTATCACTTTAATCAAACTAATTGCCCTGAACAAGGAACATTTAGACATACTTACAGAAATCTAATCCTTGGTATCAAGCTGCACTTAAATCCTCCTCCTTTCATTGGCAGCCTTTCATCAGGACTGAAAGTGTGCATGGGGAATGCTCAGGCAACCATGTCTTAATTACTCATTGACCCTTTGACCCAGAGAGAGGCATTGATACCGCCATGTAACCAGGCAGGGCTGCGCAGGGTTGCAGCCGACTTGCAGCTTTTGTCTGCAGCTGTTACAGGACGACGTGAAATCCAAACTGCGGAGCATGCGAGTGCCTTGTATTTGTTTTCTGGGCTTCACCTTTGAGTCATTCTAAACTGCGGGGGAGGCCTCCCCTTTAGGTCGGACAGAAGCTTAGCATTACATATTAAACCGTAGTCACCACCACAGTGGGTATTGGTTATCTGAACTGCGAATGGACTTCTGCAACTTAACAAAACGTGGCTTGCACTTAAGGCGAGATTGATGCTTTTTAATAGTCTGGTCCCATATTGAAGCGTCTAAATTACCCGAAAGACATCTAAAGTAGTAATGAGCAAACAATTAATGCCAGTTTGGCACGTTTAATTGCGAGCTGGTGCTGGTAATAAGTTTTGTCAAGGTGAAATCTTTAAATACTTTTACTATTTAGAGTTTAGGTAAGTAAAGCAAAACAAGTGCTCAGCGTTGATGTAAATTGTTAATGTCGAGCAGTGAAATTGCTAATCAACTTTCAGAGAGTTGTAATTATTTTCTAATTAGCTGCAGCGTTCTTTGGTTTCTTTGGGCTAACAACAAAAAAAAAAATTACATTAATCTCCATGAAATAGTTGATGGAGCCACTCTGAAAATGAATTATTTAGCGAACCAGCCTTTTCCCTGTCATACAGATATATGGCTTGGCAGGAACAATTATTGTGTGAACGACCCCTGCAGCTAATGCAGGAGAGGTTATCATTATACGAGCCTGTGGAATCGGCCACCAGCGTCGTCTCCCTGGTAACTCCGCGAGCAGCGGGGATACCTGAGCCATCAATTCGATCACTTTGAGGACGGCACTGGAATTACATGTCGATGTTGAAGTGTCACACAACAGTGTCACAATATTTACTGTGAAAAGGTGTTTTTTTTTTTGTTCACAGTGACAGCTGAAAGAAATTTATTTTTCCATCAGAAAAGGCCTCTGGTTGTATAAATCCCATTTTGATCTGCTTTGCATTGATAGTACTATAGGAGATGATATTTGCTGGCCTGTTATTGACATTTTTTAACACAGCTTTTTCTCGTGCCAAGCGGACAACAGGTGATCTATTATGGTGTATTCCTTTACCCCAGGGATGACAAAGGGCACTATAATTCCTTCTTTCTACGACCTACTTTATATTGTATGTGTATATTGTCAGAGGAAGAAATACTATGACAAATTGTCTTCTGTGCCAGAGCTGTCTCAGCTTTTGTCCGTCGGAAGTTGAAATATTTGTCGTTTGAGGATGTTTTTGTTCAAAAATACGTTCAGCTGCAGCCTACAAACAAATTAAGAAACTAAGCAATAACTTTTAAACTAATTATGCTATTAAAGTTCCATTTGTAGTTTAATATTTCACTTTTTTTTTACATATACTGTGTTATGTCAATGACCCTATGCATGTGCACTTATCTTCATACCCATCCTCCTTTTTTCAGATCAAGTTGATTCTTTTCATTTTTTTGTTGTTGTTGCTTTTCTCTCTTGGTGATGTCGCTGCATCACATCCACTTCATTCATACTTAATGTTTACTGTGTTGACATTAAGGAAGAAATGGAGTTTAATAGTTTTTCCCTGCTTTTTTTTTTTCAGGAGAGTGAAATGTACTATCCATTTTTATTATATATTATGCAGTATTTAAAGTTTCAGCTCATTAAAAAACAGGCGCCCTCCACACCCCCGAAGGCTGTCTTTTACCCCCCACCAGCATGCAGTCATGCTTCCCCTAGCCACAGGCTGTGCTTGCTCTGTTTTTTTCTTTTGAGTGAAAATTGGAATATTCTGAAATATTTATTTATTTGTTTACCTATTTTTATCTCAACCAAAGAATAGCAGAATGTCTTTTTGGTTTATACACAAGTGGGATAGCAGATTTTAAAAAAAGGGAAGCCATTTGCTGTTTTTTTTATATACTGTAATTTGCGAGGCTGCCTATATTTCTTTATGGTTTATCTGAACACAAACATTTATTATATACAGCTAATTTCCATGATCATAATGTGGATAAACACAAAATGCAAAGATATGCACAACATTTAACCTTACATTTAGATGCAAACTGAAGAAAAAAAAAACCTTTGATTAAGCACTCATACCACTGAACTTTTGGTTTGTTTGTTATATTTAAAATATACGGGATGATTTAAGAAAGAACAATTTTTCTACAGCATTTGTTTTCTAACTGATGTGGTGTTATTGTGTTGAAATAAGCAAAGTCTTGTCCATAGGTTTGCATGGTGGGATGGCTCGATGAAAAGAGCTAAACTTAAAGATTACTTTTCATGGTACATTCTCAGTGAAAAAAATAAAATAAAAAGTTTAAGCGGTGTGTTAGTGTCTTGTTGAACTAAGCAAAAACCCTGTAAAGATTGCTCAAGGTGAAACGCTGAAAAACAAAGTTTTATCCGTAACGTTTCCATAACGTCACATTGTCTTGAAATAAGCCAAAACCTTCCGTCTAAACTTAGTTTGACTGATGGATTTGAGACAAATAACATTAACAATTAATGCATTGTTTTCTTTATTCTTAACCCCTTTTTCCATTTCACACATTTCAGTGTGTTTTTGATTACTATGATATTTACCAAGCGTTTTACTCCATACATTTTATATAGCATTTTTACTTTAAACATCGTTGACATCCATGTGTAAAGATGTGCTGCTGGTACCCTCATTTAGCATTTAACAGCCCACCCTTTGTGCTGTTCGATCGCTGTGTGTCTTACTTGCACAGTAAGCAGCAGTCCACACAGTAAATCAGCTCCAGATTGGGGATTTACATTAAATACACTGATGCTGCATGCAAACCCAGAAATGGAATAAATCAATTTTGCCCTTAGAAATCTCTCACGTTTTTTTTTTTTGATGCAGGGTGATCTCCAATCTTTCTGCAAATGAGCTGCGCTGCCTTGTAATGGTTTCTGCTCCTCGTGGGAGGCCGACATCTCAGAAAAGCTGCTGATTGAGGGAGAAATGTAATACAGGTGTAAAGCAGACTTGATAGGGGTCTTACACGAGGGTTATGCATTTTCACAGTGATATACATACTGTTACATATTTATCAAAGAATGTGGAATATGCTGGCTTGACTCTTTCTGGCCCTCAGAGATTTGCAGGCTTCCTGCTAGAGTGCTGCTAATTCTGTTTGAGATGGTGGCTATTATGTTGAATTAATAGGAATTAAGGGTTTAAATTGGTTAAGTAAGCACTTCATTAATCGTGAGTGGATTGCTGCATGTGAGAGGTTTATGGGATCTGTAGACCACTAGTGCGAGTAGAGCTCTGTGTTAAAAATGTAGGCTGATGCATGGTATTAAGGCAAAAAAGGCACTTTTATAAATGAGTTGGGAAAATATTTGTCCCTCTTTAAAAAAAAAAGGAATTATGCTATCTGTCACTTTTATTACTTTCAAGTTACTTGATTTGTCAAAATGGAATCTTAATAGAAATTGATAGAGTTTAATGGATTGATGTGGCACAATGTCCTAATTAATATTTTTTTTAACCAGACGAGAAAAAAGTTTTGGATCATGTTTTCTTTTCTAAGGCAAAAACCCAAATTCAACCTGCCTTGGTAAAAATACATAGAACAGGTTTTTGCTTAACTTAAGATCTTTCACTAAATAGTATAACTGTTTTACCATTCGAAATCCTTTAAGTTTGGATGTGCAATAACGGTATTCTTTGCAACTTGGAAGCCTTTTTTTGCCTTCTTCCCTCACCCTGAATGGGCTAATTGAGGTGCGTGTGTGTGTGTTTTTATTATCAGGTCCTGCTAATGAGGATGAGGGTGCTGGAGAAATATTATGTCCCCTTAGGCTGAGGAATAGGTTGACTTAGCCAACCTTCTGTACTTATTGTCCAGCAAAGAGGGAATTCTCCTAATGCAGTGCTTCGGAAAAGTGGATAATTGTGGCTAAAATCAATAAAGTAACAGAGCAGAAAATGAATGGTGTGCGCAGCGTAGCTGTGCTGTAGATGTTTTTCAGAAATCAAATTAAGTTACTTGTTTTTTTTGAGTTTTTGTTTATTTATTATTATTTCCAGACAAGCCATCGGATCAGAAAGAATTGTGTTTTGCTGCAACATACATAAGGAAGCGGTTAAAGTTGCACATGTTTACAGAGCGTTTTAGCTCGCGATATAGCAGGGGTACGTTTGGTCGGATGAGCCACTTTGTTCCTGGGAAACCCGGTGACATCGCTGGAGGGCAGAGAAGGATGGGAACCAGAGAGGGGTGACAGTGATAAATAGCCCTTTTAATAACAGCTGCCCCACTTGGCCAGCTAGTCCCAGTCAGTGTCCTCTGTGTATTTATGCCTATGTTTATTTATGCATCCATAGCATGCAGGAAATCACCACCGCAGGGGCACAATCATTCTTATTTTTGTTGTTGTGGGGATGTGCATTGGTTTAACTTTGGGCAGAGGTAAGCTTAAACTGATCTGATATTCATTTAACCCCGGGGCTGATGTGTTGGTATGTCCATGGTGACACAAAAATGGAGCTCTGTGAACAGATTTTGCTTTTTCAGTTGCAGTCAAAGATGTCAAATCTTCAGAAATGTTGATCAAAAATAATCTTTTTCATTATTTAACTTTATGATGAAGAAAAGATTGACCAAACCAACCTGTTCCTATGTGAAAAATGTATTGCTTCCTAAATTTGATAACTGGGTTTTGCTCGCTGTTACTGTTAGCAACTGCCATCAGAGCACTAGCTGTAATTTGTAAGCAGTCTTTCACAACTGTAAGGAGGAATTTTAGCCAATTTTTTTCCTTTCACTACTTTTTAATTCCGCAAAGTTGGAGTTGTTTTTGTTGTTATTTTTTGGGAGTTTTCTTAAGCTAAAAACATCCTGTTAACGTTCCGGTTCAACATAGTTATATAGCACATTTAAAAACATCTGCAACATTTTCTAATGTCCTGTACAGAAAACAAAAACTACAGTTAAGTACAAAAAGACAAAATGAACAAGCACTGCATTAAAACAACCCCATGTCATCACACTACTGCCATGTTTGACTGTTGGTATTATGTTCTTTTTCTGTATCCCAAAACCTATTTAGGATCATTAAAACATTTTATGGCACTTGTAAGATGGCTCTTTATGTTCTTTTTGCTTAGCTGTAGTTTTTAGCTTAGGAACTCTCCCATTGATGACACTCTCTTTTTTTTACTGCATCATTAACACTGAACTTAGTCAAGGTAAGAGAGACCTGCAAGGTTTTATATGTTGTTCTGAATCATTTCGTGATGTCCTACATGAGTTGTTAATGTTAGACATGAAAGACTTTGTTTAACCACTGGGGCTAAAATGTCTTAGATCAAGGAATGATGCATTGCTTTTTGAAATGATCCAATTCTATTTAATTTTCAGACAGGTTCTATTTAAATATTTTTTTTGTTTCTACAGGTCAGATAACTAATCAGACCAGAAAGTGACTAATAAATTGGTCCTTAGAAGCTTAAGTAATTAGTTAATTATGTTTTCTCCCTGGGCAAGTTTTGTTTGGTTAGCTTTTCAGTCATCAGTAAATTCAATCATTATTTGATAACAGTATCTTACATTTACTGTACATACAGTAGGATGTATTTTATTGGAAATAGATTTTGTTGAATGATCTGAAACATTTAAGTGAGACACAAAAAGCACACAAAAAAAAGATATCTAACATAAGATATCTAACAGATACTTTTTCACAGCACTGTATGTTCAAATTGCAGAGTGGGTAGTTGTTCCATAAGTGTAAATAAAATTCATTGAAGTAAAACATGCATGATTTAATTGTGAAGCTTAAGGGTCACACATTGGTGTTTGTACCTGATGCATGCATTTATGAAACAAAAATGCCATCTATTGGCTTCTAAAACACATTTAATACCGAAAAGTTTCAAGTCCCTTGAAAAACCTGGATTTTCTTGCAGTTTTAGATTTGACTAATGCTTTCAGTAATCTTCAGTCTGCAAGGCTTTTAATTTCTTGGCTCATTGTTGCTGTATGACTGGAGTCAAGAACCTTTTGTCTGCTGAAATATGACCTCAGGCCCGTGTCTGTTCATAGAGAGAGGGGAGGCTGTACATCAGAAGTGTCAAAGCTTCTTCCCTGAGGGCTATGTTCGTTCTGTTCTTACTCAAAACAATTTCCTCTATTTAATTGGTTCAATTAGTTAAGTATCCATATATATTATCGAGTATGCATTTTTCATGACTCCTCTTAACGCTCTGTTTAAACAGAACTTCCGGCTATGATTTGCCATTTGGATGAATGTCAAGGAGACTAAATGATGGTGCTAATTGAGTAATTAAAAGCAGATGTTGTAGCAAAAGCCAACAGCATACACTTCAAACACTTTGCCCTCCAGAAACTCTACACTGTTTTTGACACCCCAGTTATATATGGTTATCCCAAAGGTGCCTCTGTAATAGTTACAGTTTCACCCTCGTGATTATTCAGTTGAAGTCTTTGCTATTGAACCAAAAATGGTGTTTTTATGCCATTGTGACCACATGAAATGGTCTGGAAAAGAAAAGCACATCATGCTGCCTAATGGCCAGACTCAGCGATGCACATATTCACCATGAGCTCTAGAAAGGCAAAGCACAATATCTCCACTCTCACCCCATCGCTCTTACCCCCCACCTCTGGTGGGACACTCCTGGCCTGTGCAAGACTCTTTAGAGAGAGAGAGAGAGAAGATGTGATGGTGAAGGTAATTAACATTGGAAATGTTCCAGTAATGGGAAGCAGTGTCCCATCAAATCGCAAAGAGTCGCGTGTATTTCATGCTTTTGACAGCTGTGGTGATGGGAGCATCGCTGGAAGGCTTTACAAAGTGCAGATCAATAAGTAACAATTTTCCTATTAAAGAAAAATAACTTGGACATTGTACTAAGATTGCTTGTGGGTTTTTAAGTTTAAAGCAAAGAAGAAATATCTTGATGATGAAAGGTTTCAACTCAAAAAACATTTTTCTGTATATATGTTAATCTGTTTTTATGTTTTTTTCTAAAAGCCAATTCTAAAGCCTTTTTACCACTACTTAGTGTTACAATCAGTGTGGATATAAGTAAAATTCTATGTATTTGCTGTGTGTGTGTTGCTTGATACTTCTTGGTAATACATAATTTCTTTGATTAAATGTAGATTTAACTTTTTTTTCTCTTTTTTTGATCATTTATTATTTTGGATCTTAGGTTCAATATTCTTATAAAAGTTTTCTATTCTGTGCTCTTGAATTTTTATCTCTAGTTTGTCCTCAGCATTGTCGCATTTGTGTTTCCTCAGTGGTTCAAATCAATGTCATTTTCATTAACTACCTATCTTATATTTGTACAATCTTATATTTGATAATCTCAACTAATATTTAGCCTTGTTTATCAAATTTTTTCTCTATTGTTAGTCTGTTTTAATATTACAAATATTATTTGAAGCGCTTTGTGTTGCCCTTGTTTTGTATAACAAGTGCTTTCTAAATGAAGGCTGATAATAGAAAACTATTAGAATTAGAATTGATCAAAACGGGTAACAATGCCATACTTTCAGTATCTTTCTCCAAGATAGATTTAGACCACACTACAACTTAAAAATGTTCAGTTTTCAACATATGTTTCTGTGCTAGAGAAAGATAAGTACCATCTTATTTCAAAATGTCATAAAAAGATGTCTGGTGTTTAGAGTTTTTAGAGTCTTTCATATGTGGAAATTCTACCCTAAGGGAAGCCTAAAACTAGACTCTTCCACGTGCATAAAAATGCTTCATGTACCATGTTGCTTTAGTTAAAGTTATGAAAACAACTGCAGCCGGATTTAAGAGCCACAGGTTATAACTTGTACCCTAGTTGATGGACCTGATCAACGTGAAACTCATAGAATGTTACAAAAGATCATGAACTCATATAGAAACATCTCAAATCCAAAGGATACAAATCACACCAATAAAAATATTTTACCCACCTTTGCTGGTGCCGCCACTAAAGATTGACACTGGAACAGCAAGGCTACTGGAGACGAAGACACCTTATAATAATAAATAACTAAATAAGACTTTTTACAAGAGATTGAGTAATAGTCCTGGAGTCAGACTCAAGTCCTGACTTGAGTCACTTTTCAGGGACTTGTGACTTGACTTGAGTAGCACGCCGATGACTTGCACTTGGACTCCAACTCCGACATAATAAATTGCTATTGTTGGCATTAGCAATTAGAGGATGATAATGTTAATTTGTTATTCTAGATCAGATTACTGTACAAATGTAATTTCTTCTCAAAACCTTTGTAGCTGTAGAGGGGGAAATGTTGATTAACTATTGTTTTCAATTTTGTTTGAAATATATTTTTTGGTTTTGTACATGCTACTGTGCTAGATTGGTGCTAGCATGGGGGCATTGCTACAATTTGTTTTTAGTGAAAGAGAACCATGTATGGCTGCCATTGTAATCAATAGTGTCAGTTTGTTTTTTAATTGCTGGGGATAATAATCATAAACTTGAATGCGGTTTGAGGATTGTTGGGGACAGTTACTAAATATGTATATAACCTATAAGTATTCATATGTTTCATTAAAATATGCACAGCAGTGTATATACGAGGTAAAAATCGCATCTTTTTTTTAAATCAATAAAAGTTAAAAGCCATAGGTTTAACTGTTTTCCTTTTTAAAAATCACCAACATTAGGCTGTTGGTTGGGAAGAATGACTATATTCCACACCGTAGCACAAAGAACAATGTTGGATATAATATGTACTTGCACCAGAATAATGCGGCCGTTTGGTTCCAAAATTAACCCGGGACAGGCGAAATCCGCAAAGTAGTCATTGTTATTTTTTTACAATTAGGCTATTATCTTTTAAGGCTGTAAAACCTCTCGCCACACATTTTTCCCAGACATGCATTAACATTTACCCACATTTATCACTAGTTTTAAAACTCAAACCTTCGTAGATTTAAAACATAAAAGTATTAATATGCAGTACGGTCTCTTCGCTGGTGCACCACTCTGGTGCTTCTTTCTCTACTGAAGGTCTTTGAGCAGGTGTCGTTTCCGAGCGAGGAACAGTTATGGGCAGTTGTTTGTGCTTTTCTTCTTCTGGATGAGAAGATTATTATAACCAGACATGATAAATTTGAAAAGCACGGGAGACATGACAGGAGGAGATTAACAATTGCCTCCAATCATTTAGGACGCAGAACACAATGCGCGTTAGTACACTGGAAAGAAAGCATTTAAATTGTGCTATTAAAAAATCCACAAAGCAGCAAAGGGTGGACCTCGTTATAGCAAGGGAACTGTATAACTGTAGTTTTTCCATCTTGAAACGGGTACCAGTGACAGTACAGGACTCCGCCCTGTAGCTGAATACCAGTCTTTTAAAACATGACATATCTACTGCAGAGAATGCTGTAGCATACGAGCAGAAAGAAACATGACTGCATAAGAAAGTGGAGTGGAGTTAATTAAATAATATTCTGTTCAGATACTGATGCGGAAACTTTGCTGGGAGCACAAGTGGCTGTTAGATCAGTGCTGGTAAAGAATTTCCGCAGCAGGTTTGGTGGGGACATACCCGTCAATCATAAATATTGCTTGGGACATGTCCCCGGCGATGATTGTAATAGTCTTTTAAACCTTGCTTTATTATTTTTGACTTGCTCTCAGGTGATAATGACTTGAGTTGGACTTGGCCAGTAGGACCTGATGATTTGACTTGGACTCGAACACTTAGGACTTGAGTGAGACTTGGATTCAAGAGACCGTGACTTGAGTACAACGCTGTTTGTTACATTGCTGCTACTTTTTTTTATTATGTATAGTGCTGGTAGAAATAATTTGCCATTTTGTGGATTTTTTTGTTTTGTTTTTTTCTTGCGACATGTAATTTTTCAAATCAATACACATTTTAAAAGCAATGACCTAAGTAAACACAAAATGCAGTTTTCTAATGAGGATTTCAATAATTCAGGAAAAAGCTATCCTAACCAACCTGGTCCTATGTAAATAAGCAATCACCCCAGAGGGTTGCTGTGGGACTCACTAGCATTGGTTAAGATCTGTTTTGATGATTGAGCAATAAGAAATAGACTGGGTAGTAATGACTTCCATGTGAGAGATCCAAGGTAAAAACCACTGCTGATCCAAAAGAACACAATTGCCCAACTCCCATTCCTCAAAATGAAGTTCCCATCAACACCTTTGTTACTTATATGCTGCTGACTAATGAGACAAAAAGGGAAGATTACAAAATCTAAGTTTAAGTTTTATCCCAAACTAACACAGTGTTTTCGAAAACGAACATAATGTCAACAGAGAAATATGATGGTGATGGTAGTATCCCACTTTGCTGCTTTGCTGCCTCAGGACCAAGAAGACATGCAAAAAACAATTGATGGAACCATGGAATTGGCTTTTTAGCAGAAAAACCTGAAGAAGAATGTTGGTATGTCAGTCTGTGACCTTAAACCTAAGCGCTGAACAATGATCCAAAGCACACCAGCAAGTCCACCTCTTATCTGTTAATAAAACATCTTAGGTTGACCTAGAAGATGTCTTTGTGTTAATATGATTAGCATGATGTTGCATGACTTCAAACAGGTTATTCATCCTTGAAAACCTTTAGTGCAGTGAATTTAGGACTATTTTATGGAAAAGACAGGGCCAAAATTTCTTCACAGTGATGTAAAACACTCCCACCTATTGCAAACTTAGCTTTGACCATTTACCTGGAAAGTAATTAACACAATAGATAACACAGGCTTATTTAAATGCAAAGTTGGGTCCGTTAAGATATTTAAAAACAGTGAAGGAAGTTGCTGAAGAATTTTGTTTCAACAAATCTCCAGGCCACTGGCGCAGCTAATGAACTTAGTAATTAATCACTGGTTGGAGGAGTTTAGCCCGGTTGAGATGAAAAGCAGTGGCCTCAAGGAGCCACAGGAACGGCACAACAGGCAACAATCAACACAGTGTCTGTGCAACAATCAATCATTACTGTCAGGCCTTAAACCGTCAGAGTAATTCGCCGCTGTTTTCCAGAAACGAAAGCCCCTTATAAAATGTAGCTAAGATCACATTCTCAAACACCTTGCAGCCCAATATGTTTAAACCAATGAGGTCTGTGCTGTATGATTTATAACACTGCTCTGAGAAAAAATATTGTTTGGAGCTAAGAAAGCGGTTTATGGCCTCTAGTGCGAAGTCACTCTCTCCTCCAGTGCACTGCATGGATAAATGTTACGTTCCTTTACAGTTATGTGGCTCAGTGTTAGAGCTTTGTGGGTTTTATTGTTTGGTTTGTAGTTTATTGTGTGCTCAGGCACAGACTTGCACATCTTTGTGTCGATCTGTTAAATATGAAATATAATCCGCTGAACCACACAGATAGTTAAATACGAGTTAGAGGCAGGGTTTGAGTAACACTGGACTGCCCACAGATGCTCCTTTCTGCAGAGCTCTAAATCGCGCTTCCTAATTCCCAGAGCCACATCTCAATCATACTCCTTGCTAATTTGAGAGTCACCCTCATTTCGTTTTAAACGATTCATTTTTGGCAAATTTGTAAATGGCCTCAATGTGTTCTACAATTTAGTAAATTACTGTTTCAGCCAGCAGCACTCCGGGGACCGAGAACACAGATCGCCTGGAGGTACTATCTCAATAATTGTTTCAGAAAAGTTGGGAATGGATTGCTAACGCTCTGTTCCACTTATTGAAATGTCATTTCAAGCCAAAGCAACCCCCCCCCCACCCCGCAACTTTTTCTTAGCACACCTTGTAAACATCACCAGTGACTGAAAACAAATTTGTTTAGAAAATTAAAAAGCAAAATCCATTTATTTATCTGTGTGGAATGTCTACTATTAAGATAGTTTAAATAGATTGGATCTCTTTAAATAAATATGTGACCTATACCCATATTCATTTCAGTTGTCAATGTAAACCGTGCACAAAAATTGTAATTAATTATTAATTAGCGGCATAAAATTAAGAGATTATGATCATCAAAATTAGGTCTTGATGAGCACTAATTAAAAGGACAATCTTTCTTTATGGAACTGAAAAATGTGACCCAAAGACCTCAATTAATAAAGTCATTATACTCATCATTCTGCATCTGGATTAATTTCAAAACACAGAAACTGAACAAAAATTTGTTTTGGTTTGTTTTTCCACAAATGCCCTGATCCATCGTCCAAAGCAATTATAACATGAGATGGAAACAAAAAGATGTACAAATAAGTTTGTTTACACCCATCTTGATTGTTAAGACAGAATACTATACCAAATTCAGACTTTGATTAAGTGTTATTTAATTCATGTACTTTATCGAATAGAATAGAATAGAATAGAATAGAAACATCCTTTATTGTACCACTGAGGAGAAATTACAATTATACCTTATCCAACAACGGGGTTATAAGAAGAAGAATGCTGATTTTAAAAAAAGTTCAAAACTCAAGTTTAATTTAAATAGATTTTTTAAAACACTTTGAAAAACCTTATTTTATGCTGTCACTATACACACTGTAAACATTTATTATTGGTTCTGATTCCAGTTTGATGTCATGCCTATTATGAAAAATGTTAGATTAGGCCCCCAAAAAAGCATTACTGGCAATAAAGGTAACCCCCTGCTTCTACATTTTATTTATAGGAATTGTAAAACTAAGTCTCCTTAAAGTTAAATATTATTAGGTTGTAGAAGTTACTTTTAAAGTTTTCAGTTTTAAACCAGAAGAAGTCAGCAACAAAACAATAAAATTACATATTATAAAAGTAGGAAAAGTTGAAAGGACAAAATGATCAGAAAATATGAAGGTTTGCTCACTGTCAGGCAGAAAAAAATGGTTATAAATGCTATCTAAAAGGTTTACGCATGAGTTAATCACAGACTTATTAAGCATTAAATTATCCTTTTTAAAGTTAGTCTTATTATAAGGCGTTGACAATACTGGATATAATAATGAGTCTCTGTTGACACTTCTGGATTCTAAAACTGTAAAATAGAAGTCTGAATGACAGATTGGAAGCTTCCTGCAAACCTTACCACAGTGTAAACATTACAGTCTTTTCTGATACTAACTGGTGAGCGCGTGCAGTCTGTATTCTGAGGGTCAACAGCCTCCGTCTGTTCTGATTACTGGACGTGTAATTCTGCAGTTCTGTGTCTAAGACCTTCAGCTCTGTTCTATAATTAACTTTTGCCTGCGCCCATCAGGTTCTATTCCACACTCCACATGTCCACGGTGACTGTTACACGGAGCCGGCTTTCCATTCAGTATGTATTAAGCTGTCAGTGCACGGCTGCTCTCCCAAGCCGCCTGTCTTCGCTGAACAACCCAGCCTATTAACTCCTATTGACTGTGACACAAATGTCCCTCCAAAATGAGCGGTTCCGTATTGATTTTTGCAGAGCGCTGCTCACTTCCCCCTTTCACGCCGCCAAGGGTGAGATCTTTATCCTGACTGATTGTATATGTTCATCGTATCAGAGTACTGTTGCCATTTCAACCCCTCACCCCCTGACTACCACTCCTGCAAATCACGGCTACTTGTGTCTAGATGAGACAATTAAAAGGCCCGACTCCCCTGTGTCAGCTGTAAGGCTGTGGTCAAACAGAGCCGCAGACCTTCAGCACACTCCGTAGCCTCCCTTCAGATTAATACCAAACGCAACATAAAACACAAGACGTGCCGACCTGGCCCTCTGTCACCCCTAACACAGAACCTCCCGATCAATGGAGCTGAATAGAAAGGTGCCATATCCTTTCAGTGATGCTCTTTCTAACTTCCACAGCCAGAATGAACTCTGACAGCACGTATCGACATCATATCAAGCACCACCATTGAGAGAAAAATGATTATCTGCTGGTGGAATCAGTTATTGACCTGCTGTGGAATAGCTTCCACTCCTCCGAGGATTTATTGATACAGTTTATTGCATATGAATATTTTTCTAACATGTGTCTGCGATAGATTTGTGTGGTTTACGTCTATAGAGAGTATGTGTGGTCTGTTCTGTGTTTTAGTCCACTGAGGGCCATCAGGGGCTAGAACACACTTTCTGCCATTCAACCATGACTCTGCCTCTCCTTCGTGTTGGCTCCAGTTTTTTTTTTTTTTTTTTTTTTACAGACAGCATGAAATTGCTTTTGCTATATTGTGACTCCGTCTTGAAGTTAATGGTAAAACATGTTGTAATTACATTTTATTGCCTCTCACTGTGGAAAATCAAATTGGCTTTACTGTGGCTATCATATTGTAAATGCATGTTGATGTGCAACATGCCACACTGTCAGTGGAAAAGCACCACAAACACTAATAAAAGCAGGGAAGACTCTGATGGGATGTTACTTGAGTAAAGTTTTTGCTTATTTGGGAACTTTTCTGCATATAAATAATGTACAAATGTTTACAACTCCACCATAAATCCTTTTAGGTTATCACAATAAACAATTTATGTTCTTTTAATGAGATATCCACCTGATGGGTTATTGATTTGTTGTTTTTTCTAAGAAGTTTCATCATTCAGTATCTCTGTGCTTCAGAGTATCGTGGTTGAGCTTCTCTGTGGCCACACATCAGAATCAGAATCAGCTTTAATGGCCAAGTATGACACATACAAGTATGACGCATACAAGGAATTTACAGATACAGTACAACCTGTCCAAGATCATTACAAACAACAACAACAACAAACAGATCCAGGTCACTGTTGGACATGCAGCCACCGAGCGGCGCTCCCGTTTATGAAACATAGAGAGATACACATCTGCAGATACCTTTGACCAGTGTTGGGCAAGTTACAAACAAATTGTAATATATTTCACATTACTAGTTACAATGTCAAAAATGTAATATGTTTGCATTACATATTACTGCCTTAAAAATGTAACTGAGTTACACTACTTTAAGTTACTTTTGGCAAAATATTTTAAATATCTAACACGACTTCTAACCACCGTAACTTATCAATTTACATTTTACACAAGTGTCACACCACAAATACTGTATTTTTAACACTATTTAATCAAAATTAAGTCTCTAGCTCATTTGCATGCCATCTATTTCATGGTAATTTTTGTTAAATCTAATCAAAAGAAGGTGTTGAAAGTGCTCATCATAAAGATGGTTGACAAAGATGAGACTTCGATGTCTGAAGTCTTACAACAGATGGTTTGGAATACAGTGTGAATAATGCTGCTGTTTAAATGTACAGTCGATCTTTTCCTCAGCTGTCGTGATTCTCTGATGTTTTAGTTTTGAGAAACAGGAAGTGGATTGTGGATCTTGTTCTACCGTATCCAACTTGATTTGGTCTGTTGCATTTAGTTGGCCAGAAAAATAATTTAACATGCATTTGTAACTTGAGTTACTGAAATTGTAACTAGTAATATATTGCTGTATATTTTGTAAGTAATGCATTACATTACTTAGTTACTGAAAAAAGTAATATATTCCTGTAACTCATTACTTTTGTAATGCATTACTCCCAACACTGCCTTTGACTCTGCCCATTTAACAGATGCCTATTGCAGCAGATGTAATCTCCATGCACTTTACAAACAGGTAAAATGTATTTGCAGTGACGTACAGTCCATTTTTGGTGGGTTACTCCCTGGACAGGTCTCAAGTCCATCACAGGATAACACAGAGAGACACAGTACAAATAAGTACGTTTGTTTACGAGTTCCACTAATAAACTATTATTTCCTGCTAAATTAAACCATTCGTGTCTCATTGTTATCAGAAAAAGTCATAGCAATCTTATTCAAAAGCGCTGAAATAGGAGTATTCAGGAGTTTCTAAGTTTCTTGCTTTTTATCAGTTTAATCCTTTTGTGATTTTTTTTTTCAATACTACAAAGAACTTTGCTTTTCTTGGAATAACAAGAAATGTATTTTGTTATTTGCAGAAAACACTTCTGTATGACGTTTAAAAAGTAAGACTTCAATAAAGTTACTCAATGCTTCTTTGAAAAGCTTACTTTCACAAAAAACAATTATATATTTTTTCCTGAAACTTACAAACATTTTTATTTTTTTTCACACATAATTCCTGTTAAATGCAACTACCTCATAGAAGCAAAACTACTTTTAAAGAGCAGTGAATCCACTACTTTGGAATGCTGCAGATCTGATGCAGTGAACAGTAAATATTATGCTCCTAATACTCAACGGGCATCTTTACCAAGTATTACCATTTTCCCACTCTGTATATATATTGCTGCAGAAACACACATTAGTTTTAGTGACTCAGACTCTTAGTATTTAACTTCCCTTCATTCATATGTACCATTCTGAATGGTTAGCACGGATGACTCTCAGCCGTGAGTCGTGGGATCGAATCCTGTCTGGGCCCTTGTTGTGTACCTTGCCACATACCTTTTTAGCTTCAAATCTAAATTACAGTAATCAGATTCATGCAAAGCATTTAGTCCTATTGGTTAATCTGTCACCAATGAAGCCTACATACACATTGGGCTGCAGAGAAAATGTTGAGTATCAGGGCATAGAGTGTGCAATTTGCTAGATCTCAAAAGAAAAAACCTTGTTGTTGAAATAAATGCAGGTCACAAGACCACTGTGCCATCTTCTGACAATTTCTGTGCAATTTTCATACCCATCTGTGTTTTTAATATTTAATATTTTTAAAACATAGTAAAAGGATCAATGGTTTCACTCTTTGGCCCACAGGAAGATCAAAAGCGGAAATCTTTAAAGTTTTTCTATGTTATTGAATCATGATATTGTTTGACACTGATGACATAAAGTGATATTCTTTGATATTGATCTACACAGACAAGCACAAGGCAAACTGCCCTTTTCTCCAGGATGATGCACAATCACCACTTTGTGAAAATGACAGGCAGTCTTGGGTCAAACACCTCTGTTTCCCATCCTCCGCTGTGTCTCTATTACAGTCTGTTGACTCTTTGGCTGACTTATTGACCACATCTCGTTCTCGTTACGACACACAGGAGTACTTGGCTGTGATTGATACCAACGGCTGCACGAAAACGCCTCTGCCACCCCTCCAAATCCTATCTGCTGTTTTAAAGCCATGAGTGGTTTTCATTAATGGTCTCTCCTGTTTATGACACCATAATTAGAGTTGAGGAAAGGCACCCTAACTATATCATGGCTCCACTGTCCTAAGAAAGTCAATAATACAAGCCCAACAACTCTTCACACAAGTGAGCACTCTGGAAAATCTATACGCTTCTACGTCTTTATGATGCTGTTTTAGAATAAGGCCCCTGATTTGTTAGGGTTTAGTCCTCCTCTTTTAACTAATCCCACAGAATTGATTGGGAACACCAACAATGTCATTTAGCTTCAAGCAGCTCGCGACACAAATAAATGTTGCTGATGTTTCCTCTATTTGCAGCCGGTGTAAAACGCTCTGAGGCTCACGGCCATTCAGCTGCTTTTTAATTTGTTTTGTGCTTTAGCTCATGTACATGCAGTGTCTTTTGTAACCAGGCTGACCGCTACACATGGGTTATTTTTGTGGAGCAGGTCATGGAGAATACTATATTAGATTGCTTGTGTTTGTGCTCCATTGGATATTTTCCATGTACCTGTCATGCAGAGTCAGGCTGTTGCAAGAGAAAAAATAATTCTTTGAACACAAATAAATACACACTTTTTTTTTTAAATTAACCCCTTATGATTCGGGTCATTTTGGCTAAATCACATGTGATGTGGCATCTCAAAATTAGAATTATTGCTGTTTTTGAACCCTTTGCAGTATAAATACATGTTTGGGCTTTTTGTAAAGGTAACACCCTCTAGTTTTACCCAGAGCAGTCAGAATCACTGTAAGTATGACTGGTAAAAAGTTATGCACTTTATAACTCACAGAATTTTTTATTTTTTTTTATTCCTCGCCTCAGTTTTTTGTGAAAATATAAGTGCAGATAGCTACAATGGGTAGTTGGGAACTGAAACACACTATGTGGCAACAGAATAACTTGTTGACTACTCAGATTTCAAATTCGAAAAGTATATCTGTAAAAATAATTTCTTTACATAATTTTTTCTTTGGGTATGTCCAGGCGCTTTAGAGGGTCCTATGCTTTATCCAAACCTGTCCAAATTGGAAACATTTGGGAACTTATTGGAAAAGTGCAATGACTTGAATGTTTCAACCCATTTACTGCAGTGTCTACCAGTCTAACTCTGATCTACTTTAGTTTTTATTACTATTTTATATTTACATTTATTTTATATTTATAGCCTAATTTTACATTGTTATCTAAATTATCAGAATATCTAAATTTTTTATCCAATTTTTGTCTATTTTTCATCTAAATTATATAAATATTACATTTTTTACCTGAATTTTATCTAAAATTACTATATGGACAGAATGGGAGCAATCTTTCTAGGAATTATAGATGTTAGACATGCAGGAGCCCGTCACAGGTAGGAAAAATAAACACTTGATGTTTTTGCTTTTCTGTAAAAAGCACTTTAGAGTCAGTGTTGTGGTTGTTGTGTGTTAAAATAGTTTATATCATTGAAAAAACGAGGCTCTGAGCTTTTATTTGATTAATAGGTTGTTGGGGTGCATGACGTAGGGGAATGCATGCAAGGCTGTATTGCTGTGGAAACATACTTATGTTCCAGTACCGGCACGTAGGAGTCATAAGGGGTTAAAGCAGCAATAAAGCAAGACTGGAGATTACAGGTTCTTCTAAAAGAATATGAAATGTTTTGCGCATCACTTTCATTTAAGTTGTTGCTCTGTCTTAACTGATGAATGTCTGTCAGGAAAATAAATAAATATATATATATATTTATTATGACTACTGATGGGTGAAGTGAAAACCACTCATCTTTTTATCATGACATACGGCAGATATCTGAATTGCTTAAGCAGCAACCAACTGTTTGATGATCAATTTTTATGTCTCAGGAGCAAAACTGCGGGGATTGTGGCATGTCCCCAGTCTACGGTGGCCAGTATCTTGCAAAAATAGTCAAAGGAAGGAAGAGAGGTGAACTGACTAAGGCCCGATGTTCCATGGAGTGACGTTAGGCTGGCCCTTGTGGTCTGATCCAGTTGAGGAGCAACAATGTTAGAAATTGCGAAATAAATTATTGCTGGTTCTGACAGAAAGGGGCAGAAAGGTGCACAGAATATGCATCGTCCAACCACCAAACATGCCGTTGTGAGCATCAAGAGTGAACTTGAATAGAAGAAGGTGGTCGGGTATCAGTGATGGTTCTTGCATGGGTGATGTCTTAGGAGAGTTCCTCCTTCTGCTGCCACCAACCAATCAAAAGACACAAAATTAGGTAAATTCTCACATAAACTCTATGATGTTCTTTCCAGCTGCTAGAGAAAACGTTCTTCAAGTAAAGTTGCAACTTCTTTCAGACAACAGAAGGATGGGGAGGACTGAACCTGAACAATTCAACTTTGTCCATTACAGAAAGCTGAGCTTTATTAAAAGATTTTAGTGTTTCTATACATTTTATTCTCTGTATCTATGCTCAATATCACAGTCACAGCACAACAATGGAAGCAGTGTTAATGAGGCCAGGAAAACATGTTGTGCTGACAGCAGTCTAATGACTTCCATGACAGTATACAGACACTGGTGTAATCACAACTAAATGTCAGACACCATAAGGCATGGTGCATAATGGCTCCAAATTGATAACTCTCGCTTGCTTTAATTATGAAATGCAAATTTTGCTTGAAAGGTATTGATCAGAGTTTAAAGAAAGAGGTGGCTATTAAAGAGAAAAGCAAAGAGACGACCCCGGAGTCACGACAGACTGAAGCGGTGTGCAGGGAAGGTTTCATTTTGTGATACAATGGATGAGGTGCTATTCTCTAGATAGGTCTGTTGCTGTAAATTGCACAAGATTGATTAATCAGAAGGTTCAGATTAATGTCAGTTATGATCACAACTGCCCACCAGCAGCCTTCAGCCATTAATCAAAGCAGTCAGTCAGGGACTTGTGAAGTCGTGTTCAGGGTAACCAAATCCCCTAAGGTAAGCTGCGTCACTCACTTTGCCAAGCAGGAGATGAGTCGGTTTGGGCGGCAGGACAGTGGAAAGTTATCTATCATGAATAAACTAGGCCTTTGAGAGCAGAACGATGGGCCCTGCCGTCCATAAAGCTGAGTAGGACTGCAGGATGGGGGCTTCTCCCTCAGGAGACCCCGCGTCCTTGGAGATTACGTTTTCTTTGCCCGGGATCCAACATGTGTCACTGTAAACATAAACCAGACTTACCTCACATCAGTTCACCCTTGACTGGAAACCTAATCGCCGTGACTGAATGAACCTGTGTCATAATTAAATCATCACTGCTTCGCTTTTTACCGTGCCTGCAACCCTAACCGCAGCAGGAGAGGGAGTCGGGGAACATGGCACTGCCGGTCTGCGATGACAGCATGACCAAGAGCTCAGCGTTTCCCTGAATGGCCTGGCAAAATAGGAGTCGGTGGGGAGCCAACCACCCGCCTAACACCCACTTAGACCTTATCTGGATATCTGCACTATCGCTCCCTTAGTTACTCCTGCATTGTCCTTACTTACTGCGCTCCTTTTTACAAAGATTCTTCATTACCTTTGAGAGGAGGAGAAGTAATGTAGTTATTAATCTGCAGATAACCTGCATAACTTTTAATTGTAGGAAAAGAGCCAAGCTCCCCTGCATTACAGAGTTCTTTTTCTCTTTTTATATTGATTGGTTCCTATTACTGCTACTTTTTAACCATTTGTGTGTAAAGAGTCATTTCCAAACTACCCTGAAAGAATTATATATTATACCAAGGGAATATTGTTAAAAGTCAGCATAGATGGACACAGTCTAAAAGAAATATTTTAGTAATACTTTAAACTTTAAATTTAGCATATACATATAGATTTAGAAGGCTTTCTCTCTGCTATGGCTACAAAAATACAATAAACATGTGACACCATTACAAAGTTTGCACTGATTATTGGTTCAGTTGATATATTGTGCAAGTATTTGCCCGTTCTTAAATATCAGCTGTTGGTCAATACATTTTAATATAAGAGGATAATCAAATGTGTTCTGCTTAAATAATAATAAGCAATCTTAGTTATCAACTAAGACCACAAAGCAGATAGCCCCAATGCAATCATATGTACTGGGGAATCTCTCTTAGGAGACTGAGTATGAGGTGGAACAGATCAAGAAATACAATTTGTTTTAGTCACGAAAAAAAATATCCATCACCTTATCTGTAGAGTAAAATTAAATAGACAAAGGCTACAACTTCAGCTGGCTTATTTCACCATATTAGATCACCGTACTCAAAACAATGACGAAAATGCTAATTTAAAGGTTGACAGCAAAAGCAAAAGTAATGTGTTTAAAACATTACTGGCTACCACAGTTTTTAAATATTAGCATCAGTCCAATGTTGTGGACCACAGCCCATATATCATAGTTTAGGATCGGACTATCATTTAACAGATTTAGAAAACTTTCATGCATAAATAAATTCTCTGGACTGCAGCTTTTTCTGCTGTTTTTTTCTGCTGCGTTCTTCTTTATTTTACTGATTTAATCCCATGTTTCTTTGCTTCCTGCACAGGTTTTACGATCAATTTATAATGATGTCATTCAAACAGTTGATTAATTGCATCAATGCAAAACTTATTTTATAACTTTAACTTAACTTTTATTATAACAAACATGAATTTTATTATGATTATTATCCAGGTGTGTCTGGATTCCTCCCATGCAACCAAATATGTAACATCTTGTTACCATTCATTTCCATTGTACCAAAGCTTCACTGATACTAAAATAACCATTTAGCAAACCTGCACTTTTGAACTGACATTCATAAACTTGAACAATAACCTGTTTTATAGCAGCTGTTGTTATCAAGCTGTACTTTTTCTTAAAAAAAAAGTTCCTGATATCTGTGCATGCAAGAAATCTTCTCATGCATATACACACCCAGGGTCCCCAGCACCATCACATAGGGTGGCAGTCTGCTGAAGCGTTTCTTCTTCAGGGGGCTCAGGCAGGCTGAATGCATGTTATTTTAAGCAACTGCTGCCTCTCTGTGGGATTTTGGTACTGCAACTTTCTTCAGAAAGCCCCCCCCCCCCCCCTTCCATTTAAATGTAACATTCTGACTTCTGGCATTTAAAAAAAACTTCCAAAATTAAGCTGAGAGCAGCCACCCTTGGTTCATTACCATTAGTTCCCTCAGGTGGCTTCATTTCGTAAGATATGGCATAATCTAAAATTCTAAATCTCAAACAATAAGTGCTCCAGCTACATTCATGGAGTCCCCTCTCCTCTACATGAGCTTAATCCACACCAGCATGCTGTACTGCATGTGTAATGACTCTGTACCTATCAGAGTTCATCCTCTTCAACAGAGGATATTAAAGAGGGCAGCAACAAAGGCCAGACTTTAGTTTGACCTCCGGCTGCCCTCTTCTGCGGTGAAGGTACCTCAGAGAAGCAGGCTGGTGGTTTGGGCAGTTGGTGATAAATGGCTGTATTTGGTGGGCAGATTGTTACAGTTCCACACTAATTGAAGGGTCAACACAAAGAGCAAATGTGGTAATTGAGTCACTTGACTGTGGCTGTGGAGATTACCACTTCTTCTCTGACCCTGTAGTCTGCCCCAGAGTATAATATAAAAGTACTTTCTCATTTTCGTTTTTATTGTGCAGTTTAATAGTTCTCTTTACTGTATATTTAGTTGTTTACTGGACACTAAATGCTCCGTAGTTTTCATTAGTGCAACTCTTTAAAAGTAATGTGATTATGTTAAGAAGGGATTTTATACAGACTCACAACAACACGAGTTCATTTTGGCTTGAGACTGACTTTTTATGTACCGTTAAGCATTAACACATTTGCTTATCTTCAGAAAAACTTCACAGTTAGGATCTTTGATTGAACTGTTTTTCCATTTATATATTACTCCCTTCCATAAGTTCTTCTAAGCAAGTCCTGACACTTTTCCTACAGACCAATTCTATTCCATATCTGAATAACTTTGAGTGTTGTTTCAGTCGAGTATGCTGTATTAGGAGACCCTTTTTAGAATCTGAGGGCTTAGAATCTGTCATGAGAATCTGATTGGATGATAACCTTGAGGAAAAACAACTGATTACAAAATTGTAATATAGAAACACACTACTAATTATAAAAATAGTATCTCACTTGTCACAACATCAACAATTTTAACTATTTAAATTTAATATTACTTAATAGATTTGAATAATGAAACACTGCTGAGTAAACTGTGCCTTGTATTCATAGCGATTTTAATATCAGCAGTAGATATTGTGAAATTCAAAGCTGATAAACTAAATCTGTAAAGTATTAAGATGAAAAGTAATTACGTTACCAAAACACCAAACACAAAGGAGTGCATTTTTTAATCGATCTATATAGTAGGGGACTACCTCAATAAATTTATTATAAACACTGAATAAGTGTTGTAGAACTACTGAGGGTACCATTAAACATATGTAATTACCTTTAAAGAATAGATACTATTGTGTCCTGTTTATCCCCAGCATAATTTTCCTATACACATCGGAAACTACAGCATACACAATTTAATTGGCAGAGAGAGAGAGAGAGATGTGCTATGTACGTGCTATTTTTCAAAGAGGGTCATTTGTCAAAATTAAGTACTTTTGGAAAATAAAAAACTTTAAACAGGCATTAACATACTTTATGCCGATTATCTTTACTATGCCCACTGGTGTTACCTTTTCATAATATTCAGTGAAAAATGACTATATACTGCACTTGTGCCAACAGCATTTTCTCAATCCTCATCCATACAATGCTATGCATATTCTCTGTCTACACTAAGGATGATCCAATCACCTCAACATGCAAAATACTTGAAGTGGCTCCAGACAGCAGAGATCAGCACTGCACTGGTAAGAGAACCCTCTCAAAAACTGAATTTTTCCATTTTAAGGATGTGAAGGAAATAGGCAAATATCCTTTTGATTATATGTACACAGCTTTTTGCATGTAGCAATAAGTAAGAGAAGATATTGCAACTTTCCAAATACAACTAGATAAAACACTTTCTCTTGTCATCAGACAGGTTTTTAACCCCAATTAAATATGATGCAAAACTCTAAAGCCTGAGTACAGCTTAAAAAAAGCTCCTGCCTAGGCTTTTATAAAAATTCAGGAAATAACTAAGTTATCTTATTTGTCTCTGTATAAAAATTAGCTGTACAGTTAGGTCATAACTGTTTATCTTTGCTGATGTTTTTTTTGTAAGACTTGAAAAAAAAAAAAAACGCCTCAAAATAAATACATTTGTGGATGGAAAGCTCTTTTTACAGAATCTTTAGTTAAGCCGGGCGTACACTGTGCTATTTTTGACAGTTTTTGAGCCGATTTGTCACTCGTGCGACTTTTGTCTGGATCGTGCCGACTTTTGGCTTAATCGTGCGTGTTGCATCGTGTAGTGTACATTGGGTAACGACAGGCAATTTACACCCCACAACCAGCTACCGATCGGTCGCAAGAAAATCAAAACCTGTTTGAAATCCTAGTCACCCCTCGTGAATGACTCGCACTGTGGAAGCAATGCTACGAGCTATTTCTCATACTGCGCATGCGTGTCACCATCGTTACTGCCGTGGCCTTTTGGTTTTTGGTGTTTCCACACAAAAAACGGCACAGATTGCCAGGGCAGCGCGTTTGTCTTTTGAGCGCATCCTCGCAATTCTCAGGTGCGCATCTTAACTCCAGTGTTTTTCTTCTGCTTCCGGGTCTGTCGTGTCGTGAAGTGAGAGCAGTCAGGTCGCATCCGAACAGCGGTTCGTACAGTGTGAGCACATGAGGTGTGAGCTGTGAACTTTTAACCCCTGCAATTCACTCATACAGTATGAGCCGGAGCTGAAGGCCCGTGACTGAAAAATCGCACAGTGTACGCCCGGCTTTAAATATCTGGATCTAGGTTGCTATTGATGTATATGTTTGAAATATGTAACAAGTTCTTTGTATATCCAATTGTTTTAAATTTTGTTGCCACAATGACATTTTTTTTTTTTTTTTTTTTTTTTGCAATCAAACTATCATTTTTCACAAACTCAACCCCTCCCGCGTTATCTCCTGTGTTTGGTTTGAAATAGAGTCCATGCCAGACATTTCTAGCATGTTTGTGTCGAGATATTTTGTCCGAGCCTCAATCTTTTGTGGGGGAGACAGTTCCTGTGGTTTTGGACAGAGTTTAATGGATCTGTTGGCCTTTGCATTTGCTTCACTCCCGAAACATGTGCTCAGCTGAGACTTGTGCAGAAGAACACCATCCATTTACACCTAATGGCTGTTGCCTTTTTGATGTGTTGAGTTGTGAACAACAAGAGTGCATTTTTGTCGGCGTGCGTGCGTGTGTGGTTTGTGTGTGAAAAGCTACAAGGACAAATGCATTCTGCGTTTAATGAGTGTGGGCCAAAGGGAACCCGGGTAGTTAAAACTGAGAGTTGGCGAGACTATTTTGTCCCTTGTTACCTGACTCTTCTGTTGCACCTTTAAACTACAACACGCCACTAAACTACTCTGATGGTCTCACAGGACAGATGTGTATGCAGCCTCGCTGTGCGAATAGAATTGATGGACCACATTAAACTCTGAGCTTTATCCTGTTTAAATGCTTTTGCACTTTAAATCTTTTCTTCTGCAGCACGGTAGAAAAAGCACACACTGTGGAAGATTTATCAAAGGGACTGATGGATTGTCATCCGAACAGTATATGTGTTTGAACTGCATGAGCAAAGATGAATTTTCTTTGTTTATGATGAAACGTCTCCCAAATGGCTGCCTGAATGTCGGCTGTTTTCCTCAGAATCTCTTTACTCTTCACTGAGATGTGATTAGTTTAATGCACAGAAATATGGATGTTGTAATTACCATTTGCAAAAACAAGACACTGGCTTCATTGATATGCTGCCGCTGATAAGACAAGAGCCTGGCAGCGAGACAATGGCTAGGGCCACAAGGGGCTCGCCAGCACCAGGGACACAGCACTGTCCTGCCTTCTCCATCAATGCAGGGGACCAACAAAAGCTGCCCGTCATTCAATGCACACAGGCGTTTTTAATTAATTTTCAGTCGGCTCTCCTCAAAGTGCTTATGTGGGGATGTTGACCCCGAGATCTGAATGTAGATCCTCAGCTCTGGCTGTCAGAAGGTCAGCCGTATGGACTCCCTGAGCAGGAGCCCTGTTTTCTATAGTCATGGACTCAGGAGGCTGTTATCATTATCCTGACAAGAAGGTCAGCAAAGAAAATGGCAATGGTGTTTTACAAGAGCATGCCGTACACAGTAAACAGCACCAGCTAACTACTTCATATCAAGGTTATGTGGAAAATCTATCCAATGGTATATTGTGAAAAGATTCAACAGCATGTCCTACATTAACTTCTTTGATGCACTATGAAGTTTGAAAAGGTGAGCACTCAATAAGATTTCTAAACCATGCTACCCCTTTAGGATATAAAAAGTTATACAACTAATGGACATTCCTTTGTGATTTTTACAATAATAAACCATTCAGTTGTGCAAATATAACAACCAAAGCCTGTGTATGTAGATTACTCCAAAACAGTCATGCCACCGTTAATCAGTCAGTTGTGAATCCAGACTTTGAATAGGCCACTCCATAACCTGGGCTGCGCTTGCTGATGTGCTTTGGGACATTGTCCTGCTGGATAACCCAAGCGACTCTGAGCTTAAGGTTGTGAATGCGCTAGTAGAGCGGCAAGCATAGTTTTAGTCATAACAAGCCATTCAAGTGTCCTGACCATCACACCACTACTACCATGTGTGACTATTGATAAGATGTTCTTTTCTGAAATGCTGTGTTAGTTTTACATCAGCTGTGATTGGAGCAACATTGCTTACACAAACTTTTGCCTTGGTAAGTCATTGATGTTCTCTTGGACTCCATTCCTTTAATTGTCTGAAATATTTGTGTAAAAATATTTTATAACCACACAACCTGTTGTCAGATTTGCATTAGATGATGTATCATACATTATAAAGGTCTACGAGTACTCATCCTAAAGTCGGCAGGAGATCACTGTCTTTACCAATAACCTTCCCATTTGAAACACAAACTGGAAAACAGAACATGTTTCACAAATCCTTTCAAAGTTTACAAAAGCAATGCAGTGCAAAAAGTTGTTTCATTGCAGTTCAGGCTAAAACATAATAATAATAATTGTATTGTCACACTACCTAAAATTTATGTTGTTTTGTTACGCTTGCTACCCTTTTGGTTGCCATCGGATTGTCTGATGCAAATGTAATCCTGGTTTAAAGATAGCATTGTTAAGACTTGAGTTACTTTAACATGTCATAAGTTCACTGGCTAACTATTAGCATAAACACACTTCACTACAAGTGAAATATTTACTAATCATACCCGCTTAGAAAACCCCACTCCAAAAAAAAAAAAAAAGTACCCATCCCTTTAAGTGCCATTCTAGCACTCTAATACAAGAGACTAAATCGGGTCAGCCAGAGGATAAGCTGGAAAGAAGGTCATCAATGTTGTCTTAAAGCTGTTCTTGTTGGATTACTACACAGCAGTGGTCACAAATACTTTGTAAGTGTATGGGCCTGTATGTCTCCAAATTGCACCCCCTGTTGAGCTTTCTGATCTGCTGCGGCTTTGGTGGATAAAAGGAAGTGGGATTTGTGATATTTGTTGAACGTTCCAACTGTGTCCAGGTGGGGCTTTTTAAATAAGTGCCCCGGGTTTGTTCTCTGGTTTATCTCCGTGTTAACCCTCTTTTGTCTCTGTAGGGGACCATTTTTTGTCTGATTAGCAAATGTTAGAAACGAAGGTCAGGTGGTAGCGGGAGTTCTCTCTTCAAAGCCACGTCATCATGTAAAATGCTCTTTTTTCACCTTTCCATGGCAAGATTAAACTGTTGACCACATGACTGACTTTAATCTCTCTTTTGACCAGATTAAAATTATGGTGAGGTGAAATCTTTTTTGCTTTTATTCAAAATGTACTTCTCATCTCCAGATATCTCTACACTAAATCAAACTCAAATACATTAGCTCCAGATGAATATTTTGGCATACATTTAATCCTGTCTCTAATTTAAAAACAAAATATCATTGTAATTTTGTCTGATTAGCTTTTTGAATCTTTGCTCCGGTGGCAGCGTAAGATGTCCTCTGGTCTCTAAAACCTTTAGATCTAATGGTAGACCAGTTTGCTCACAATTAATAGAGCCCCCCACGAGACCAAGAGCCTATAGACTCATGGAAAATACTGAAGCACCCCTTCAGGCAGCCAGCTAGATGTGTCTTTCTTCCCCGTCACTCACATTTGCCGTAATGGCACGAGAGCCTCGCCGGCTATTCCCCAACGTGGTGCGTATGCATGAGTGTGTGTGAGAGCCCATTGCCCCAAGCATGTCTCATTTAAATGTGCTGTCACTCCTTGCTTCCTGGCATCTATTAACATCCACCATTATCATGCTAATCTACATTATATGATTACATAAAGTAATGCATGCACACTTCTGCGCTCGGAGAGGCTATTGCTGAGCATTTTAGAAAAAACATGATTTTTGAATATATTTTTCTGTTTTACTTACTTAATTTGTATTTTTTATTACTTTGTTTGTACATTCCCCCATCACAGGTGTCAGTAGTATCTCTACCTGGTGAGAAAATCACAAGTTGAGCCATGCTGCATTGCTCATGTGGAGAAGACTTTCCCGGCAATTCTCTTTAGCTCCATATTGGAAGTGGCAAAAATGTTTTTTGTGCTGAAAGAGGAGGGCAAGAGATGAGCTCTTTTCCTCATTTATTCACAGCTAGTGGACTAATTAGGAATGCAGAAGGCTGTTAAATTAAAACTGAATTGCACTTATTAACATTTTAACTACCAACCCCACCCTCTTTAGACACTAAACAAGGACAGTTTCAGCTCTAATATGCCTAGAGAATCCCGCTGAGGCAACTCTTTATGCAACTCTGAAACAAAAGACCCTCCTTAAAGTAAAATCTCCCTTTTGTTTAAACAACCGAGCACTTAACATTCGGCGTTATACGCCAAGGCGTCTATCCATGCTGTCAGGAGACACACCACCAGAGCTTCTCAAACTCTCTACTTAATGGAACGCTATTTGTGGTCAGATTGGATTGGTAATGGTGGTCCCTTCGAGAGCAACTCTCCAAATTAAATAGCATGGATTCACATCTGTCAGACGAAACCAGGAGGCTCTTTGTAATCAATGACCCAAACCAAGTAAGGCTCCATCGAGGGGCACCTTTGCTATGATGGCAGCGAGCATAGGAAGCCACCCGGGATGGAGGCAACTCACCTGCCCTAACAGAAACAAACAAGAACTGGAGGAAGGTGTACCAGCAGGGTTAATGTACATTTATAGAATGGGTCAAACTACTTCAGCCATTCGCTGATTTATAATGCAGGAGAGCAATGTGACTAAACTGTAAAGGGAATTCTTGTTTTTCTGTGCAAACATTGCCGTCGGTGTTGTGTTAGAACGTCGAACCCCATTAATTTTATCACTCCCCCTCTCTTGTTTCTCTACGTCTCTAAATTTTGTTTGGAGGAGAGACTAGCGAGACCTCCCGCTGTTGTGGAGAATTTCCTCTCGTTGTTAATTTTCCCCGCTCCATATGGCGCCGCAGACACTTCACCTGCAGGCTGTAGCAGGCTGTAGCAGGCCGCGTGGCAGCCAGAAGACATCCTCGGGCTCAGGCTGTCATTTACGCAGGCCCATGCATCTGTCTAAGCAGAAGAGAGCACAGCAGAATAGAGAGAGCTCTTGCCTTCACCTTGCAGCCTGGACGCTTCTCATCCGGTTTAATTAGATTACTAAATATCCTTTCACGGCCTGACACGATGAAATCAACAGACAACCGTGATTTTTTAAAATCCATTTATTAGAGGTTCTTACAAAATGGCACTGCCAGATTTTCCTGATGTGTTTGTGTCATATCTGCTACATTAGGCGTTTTAAGTCATGTGGTTATCAGATGTTATGGATTCTAAAAACAAACATTAACCCAATACTTCAATGCATTTTCCTACATTGTGAAAGTTTGTGGATCGAGTGTACTGGTATTAATGTGTACTAAAGTTATTACTTTACTTAAAGTTCTTTTCATGAGACAGTCATGACTAATATAACCCAGTTAATTAATCTATCTATCTATCTATCTATCTATCTATCTATCTATCTATCTATCTATCTATCTGTCTGTCTGTCTGTCTGTCTGTCTGTCTGTCTGTCTGTCTGTCTGTCTGTCTGTCCGTCCGTCCGTCCGTCCGTCCGTCCGTCCGTCCGTCCATCAGAATGTGCCACCAGGTGATGACTGTGACGAAGAGTTTGTCTGCCAGCCTGTGTGAGCATGTGTGTGATTTCAGAGGACTTGGAGAGTGCCTATGGCAGATCTGCAGAAGAGAGGGTTTCATCCTGGTTTGTCATTGATTAGAGAAGGGTCTTTAATTCCTTCCCACCCCATGTTGTGATTCATTTGCATTTTGTGTCAGGAGGTAATGGAGTTTTGCTCCAAAGGTTTGCTCTGAAAAATCTTGAAGATGTGGCCTAATGTGTATGCAGCCGCCAGCAAAGAGCTTTCTGATTGATTAAGTCTGTTGCGTTGGCTCATTTTTTTTCCCCTCCTTTCTTTCTCGTATTTGATTAGACCATATTATTCTCAACTGCTGGAGTGAAAATAGAAAGGAGACTTAAAAATAAATGTCAGGATGATTATTAGACAAGCTTGTAAAATATAACATTTCTTAAGAGCCATGCAGCTTGCATGCCAATGGTAGTTTTGAAGCCAGTCTGTGGCAGTCTTTGACATGGATGGTGTCTGCTTCCTCATAGCTCACTGTAAGCAATTGAGGTTATGTCGCTTCAATAAATAAGGGACACTATCTGGCGGTGAAGACCAAACCAGCCCAAACAGGAATAACAATCTAAACTAATTGGATATCTTCTTTTACTAAATTTCCAGATAGTATCATACAAGTAAATAAAATTAACCATTAGATTTGAGCATTTTTAATATTATTTATATCAATAACAAATTGATACATCAGTACAAAAACATAATAAATTGATAAACCATAGTTATGGGTATGTAGCATTTTGTTTAAATGTAAGAAAATAAAGTTGCCAGAGCCAGAACCTAATCTATTAAAGGCTTCTACGTTTTTGTAAACTTATGTACCGCAGTGTTTGTAAAAGATTGTTCAATACCTACATAAATTGTGATCCTGTGGCTGCCATCTGTAGTTATTTATTAGGAATCTAATATTATCCTGTCAGAGGTGAGATTTTAAGTAAAGAAATGTGTTGTTGGATTTGGATTGGTTGCATTTTTGAATCTGGGGGGGTTATTGTTTTTAATAAAGTTGGAAAAAACTGGCGGTAATAAAAATTTGATTGGGATATGTCATGTTTAGGGTCTGGATTAAATCTGATTGCCAGAGGTCAAAAGGCTATTTCGTAACTCCACAAAAGATAAGCAGGGAGCTGATGCAGAGTCCTGCAGATTCCATCCTACCTGTTTGAAAGTCATCTGGGCATCAATAAGGGCTAAAGAAGAAAGATGTGTGCCTTTCCTCCCTACATTTCCTCCTGGCCTGCTCTATTCATACAGAAATACAAATATCTTTCTATTACAGGAGCAATGATTTTCAACAAAAAATACTTAAGGAATTCACTGAACTCCAATATCTAAAACAACTGGCATTCACATTTACCTATTTATTCATGGAATTGAATTTCTATCATATTAAAGTGCGGCATCAGCACTCAATCACTTATTGTGAGATGTGACTCATTCAACTGATAAATATGTAAATCGAAAATGTTTATAGTTGATAGCCAGCAATAATCTCATTTAGAGGACTTAAGACAAATTGGATGAGAAAGTGCAGCTCATAACAGTTAGGAATGAGTAAATTCATGTCTGAATTAAAAAGAAAATGAACAGGGGACAGCGCTTCTCTTTTTTTCATTATTACAAATGTTAATGAAAAAATGTTATTGACTTGAACAAATGGACAATACACCTGGAAATGTATATTAAAACCTCTCTTTCCAATTTCTCTCTCTGTGTAGTTTGCAATTATAGTTATTTCGGCAGCAGTAGGGGAATTAATTTTCCATGCAGACTGATAACACGAGCGGGGTAAGGAGAATGGATATTGTGCTGGATGGGGGGTCTCTGGGTATTTACAAGGTGTGGAGGGAGCAAAGCTTTATTTAATTGAGAGGATGAATCAATAACAGCTGCAGCGCTTTTGTCGGACAAGGCCTCATGAAATGAGAAAGTGATTTAACATGGACAATCTGCAGCCGCATGGACGGTTGATTGAAAATGTTTGCATTCTCTACCATCTTGAGTGGTTTAATGCAGGTGGAGAGCATCAAAAACTTTTTAAAAACCCATAAAGACCAGCACTTTGTATTAATGTTTTTTAATTATGAATGAAGAGGGACAGGTTTGTCTCTCGATGCCAACGAGATCGCTTGTGGCTTCTTTGTTGCTCGTCGCCTTTTTGAAATGCGTGAATATTTTTAAATAAAGAATGAATAGTTTCAACATGTCCTTCCTAATTTGAAGTGATCCATTTTGGTGAACCTATTACCAAAACTCATCTGTTAATGTCTTCAATACTTGTGTCCTTGTAAGGGTTTTAAAAGTGTTTTTCCTTTCCTTATTCTAACTTTGAATAAACTCTTCCGCTGTAAAAAAAAAAAAAAAAAAAAAAAAAAAGCTCTCAAACATCTCTCAGTTCTGTTCCCTTTGTTGCCACTGGATTTTTGGTAAAATGTTTTCTCAGATCTCACGTATGCATGATTGCTCCCATGCCATCACTGAAATCCTTTCTAGAAAGCAGAAGAAGAAGGAAAAAAAATCAATCTTTAAGGTAAATTAGCCTCCCCTTGCACACTGGCAGGCATCCCAGTATGTAAATTCATGTGCTAATTCACAACATGATTTCATCTGAACTTACTAGCAAATGAGGTTTTAATTGAAAACAAGCTCTTCGGCAGAGTCCCTCGTAGAAGACGTGCGACAAGAGTGAATGACACTTTTCGCAGATTGTTTTTAAGACACAAAAATCACTTGTTTCCCTGCATTCTTTTAAGTCATTTACAGAACTGCTCTATGTATCTCGATGTTTGCCCACTTTCTCCTGCTCCTTGTCCGTGCATGGAGGGCTGGCTATTAGCATTTGTATATTTTCATTATGCTAATGGTGTTAGCATATGCCCACAGATTGCCACTGCTGGTGCAGCCATTCTGTGTTGCGAAACATAAAGTGGCCGAGTGGGTCATTTTGATTATGACACACTAATTACATATTGCCCTCACCCCCCCCCACCCCAACAAAAAAAGAAAGGGAACTCAAAGCAACCCATAGTCTTTAATGATAAGCTTTTATGAGTTGGTTGAAATAAAATAACAGGAAAAAAATCTCTACCTATGGCCCTGACGGCTATCCAGTGTGCATGCTTCACTGCTTCCCTTTAAACTTCCTAAATTGTGTTTCACAATAAATAGATGCCCAAGCCTTTAACTGCCAGTATTAAATTAGATACCATTAGATGTAATAGAAAATTCTCCCCCTGTAATATTTTCATAAGAGTTTGAAGCATTTGATTAATCTGACCACATTTTATTGCATTAATGATTTTTTTTTCTTCCTTCCACACTGCTGTAAAGACATTGCATACAGGCTAATGCTGTTTTTTTTTTCTTCCCCTCTCTCCCTTTCCCCTCGCTGCTCGCTCTCATTCATCCTCACCCGTTATTGCAATGCATTGTTGATGAGGTGAGTCGGCGTCTTATGTGCTTTCACTCCTAAAGTCATTCCTAATGGAGTGGAAACCTTATATTTTGTTTCCTAATGAAGCACAGGAGTGGCAGACAGCTCCGCTTGGGCTGTCCTATGGCTGCCTGCAGGTTGAAGCCACCAGGCCGAGCCAAGCAGCTCCGAGGGAGCCAGCAGGAGATGCCAGGCTGGGCCAACAGACATCCTATGCATCAGCTTACACTTATACAGGCAACAAAAAGAGTGTGAAGAAAAACCTATGAGAAATAAATAACTTTCTGAGTGGGAGATGGATTTATATCTCTAGAGTTTTCTCAACTGCAAGTAAAATTCTGCTCTCATATTTTTACTTATATGCAAGTATTACAGATAGCTTGATTACAGAAAGCTGCGTGCCTACTAGAACTAGGCTGATGTTAGATTCTCATGTTGTGATAGCCTTGAGTAAAATACCACAAAATAAAACACACAAAAATTAACATGATCCAATTGCTTTTATTTAAAACACAAGGGCAATGATTGACTCTTTGGTTGGCAACTTATCTGACCTATTATAAAAGTTAGGATGTTATCTATATCATTTAGTTATGTACAAAACAACAATATATTTTTGCCATTGGGCTCTTCATAGAGTAGTAAAGCAAATATAGCTAGCAATTGTTATCTGGTTACTTTGATTCTTTTTGTGTGGTCCCTACACACTCGGAAATTAAACTGCACAATTGTACTTTTAAGGGTACAATGTCTTGTCACTGGGGTGGTACCCTAAAATATACCATTAACTGTAGGTACCTATTTGTGCCAATGCAGTGCAATCTGGACACCCAATCTTTATTGACTTGGTATGATTGTCACATAATTTGACCACAATGTAGCAAACAGTCACCCATTTGTTTATTTGTTTGATTAAAAATGTAAAAATAAAGTAAAAAAACGAGTTAACGATAAAACTATGAAGTCCGTTGACATAAATCTAGCTTTGTTAATTGATGTATTTTTTTGTAAAAAAAAAGATCACCAGAAATATAATCCTATCCAAATAGAAATAGTACAAATAAATAGTACAAAAATGTGCTTTTTAATATTGAGGAACATGTATGTACCATTTAGACAATGCAAATAGTACAGATAGTTACCTTGAGGTCCAAAAATGATCCTTAGCCTGTGTTCTTTTCTTTTTTGTTCCTCGGTGAAGAGTAATGTACCTTTTCTTTACTCCTATTTCTGTCAGTGGAGCTGTTAACTAAAATGTTGGATTGTTTGTGCCAACCAGTACTTTGTTGTAGATCCCATTGCCAAAAGTGTTTGTTTTCACTTTTGGCAAAACAGGATACTTCAAGTCATGCTTTTTATTTGACTTCTTTGGTAGGCGGGACCCTCTAGTGTGCATGCAGCTGCTGCCAGACTTTATCTATCAACAGCTGGCTGCTGTTGGCATCTTTCATGGATAGTGTTGTTGGTAACTTGGTTATGCACAGAGACTCCAAGGACCTGATGGAGACCTACGTTTTCAAAAACCTTACATTTATTCAAATCTTTTTCAGAATATCTGAATCCATACCTCCCATCTCCTGTCACTCACTCGATCATCCGAGGGTCCCTCCATTGCGGTCTTGTTAGGAAATGCAGCTTTTGGATATAAAGTTTTTCTTGCTCCCAAATACAATTATTTGTTCCAAATAAGTATTGGTTAAAAAAAATTGTGCATTTTCGTATACCGTATTCAGGTTCAGCTCCACCCCAACACAAATAATCTGAATTCAATAAACTGCAGTACATGGAAACATAAAACGTGAAAAACAAAGTTCTCTCAAATCAAATGTGGGTCAGCCATTTCCATTATGGCCTTTTTGAACGCAGATTTGGGCCTAGCTAAACTTTTAACCTATTTTCTTTTAGGACATCAGTGAAGCAATGAAAAAGCACAAAGGACAACATTTATTAACTTATAGCATGTGATATGATGAAAATTTTAGATGGCATTGGCAGAGCCCATTTAACTCCTGCTTGACAAGCAATGTCTGATGGTTTTTCTATGTGCTATCTATGATGATATTGCTACTTTAAAGGGCCAGCATATGGTTGTCAAAGCTGTTCTAACTGTAAAAGCTATATCAAACAACAAACATGCAGCATAATAGTCCAGGGTTCTTCAGTATTTATAGTGGATTTGCAAGCACAGACCATTCACTCTTTGCAACTCTGTTTAACCAGAGCACAAGACGTGGTGGGGCTGTTGCACTCTGAGCTATTCTGAGCTGACGTTTCACAGCAAGGTCACTTTTAAAACAAATGTCTCCCTCTCTATCTGGGTCACAACACATTCTGTTACTTTTTCCGAAACTTCCCTCCTTTTCATTCTTCCATCGTACCACAGCTTATAATTAAACACACACAATTATCCCAAATTTAATGGGATTTCTGGATCGGGCTTTTATTTAAGAGGTAATGAATAATATTTTAATTGCATATGTAACAGTGAGAACCAAATGTGCTTCTCTCATCACTTGTAATTACTACCAAATTTTCCTAGTGCGATGTTCTGAGACTGCATTCAGTATCTTATGGGTGCCTCTTTTTTCTGCATTTCTAAGGGTGATGAGCTGCAGTAATTGCAAAACAACTCAGTAGGTTGAAGAGGAATAAGCACACTTGAAAACATACTGATATTTTTCTATTGTTTTTGTATGTCTGTAATTAATGATATAATTCATAGCACTAAAGTGGTTTGACCTCTGAAATGGTTATTATTCAGAGTGTAGCAGCATCAATCAAACTGTGCTTTTCTCAGATCTATCCCTGCGCAGCCCCTCAGGGACAGACGAAGCACCCACTGTATCCTTATTTGTATTCAGCTGACCATGGCCTCACTATGAATGATTTAGACATCTACATGTCAGATGTAGTCATGTTTGTTGCTGCTTAAGTTCATAAAAAACTAAAGCAAATAGTTGGCTGGCTCAAATGGGAGAAATATGTAATTTTCTTTATAGTACTTTGGTGTATTTACTGGTTCTTTTCCTTTGTTTTTCCACCCTGGATACAACATGTATTTACTCATGTTGGGAAGATGATGTCTCTGTGTCCAGTAATGATAGGCTCAGTGGTGTTATTCAGTCTCTCTTCGCTGTAATGTGAATGTTTGCCTTTTGGATGGAAGGCTGGCCAGATTGTTCTGGCTATTTGGAAGAAGAGATATGCATCACTGCCCTGCCTCAGGATAGAGGAAGGTTGATGTCCCACTCCAACAAACATCCCAGGCCCTCCTTGGGATGGGCGTATTAGAATAAGCTGTTCCATTGTTAATTTAAATGGCTTAATGCATCACTCTGAGGTAACGGACTGATGTGAGCAGCAGAGGAAACCGGAACAAGAGAGAAGGATTGAGATGCCGCCGGGTGTTTCTTTAATATCAAATCAAATTGAATCCTGTGTTACCTCCGTTTTTTTTTTTTTTTTTTTTTCCAAAGGCAGCTTACAGGCTATTAACGTAAAGCTGCAGCAGGATTGGTTCGTTTCTGGTCCTTTAATTTTACCACAACTCCCAGATGTTAGGTCTTTGTCTCATTGCTGATCCCCGGCTGATCTACAGTGTTGTCTTTATTCCGCCGGCAGTCCATTGTGGCTGCGTGTTGTGTTATTGGGTCAGGTGAATCTATCAAGGACAGAGAGTTGGGCAGTTTACACACCAGGGGGATAATTACAGGGTGATTGGTGTCCTCACGCTCTCTGCTCTCACTATCTTTGTCTCCTTTCTGCAAGCTTTGCCCTTACATAAATGCACACAGCATTTGTCGACTAACAAAATAAAAAAAATATAAAAATAAAAGAAGTAAAGCTGTTCAGTAGCAGGATTCAGGATTTCTTACTTGTCCCATCTCTGGGGCCCACTTTCAAACATCTGTGTTTGTTTGATAGAAAACCAGTGCAGCTTTTGTTTACAGATGCTTGTGTACTTATTTACACCAGCTCACTGAGAGGAACACAAAAGACCGCAGCCTTGAATTCTCCCACAACTCATCCCCTGCTATCAATAACCTAACCTGCACACACAGATTGTTCATCACACTTTTTCCACACATTTTGGATCTGATTCCTCACATCTGCATGTCCTTTCTGGGACATAAGCTATCGCTCAGGTTGAATTAATTACTTTGTGTAACTAATTACTATTTTGACCCTTAAAGGAGCAGCTTGACATTTTTGGAATTGCATTCATGCAAAAGCAGCACCTCCCACTGACAGTGAGAAAGACATGACAGCATGGCACTATATCGGTCAGAAGTTTACATACACCAGTGTAAGATTTGCTCAAACTTTTCCTTCTTCAAGTTCAACTTAAATTCAATTTAAAAACAAGAATTAGGCACAGAAGTTTAATCTCTTGTGAATTCTCTCTAATCCATGCAAGGTCTAAATTATTCATGCGGGCAGAAATCATCCATACTCGGTCAGTAATATTTTCAAATAAATAAATGAATACGATTTTTGTAAGGTTTGGTTCACACAGCACAAAAACATCAAGCAAATCAGTTTCAAGGCATCTGTGAAAGTCAGTGTAGAGCTAGTTTCAAGTTATTAGCTCCAGGTCATTTTGTGTATTTGCTTTTCTGTTTGTTTTCTGTTAAACAGGCATTCTGAATTCCTACTTTTTTGGAAAGTTCTGTGGCATTTGAAGAGTCCAACAGCCGGCACATTTAGTACAACTTCCCTATTGGTTTAAAAATGCATTATTCCACATATCAATTAAAATATGTAAGTATGCTCAAAATTGTTTCCAGTTTCTTACGGTACTCAGTGAACTACTCCATTCTAAGATTCAAGGAAAATGTTTTCTCCAGATATATATATATATATATATATATATATATATATATATATATACATATATATATATTCTTTACAGTTTCTCCCCTTTCTTTCTGTATCAGAGGTTATTTCATGAGCCATTTCTTAGTAGCCGGTTTTTAACCCTCTGCCAACGAAATATAAATTAAATGCCAGTCACTGGAGGAAATTGATTTAATAAATCACAGCAGTTTAAAACTGACCGCGTGGGCAATTATTTCTACAGTTTCAATCCAATATGGTTGAATGGGTTGGCAACCCCAGAAGATGTGTAAGTTCTCCACATTGTCTCCAACAGCACCCATACTTAGGTTGGCCATTCTGCTTTAGTTTTAATTTTAGACTAGTAAAAAGGTTGATTCTATTTTTCCATGTGAATTCCCTCCAGAGACCCAAAAAGTATGTTGAGATGCTTTCAACAAATAGAAAGCCAATGTACCTTAGACATGGTGATTTTTTGTTACGTTTTCATGTTTTATTTTAACATAGTTTGTTGATTGGAGTGTAGACATACATATACTTTAGCAATCATATTTTTTATAAGCTATATGTTTCTTTCCAGTTCACCCTGAGAAAGGAATGCTTAACAAAAATCAGGTGATTTGTAAACTTTAGAACAACACTAAACATGCTTTTCAAATGTCTGAGCATAACAGTTTAGGGTTGGCTTACTGTGCCCTGAACGTCACATTATTGTTTCCTAGAAAACATCAGGGCAACGAGCTGCTAGAAATACATTTAAATACGTTGTTGGGTGTATCAGAGATGGACAAGAAACTGAGTACAGAGAGCTGGTGGATGACTTTGTGGCATGGTGTGGAAACAATCATCGTTCCTTTAATGTGAGCAAAACAAAGGAGATGATTGTAGATTTCAGAAGAAACAGGTATAAGTTAAACACTATTTCCATCTTGGGAGAAGGAGTGGAGGTGGTCCAGGAATATAAATACCTCAGAGTTCACCTGGACAAGAGACTGGAATGGAGACTGTCTACAAGAAAGGACAGAGAAGACTGTACTTTCTGAGAAAGCTTTTTTAGGGGTTGCAGCAAGATGATGCAAATCGTTTAGAAGTCTGTTGTGGAGAGTATCATCTCTTCAGACATCATCTGTTAGGGTTGCAGCATCAGAGCCAGAGATTTTAAAAAGGCTCTACAACTTGATGAAGAAGGTGGGTTCTGTTCTTGGTACTAGTTTGGAACCACTGGGGATGATGATACAAAGAAGCAGTCTTAATAAAATAAATAAATACGATTTGTGGACAACCTTGAGCATTCTTTTCATGAGTTTATCCTACAAGAACAGAGTATCTTCTGTCAGAGGCTTCTTCAGTTTTGCTGCAACACAGACCACTACAGGAAATCTTTCCTGCCCATAGCCTTCAGGATCTACAACAACTCCTTAAAGAATTAATTAGTAGGTGCTACAACAACACTTAATTCCCATATGGGATCCATAAAGTATATTTGAATTTGAATTTAATTGAATTTAAATGTTAACAATATAATTGAAAAAAAATCTTCTTGTTAAGAATGTGTATCTTTAGAAAATATATTTTTTCTACAGCACACACTGATTTTTATTTACTTCATGTGTTTCTAGGACCTGTCTACTTTCAAAAGTTAGCCAATTGAAAATGTTTCTTATTTTGTTAGACACCATGATGACAAGTATGTTGCACACCTTCTCACTTGTGGGATCTTGATGGAAATCTCTAGTTTGCTGTTCACACACATATACACTCTTTACACTTCTTTACACTCTGACACTGAAAGCTGTCAGCAGAGGAAAACAGCGTTACATTTCAGCACCCCGGACAGTTCCTCCTCAGAGACCGGCTGGATGTTTGAGCCAGAGACCCTCACATTGCCCACTCACTTTGGAAATCACCGGAGGACACCAAGACTGAGACCACTTTGAGACTTGCCACTTCCACATTATGACCATCAGCATGTGCGATGCCTGTGTGTGTCCCCACGAGTCTATGGAGTTACCCGACCCCTTCCCCCACACTTGCATATCATCCACGCAGAGCCATTCTATCTGTATGGAAATTTGGGCTCCACAGCTGGAATCCAGCAAAGCACTGTCATCTACTAATAGTTATTATCGCTTTGGCCTGCTCTCTCTAAAAAGAAAAAAAAATGTAAAAAAAAAAAACTAAACCCTGCAATACGAGCACATCACATCTTTATGGTAATGCCCTACAATATAGCCCCAAGCTATAGTGCATAGACCTTTGTTATCATTACGATAATTCCCATTCTCACTTGACTCCTCATTACACTTTTGAAAGCTGCTTGAGGTTGGGATGTAGACACATCTCTGCATCTTCCTTTTATTGCACTGTCACACTCAAAATCTACCCCCCCCCCCAATATAAAAGCAGTAAGGTTGACAAAAAACTGTTTAAGAGCTGCTTTTAGCAAGAATAATCACTTAAAAATAGTTTATATAGTTGCACTGTCATAACACACAAAACTGCTTAAAGCAATCTTATACAAATTTGGTCATATATATCGTGCACAATCTTCAGTGTATTCCGTTGGTATTTTATGTGGAAGGTCGTCATAACAATAAAGTTGGGGAGAAAAACCTAGCGTTTTTATCAAGTTTTTATTTATTTTTTACAAATACAAATCTGAACAGAGTAGTAGTGCATGTTTGAAATCACCCGCTTTTACTGACATCTCAAAACGAAACCCAACTCTGTTTAATGCATCAATATAAAATAGCAGAGTAGACTGCAACAGCAAAACAAGACGTGGCCAACCAATGGCACCGTAATGCCATGGGGAAGTTTTTCTTCAGAAGGGACAGTGAAGTTGATAGCAAGATGGATAGAGCTAAATACAGGGCAATACTGCGAGGAAGTCTTTCAGAAGCCATGGAAAATTTAAGAGAACAACACTAAACATGCAGAAGGAGATACAAGGGATTTGTTTAGGTCAAAACATATTTATTTGTTTTAGTGGTAAAGTCGAAGTTTAGAGCTAAATCCAAAGAAGAATAAGAAAAACCATCAGTGTCTATGTTCAAAGCTGGTGGAAACACACTCTAAAAAGACTTGATGTTTGCTGTATTGATTTCAGTTTTTCTAACAAGGGAGTATAAAGAACCCCCTCTCCAATACATGGCAGTTGTACACTGCATTCTCTGACTTATGTAAAGTCTTTGTCAGCGATACCTCTTCTAACATACCAGAAGATATTGCATTATAAATAAATCTATTGGCTAATAAACTTTATGAGTGTTGCAAAGTAAATTCTTTTTAGCAGTGAATGAGTGATGCAAAGGAGGTTATCTTCACCAAAGCAAAAGGTGGATCATTACCTCTGGACTGCTGCCTTGAAGAGCTTTACTTCAGCTCCACATTACAAGGAAACCTCAGAGAAACACGGCAGCATGTGTCCTTGCTTCTCTCCATGAATGCCCGCACAAGGCCCCTGGATAGCACACACAGAGGCACACACATACAAATAGCAATAATTGCAGAGTGATTGGCACAGCTTGTCCCATGCAGACTGTGTCCCACACTTGAAGGCTCTCCTCAGAGCACCCTCATTGTCACACAGCCTTTTAGCACCTTTGTTCCGGCCTTCCCCCAGGACCTCACAGCTCACCATTGGCAGATGAGTCCCGCTCTGTGACAAAAGGGTCCCTGTGCTCAGTCTCATTTGATGCAGTGATGAACCCCACCCCAACCCCTCTCTCACTTTCACTCTCTTTCCCATTTCTCTCTCACCCCCACACACACACACATACACACAAACCCACTTCCCTCTACCTCCTTGGAAGATGAAATGTTCCGTTTAGCAGTGCAGGATGTGGGGGTCAAGACCCAGGGGTGGGCTTTCAGGAGACAAATAAACATCCAAGGAGGAGAGGGGTGATGTCTTGTTTACGCATTAGCAACCATTTAGCAAGTCTTACTGTTGTCGCAACACCTTTCATGTTGCCTCTCCAACAGCTAATCTTCCTAGCTCAGTTGTGCTTCAACTCTGTGTTAACTTGCACAGCCCATCCCTCTGATCAACCGTAAGTGACGAATTCTGCATAGTGACTCACTATAACATGAGAGAGCCAACAGGAAGAGCTCAGAATAATTAGATAATTACATTTTTTTTTCTTACAAAATTTTATTCCTTATTCTCACGCCCAAAAAAGGTAAACACTTACGCTCACAAACTGCATCATTCTAACACCACCTAATGAGGTGATGACCAACCATTTGTTATAATTGCTTCAGTCTCCTTTTAATTTTCAAGCTTATTAATCATATGTAGAGTTATTTAAGAATGCATAAATTAATCTTAGATTAAAAAGCCTATCAAAGACTCAAAACAATTAAAGAGCAAGGTAAGATTTCCCCTGGGCTGCCACTTTTATTTTAATAGAGTGTTCAGGTGATTATCATACTTTGATGCAGCGCTGTGATTAATGCAGAGACACTATTAAATGAGCTGTTCTGCTTCACAGAGAGCTGGAATCAGCTTGAACCTGACACTGACCTCACTAAGTTTTCTTTTTTGGGTTGGAGCCTGATTTTCGTTTCTTTTTTGTGCACGTCATTTCCTGCGGTAACAAAAAATAGCGGGTTCATAGTCTTTTAAAATATGGGCCTTAATTGAGAATGAAATGCTGAAGTGGATGATGTTAAGAATTGTAAAGTTTTATTTCGATTGTTTGGCGCAGTTGAACAAGTATTCAGAATCCTTCAACTTTATTTATACCGATTCACGTCACAAGGAACCCTCAGTTCTTACGATCCTTTACGCTGATGCCCTTCACAGACGTTCAGTGATCGGTAGATACGGGGGTGAAGGGCAAAGCTAGACTCCGAATAAATGTGTTCATATTTTCATCCGCCTCAATCTTCTCTTACTCTCAGGCTTTTTTTTTTATGTTTTTTTTTTTATTCCCGAAAGCGAATAAGATATGTAATGTAAAATATAGCAATAGATATTTATTTTTTAATTGATAGTGCAGTATGCGTGAGTCATATTTGAATGTTATATAAAAATTACTGAAATACATTCAATATTCAACACCTACATGTTGCAATGTTCATATTTATTTATTCATTGCAAGATCAGCACAGAAAGATATACAAACAATAGATTTCCAAAAATCCCCCAGAAGTGTTTTATTTGTTCCAGTCCAATCTATTCCAACGTTAACTATGACGCACTTTGCAATAATGGAAAAAACAATGCTGCAAAGCATATATAAAAACATAAAAAATAGATAGATAGATAGATAGATAGATAGATAGATAGATAGATAGATAGATAGATAGATGAAGGGCTTGAAAGATATGTACTTAAAAAAATAAAAAAATAAAAAAATAAAAAAATAAAGTAATATCAATAATAATAATAATAATAATAATATTTTTATTACTGGCCTAATATTACATCTTCCTCCATTGTGAGTGAATAATTACGCACAAATTGTCATTATTGCTATGTCCACCTCCGGCCGCCTGAAGTCACTGAGGCCAAGCAGAACGTGTCCTGTTACCTTCATCAATATTATATCAGCGCCTGTTGCAGCGCGGAGGCCACATGGAAATGATTAACCCAAACCTTTGATTGACTTTCAGGATGTTTAAATGTCGGTCGCTTATGGCGCATTGTGTCTGATTCCTTTCTTTGGGCGGATGGGGGGGGGGGAAAAACACCATAAAGCATCTCACACAGAGGGAACCTCAGAGCAGCTGCTGAACATTATTGTCCGGGCACGAGTAGTTTGTGAACTGTGAATATGTGGGAACCCAGCACGTGATGGAGGCCTGCACCAAGCATTCATCCACGCGCATGACAATGTGTCAGAGGGGGGTCTGCTGTTTTTTTTAATATTATTTTTTTTTTATCCCAGTGCAGACCCCGTTTATTCCACATGCACAAATAAACCCCATAACAGCATAAAGATCGTTTAACTTATTTTGCTTGGAATAAGGTGCTTATACTTTGTTTACTCTATTACAGCTCTGCACAGACCTTCAGGCTCACACCAAATCATCTTCATTGGTCATGAATCCATATTTAATGCGGGCTGGTTGTGTGAGTGGGAGTGCCGTGCCCTAAGTTTTTGCTGTCACTTGATTGCTGTCGTTGTCGGTGACGGTTGGGGGATGGGTGGGGGGGGGGGGGGGGGGGGGGGGGGGGGGGCTGTACTACAGTCTGCGTGCCATGTGGACACCGCTGCTCTTGGTGGCGCAACACAAACTGTTCACACACACAGACCGAGCAGCAGAGAGACGGGAGGACAGAGCGCAGGAGGGAGTCGTCCCGCTCCTAAAACAAACATATTTGCGACCTCCAGCGTAGACTTCTTATTGTTTCTCCGGGATTCATTCGATCACAATCACTCGACTTCGGAGGCGATCTGAACAAGAACGTTAAAGGTGAGTTTCGGAGGCAGATTTCTGATCAAAGATGCGGCTTGGTTGTCAAATTGAGGCTACTTTGGAATATGCACGCATGTCTTCTCACCCTGCAGTTGTGAAAAGCTCAATCATAATTGTAAAAAAATTAAAAACTCACGGACTAATAATTATATTTTAGTAAGACTGGCTGACAAAGCACGTTCAATGTTAATATCAACTTAGGTTTTTAAAAGCAAAAACTTTTAATTAAAACTCTTTTAAAGAAGAAGTCTATTACGACTCATTTGTCAAAAATAAATGTCCTCTTTGCAGCCTCCAGGTCTCCAAGGATGGACTCCATACCTACGAGACGAGACGCAAGCTCTTCTCCAAACTCCAAACAAGAACTGTCCTACCCGAGTACCAACTTGAAACCCAACCAGGTTGGAGAGACGGTTCTGTACGGAATACCAATCGTGTCATTGGTGATAGATGGCCAGGAGAGACTTTGCCTTGCGCAAATATCAAACACATTGTTGAAGAATTACAGTTACAACGAGATCCATAACCGACGCGTGGCGCTGGGCATCACCTGCGTCCAGTGCACCCCGGTGCAGCTGGAGATCCTGCGAAGAGCCGGAGCGATGCCCATATCCTCCAGGCGCTGCGGGATGATCACCAAACGCGAGGCAGAGAGACTCTGTAAGTCGTTTCTAGGAGCACACTCACCCCCAAAACTTCCTGAAAACTTCGCCTTCGATGTGTCCCATGAGTGTGCCTGGGGTAGCCGAGGAAACTTCATTCCTGCCAGATACAACAGCTCCAGAGCCAAGTGCATCAAGTGCTCGTACTGCAACATGTATTTCTCCCCCAATAAATTCATTTTTCACTCCCATCGCACACCGGAGTCCAAGTACACGCAACCGGATGCGGCTAATTTCAACTCATGGAGGCGACACCTTAAACTGAGTGATAAAAACAGTCCCATGGACATCATGCACGCGTGGGAAGACGTGAAGGCCATGTTCAACGGGGGCAGTCGCAAGAGGACGCTGCCAGGGAGTGGATCTGGGTCCAGCTCTCCCCTAAAACTTCAAGGGCCTAACCGCTCCCAAGACTCATCCGAAATTCCCGCAAAAATCCTCAGCTGCGAAGACACTCGGGGTGCAATGACCAGCGCCCGCAGCTACCCGGTCATTCCGGTGCCCAGTAAAGGCTTTGGGATGCTACAGAAAATCCCGCCGCCGCTCTTCCCTCATCCTTATGGGTTTCCAGCTTTCGGTCTGTGCCAGAAGAAAGATGACGGGATGATGGGCGAGCAGAGCAAAGCAGGGCTTCCGGGCGTCCTGTGGCCTGGTACCAAGGACAGCGCCTTTCCCTCCTTCCCAATGTTCTGGCCCGCTGCGGGTCCTCTGCCCATGCCCCCATATGGACAGACTCCACACAAACCCTCTACTGAGCTGCTGTGTCCTTCCATACAGACAGAAGTGGACATTTCTGAAAGCAGTGACCGCAGCACTAACACGTCCAAGGACAGCATGGTGGACACCGACCGATGCTCCAGCACCCAATCCATGCGTAACGAAGACGACAAATCTGGGGACGAGGGGAGGCCCGCGGAGGGGATAAGCCTCCCGACGCGGAAAATTAGCTACGTGTCCGCTTTCAGGCCCGTCATTAAAGACGCCGACAGCATCGCCAAACTGTACGGCAGCAGAGGCGCGTACAACGGCTGTCGCACCGGTTACTTATCACCTGACTTTTTAAGCGAGAGCTCGAGCTACCGGTCCGTGTCCCCGTGCGTGGACAGCGAGGGCGAACCGGACGTGGACGTGGAGACAAACAGAACTCCAGAGGAGCAGGATGACCCCGGGCCTCGGACACCTCTCGGTTTGGCACATAGCGTTTCACCGAAAGACTCGGAGTCCTCCAAAAGCGCAGACGGTGGTCAGAATGAGACGCAGAAAATGAGCCTTCAGGTGGTCCTGTCTTCTGACAGAGAGCTGCAGAGCAAACAGCTATCAGAGCACCACGTAGTCGCGCCCTTCACAGAAGTTAGTCGCTTTCAATCGAAATATTTTTAAAAAAGAGATTTTTTTTTCCTTCCATTTTTTTAAGAAATATTTTCCTTTACTTTTCAAATAATTACTGCAATTCCACTTATTTCCAATTGGAACAAATTTGCAGATAACTGAAAAAATAAATAAAATCCTGTTATTCTGAAATAAATGTGAAAAATATTTAACCGAGTACGTTCAGTTAAATATTATCTTTATATGTCATTTTACTGAATTCCGATTGTTGTCTTGAAGTTGATTGCTTTTGCTTCAGATTTACACACCGGAAAGAGCTGAGCTGCAACAACGGAGCAGTTCCTATCAATTCAGACCCACCAATTACCTGACGGCAGTACTGACAACAAACGGTAGCCTTTTTTTCATCATTTTAATAAAACAAATTGAGCAAAAATGGAAGAGTTTGTTATTATTATTATTATTATTATTATTATTATTATTATTATTATTATTATTATTATTATTGTGTGTTTTTTTCTGAAGATGAAAGCGCAAGTAAGGAAGAACCTTCTTCTACAGTGGAGGAGATTGAAACGAAATCTTATAATGGACAAAGCAGCGAGGAGAGCCAGCGTGAGCAGGATGAGGGTAAGCTTACGACATCAAGTTTTTATTGTGTTAGGCGCTCTCTTTCAGTTAATTCTTGTATACTTTACTTCGTGTAAAATCCAACAGTTAAAACCTAATTTGTGTGAACCTAGGTGAGGACGCGACAGCAAGAGACGCGCCAATACAGAGAGGGTTCCAAAGTTTAGCTAAAGGTATTATTATTATTATTATTATTATTATTATTATTATTATTATTATTATTATTATTATTATTATTATTATTATTTGTAGAAGTGGGGTAAGTAATTATACATACATTTTCAATATTTTGTAATGAAAAACCTTCTGCCTCAAACGAAAATTAACTAGGTTACATGTCAGGCGTAATCTTAAATTAAAACAAAATTATATCATATCCGCACTGATATGCTTTAAATGTCCTCAACATAGGAGGTAGCTGAGTTTGCCTTTATTTTTAGACCAAGATACAGGGAGTTGTGCTCTGAATGCTCATTCTAAGGGATGATGAGGATGATGATACCCTCATCATCGTTGTGATTAAAAATAGAAAGCTGTCCTAGATGCAGAGGAAAAAGGCTCCCAGTGCCTGTTTCTCTGCTCCTCCATTAATGCCCCCTGTTTTGCCTGGTTTTTAGAGGAGCTGCAGAAGCAGTTGTTGGAACAAGTCGAGCTGAGGAAAAAACTAGAACGTGAATTTCAGAACTTGAAAGGTAAGAAGATATCTTTAGGGCTGTAGTGTTTTTTGGATTTTTATCACCAGTTTATGGATTGGGTTTGGGCAGAATATTGCTGGTATCAATCTTTGAAAAGGTGCAAAAGCTGTGCCATCAAATAAGTGTAATTTTAGTTTTTGTTTAAAATAAATCAGAAAAAAATAGGATTTCTTGTTTAGGTTACTGGCATAAATTGCTGTTTATTACTGTTCATAACTGTATTATTGGAATTCCATACATCACAAAACTAATAGGTATGCCCTTATCCCACTAATTTTCACATATCTATCATCACATAAACTATGGGCGAAATTTGTGAAAATAAATATTTTAATTACAAAAAATAGCTGCACTATATTTTCCTCTAAATGTTTGTTTTCAAAGTTCTATTCTTTTGTGTGAAAAAAATAGCAGACTAAATACTATTTAAAAATAGAAAAAAATGAGTTCAGTGCTACATTCTTGTAGAAGAAACGATCTTTAAACTCTTTTTAGTTAAATCAACATGAATTGTTTTGCAACTGATGTTTCTTACACCTTTGTGAAACACATCAAAAAAGTGAGTACTCTCGGAGAATAATTATGAACTTTGAAATTGTTTTCAAATGTGCAGATTATTTAATAGCCTACCATGAAATCAACTTGTTAAAGGCTTGAACCATTAAATAAATGACTGGAATGGTTTGTTCCCTTATTGTGTTATTTATATCAACTTTTTGTTAATTACATGTAAACACTCGTTTTCCCCATCAGCCATTATGCAGTTATTGAAGCAACATAATTTATTTGTCTGCCAGAAAGTTACGGAAAACATTACATCATCAAATAAATCTTATCGCGCAGAATTTTATTTTTTCTTTCAGATTAGGTAAGTAGTAGCCCATTAAAAATATCTATCTATCTATCTATCTATCTATCTATCTATCTATCTATCTATCTATCTATCTATCTATCTATCTATCTATCTATCTATCTATCTATCTATCCATCCATCCATCCATCCATCCATCCATCCATCCATCCATCCATCCATCCATCCATCCATCCATCCATCTAGGCGTTAGCTACTTTTTAGAAGTCTTCTTGCAGTTTAAGCTTGATTACAGCGCCCCCTATGTTGTTGTTGTTGGACTCGGGCAATCAGTGGTTGGAATGCGCCCCATACGAATCCGATTAACTTTCCTGTGGCTTCCCTCAGTCGGTCCTCTGGGTTTTCTTCACTTACAAAAATAACACATATTAAAAAAGTGTGAAACAAATACACTTTGAAAGTGGATAATGAATTATTTCTGATTGATTTAGGCTACTCATTCTTATTATGTGTTGTTTTCTTTGTATTTTACATTAGAACACCATATATTCAAGTCTAATGTGGGCTTTTGTTCCCCAGATAATTTTCAAGATCAAATGAAACGGGAGCTTTCCTACAGGGAGGAGATGGTTCAGCAGCTTCACATCGTCAGAGGTGAACACAATAAAGTAAATAAGAAAGAAAAAACAAACTCGCTGAAGCCCTCTTTGTGTTGAATTCAATTATTTTTTTTCCTTTATACATTTTTAGCTTATTTACCCCAGTAAATACCAATTGGATTTGTCTGTATTATCGGCATGCAAATATATTTATTGCTATTTATTTAACTTCAATGCAATTTGCCTCATTCTGTCCAGTTTAAGCAGTTTATTATATTTCTTACCACAATTTAATTTACAAATAAGGTCAATGCACCCTGTCTCAGGTACTGCTGAGGGACATTACCCAAAGAAATTATCAGCCAGCCAACAATAGGTTATTCCTTTATCATATTATTTAAAATGTGTAGGCCTATCAAACATTTTTTTGTTGTAAATAAGCACGAGTTGATGTTCTATCCTATAATTTTAAGGAATGCAACTTTTCCCCGTTTTCTTGTGCACTATTGATTGATTTTTCTTCTTCTAGAAGCTCACGACGCTTTACACCATTTCTCCTGCAAGATGTTAACTCCTCGCCACTGCACAGGATCCTGCACATTCAAATCCCCTCTGCTGCCGCCTTGAGTGTTGGACATATGTATTTGTAGTGCAGAAGATTGGTGAAGGGAACCCATCTAACCGCTCTTGTTAAAAACCAGAGCTCAAAAAATAAAGGAGAAAATTAACCATCACGGAAAGTCGGAGGAACTGAACTGAATATAGACCAACCTGTAATTATTTGTAAGATTTAAAAATGTGTATTGCCACCCTCAGTATTTATGAAACCTTCATGCATACGTTGTGATTTGATTTTGTCGAAATTATGCCATCAACAAACTTCATTTTTGTGGCGAAGTGCAATGACAGTGAATGTCCTATCTTGAAATGAATATTTATTATTTATTTTCCTCTCTTTTTAATTAGAAATGTTTTGCTCTTTTCTTCCCTATAAGTAGCCTGCTATTCCTTTTTGTCTTTTCTTTTTAAGGCCAGTCACTCACATTGGATTTAATGCACTTTAAATAACTCATTGGAAATGACAGCAAAATACAGTTTGTTAGTTGTATTTGTTTTTAAAGAACTGAAAAAACAAAATTTAGTGAACATGAACCGTGCATCTGCGCCTATATATTATAATAAAAGTAGCTTATTTGTCTCTGTAACATATGTTTTCATTTCTGAACAATAAATCATTTTATTGAAAAAATATTTAAATGGTCTGTGTGGTTGATATTTCCAGTTCTTTGTAAAGTCAACCCAATTAGGTATAATCCTGCGTATCAAAACTAATTTACACGCAGGTTAATTAATGTGTTGTTGACTGTTGAAGTGGCCTAAGGTTTCAGTTGTATATCGCATTGCATTAAAATAAAAATAAAAATCTTCACGTTTAGTCTAGATATTGGTCGTTTGAGCTAAATAATTCACCAACGTTCTAAGTTCTCAAATGTCGGTCACGGTAACCTGCAACATCCTAGCATTTTGCCTTGAATAATCACTTCTCAAAACCCATGAGAAGTATGTTGTTAGGGTCAGGGTCGTATAAAGAACAACAAAAAAACATAGTAGTTATTTAATATTTTAAATTAACTAGATCACCATTATTACTCAGTGTCAGGTTTACATAATGTCACGTCGGTTCATAGCTTAAAACTCATGTGAGTGGTTGCTTTACTAGTTGCTTGTTGTAACAGCGCCCTCTTCAGTGGAATGCCTAGAACAACATTCAGTCCCTTGAGGGAGGCTGTGTAGCGCCTGCGCACCCTGTGTAACGAGATGGCGGAGAGTGCGGAACTGAAGGTAAACCTGCTATGTACATTAGCTTGCCGAGTAGATGTTTCACTCACTGAAACTTGCACATTGATGCCACATCACTCTTGGTATTCGACAGCACAGATCAGAGTTGAGTTGTTATAGAATCGTATGATGAATAAATAGCTGAACAGAAACAACCAGAGTACCGTTAGCTTGTGGCTAGCTCGTTAGCATTAGCTTTGTTATTGTTGCCGACGTTCCCGTTAGATTCCCCCTGCAGTTCATCTGATTAAAATCTAGCATTTGGCTTTAATCAAGGATGAAATTGTTACACTTGCCAGTGCTGTAAACCTAACAATGCAGTCGTGTTGGCTGTCTTTTATCATTTTTACGCGATTGTGCGAACGGGTATCTGTTGGAGAAAAAAAATGGGCCGTGTCTATTCCCTGGAAGACAAGCGCATGTTAACATGAAATATTGCTTTCTGTTGTCATAAATGGTGGCATTTGAGGACAAACTCACTTATATTGTGATGCCTGTAAATGATATCTATTTAAATATATATCTCTAATGTTAAAATAAAATGAAGAATTTCGTTTCTTTTCGGGCAAATGACACTAGCATCACATAGCTAGTGGTGGCTGTTGTATGCTAACTAAATCTTTTATCTTCCTCTCCATCCTTTTCCATGCATTGTTAATGTATTTACCGTATAATAAGTGCTTTTTAAAATGGGATGAAGCCAATCTAATATGCGCACAAATCTTACTCCTCCAGTTGTTTTGACTTAATTCGTAGCATTGACGCTTTATTTATAATTGCATGAGAAAAAAGACTGTTTTTAAAAGCGTATGCGCAGTATAGTTACTGTACTGTGTACTCTTCAACATTTTTTTTAGACTGGTTTTAGAGTGTTCATATCTAAATTCGTTTTTTTTCACGGTATAACACGTTGCACGTTTATGGTAACTTAAGGATTGTCTAAATAAACAGCGAGGCCTTCAGGGTAACACACTTAGATGTCTTATTTATTTTGACAACTCTCCATTAGAAATTTATTAAAAGATATGCACTAATTAAACAAACGGAGATTCGAATAGGCTAATTTCATATTGATTGGCCCTGATTTGTGATTGGCAGGTCAGACATAAAAAGTTCGATTTTTTTTTTTTACTTCTACTACTTTTTCTAATTCTTGGGTCCATAGATGCACCAAACAATCACAGTTACTTTAGTGTACTTATGAAGGAGTGAACTAAAAATCAGATAAAGCTTAGAATGATATGCTTTAATGCAAATGTATGGACAATATTATAATTTTTGTTTACTGTTTGATTAAAAATTTCTACCACTTTCTCTCAATATCTTTGCGGTTTGTTTAAAGAGGGGGGGGGGGGTAATTGACAGGTTGTACGTCAGAGATTATATCGACCCTGGTAGAAACATCTCTGTTTATAAATGTTCTACTGCATTATCACAAAAGAGCCTTATTCCCAAGTAGACGGAATACATATTTTTATTTATAGGGAGAACTGTGGGACATGTTGACTGCTAGATAAACTGCATTGTATAACAAAAAAAGTAACAACTTGCTACTTTAAAAGTTTTAATTTAGGATAGAGGGTAATGTAGGTTTTCGTGCATTACTTTTGCTGGACTGAAGAATTTAATTCATATAGAGTAAAAAACAAAAAAAGTTTGAGTTATGAGGAAAACTTCTGTTCTAATGCATTACTTTTAGAGATTGACCAATCAAGGCTGACATGCGGATTATGATTTTGCCAAACGACTATATATATTTTTTGGACTATGACGTTAATATATTAAAATAAAATAAAAATAAAACTGGCTGCATGTTCTTTGATAGAGATAATATAGCAGTTGCAAATATGAATAATTATCAAAATTGGGTGATTTTACATGTATATATGTGTGGTATATACACAACAGCCTAGGCCTCTAAACAAAACAAAAAAACTTCATAGTGCATAATGCTGTAGGTTGATGCGGTTTTACTAGCAAATAAGTCAAATAATTGATGGTTCTGTGGTGAGCAGCATGCTTCATAGCAGCAATCTTTGGAAGTCTGAAATGAGGAAAAGGATATAAGACCTTTTTTTTATGCATAGTGCACTAGAAAACTGCGGTTTTTCCAGTTTTTATAGATCCTTTTCCCCGCTCTTCATTTTTTCACCAGCAAATGGTAATGAGCCTTCGAGTTTCTGAGCTCCAAGTGTTGTTGGGCTATGCGGGACGGAATAAGCATGGGCGCAAACATGAACTTTTGACCAAAGCTCTCCACCTACTCAAGGCTGGCTGCAGTCCTGCTGTGCAGATGAAGATCAAAGAACTCTACAGACGGCGCTTCCCAACCAAAATGGTTTCGCCAGTGGACCTAGCTCTTCCTGTCGTTCATTCTGCGTCCAGCTTACCCACTGGCCTCGCTCAGCTAGGATTCGACGGCCACAGCTCTCCTTCACCACTGCTGCCTGTTTCTCTTCTCGGACCTAAGCATGAGTTGAGTCTGCCTCACCTCTCCTCCGCCCTGCACCCTGTGCACCCTGACGTCAAGCTCCAGAGATTGCCATTCTACGATGTTTTAGATGAGCTCATTAAGCCAACGAGCCTGGGTGAGTCCACAACCAGCTGCTCTGCTTTGTTTATAGTTCTCACATTCCTCTTGCTGGAACATACCATAGAAGCTTTGAGATCACAGGTGTGGCCAAACGACGACTTGTGAGAGAAGTGTGAAATAATATCCGTAGTTTCTCATGTGACCTTGTGTTTTTTTGGTTTCTTTTTCAAAGTTTCAGACAACAGTCAGCGATTCCAGGAAGCATGTTATGCCTTTGCATTAACACCGCAGCAAGTTCAGCAAATCAGCAGCTCAATGTAAGTGAGAAAACTGCCTATAAAATGGTTTTAATTATACTGTGCAATAATCTGTTCATACGTTTTTTTTCTCAGGGACTTGTCTTCGACCAAATGCGACTTTGCCGTGCAAGTCCAGTTACGGTATGACCAACAGACACTTGTTTGTTTTAGTTGGAACTCTAATGAATGTGTTTGGTATATTTTTGCTTTTGGCTCCACCTTTAAAAAAAAACAAAAACAATAGCAGTAACACTGAAATATCACCTGTCGGTCCAAGTTCTTTTCTAAAAGTGCCACTTCTAATGATTCCTACATCTTGAACTTTCCTGCATTTTGTCATGTCAAAAATGTAAAAAAAAAAAGCCACTTGAATTGTAAATGAGGAACAAACCGTATGACGAAGCCCAAAGAGAACACCCGAAAGGTCAGAGAAACAGTTGAGGAGGAGTTTAAAGCTGAGTTGGAATGCTAAACAATACCACAAGCTTTGAAGATCTCGTGGAGGAATGTTTGGTCCTTTATCTTAAAGTGGAGCCTGAAAAAAATCCAAAACTACTGAGTAATGGCTGCCCACCTTTGTAAAGGGGCTGGGTAAGAAAGTATTAATCAGAGCAACAGCCAGGAGGTCCATGGAAACTCTAGAAGAGAGACAGAGATTCACAGCTCAGGTGGGAGAATCTGTCGACCAGACGGATAATTAGGCATGCATTCCACAAATCTGGAGTTTTATGGAAGAGTGTCAAGAAGAACAACACTGATGATTAAAAATCGTGGACGTCCCTTAGGCTTTTTCTGTCTGCCAATCTCAACGTTTTAATATAAATTTTCTTTTTTGAATGGAAGCTTTGCATGTCATGTTTAAAATTAGACGTCCTGATTTGTAAATCAGTAGTTTCTCAGTTTTTTAAAGTATTCTCTGCCTCTTTTTGTTCACACTGACATTGTGTTTTGGCATGTTCTTAACCCAATCTTAAAGTATAATATTATAAAATCTTTTTATATTAGTCTGTCACTTTAAGAAGTACTCTCTTATTCCACAAATTAAATTCCAGATTGTAAAAATAAAGCTAGTTTATAGGTAAAGTGCTAGCCATCATATTCTAGTTGCTTTGGGCATTAATTTACATAACTGATTTGCTTTCATATTCAGATTTTGCTTATCAGAGACGAGCTGTCCGCAAGAGGACCATTTCCCCATCAATTTGTGTGTCAAGGTTAATGGCAAACCATGTAATCTCCCTGTAAGTCTAAATACTTTGTTATGCCATTTATTTATTTATTTTAAGTTTGTGTTTTACTCTTTGCTGCTGTGAAACAAAAAAACGTATTTTTTTGCTTACAGGGATATCTCCCTCCCACAAAAAATGGGGTGGAACCAAAAAGGCCCAGTCGTCCTATTAACATAACATCACTTGTCCGGCTATCTACCACTGTCCCAAACACAATTGTGGTGTCATGGACCTCAGAAATTGGAAGGGTGAGATTGTTGCATCAGAATGTTTGGCCAAAATAATGAAACAGTATATGAGCTATCAGTATGACATTTTTGACCTTTTTCTTTTTTTCTTTTGGTGGACAGAGTTTTTCTATGGCAGTGTATTTGGTAAGACAGCAGTCATCTGCTGTGTTGTTGCAAAGGCTACGGGCCAAAGGAATTAGGAACCCTGACCACTCAAGAGCCCTGAGTAAGTAAACACTTTGCTTTATATTAAAACATATTGGGTAATAGAGTTGCAAAAACAAATCGATAAAATTCTATGATTCTAGCGTGATTACGAGGTTTAATTTGGTCGCCAGTTGCGCAACTCCACTGCTCAAGTTGCGAAAAACTGTTGCTTTTTAAGTAATGAATCGTAGCGTCCCGGCAAGAGAAGTCTGTAAGAGTTTGGAGCATTTCTACTCGCCATCCAGCTCATCATGCATGGCTAGACAAACAGTGAGCAACATGTGTTAACTACATTGCTCGACAGTACAGTTGTTGCTGTTTTAGCAGTAGAAACAGAGCGATATGGTGAGGATGATCCATGACATAAAAGCTTAGTGGGAAGAAAGGACGACAGCCGTGAACTCGAGAGGTGCTTTATTTTTCTCTCGCCCGCACTCCACGTACAGCAGGCAAGTTCTTTCGCTCTCATGCGTCGGCTTCCGGTCTTCACAATAAAAGCATTACGCTCCACATCGTGGCCGGGTGCACTGATCAAAATAAAAGGTCTCATAAAAGTTGGTTACACTAAGCTATGATTACGTTATCATGTATTTTGCCCGGCATTTGGTTCTGCATGAAGGGGGAAAATGTGCGTAGGCCTATTGTGCTACTTGTTTTTATGTTGATTTATGCCAAATTTGTCCTTAAAGAACTTTCATCAAGCAAATCCATTTAAAGCTATTCTTTATTATTTGATAACAGCTGTAGGATATCTGAGGCTGGAGCATGTTGTGATGTTTTGATTTAGATTTGTTGTGTTTCTAATAGCTCAGGTCACTTTTGAGTGACAAAAATACCTCTTTATGTTGGCAATATTGCAAATTTGTCCTTACAGCACTTTGATGAAGCATAGCCATTAAAACTATTTTAATTTATTGTTTATTACATATTTCAACACCTCTAAGACATTTGAGGTGATAGCATGTTCTTTTGCGAGCAATTGATCTGTTTTCTAATAATATTCAGTTGTTAAATAAAGTGAAAGGAGAGAAAAAACGTTTCCATAGCACTTCTTAAAATTTGTCCCGCTAATCTGATTAATTGATTAATCGAGCCGAGACCCCATCGGATTAATCGATTTTCGAAATAATCGTTTGTTGTAGCCCTATTGGGTAATGGATACAACTATTAACAGCAAATTTATGACTTAGCCTAACTTTTTGGATGTATTAGCTTGTTTATAGCTTCGGTTTATGGAATTGTTTAGAAGTAAACTAAAAAGGTGAACCTTTTAAGATGCTTATCAAAAGGATTCTCCTTTTTCTTTCTTCAAAAGTATTTCTTTTTCCATTGTAACTTTTAACATACCTTGTTTTGAAACCTTTTTTTTAAAGCTTTTAATTGTTTATTGTCAATTACAAATAAGTAGGAATCTTAATAGATTTTCTAGTTTTTTCTTTAGTTTCGCTCTTTCCTTGAAAGCCAAGTTATAGTTATGGTGCTGTGTACAATGACACACTGGGATCATACCAAGCATTGAAATGTTTACACACCACTGCATACTGATATACTCAAGGTAGACGGCCTGTTTTGGTTTTCTGTCCATTTACACGTTGACAAATTCTCATTTATATAGCCATTAGTTTACTATCAGCTACTCTAAATGTTTGTATTGATGTGGGGACGAGATTGCACAAAACTAAGTTTTCAGTTTTGTGTTAAGAAATGTATATATATATTGATGTCAAATCGTTTTGTATATATCTGGAAAAGTGTGACTTAAAAGTGTGATTAAATTGCACTTAAATGCCAAGAATCTGACCTGTTTTAGTCATTAAACCAGTCATAAAGACAAAAAATGAATTTTCTAATTGAAACAAAGAAAAACCCTACTCCATATCGGTTAGTTTTACCCTGTTAAACTGAAATGCCCTCATTGAGACGCTTCTTCTTTCCATCTACGCGTCTCTGAGGATTGGTCTGATCAAAGTTTTTCCCACTCCACACTTTCAACTGGAAGATGTTTGGGGATTTTTTTTGATTGTTCAGACTGTTTCAAGTCCCCCCACAGTATCTCAAAGAGCTCAAGATCTGGATTTTGATTCTGCCAATGGCTTCCATTTTTTTTTTTTTCATTTTCAGCTGTCATTGATGGCTTCATGGGTATTTTTTGGGTCATTGTCATGTTGGTTGATCCAGTTCTTTGTTAGATATATATATATACAGCTTTACAGCTTAATCAAAACTTACTTTCTGTCGTTCATTGCTCCTTGCGGGGGGAAAGGTGTTCATAAACCGGAAACTGAAACCACGCTGTGATAGTAGGCAGAGACGCCATGAAAAGCTAGCACCCCCTGCTGTCCTGGTCGAACAACCCTGAAAAAACGATGGAGAGTGAAAAAAAAAAAGGAGAACCATAAACGAAAAACGTCTCCTTCAATACGTCTGTGTCTGAGTGCAAACTTGCGGTCGGAGAAGCATAAACTGGGCTTTAGACGGCGGGAAAAAGTTCTGGGGGCTCGCCTCCTTCAGCCATCACACAGCCTGCAGAGCTGCCTGCACATACCGACGTAACATCAATCACAACAAACACTGGAGCGTGGGGGTGAGGGACACTTTAGGCTGCAGTTTCGCAATACACGAGGGACCTCTACTTTCTCCCTGACGAGACGTCACATTAAAAAAAAAATGTTCATACCGCAGGAACTGTATAACGGCAACATTTTTGTGCTTTTGAAACTTTGACTTTATAATACCGTGATATACCTCGAAACCGGTAACCGGCCCATGCCTAGTTGGCTTCTATGACGAGTTCATCAGGTCCTTCTTTCTAAATGATTACACTTCCACCGACATGCCCTCCACTTGTTATGAGGGAAAACATATCCTTTGTTCTGGTGTCTAAATTTTAGACTTAACTTTAAAAGAACATTATTCAAGAAGCCATGGTTTTCGTCTCTGGTATACTTCGGTGTTCCTCTTTGCACACCTCCAATGAAAGTTTGACCTGTACAGCCCCTTTTTCATTGTACAGGTTTACATTTTCATATCAGCAGTTACAAGAGCGTGTTATCGGTCCCAAGTTGACAATTTATTTTTTTTAAGACATTTTTTTGTACATTCTGCTCTCTGGGGGGAACTTCCTTGGGTGCACAGACGTGGGCATTTTGGTTGTTTTTATTTATTTTTTATTCCTTTCCTTGTAGACTGTTTCCATCTAATTCAAAGGCTGATTTCAAATTTCTCTAACCCTCACCAGATTAGTTGCACATTTGTATCAGCTGTTTTTGAGCAGAGAACTATCTAAAAATGGCAGGGTACTGGTCCTTGAGGGCTGGAGATAAATGCCAATACTGTAAACCTTCAAAGAAAAAGACAACAGTGTGTGAAACCACCTGCACTTTAGGAACACATTACCGCTTATTGAGTTTAAGGAATCATTTACATTCTTTCACAGCTCAGAGGTCTGCAAATGTTCAAATGGACCATCCAGCTTCTCGAACCCTTTGAAAATCTATAGTTCATTTAAAGCGATATCTACAACAAATTCTGTTCGTTAATCTGACTTTATTATTCCCTCAAGGTTACATAAACATGCTTGTGATAAATATAGATGCTTATATACACATGTTAACCTTTTTGTTTTTTCTGTTTTCATCTGACAGTCAAGGAGAAACTGACAGCAGATCCAGAGAGCGAGATTGCTACCACCAGTCTACGAGTCTCTCTCCTGTGTCCTGTAAATACTGTTCAATACTTTCCTGCTCAATTTGTTTGTGAAGCCTCTTAGTTTGTAAGGAGTAGAATGATTGTAAAACCTTGTGATCCTTTTAATTTAAGATGGAAGTTACTTGTGCTGGATAACAAATAGTCATTAAAGAGAGGGTAATATTTAGAACAAGGCTGTGCGTTTAGGGTTTTATCATTAGGAGATGTACTTTATCGACTGTTGCTTTCTTGTGTCTTCTTTTCTACAGTTGGGAAAGATGAGGCTGACTATTCCTTGCCGATCAATGACGTGCTCACACCTACAGTGCTTTGATGCTACACTTTATATCCAAATGAATGAGAAGAAGCCGACCTGGGTGTGTCCGGTGTGTGACAAGAAGGCACCCTATGAGCATCTTATTATTGACGGGTAAGCAGAAACGTAATTCATGTCTAATTTCCTTGAGATTGGTTTGAAAAAATGCTGCAACTGGAGCACCCTTATGTCGTGTATAAAACTGAATTATTTTAACAAAAATCCTCATCCTGTTACACTGTGTTTGAAAAGCATAATTGTACAGCTAACTGGGGAACAATGAAACGTAATACTAAGATCTCCATAATGTATAAAGCACTTTGCAGTCTCTGTGCAGTCTGATGTAATATTTCGTAGCCTATCGTAGGGCTGGACAATATGGAAAAAGGGCATATCGACAAAGATTATCGTATCAATAATGATAATTATTGATAAATATCAAAAGAGGTAGAAAATATATTTTAAGTGCAACCCTTGTCATTTTAAGCTTTTCTTTAATGAACTAATTTTACTAAAGCACGCACAAAAACAAAATTACTTTTGGCCCTATATTCAAACACCTTTGTTACCATCACTGAAAGTTTGTAAGAAACAAAATGAATCAAGTTAAGAGACCCGAATGACATCAGTAAATACTGAAAAACATAAAGAAAAGACTGTTATTAACCATTAAGTTATTAATGAACAATATTAATGGTAAATTAAATTGTTGGTTTATCTTGTTGCTTTTTTTTTTTATTTCTTTTGAAGGTTTTTAACACTTTATTCATGGCTCAGACCTAAGGCTGGGCGATTATGAAAATAAATTGATCACGATTATTTTCACTATATTGAACGATCTTGATTTTGAATTCAGTTTTTGTCTCATCAATACAATATGCATAAAAACAATTAAATATAGCCTTGACTATTAATGTCACATACAGAGTGTTTATCCTGCTACTGTTAAATTACTAACATGACATCACTTTAAAACTGCTTGTGTATCTTTGTACTGAGAGAGATGGTAGGACGTTTGGTGATTAAACAGATTGGTTGTATTGCATACGTTTCTTGAAACGGTCCGTCAGCAGATTTTACAGATCGGTTTAATCTGGCTGCTGTCCTCTCTTATCCAAACTGAGCTCATGATGCCACTTCTCTCCACAATGTCATTGCTGTGTTCTCTTCTGTGCTCCGTGTCAATAATTTGGTTATCTTGATTGGCTTCCCTGTTGTCCATTTTCCTTCAAAATTCTTCCCCAGCTGTATACACTCTGAACTGCACTTTTCTTTTGCCTACCAGCCTGGGCCTCCTGCTTTTAAGTACTAAATATCTTTTTCTGCAACTTGATTGGCCACTTAGCTTGAGAACAAGGTATAACGATTAAAACACACCATACGATCATCGAGATCGAGCTTTTTAATATTGTGATTTTGATTAAAGTTCGGTGAATTGACCAGCCCTACTCAGACCTTTGGTTTAGTTTGTGTGCAAAAAGTGGCCAGTAAAGCTGATTCTGATTCAGTATGCTGCTGAAGCTAAGCTAACCAGCTACTCACCGATGGCTATGTGTAGAAGGTGCCCAAAACGCTGGAGCCTGCCCCACCCCCCCCCCACCCCCTTCCCGCTGTACTGGTTCACAGCAGGCAGGGGGTGGTCCCACCATAGCAACTTAGGTGATTGTAGTATTTTCTGTGTTTCATTTATTCCCTTATCATTATAGTTAGTGTGGATGCTGGTCCTGTGTCGATTCAAAATGGGATGCAACGCGTACTTGCTAGTGAACTACTGGAACCTTTCTTTTTGGGATAGTTTCCTCGGTTTGCTCCTGGCTGCAAAGTCTTTTAGAGTTTGACTCATTTGTTCTCTTTTGTGGTTTAACAAGAGCCAGGGCTTGGTGATACAGCATGCCTGAATCTGTTTGTCATTGGTTAGTGCTGATTGTAGTAATAAGCTACTAAGAGGCTATAGTGAAAAGGGAACCTTTTTTTTTTTTTCTTCTATCGCACTACATGCCCATCTATGGATATATATATATTGTTATTGAATTATCGTTCATTCCTAGTATGTAGGAGAACCATGTTATTGCAATATTATTATTGAATATTGGAGGAAATATTTCGGTACTTCCCCTTTAAATACGATTGGTCTCTGAGTTGCACATGAACATTTTCTTCAACCCTCATTACCCTGCATTAGCCACAGAAAGGAAACAGACGGCAAAAAAGAGCGAGTCCGATAAAACCAGCCTCCATTCTACGTCACAGAGAAAGTTATTAATTATGGTCTTGCCCACCTTGGCTTGCAACCACCCACAGCAAGGCTGTAATGATCTTTGCGGCCAGGAGAGAGCAGAGCCCCGACCGTGCTGGTAAAAGCTAACCGTACATGTTGTATGCTTGTTTGCACAGGTTGTTCATGGAAATCCTGAACGGCTGCTCTGATTGTGACGAAATCCAGTTTAAGGAAGATGGAAGCTGGGCCCCAATGAAGTCAAAAAAAGAGGTGCAGGAGGTGTCTGCCTCCTACAACGGTGTGGACAGCGGTGTGTAGATTGTGCTTTCCAGAACCTCCCAATCTAATGCTGATCCGTGAACAAAGGATGACTTTCCTTTCTTGTTCTTTAACGGTTTTTTTTGTGTTTTTTTACCAACGGATAGATTTGTCTCGAACAGACTCTCATGAGCACAAACGGGGGTCGTCTCATGACAACAACAAGAAAGTCGATGTGATTGATTTGACACTGGATAGCTCCTCAGAAGACGAGCAGGATGACGAGCCTCCTCCAAAAAGAGTCTGTCCCTCGCTGTCTCCAGTCTCTCCACCTCCAAACAAAGGGTAAGCTTTAAAACCAGTTTTCTTTTAGAATTAGTAGATCCTCAAGTAAAGCACATGTATTACTTAGACCAATTGTAAACAGAATGATATAAATTTAAGGGGTCATTTGTTTTGGTCATTTGGTCATGTTTATGAGAAGCTCAAAATATTTTTTTTAACAGAGTAATATGTAGGACCAGTAAAAATGTGTTTTTTATACTCATGCTAGTCTGACAAGAATCTATATTCTGAATTTTCCTTTTTGAATTGGAATCCTGGAAAAAAATTGAAGGATTTTTTTTTATTGACTGAAATACACCTGTAACATGTCTGTTGGATCTAATTATTATTTGTGTTGCTTTGTCTGATTAGAGTGTTGAACCTGCACAGCCAAGCTTCACCAGTGGCGAGAGCTCCCAGCATGCCCCCTGTGGAGAGCAGCTACATTCCTCCTCCACCACCTCTTATTCAGGACTATCGCCACTATTATCACACAAGTGATTTGCCTGGTAAACCTCATGCTTTGCCCAGTTTCACTTAATCTACAGGAAACAAAAGAAAAGTGCATTTTCAAGTAATTTAACTGCTGATTCTGAATATTTTTTTAAAATGTGAATGTAATTCTTTTTATAATTCTTTTTACAGATCTGAATTTTTTCTCCTTCCTCCAAGGCGACAATCAGGTATATTATTTATAGATTTTCCTTCTATATCACTTGAGATTTTACTTGAGTAGGGTTGACAGTTAAAGCAATGAGGTTTTTTTTATGCTGTAAAATATGTATGTGCCTTCAAATATTTCATGATGGTAAATTATGATTTTTTTTTCAAGTTACTTGTATGAAGAAACTTACAAAGTAAAATTTTCACTCCTGGTGTCTAACCTCTTTGCCATTTTGTACATTTTACAGTTTTTGTTGTATCATAACCCTCGATGGGCGTTTTGTAGAGTTGCTTTTGATATATTATTTTTAAAAGATAGCTTCTCCATTGACTTTTATCAACCAACAGAAATTGCTTTTTTTATTTTCTTCAGGAATCACAATCTCCCAGATTTTTTTCTTTTTTTCTATAAAGGGATACCAGCTCCAGTCCTTGAGATCTACTGTTACACCACTTTTATTATGCCATGCTCTAACACAACTGAATCAAATGACTGGCTCATTGGCAGGTCTTTGCATAGCTGAATGACAGAGGTAATTTGGTCATTTGATACAAGAGTGTGGGAGCATGGATGTATCTAAAAGTTACAGGATAGTTAGCTTCCACTGCATTAGAGTAAACTTGTCTAAACAGGAATGGAAAAAAAAATATTAAAAGAGGATATAATGTGCTTACACACAAAAAAAAACAATTTTTGAAGTATATTTATGATTGTTTACCTTGATAATGAATTTAAATATTTAACTAATAGGACAAATTAAAAGACTTTTAGTGCTTTACAGGGCTGTGAAACAGTATTCTTCCTGTTAATCTGATAACTGGTTGTTTTTCCCTTGATTGCAACAGCCATACCATGCTATTGAACCTTTTTTACATAATTTTGGAGGAATTTTAGTTCACTCTTCTCTGTAGAATTGTTCAAATGTAGGAGCCATTAAGAGGATAAATGGAGAGGTGTATAGATCCAGGTTAGTTTTAGAGCGTTTTTCTCCATAATAAAATAAAGTAGTTGTATTTACTCTGTTTATATTTGTTTAAAATTTGCATTGGTTTGACCTGACACATTTAACTTCAATGAAGAAACAAAAGAAATCTCAAAGGCAAAACCTTTCCACAGCTCTGCGAGCACACGGATTGGGAACAGTTGGTTTATAGGCACAAAATGGAAGTTGTGAGATAAAATGGCAACGTGTGGTAATGGGGTACAATTTGGTGCGGCGGCAAAACAACTACAAGTTTATTGAATGTAACTCTCCAATTAGAAAATGTGCCTCGCGCTGCTGCTGTCAACTAACAGTCAACTACTCTGTGCCTTGTAAGCATTACAACATGGTGATGGCCGCTGCAGCTGCGGCGTCGGCTTCTGCGCCGGAGGACCACGACCTGCTCCTCAACCGCTTCCTGCCCTACAGCTCCTCCCAGATGCTGCGGGAGCAGTCGGCCACCCCCGGGGGAAGCACACTGACAACCACCAACGGAGGGAGCAACAGCGGCAGCACCAGCAGCTTGGTGTCTTCCAGCAGTCTACGGGAACGCGAAAAGGACAGAGACAGCCATGGCCTTTCAGGATTGTCACGGTCCTCCATGGAAGCGGCGGCGGCGGCGGCCATTTACGGCTCCTTATCTGACGTTATCTCTCTTGACTAGATCCACACAGAACTGAAGCACAAGGGAGACCTCGAACAGGAGTTCTTTGTAAATAGTAAAAGTGGAAGATGAAAGAATACAGTGCTATGTACAGAGAGGAAAATCTATTTTCAATTTTACTTATCATATGTATATAAACTTGGGACGCTTCTTGTCCAGTGCGTTACTTTCGTTAATATTTTTGTGTGAATACTGAAGACTTTTTTCCACACCTCTTCATGTGGTCTTTTGATTATATTGTAGCTTTTGTACCTGGTTTTTACAGTTTGTTTCAATATTTTATGTCAACGGCATTATTTCAGCATACATGCACAGTCCCCCAGGCAGTCAGCACCAAATGGGACATGTTTAGAATATAAAGAGAAAAAAAGGCTTGTTGTTGATGAAAGGTGAGCCTCAGCAACACGGGAAAATGTGTAGCACTTTATGTTCTAAATGGTGTCATCTTTGTCATAATGTTTTGACAGCAGAAAGATTGGCCATGTTTTTTTTGTTTTGTTTTTTCCACCATCGTACATTTATTTTCTCTTAACACATTCATGCTGTGGTTGTTATTTTAAAATAATTATTTATGATGTAAGTTATATTAGGTGTGTGCTGTTTTTTTATTTTTATTTTTTTTTTTTTTAAAGAAGCATTCCTATGCCTCTTGGAACTGTTGCCACTAGAAATGCAGGAGAGTGCGCGATCCTTGTGTTTGTCATTACTGCGCGCTTTCTCTTGCTTACCTTTAGTCGAATCAAAGAACAGTGAACCATGTTTAATTGCTCAGACTCTACACAATATACACATTAATTTGGAGAGCGTCAGGTTGATCAGGCTGTTTCTGGGAGTGAATGAAGGGCACTGGTCCAGCAAGCACCCACGATTGGACCTTTTATATATGGTAGATATAAGTATACATAAATATATATATATATATATATATATCAAATACTTGCAAAAGTTAGCATTTTTCTTTAATGTATAGCTGTTTATTTTGTGTATTACTCAAAACGTACATAGAAAACTAGACAGAAGTGACCAGCTGACAAATTTCTGCTCCACGTACAAGACATGGCTAGTTTCTGGTCAGTTTGAAAGGCATATAGCTGTTTTTATTTTCTGAGTTTAAGTTAATTACATTTCATTATGTTGACGTTTTTTATTATAGCACTTTTCTTTTGTTTTTGTGCATTGAGTCTGTGTGGAGCAGTCAAGCATTACAGTTCCCAGTTAGTCCTCTTCAGCTTTCTGTGTCTGCTGGTTTACCTGCAAAGCTCACCTACTTGAGTGCTATGCGATTCTGTAGTGAGGCCACAGGATACTTAGTCTTTTTATATTTCCTTTTCTTTCTTTTTTTTTGGTGGGTAATGTATGTGCAACAGCCTTCAGGATTACTGTGATAGCTTAGGCTTTGAGTGAATCACAACATGCATTTTGGCCCGGAGGTAAAACAACTTTAAAATCATGAATGCCTCCTTTTTCTTTTGCTTTTCCTTGACTTGTCTTTATGATTAGGATTATTTATTATCATATATATTTTCTGCATCGGTTTGATTCGTGAATATGCATTGCTGTCATTGTATGTGATATTTCTTTTGTAATTATATAATTATTGCTATTTAAAAATATCACTGTTGCTTGACATGCATTGTAACATTTTTTAGTTCCTGTCAGTTTTACTATAAGATGATGTCAATAACTCAATAGACGCTTTGATCATTTTGAAAGGAGACGAAGTCTACTGTGCTGATTGATGCTGACAACTATTAAGCCCTGAGAACAAACCAGTCTTTGCAGGCTTAGTTGATCTCTAGAAACTGGGTCTTTTCAATTCTCTAAAGGTTTCTCAGTTATATGATGCAAAATGATTAAAGTTCACACAAGTAAAATAATTGGTTGTCTCATCACATTAAAGGTGGTATATGAGGGGTAAAGAATATTAGAATTTAAAACAAAAAAATGTATCTTATGGGAACCTTAGTATCCACTACTTTTAGGGTGTGGGACACATGCATTGGCAATCTCTTAAAGAGGTGTAACAAAACCTTAAAATTACATGTTTTGTTGCAACAGTATATTAGGTTGCTCCTAGTCTTCTAGAACAATCTTGAAACATTTCTGTTACTGGCTTAAAAGAGGTAGGATGTTTTTTTCAACTCTTGACAGGATGGTCCGGCGTCAGGAGGTCAATTAGTGGGGCAATCCCTAATGATTTTTGGTGCACTGTAAAAAAAACCTCTTGAGTTTACTTAAAACAAAAAGTCAGCACATTTCACTACCTTTTTGAGTCATCTCAACTTGACTGTGAATTGTAGTCAAGTTGAAAATACTCAAAAAAGAAATAGTGAAATGTGTTGAGTTCTTTTTTTAAAAGTAAACATTTTCTTTTTTTTGGGATATTGTGATTGCTGTTGGTTGTAGAACTGGTTTTCACGTGCACATGAATTGAAATATGTGCTTGTCCCTGTAATCGTAGACCATATATGAAGTACAGTAAGTATGTGAATGTCTGTGGGACAATCCAATCAACCAAAGCCCCCACCCACCCCCACCAGTCATCACATGCCCCCCTCACAATATTGTTCTGGAGCCGGGGCGGTTAACGGGTTCTGTTAAATATTCAGGTCTGGATACAGAGGTAACCGGTGCAAGAAATTTTATTTGGTGTTTGTCCAAATAATTTGAATTGTTATATTGTTCAAAGATCCTGTGATATCCTATTTTCAGTTTAGTTCTTCCGTCCTGGAGCCAGATGTTATAAGGAATGGACATCAGTGTCATGTCCTATTTATACACTTTGTTTAATGAAAAGGTTTCTAAAAGCTAATCGTTAAAAAAAGGTCCATAAATTAATCGAATGCTTCAGATAGTTGTTTAAAAGAGAAGCATTCAGGAAGAATAATTATATTTTGTACCAATGCAGGTTCTGTGACAAAAACTATTATTTCTGAACGTGGGACTTTTTTTTCCCTCCGAGGTAAGAAATGTTCTCAAATCAAAGGTTGGGCTAACGTGCAGTGACACTTCAATAAAACTGCAATAGAAAATGATTTATTCCAATCTTAATTGAATTAATTTAATTTTTATTTAGTATTTAACTATCAGGCAGGAGTTTCCCTGTTAGTAATGGTTTATGGAAAAAAAAGTACATGAATAATACACAGACTGTCATTTTTGTTCCTACTCATGTTGATGGAAATGAAGATGAGATTTTAAATCAAATCAAATCAAAATTTTAGCCAAACAATACCTTCCCAGTCCCAATAGGTAAAGCAAAAGGCACCCCTGTAATCATTTAAAATTATGTAGGTTAAAGACAAACATGGGGATACAACTATGAAAAGGAATTAAGGTGTATTTACTTGACTTGGAAAAGTACACAAAGGGTTGAAGGACACACCTTAAATTATATAAACAGATACAGTTAATAGAGTTAGAAATATTGAAACAGATTAATAAAGAAAAACTTGAGTTAAATTTTAGGAGTTTACAGTGAAATCATGGATTGTGTAATGCGTCTAAATATAAAAAAAACACACAGGTCTGTTCGAAATCTAACTTATTTAATTATTTGCTTAATATTTACAGTTTTACACTTCAACCCAAGAGGTGGCGGTAGTGTACCTCAAGCTGGTTTATAACTACCAAATACATAAGCAGAAGAAGAAGCAGAATGACGTCATTGGATAGCGGCGCCGCGGTGGACTGGAATGGGACCTGAAGATTTTCCCCAAATTTTGATAGCTTAATCCATGAATGGCGCCGAAACAGGACCCGAAACCTAAATTTCAAGAAGGTATGGAGTTGTTTGCTTGCTGTATTGTTTCGTGTGTGCCTCCGTCCGCTTCAAAGCGCCCAAATATTGCTGTTGTTGGAGGTGGGGCAGTTAGCCGTCATTGTTGTTACCAGTAGAGACAAAACGTTTGATATTTAGTCTAGATTTATTAGTTTTAGCCGCGTTTCCATGGCTTCCCTCACCCCCATAAAAAGAAGTGCATTGTGTCAATTTTAGAAATAGTTTTGACTTTGGACAGCGTCAGCTAGTGAGAGACGTCAGCGCCCACCTCTCTGTGTTTTACCAAGCTAATCGTTAGCTCGGTCCTTGCTAAATTTACTCTTCATAACCATGGCCGTGTGTTGGCGTCTTAAATCTCTGTGGAGACAAATGGTATTATGGTAAAGCCAATTGAGTGATTGCCGATCTTATTTAGACCTTTAAAACATGTACTTAAGAGCAGAAAGCGTACCCACTAAGAACTGAATAGTTGTGTTTGATTTCTTGCTAAGAAATCCTCATAAGGATATTCCTCATACGATTAATCGTCCTTTAAAGGAGTTTAATGTGCTGAGCATTTATTTATTTGTTTTTGAAAGATAAAGCTGAGATAAAGATAGATTCCCTTTTTTCTGATTAAGCACAGCGTACGGAGCCCCGAATGACCTTAGGCGGGGTTTACAAAAAAAAAAATATGGGAGACTTTATTTTTTCTTCCGGTATATTTATTTTAAATCTAAAAGGCAGACAATCAAAAATACAACATGGTCTTGTGATCGGTTCTTCTTTCTGATTTTTATAATAGTAATAATATAATAAATACATGGTGGGTACAAAATTGTACAGTAAAAAAAGCTGTTTCTTTAGGAAATAAAAAATAATGTAAATGAAAAGAAATAATTTTTGCAAGATAACTTCAAGAGTTCCTTGAAAGGTCCCTAGGAAAAAAAACAAACTTTCAAGGCTTTAAAAAAAAGGTCATTTTGTTTCCATAGTTTTCTGTCTGTGTGAAGCTTGTTTAGTTTACTGTTTCTGTGTCGTTTCCAATGCAGGTGAAAGAGTGCTGTGTTTTCATGGGCCATTGCTCTACGAAGCTAAGGTAGGCCAACGTAGTTTACCTGTCGTTCCAAACACCCACTTGATGATTTATATCATATTGACACTGACTCGTACTTCTCTTTGCAGTGTGTTAAGATTAATATAAAGGACAAACAGATCAAATACTTCATTCATTACAGTGGTTGGAATAAGAAGTGAGTATACATTATCTCAGATAAGACGCGCCACGACCATGTATATTTTTAACACTGGTTTGAGTACTCTGATATTTTCTCTTTCAGCTGGGACGAATGGGTTCCTGAAAGCAGAGTACTGAAGTATGTGGACAGTAATCTTCAGAAACAGAAAGAGCTTCAGAGGGCTAATCAGTAAGAAGTTCATTATAATGTCGGCGTTCCAAGCTGTTTATTCCATTTTGTTTAGTCTCCTCAACTGCCTACAGAATTTTCTCATTTAATCAGAACATATTATGTAAAAACACTTTTGTCTTCCCAATTTAGAGACCATTATGTAGAAGGGAGAATGAGGGGAGCTGCACCGAATAAGAAAATCCCTGCTGCATCGCAGAAAAATGATGTGTGAGTTGACTTGATGTTTGTGCTCGTTTCTTTTCAACACACTTTACAAGAAAAACTCAAGTTATGTCTTTTTTTTTGCAGGAAAACCAAAAAGAATAAACAAAAAGGTGACTATATATGTTGCTTTAAGATAAAATATTAAAACAGCAACATTTAAAAAGTTGACAGATGACTGTGTTAGACTTGTTGATTAATTGATAAAATCTGCATCTGCAGCTCCTGGAGCAGGAGAAGGGACCAGTTCAGGAGGAGATCCAACCCATCCTCCAAGGAAGAAGAGAGCACGGGTTGACCCAACTGTTGAGAGTGTACGTCCAGGATTTCATTAACACTTTGGAGATTGTACAGACTGTACAGAATGTAAAAACTACTCCCAGATTTTTGAAAGATATTTGATTCTTAAAGGACGTAATGCATGTCAAAGGCACAGAAGAAAAAATGTGTCTTTCTATCTCTGCTTAGGAGGAAACATTTATAAACCGAGTGGAAGTTAAGGTAAAAATCCCAGAGGAGCTTAAACCATGGCTTGTGGATGACTGGGACCTGATTACCCGTCAAAAACAGGTAACTAGTCAGCCTTTTTTATTTTTGTTATCTCTTTATGTATGCATATCGTATAGATGTGCTCTCTACACTACTGGTGTCTCTGTTTAAAGAGGTGTAAATATCTAGCCTGGAATAATCCAGACCCCAATCTGTTAAATTTAAGGGTTTGGCAACGAGTAATGAAAAGGGCCAAACTCCAGGGGCAGAACCAACCATCCATTTGAAACTCTCACTGCACACAATTGGATAACGCCACGACCAATCACAACAATAACCGGTGGGACGCATCAAGAGGGAGCCACCAGCGGAGCTAACTGGTAGATTAAACTCTTGCCGTCGGCAAAACAGCAAAGGAAAAATTTGCGGTTTTCTGTTCATCGTTTAAATGAAAAGCCAAGTCTAAGTCTAACTCGTTCATTGTAGCGGCCAAATCCGTTTAATCTGTAGCCATCTTTCAATGTTTAGTAAATGATTCCGAACGGCACAGCGCTCTCGTCATCGGCTTAGCTCGCCACTGGCCCGCATCAGCTACACCGATTTGATTGGTTCCCTGAACTGCTCACATAATGCAGTTAACAGTATCATTGCTCGATGCCAGAGACTATTCAAATTGTGTTCTCGCGAGACCTCTGGATTACCAGGGTAGTAAAAAGCTTTAAAATAAATGAATCATCCAATTCAGTTCACTACACAAAATCAATCTTAAACCTGTGTTGTTTTGGTCATATGTGTTGGGTCATCATTCTGCTAAAACTTCCAGTTTACCAGTGGAGTCTTATTTAAACTGGCCTGGTAGTTTAAAAAGTTAATGCTTGCAGTCTCTAGAGGTTTCCAGGGGTGTGGAAGAGAGAGAGGCCCACAGAATCATAGATCCTTCACTATACCCAACAGTGGAAGTTGGACTATTATCCTCACATGCCATTTAACTCAAAATGAACAGTTAAACAGTGTTTATCTCTCGTTTTCCTGACATTCCTCTCAAACAACCATTTGGTGCGCCTGTTGAGGTTTTCTTTTTTCCTGGGAACTTTGTAATCACAAGACGCCAATCTCTCCTGCCGTTGTTAAATTTTGAGGTGTAGAATTTTTTTTTTTTTTACCTCCCTAAATACCCTTCTCACTTCACATGGTTAAAGATAAATATCTGCCCTCGTGCAAGGCTTGTTTTTTTTACATCTTCAGTTATTTAAAGCAAATCTTTTTATGTCAGTAGCTACAGTACAGACCAAAAGTTTGGACACCTTCTCATTCAATGCGTTTTCTTTATTTTCATGACTACATTGTAGATTCTCAATTAAGGGCATCAAAACTATGAATGAACACATGATGTATGGAATTACCGTATGTACTTAAACAAAAAGGGTGAAATAACTGAATAAATGTTAAATTTTACATTCCTCAAAGTAGCCACCCTTTGATTACTGCTTTGCATTCTCTTGAGCTTCAACAGGTAGTCACCCAAAATGGTTTCCAACAGTCTTGAAGGAGTTCCCAGAGATGCTTAGTACTTCTTGGCCCTTTTGCCTTCACTCTGCGGTTCAGCTCACCCCAAATCATCTCCATTGGGTTCAGGTCTGGTGACTTTGGAGGCCAGGTTATTTCACAATTTTTGTATAAGTTCTACTTAATTCCATATGTGTTAATTCATAGTTTTGATGCCTTCAGTGAGAATCTACAATGTAAATAGTCATGAAAATAAAGAAAACTCACTTAATGAGAAGGTGTGTCCAAACTAGGGGCGGGTGGTATGGCAAAATTTTCATATCATGGTATTTAAAAAAAACATAACGGTATTACAGTATTTAACTGTATTTCTTTGCCATACAAGACCGTTCATATCCACATTATCTTATAAGAATGAAGAATTTAAAAATGTGATTTAAATAGCCCATGTTACTGCCATATGGACTGCATCATGTTGTTTTTTCCAGACACAGGTGAATGATAAGAAAATAATTAAAATGTTTATACATTCAGCCTTACATCAAGAATGCCCAACAGAATCATAATAATAAAAAAAACACACGTTGGCGCAAGCAACAAATTGCATCTTCTAATTGCTTTGCATGTAGTACTGAAGATTCCCGCTAGGGGGTAGAGTATAGACTCAGACTGGATTTTGCCAAAGAAGAAGTAAAATAAACACGGCGACCGTAGGTGATTATTAGCTGGTTGATAATCAGTTAACGGCAAAAAAGACGGCAGAAGTATTGTAGATGGTATGTAAAGCATATTTACCTTCATTTTTAATTTAGTTTCTACTGGTTTTGCCACCGTTGGCCGCGTTTACCTACAGATGGTCAAACAGCGCTCAACACTTCCCCCTACTGGTTACTCCCAATTTCGTTTGTAGAAGGTATGCTGTTCGGTTCTCGTTTGACATTTTAAAGCCGATAAACTTTTTAAACTATAGACAAGGCTCCTCTTTTTTGGAATTACTTAATCAGAATTTTTCCTTCGGTCCTGCCAGCAGCTGTACTTAGTTAAAAACGTTATTTTCTACCCTGTGTTGAAGAGCGCGTATCAGTGAAATCGGTCCTGGCTGAAACACTTGCCCTCATTAAACGTTCCGGAAGTTCTCTGAGCTATTCACCGGTATAGGGGTATATTAAAAATTCACATCGTAACAAAAATAAACACTGGTTTCGGTATGAACCGGTATACCGCCCAGGCCTAGTCCAAACCTCTGGCCTGTACTGTATATACAGATTTAGGTAAGTATCTTGTTTGCTTGATCCCATTTCCCGTTTTACATAGACCAATATATCTGCCACACTTGAAAGTCGTGTTCTCCTACATTTTTTCATTTTTAAGAATTTTCTAAAATAAACTGTCCTCTGTTGCATTACCAGATAAAATGGAAGTCGTTGATTACCAACTGAACGTTTCTTGATACTCTTAATAGATACTTTTATCCCCCAAGGGATAAATAAAAAAATAAAGGTCACTTAAAATCATAGTTTAATCAGAGATTAAACTGCAGCAATAAAAGAATACTGCTTTAAAGCTTTTAGTGGTGCCAGTAAGTAAGCCACGCAGATCTATTTGCAATGTTGATGTTTGAATTTGTTTCTCTTCAGCTTTTTCATCTTCCAGCCAAAAAAAATGTTGACGCTGTCCTCGAAGACTATGGGAACTACAAGAAATCAAGAGGAAACTCTGACAGCAAGTAAAGACATGCCGTCATCTCGTTCATTTTTTAGGATCTGTGTTATAGCCAGTACCAGAAATTACCAAAACATTAAAAAAAGCTAGCAAATGTTTTTTTCTCATGTCTTTACCAGTGTAATTATTTTTTTATTCACTACTCAGGGAGTTTGCAGTAAATGAGGTGGTCGCTGGTATCCGTGAATATTTCAACGTCATGCTGGGGACACAACTTCTCTACAAATTTGAGCGGCCTCAGTACGCAGACATCCTGGCTAACCACCCCGATACACCCATGTCTCAGATCTATGGCGCTCCTCACTTACTCAGACTTTTTGGTAAAGTCACACTTTACATAAAGTCACACTTTGTTTTGTTACCTTAAAAATAGAAAAGCATCTTTATTAAAAAATAGTTCTAAAAAGCAAACAATATTGACCTATGTAAAAGCTTTAACTTTAACTAAAATTAATTAAGTACATTAAATGTAATGTACGGTTAATAAATATTCCCTTTTTTTTTGCCTTCTCTGCAAAATTAGATAAATTTGACTCAAATTGTAATTATTTATCTGTGGCAATTTTGGACTTCCTTATTTAAAAGATACATTTAATTGTCCTGTACTGTCGTTTTGACAGTGAGAATTGGGGCCATGCTGGCCTATACTCCCCTGGATGAGAAGAGTCTTGCACTGCTCCTCAGTTATCTCCAAGACTTTCTCAAGTAAGTATTTATAACTTTTTAGTACGTCTAAAAATAAGGAATCTGTTGCTGAATGTTGTTCCTTTTCCAGGTATCTCGTTAAGAACTCTGCGTCACTCTTCAATGCAAGCGACTATGAAGTTGCCCCTCCAGAGTATCATCGCAAGGCAGTCTAATGTTTTATTTTCCAGGTCTAAAACCCTTGTGTGTTAAAGGTCAGCCAGGATACTATTATCAGTTGAAAGGATGTTATTTCAACATCAGATAAACAGATTTTGTAAAAGTATTTTTGGTTATTTCAGAAGACCCATGGAAAGATGTGTGAATGAAGTTTTTGATTTTTATTTTAATGAGGAATGCTGCTGAGATCTGTTTTTCTCCCCCTGTATTTGTATGTTTGTTTTCCACTTTGGTTTCCTTTGTTTTTGTCTAAAGTTAACAGACATTTTTTTTAAACTTGGACATTACAATTTTTTCCTTGTTTCCTGACTTGAAAACGACGCTGGTTAACGTAGTCTTGCAAGCCGTTATTTTCTAATAAAAATCCTTCATTCTTCCTGCTGGGCTGATTTTACTGTCCAAATCTCACTTGGTTTGTTTAAAGCTGAAAAAAAACGAAAATAGTTTTCAATCCTTGGTGTAAAATCCCATAACCTGTATTGTCTGTAGTCATTCTTCACTTGTTTGACACGCTGAAGATTCAAGAAGATTGAATCAAGCTGTTTCACTGTACCTTAAAGCACAGTTTTGTGGCCGGTGAAGTCATGTTTTCCCTACATAAATGATATAGTAGTAGTAGTAGATACAGTATTTCTTACCTCTTGAGATTGTCACTTTACAAAACACATTTCAGTGCATATTAATAGGTTCTTGAGTGATTAAAAGTATGCATAATTGTGAAATAGAGGGGAAAACTTTCATCTCCCCCCCCCCCACACACACACACAAATTATTACAAGTTTCAATTTATACTTAGCCCATCCTGTACAGTATTTTTGCAGCAATTAGAACTGCGATTTTAAACTTTAACCTCTTGGATTTATTAACACATCGATAGGTTTTGATTCAGATAATTACAATTTTCTTTCCTCTGATTTTCCTCCAGGTTAACCCATCAAGCTTTATCCATCTTTTTATCACCAGGAAAGCATTCCACAAACACAATGCTGCCTCCACCAAGTTTAACTTTAGAGATGGTGTCTTCTTGTATTTTGTTATGATAGGTATTGATGACTTTATTAAGACTCCTTTGACTGTTTTTATTTGATTAGAATAGTTTGAGTGACCTGCCATATTTTGCAGGTTAAAGGTATGTAATGAGAAACATGTTTGTCATATCCTGCTCTGATGGCTTAAACAGTGGAAATCTGCAAACACCTACCTCATATATTGATGGAAATCATGCAGTGATTGCTGTTTTTTTAAAATAAGAATATTGTATAATTTTTTTGAAGCACAGTCGTCCCTCCTCTGCCTCCACCCGGATTCTTTTCCACTGTTTTGACTTCGTACCATGAAAAAAGAGAGAAAGCAAATATTATCTTGAGGCTGATTTGTGGTTTCATCTGTCAGAAACTTGCATTTGTTATGGCAAGAACAATCTTGATTTTTTTTCCCCCCAAAGAATTTGTTTAATCCACGTTTCCCCCAGCCTTAACCAGAGCCAGATGTGTTTTTACTGGAGAGAGTTCTCGCTTCACAGCACCCTGGCGACTTAAAATAAAAACGCCATAAGGAAGAATGACAGGTATAGGGGCCTCCTCTGGAAAAACACTTACCTGCTCCTTGTTTCTTCTGTGTTATTGCCGCAGTTAATCCTTCACATAACACAGGTACGGACACCCTCTGGTGTTTGGACTGTCATGTAAACTAAAAGACAAAAAGAGCCTTTTAGTGCTGTCATTATTCAAAGAGAGACATAGATGCATAGTTTGCACAAAACAGACACCACTATTGGGCTCGCTCAAGTGTGATGGATGGTTTTTAGCTCTTTTCTATCTCCTAGTTTCTGTTTCAAAAGATTTGAAGGCACAACGCAAATCTAAAATTAATAAAACCCATTGAAGATTAGCCCTAATAGACCAGAACATTTAAGGAAATACGTTGGCCACATTTATCAACGCCAGTGATGTATGGTTTACAGACGGCGCCAATAGGGAACAGAAAGGACGCAGAACTGGAAGCTGCAGAGCTTAGGTTGGGAGTGACAAGGATAGATAAGCCTGGGAATGAGGACATCAGAGAGACAGATCACATCAGATGTTTTGGAGATAATGTCAGCAAGGCCAAACAGATGGTTTGGATATGTTCAGAGGACAGACAATAATCATATCAGTAGAAGAATGCTGAGGTTGGAGGCAGCAGGCCGAGAGGAAGACCCAATAGGAGATTTATAGATGTAGTTAAAGAGGACGTGAAGTTAGTTGGTAAAGGGTTATTTTAAATTTTTTGGTCATCTTATCACTTTTGGCACAATTATTGTTGCAACAATCCCTTTATAATTTTAATTAAAAAAAAGTAATTAAATAAAATTGATTTGAATAAAATTCTCAAAACTATCCAAATCAAATTTTCCATAAAGAATAGTAAAAAAATATATATATACACCATGGATAGTCCAGATTCTGGTGTGGAGATTTTTACAAATTATTACTGCATGAAGTTGTTTTTCCAGTCACTTGTTTTCACATTGTCGCCTTATCCTCTGTTTCACAGCTGGTGTTGCTTTGAACAGTCTCCCACCAATAAAGCTAGTCAGTTTTTGCTCGAACCACCAGATGGCAGGATTGTCCTACTAATATACCACCAAACATTGGTAGTCTGCTAGTATTTGTCTGATTTTGGTATTGCATTTATTTATTTTTTCCCATGGCGTCTTTGATTTGCTCGTGTTATAACAGGAGCACACTAATCCAGGGTCTCTGGAGAAAGATGATATTGTTTGGGATATGTTACGGCAATAAAAAAAAAGGACTGCTAACCCACCCAGGCCGCAAACTTGAAAGAAAATCTTGCAGAGACCCCAAACAGCTTGGCCTTATTAGACATCAAATGTTATCAGTTTATCTTTCTGATGAAAGCCATTTGTGTTACATATGACTCCTCCAGAGCGTATCCATCTGCTCCGAGCTCAGTCTGTGTTTAATGTGGTTGTGAATGTTTCCCCAGACTGGGACTTAGTGGTAGACTAATTACACAACGGGCAGGCAGCCTTGGTTGTACACCGCTGCCAGAGTCTTGTGTGACTGTATGTCATTAGTACTGGAAAAGTGCCTCAGCCACAAAGGGCTGCGGTCACCCTGGGCCTTTAAAACATGAAAGCTGCCATGCCGCTCCTCTGTAGAAGGAATTTGCAAGACATAAACAGCCTGTAAAATGGAAAATCACATCTGAGCCTATTTGTTTTCCTGAAAGGAAGCCAGAATTGGTAATTCTTGCTCATATTCTTTCCAATAACAGTGAGCAGACCAAATAAAGGACAAGGACTATTTGATCCATCTGTTTTCACTGTGGCGTAGTAGTGGTTTTATGCTTAAGATCTCAACTTGGCTGGGCGGAAAGAAACTGGAGATTTGAGAACATGCTGAGGCCTTATTTATTGAATTTGTACATTGGGTTTATCACCTGTGTTGTTACATTATTTCTTGTCCTCAGAAAAATCAGTAGAGCATGTAATATATTCACTCTATCACCATGTGTTTACAAAGACAATATTCTGGGAAGATTGCAGCATCTCACTCCGTATTATACTGGTTTGATGTAAAAGTGACAAAAAAGTTTCTGAACTAAAATATATTTTTAATCATCTATACATTATATACTCAAAAAAACTAAAATATTGACTTTAATTACATTTATTTTGTCATAAGTTCCACGTAACTGAATTAGGTTAGTTAAAAGTACAATTGTTGATACAATCCAACATGGCCTTTATTTGACAGTGGATTGTACAGAGGCGAAAAAATATGCAACAGGGGATGGGTTTTAAACCTAGGACAAGACTTGGGACTCGTTTCTCCAAGCACTAACCACTCTGCTACTCAATGACTCAAAAATCTTGTATTTAGATAAAAAAAAATATATATACATGACTTTGTTTCCAGTGTTAAATAAATATGATTATTGCTACTTGGAACTTGATTCCAACATGTTAACTCAGCATGAATGAATCAAATTATTGTTGATGTATGAAGTTTAACATAAAAGGAATGCAATTTTGTTATTTACATTTACCAGATATATTTTATTTATGTAGAAACTAAATGTTAGGGTTAAGTAATTTGAACAAATGGGTAGTTTCCTATTTTTGAGAGTACAAAAAGGACCAACTTCACTCATATCTGCTTCTCAACTCACAAATATATTTTGATTACAAATTTGGCACATATTAAAGGGAAACATTATTACAATAAATAAAAATCGAGCAAACAAAAACGTCCTTGCTTCTTGCACAAATTTCATTAAGAGTGTTAGAGTAACAATAATCTTTTTATTGGGTAAAAGACTATGAAAATATTTTCGAAGTACAATGAAATGTGGCAAAAACCACATTTGAATTTCTTATTTTCATTCTGTGGCTTAATTTACGTTTTTCAAACTAAACCTCTACAATTATGTAGAAAAAACAAAAGAAAAAAAAACAAGCTATACTGTTTCACCTTTTGCATGGAAAAGAGACTTCATTTTTTGTGGAACGTTTTTTAAATCATGACTTTTGTGGTGGGCTGCACAGTGGAGCACTGTTGACATGCATGCAAAAGGTCCTGGTTTGAAATCCAGGCCTGGGGTCTTTTACATGGGGTGTGTATGTTCTCACCGGGTATGCACGGGTTCTCTCAAAGTAATCCACCTCAAAAACCTAGGTTAATTGGTTTCTATAAATTGCCATTAGATGTGTGTGTGTGTGTAAATGGTTGATTGTCCCTTGTTGGACTGACCTGATGGAGACAGGGACCAATCCCCTGTGACGGTGTAAAGATGGACATTTATGATAATAATATAATGACATATACATTTTTTTTTTAATTTAGCATCTGTTTCAATTGTTATTGGTTTGATTTGAAATGATAACAATATTGACTTCAGATGTAATAAAAGCAGTATTATAAGAGTTAGGTCCTTTTTAAAGTGGACATGCAGGTTTTCCTTCTTTCCAAAATCTCAACCTTCTATCTTAAAACTTGAATGCATTTAGTTCTGATGGTCTTTTCGTGATAAATATTTATTAAAATATGAATTTACCTCTTATGCTAAAGATGCAAAGCACACAAATGAAACCTTTCTCTGAAATATATTGCTTTTTTGTCAAATGTGTTTCTTTTTTATCAGCTATAGCTAAAAGGTTATTTGCTTAATGCTACTCTATGTTGGTCAAAGTAACGCAGAAGAATCGCAAAGGCACTGTGCTTTCCCTCATTTAGTAACTGTCCAAGTGCAAATTAGCCCTCCAGTGAAACAGTTAAATGCTAATTTAATCTACAGGGACTTCACTTTTTTTCTCACATCACCTTGGCAGAAGAAAATAAAGCTTTCTTTTGATGTTGAGCCGAATTGTAAAACGCTGTGAACTTGCAACTGAATATCTAAAAAGATAACACTCTGTCTCTGTCCCTCATTAGGCAGGATGTAGTGCTAAAACACCTTTTTTATGTCGCCACAGTAAACAATTTAACGTGTACCTCTTTCATCTGCTGCTCCCCCCAGAGTCTCACCAATGCTTTGATCCACGTCTAAGTATCTGAGCACGGTTACATCGCCTCACAAATTTTTATTTAAATTTCTGATAAGTTTGTTTCTCAACACCTCCACTAAGACGATAAATGGAGGGTTAATGCATCTACCATCTACTCATTTTTGACACCTCCAAAGACAAACAGTCCTAAAAGCTTTATGTATTTTATTTTATTTGTACTAGATAAATAGATAGATAGATAATTAGATAGATAGATAGATAGATAGATAGATAGATAGATAGATAGATAGATAGATAGATAGATAGATAGATAGATAGATAGATAGATAGATAGATAGATAGATAGAAAGAACTCGGTCCTAGGGGAATCATCTACGGTTTCTTTCAAATTGTCTCTGTTCGTAATTAGACAGTGCTGGGGCAATCAGTGCAACAAACAAATATTAATAACCACGATAGATAGATAGATAGATCTAAAATTTAAATTAAACATTAAATTGAACATTTCTATTTGCAGGTTTTGTTTAAAATAAATATGTTTAAGCTGTAAAATGTTTAAGAGGAAGATCTTATATGTTCACTTTTAATATTTATGTCAACTGTGTAATTAACTCTATCAGTGGTCATATAATATAAATTAAACAAACAAATAAATCAGGGTTTTTAATGGAATGAAATATGATGCACAACCTTTCTTTATCCTAAAGAGGGCAGTATTGAATGATAAATAAGTAACTGAACTGAAGAGGACAGCAGAGAACACTTCCAGCCTGTGAAGGAAACCCCTGGTGAGCTTCTGATGGATGGGAAGGTCAAAGTGCCACAATCAGATAAATAGACTAGTCAGTACATAGGTAGGGCTATTTGTGCAACTCAAAATCAAAATAACATTTGAAACAAATTCCACAAGTCTATTTTATATCGATCATCTTGTTTAGGTGATGCCCATTGATTTGTGTAACTTTGGAACCTTGAAATAATTTACTGATTAGTGAAAGGGATTTTGAATAAATGAACAGTTTTCACTGCTGTAACTAAACAATTAATAATAAATTGTATATTGTAAATAATTAATCTTACATTGAAGTGGTCTTTATGTTTTGTTTCTTTTATTCAAACATGGCCCTCTTGGCTTTTCATACTTCTGCATTCTCCTGTATGCCTCTGTTTATTTTTTTGTTTTTTTGTTGCTGTATATTATTATTATTATTATTATTATTATTATTATTATTATTATTATTGGTGTCCATGGTGTTTTGTTCATCTTTCATCTGACCATGAACTCGTAGACAGCATGCCTCTAAGTCATACAGAGGTAAGAATCTACTGATTTATTCAAATTCTCAAACAGTGTTTTTTTTAAAGAATCTCTGCTCAGAGTCATAAGAAGATAAAACCATATATGAAACGCACTGGTTTGCAGCCTCACTACTCAACAGTGACTGTGTGAACTTCTAACTCCTTATTATGCAAAGAGCTTGGTGTTACATACGTTTGAAGTTAAATTCATGAATTTTTTTGCAAGAAAACTTCAAAAACATTGGTCCTTATTATTGTGTAAAATTGATCAACATTAACAGAAAATTGATGCCAGGGACAGAAACATGAGTACTTTTGAGGATTGTGACATGTTTATATCTCTAAAAAGGAAAATTGGTTGTTATGTCTTACAAATACAACAACTCAAAATTATGTGGTCTCTGAACATTTCAGCATTACCTAAGATCAATAAAAAATATATTTTAAACCAAAATGTCAGGCTCCTGAAATGCAGTCATTTCTTTGTACTCAGTAGTTGGTTGGGGCTCCTTTTGAAGGAACCAGTGCATTAGTGTGGCATGGCATGACATGGAGGTGATCAGCCAGTTGTTCTGCTAAAGTATTATAGAAAGCCCATGTTGCCTTGATAGCGGCCTTCGGCCATCTACATTGTTGGGTCTGGTGTCTTTTATCTTCCTCTTGACAATTCTCTACAGATTCTCTGTGGGGTTTAGGCCATACAAGTTTTCTGTCCAATCAATACCGTAACACCATGGTCATTGAACCAGCTTCTGCCTATACTTTGGCAGTAAGGCCAGGTGGTAAGTCCTGCTGGAGGATGAAATCAGCATCTCCATAAAACTTGTCAACAGAAAGAAGCATGAAGTGCTCTAAAATGTCTTGGTAGACGGCTGCATTGACTGGGGACTTCAGAAGACACAGTGCACCAACATCAGCTGATGATATGGCACCCCACACCATCACTGACTGTGGAAATGTCACACTGGACTTAAAGTAACTTTTGTTCTGTGCCTCTCCACTTATCCTCAATACTCTGAGACAGGGGTTTCCAAATAAAATACAAAAAGTTACTTTCGTCTGAAAAGAAGACTTTTTACCGCTGAACCCTACTCTAGTTCATTTTCTCCTCAGCCCAAGTAAGACGCTTCTGATGTTGTGTCTGGTTTAAGAGTGGCTTAACACAGGAACGTGGAATTGGTAGAAATCTGTGTATAGTGAATCTTTTTGCCGTGACTCCAGCACCTTTTCCTACCACAGTATGTCCTTCTACTAAAATTTAATTTAGATATGTTTGGATACAGCTCTTTATGAACAACCAGCTTCTTTAGCAATGACCTTTTATGGCTTACCCTTCTTGTGAAGAGCGTCAAATTTAATGACTGTTTTCTGTCAAGTTAGCCATCTCCATGAATGTGTAGCCTACTGACCCAGACCGAGAGACCATTTAGAGGCTCAGGAAATCTTTAATGGTGTTTTGAGTTAATTAGCTGATTAAAGTTTGAAACCATAAGTTTCAAGTAGGCTATTGATATGGTAATTTTCGAGGAACTGAATATTGGGTTTTCATCATCTGCAAACCATAATCATCAAAATTGCAATTAAAGGTTCAATATCGAACAATTTCATAAAATACTTTTTTTTTTTTTACTCCACAGGGTGTTTAGAGGTGTGCAGAATGAAAGTACAACACTTCATTAAAAACTTATAGTTGAATTAAAATATAATAAAATGTAAATTTTAACAACAATGACGTTATGTTTACATCTACCAGCCACTATCGGCTTCCATTGCGGTTCGACTGATACCGTCTCCATGTTCCAAGTATAAGCGACTTTTCTCTTGGATCAGTAACCTAACTCACTTGCAAACTTTGCTAACGTTAGCTCCTCTAAAATACATTTGTCACTGTACACGGTGATGTTGGTCACCGGATGTATTGGCAGCGAACCGGGCAACCCAATGGCTGGAATAATTTTTTCTACTGTTGTAACTACAACCTAGGCAAACTAAATGTCGCTATCGTTTTGTGCTCCATATCCAACCTCAAACAACGCTTCACACTTTTTCATTGCATGTGTAATTAATCTATAAATGAGTTTTGTTTTCTGAAATTTGTGACGAAAACTGTAGAAACCTTTCATGATATTGTTCTTTTTTGAGATGAACATGAAAATAATACTTACTATAAATATAACATACCTTTTTTTACAAAAGCAATGTTCCTTCATTTAAGAGTCACGATTTATATTTAAGTGTTTCTTGTCTTTTTTTTTACAGCCAGGGCACAGCATATCGTTCAGACTTCCAGGAATGTAATGCTGATATCTCATTAGGAGGCCTGAAACTTGACAGTTTCCCCTCCAACTTCGCTGTTGGTCAGTTCCAGGCTGACTGATTCTTTCTGACCTTGACTTGCCACAGGGTTGCCCTCGGTGCTCCAACTATCCGTGCTGCTTGTTGACAGCTGCTCCCTTTAGGAGCTTCTTGTGACTGGCCTGATGCTGACCTCCTGCCATTCCACTGAAGGCAAAGCGGAGGCAGGCTCAGACCGGGAGGAGAGGCTGAAGACAAGAGGAGTAACAAGGAGTGTCAGCGAATCCTCCAACAAACACACGTACACATAAGTTTGTTAAGGGAGTACTCCCAACATAGTTCCATTGTGCAAATCAAAGTGCAAACTGTTAATTTAATAAATTACAGCTTTCTCTTTGCCTTCAGGTACTTTTCCTAACTTATAAATAGTTGTTAGGAGGTAGAATGAGACAAATGTTTAAGCAGTTGGTGTCTAATTTGCAAGTCGATATAATGCACTATGAGCTGGCCTCACGTTGAGCCGACTGTGGGAACACAGAGCGGTGTATGATTATAATTTTAGAGGAAAATGTTAGGTTTCCTCTAGGCACATAAATAGTCTATCATCATCGAGTGGTGCACGGCAGAGCAAAAAAAATGTGCCCAGAATTTTGTGCTGCACATCAAACACAACTGGCAGAGACACAATTAATGATTAATAGGCCATCTGTTGGTGGTGGTGGCATTTTGAATATGAAAATGACTCCCACCGGATGTTTGATCACCTGATACAGTTGTGTTGGAACACAACAACAAAGCTGTCGGGAGCGCTGTAGAGCGAGTGAGCTCAGATGTTTTTATCCACCTCCATGATATTATGAGATATTTATTGTTCCAGTGGAACACATCTACGGAGTCTTCCCAGCAGCGAGGCCTGCACCCAAAAGCAACGCTCCGTTCGCATTCAACGCAGAGGATGTTGCGAATGCGGCCTTGACGGTGCATTCTGACCCTGAGAGCCAAAGAGAGACGGGGAATCGGTTGGCTTACGCTCAAATGAAGCGGTGCATGGGACTTTCCCACGTGCCTCGGGATGTTCCTCTTCCAGCCCAGTTTGTGGTTGAAGCGTGTGTCTGCACCACTTTACCAGGGAGAGGAGGAGGAGGAGAAAAGGAAGGAGGGAGTCTCACTGTAGAAGTTAGAGAAAACTTTTCAGAGGGGATTCATTGCCCCTTAGCAGAGAGAACAGCATAAATTATTTGCGCTGGCAGATGTTCACAGACCCAAATGTGCATGAATTTGTAATGCTGGCAGGCTTCCCTCAGCCAAACTTACTGTTTTTCACGATGCGTGCAGAAGCAGTTGTTATTCTGGCTGTTTTACAGAGAGCATTAATCTGAGCTGTCAGCACCACCAACCACTTTGGTGGAAATTATTTCACTCCTTAATAAGGGAACTCTGGTGCTATGTTACATATGGCGGTCGGACGGACATTCTTGGTGGGTCTGTCAACGTGTAGCTGTTCTCCAACAGTGAGGCTTCTGTGTTTGGCCTGTAGCAAATTCTGTAACCAGGAGATGAAAAGAATACTCTAACTAGACATTAAATGGAACCACAGCCTCTCAAATTCTCACTTTTGATGATGATGGGGAGTGCCTGCTGCCAGCAGGAAGGAGAAGTTCAAAATTGTGTTGACTGATCAGTGTACATTTTTAACCGAAACTGAAAATATCTCGAGAACAAGATATTTATTGAACTATATTTGCAGGAGACCAGAATTGAAAAGAAGAGGGATTTTTAACTGACTTCCACCCTGTAAAACCCTATAAAAAAAATACAATTAAGTTCAACAGACATCATGAAACTCAGCAGCTCCTCCAAAACTGAGACTAAACTAAACAAAGTCTTATGGATATGATGTTTATTAAAATTAAATATATATGAGTTCACATATCAATGTTGTCCCTGCTCGGAAGAGAAAGTCAGATTGTTTTTTGTAGTAGACCCAGGACCCTACCCAAGCATTTAAAAGTGCTGTGTGGGCAGCCTGGCCTGCCTGTGAACTACCACAGTGGTGAATGACCACCTGTAATAATGTCTGCTCTGGTTTCGACCAGCATTACGTTGATGTGCACAGACGTGAGCCAGCCTGCCCTTTCCAACAGCTGTGTCACAAGAATACTTTGTATTACTAAGCGATGCAGTGCTTGTGCAAGTCTCGCATTTCTGCACATATTCGCTCCATCAGGTTTAACTGGGTTGCGTTAACAGCTTTTTTACAAGCACTGTCTGCCATACAGCTCAAACTCCAATAATGTGTAACCAGTTATTTTCATCAAAATAACATGTTTGTACCTGAAAATTTACTTAAAGCCAATCTTACACATCTGGACTTTAACTTTGTTGTTAAATATATCTAAAATTTTCACAAAAAAATGCCATTTTGGAGCTTGACTACAGAGGAGCAACGCTACTTGACATGCAATTAGCTGGCATTTCCTAAGCAGCCAATCCAGGAGTAACACTTATTTTTATTTGTGCTGATTGAGGTTACCTCCAGAGTGGAGAGTTAAGGTTAGCTTCTGTGGTACTGCAAAGATGGTTTCCTTTGTGACCATTTTAATGCATATTAAGGTATATTTGGAGTGTGAACTATTACAGTGGGCATGTTATATGGGTTCTTAGAGAGGGTCTCAAGTATTTGTAGACTTCAGCTGTTTGTGAGGGGTTGTGGTCCCTATAACCCCCCCCCAAATACTGGGCATCCACCGAAAGAAAAAAAAAAAAAATCCTTTTTGCAGCAAAGCATCGTGTGTAAACATGTAGGGGTTACGTTTGGTTAGAGCTGATACTCTTTGCCACTTGAGAAACGTTCCGCTCACAAAGAACATCCATCCCTTGAGGGTTGGCTGCTAATTTCCTAAAAGCTATCGGTTGTCCTCTGGTGCATAAACCGTGCTGTGTCATTGTCACTAAGCCTTGAATTTGCCCTTCCCTTGCAGATAAATATATATTTTTCATAGTCCTGGGTAAAAAAAAAAAGTTTCGATTGAATACAGTTCAAAATGGGTGAGGGAAAATCTGTACTTTACTTGCGTACTTTTATGGAGCTAATGTTTCCTGCATTGCTGAATCTTTAGGAAAAGTTAAAGTGCTCACTCCATTACTCAGTTGTTATTTGCTCCGTACGTGATCAAACATCTTTTTGACATATTTCCATTGAAACATTGTTTTCCATCTACAGCAGTCGATGTCATCTGACTACATGATTAAACAGGGAATGCCCTGAAGCCTATAAAAAATTACTTATTTGCTTTAAAAAAACGAAGGTAAATTGTATTTATTTCACTTAGAAATGTTGACATTTTCTGACTCTAAAAATATAATGAAATTACCTTTTAGAGTAGAGATTGATACTGATGTTTACTACCCTCTTAACACGCTTAAAATATATCAATCATCAATATTGATATATATATCATCAATATATTTTTCTATTTGAAAACAGAGGAAATTAATCCATGACCAAATGCTACATCCATAATTGTACTTCTTGTTGCAAAAAGCACATCTAAAACGATTCTGTACGGCTTAGAATTGGTTTTAAGAGCTTAAACAGTCCCACCACACTCAAACATTTCTCATGTTTCAAGAGATTAACTATTTCATTTGAAACACATGTTAGTAGCTATCCAAACCTGCAACACCTTTTTAGAGGCTTTTACATTACATTTGTTGCAACAGCTTTAGACTGTTACTATGCTTATGAGCTAAAGTCCTCATATTTGTCTCTATTGGAAACAGATTTTCAAAATACGTGTTACAGTGAGTTATGTGGTCAGTTGTTCTCACTGTACTAAGCTGCAATCATTACAGCGGCTCTGCTGAGTGTTTTAAAAAGGAGCAATTTGTGACATATGGTGCCTGTCGAGGGTAAAATATCACGTTACTATCTTTCGCTCTTTTTTATAGGCACTGAGTCATCGACCAAATATGCTTCACACCTGCATGGGAAGCACATAACAAAAAAACATAGCGTAGCAAAGCTATCATCAGTGCTTGGAGATGCAAATAACAGCAATAAAGACAGATGAGACAACCTGAAACTGTCACGTTGTATCCAACTGCTGAGGGGAAAATGACTTAGAGCCTTTTCAGCCAGAGAGCTTTGGCAGACTGCCACTTAGCGAGGTCCCCCTGAGGGCCCTTACTCGTGAATCAGAGAAAATGGGAATTACACATATTAAAGAGGGTAAACGTCAGTAATCACAGCATTGGGAGGGTGCTTGAGGACTCATCAGCCATGCCTTTTTTAGAGACACTTGTTTCAAGGAGCCACGGCTTTCAGAAGCCGACGGCAACGCCAGGATTACACTGCTCAACTTATGAGAATCCCAGTCAGCACACCTGCGTTTACTCCCCAGCTGTCTCTCACCCACACACCGGTGGAACGTACTGCAGAAACACAGACTAAGCCCTCTGAAAGCCCACCCGGCTTACGCTTTGACATATTGGCTGCTGTCTTCTGTCCATTGATATTTCCAGCACGTTTGTCTTGCATTGACTACTTTGCAGTCCCTCGCAGAGGTGGACCTGGTGTTTTTTGACATGGGAATGCTTGTTTGTTTGTCTGTCTGCTTTGCAGAGGTCATGCAGCATTGCGTTTGTTTGGTGGGTCAATTGAGTCCACTAACAGAGGAGGCCTAGGGAGGAGAAGTGTTGGAGGTAGAATCACTCAGGCTTCCTTCCCTCCCTGTGTGTCCTCCTCCGCTGGAGATGGCCAGACCACAACTCCCTGATAAGATTTCTGGAGTCGCTCCACATGACTTACTGCTGTTGGTACTTTGACAGAAAACAACCCTCGAGGGAAACTTAGGCAACCATAAATATTTAGGCACCAGAGTGCTTCATGGAGTTTGTTGTAAAAGGATTTATTGCAGCCTGGGAGACGATGTATCAGTGTCCCAGGACCTGAAGCAGCCGGTGTTTACAGCATCGCATGTGGACTGAACCAAATAAGCACTTCAGAATAAGGAATGCAAATACCTCAACCTCTCCAAACAGGTTCCAGAAAACAGGTGCCAGGAAATCTTGGTTCAAAAATCATAATGACCAGCAGAGACGATTCACAAACAAGTTGAGTCAGGGCCTTATATGGCCTGATGATAAAGATTATGAGGATCTGGCACAAATACACACTCTGTGAAAGACAGAATAATTGCTAGGATGTCTCCTAAGGGATTCAGAAGTAATCTGGATCTATTTCACTTTGAAAAACAGCTCAGACGTTAAAGTACTTTTCTGTCTCTACAGCTTAAAACAACAGCTACAAAAATATTTCTCATAAAACTGACTGATCTCATGTCTGTGAATTTTGTATTCTTCATACTTTTTGTTTCCAATAATGTAACAATGAACTTTGGGATGGATAAAAAAAGTTTTCTTGTCCTGTTTTTTTCTCCTTACGTTATTGATTAATGATCTTATCATGTTTTTGATTATATTTTTATTGTTTAGTCTTTAGACTTGTTGGTAACTGTATTGTATTTTTTGTGTCTTATTTCTTATTTTTATCCTTTTTTATGTTTTAACCCCTGTAAAGCATTTTCAATACAGTTTTATTGATTGAATTAGCTAAACTTTTCTTTATCTAGCAATCATCTTCTTTTGTCTGCTGTGTCAATCCATGTCCAGTAGACGCTCATGTTTTGTTTCTTTAAGTTGATGCTGTGGCAAGGCCTTTTGGAGTTATCACCTCAACAAACTGTGTCCCTAATGCTGCATTTTGTTCCCTCCATAATAGTAATTTCTTCTATAAACCTTTGTACAGCTCTTGTTTTGATACTTCGTATCTTCATTCTTGCAGTCCTTTCATGCCAAAGTTAATTCACTGATGTTTACATAAGGCCTTTTGTTTTATGATGTATGTCAAATCAAAAATCGAGTACAGGTGATTTGTTTGTGGATTAGCAAATGTGGATTGTGTGAAGCTGGAGACAGCCATAAGCAATAGGCATGTTTCCACTGAATGAGAGGGAAAATCTGATGGGATAAATCTGTTGGCCCTGTCCTCTCAGCCATTGTTTCTCCATACAAAATTGGACCTTTGAGGAATTAGCTACAACTGTTTTGGCAGTGAGTGACATCATGGATCAGGACAAAAAGGCAACCACAGTAGCAGAAAATAACAAGAGATCGACTATTGACGAAGCAAGCATGGTTGCCATTGCACTTGCAGTTATAAACCTCTTTTTCAGCAACTCTTCCAATTTTACAAAGTCGGTTGTTTGGCGATGTCTGCTGATATTATTTCCCATTGATTTACAACTAATCAGCATGAGTTAAACCAGAGGTTTAGAGGTTCAAAGGTGGGACCAAGTCATTGCTTTGCAAGTTTCAAGTAACCCGGGCTTTCCACTGGACGTGTCAGCAGCATGTTACAGGAGCATCACGTTTACTCGCGTATTCTGCTGCTTGGCCCTTTCCACTGGGGGTGTCAGTAGCACTTAGCAGCAGGGAAGCAGTTGTCACCGAAAGAACCCGAAATCATGCGAGATCAGCAAAATCATGCGTGGTTTCGTCAGTAAACGCAACAACAAAGACTACAACATGGCTCCAAAGGGTCTGTGTTTTATGTTCTATCCGTTTTACATTCGCCAATAAGTTTGTTATGTCAGGGAATATACAAAATCCCTCAAAGTGCAAAATAATAATGTTAGTGGCTGTGGATCCGAGGTAGTTTAGACCCTCCCGCAACATACTGACATCTCACAGGGCCGCACAAGTAGTAAAGTAAAGCTACCGGAAAGAAGCACCTTTGTTTTATTTTGAAAATTTCCGGACGCCGAGCTGTCTGATTTCCTCTCTTCCCCTATCCAAAATGTCGAAATTTACACATTTCACAGGCGTAGCGTGTAGACAACAGGAGTGCTGTGTATATTTAGAAAAGTGCTGCGACATAACGCTCCTGTGACGGGGCAAACTCGTGCTGCTGCTTTGGCCTCCGATGGAAAGGATTATATTGATTACAGCGGTGGCTAACAGCCACGTATGACGTGCTGCTGCTGTAACATGCTGCTGACGCGTCCGATGGAAAGGAGGAGTAAGTCTTAAATCCTCACCCTCAAGTCTCGAGTCAAGTCCAAAGTGTTAAACGTCAAATTTCAAGTAATTTCAAGTCACTTTTTAAAAACAACAGTTTAATTTTCAATGTAATTCATAAAAAATGTGTTCTTTTTAAAATCTTGATTTATTGATTGATTTGAATACCTGATGAAACAAGTGTAACTGAACTTAGAAAAAATTTCGAAAAAGTTTTTTACTGAACTCAAACCTCCACGTTGTACAGTTTAAATAATTTAGCTAATTACAATGGTCTTCCTTTGAACTATAATTTAAAAGATTCACTGCTAATGATTAGAGAGATTTTACAAAAGAGTATGGGTGATATAATTTTCAAGATAATATATAATATAAAAAGGTTGTGCGGCTCCCGCAAGCTGACGGCTGACATGGCCAAGTTACCTTCCGAGGTTCCAAGTAAGAAACTCTGTTCCAGGTTTGAGAAACTTAGACATACCTTCCTGCTCTCCTCGTAGATCTTTCCTGGATTTTCAGTGACCTACCTCTGAAACCTTACGAGATGAAAAAGTTTGCCACATTGGATTACAGTCTGGTCAGCCTCTACACCACTCCCCTCACGGTAACCTCAACAACACTCACCTTTTCCGTCCCCGTCATCAAGCTGCTTTCCTGTTTGGCCAGAAACACATTCACCTGCAGAGAAAGAACACTAACCTTCAGAGCCGTCGATCCTGGGAATCCTCCTGATTCCAACAAGTCATCAACCTGCAAAGAATAAAGACAGTTATCGGAAACCACATGCCCACCTCTAGCCAACCACAGATCTCAGTTTCCTACTATCTTCTTCCAAGCATCCCTCTCCTGGACTACAAGTACACTGAAAAAAGTGTATTTGGCTATAGTCAATGTAATGTAATATTTCACATAAATTCAGTGTACATTTTTTAGTTAAAGGTCCAGTGTGTAACAAATTCAGCTTTTTATTAATAAAAATCAAGTAATGCTTTCATAAATACGTATTTTACCAAGGCCTAATCACAATCGCATTATCATGAAAGGGTTCTCGTGTCTTAAAATACGTTGTTTATAGATACAGGGGATGCACCGCCCCCCCATCTGAGGCTGCCATGTTGCATCTCCATCTTTGAATACGTTAGCCGAAAGAGGGGAGGGGGAGAGGTGAAGAGAAGAAGCGAGCAAGGAGCATAAATAAAGCAGAATTATGTTTGGTTCTGTACCTCATCACCTGACGAGACAATCGAGCTTGTGGCAGACGTTGACATGATCACAATTATGACACTCTGCGGCTTCCGTAGTAGTAATGAGGCGTTATAACGGCGAGAAGCCAGAGAACACTGCTCAGTTGCTGGCATTCACTTAGCGCACCACTAGTTGGATTTAATTCTTACACATGGGGGCTTTAAGGATCATAATGCAAAGATTTGGTGGCAAACAACTTGAAAATGTCCAACTAAGGGCAAAGTGATTTCCTTATATGATCCAAAGTGCTGAAATTAAATGGAACCAACTAGCGCGTATCCGAGGACCAGTATCCTGCAACCTGTAGTTTTGTCTCTGCTTCAACACACCTGAATCAAATAATCAGGTCATTAACAGGGCTATGGATTCCTGAAGTGCTTACTGAGACGGTTATTAAGCCATTTGATTCAGGTGTGTTGAAGCAAGGATGCAACTGAGAGTTGCAGTACACTGAGCCTCAAGGACTGGAATTGTAGACTCCTGTAAATTTGTATAGTTTTAGACGAAAAAGTAAAAACTAGAATAGCAGAAAATATTGATTTGATTTTCTGTAAGTTTTTAAGTTGGAGCAAAGTAGTTAAAATGAACTTAAAAATTTCAATGTAATCAGAATGAAATTATAACTTGATCAAACCTTATATTTCACTTTGAACAAACTTGATTCAATTGTGTGTTACTTGTTGAAATGGTTTTTTCAGGTTCTTTCAAAGAAATATTTTTTTCAGTGTAAGAATCTAACTCCGAACTTTATACCTCCAGATCCTCTTCATTCATTTAATCTCAATACCTATTCGTCTTGCAGTTCAGACTCAACTCCCTGCTCCCCAGCTTCCCGTTCCCTGGTTCCTCCGAAGACAACCCACAGATCTTTGCAAAATAAAACTTATTTTCAGAAATCATCATCGGTCTGCTCTGTCTGGTGTTGTGCTCACTCCGAGTCTAGAGTCATGTCATACCATCTTTTTCTGTCATAATCTGAAAATTAAACAGCTGATTATCTCCTTTACAGTCACCGTGTTTGGTTTGTTTCTACCCTTAAAGTCCAGTGTTCAGTCGATCTAGCATACTACAAGTACATGCTCAAGACACATGTTGCTGGTGTCGAAGTAAAGTTAAAAAGCAAGTATATATCTGGCCTTACCATTAAAATGCTCTTCCAATAAAGTGAGTATTGGCACAACTGGTTATTGTTTTTATGTTGAGGCATTGGAAAGCGTTACTGGCAGCTGCTGAAAGTAACTAATAAAGTAACTTGTAATCTAATGTAGTTACTTTTCAAAATAAAATTATCAGTAAAGTAAATTACAATAAACAATAAAGGTGAGATAACTGGAAATACAACACACAAAAAAACATTTTAAAAAATGAAATATGATAAAAAAAATGAATAAATAACTCCGAACAAAAGAACACATACAAAACCAAACAAAAAGTCCATTAGATCATCACAGGTATGCCCAAGCCACATTCCCAACTAGCAAACAGCCAGTGCAGGAGACAGTGGAGGAGTACTTGAGGCTAATGTGACAAAATGGGAAATATTTGAAGGTGGATGAAGACTTTCACACAGAACTATATCCAGATGTCATTTTTCAAAAGAAATATAATGTTTTAAGAACTCAATAAAAAAAATTGCTTTGTATAGACCTCTGAAGGAAAATAAAAGCACGTTTGGAAAAGGTTTAAATATCTCGTTATGCTTTGTTAATTGAATATGCACATTAAAGCTTTTACTGTCAGGTTTTACTGGTTCCTACATTATTTAAACCAGTATGACACCAAAAAAACCTGCCCCCTTGTGTAACTGCTAAACAAATCACTATGGGCTGCAGGCTGCCTTGGCAGTCTTCACCACCACTCTTCCTTACCTTCGCTCTCTTCATCAATGTTTCATGAGGGTGTTATCTGCATCCCTCTCATCTCTGCCTTCCACCTCGGGTCCTGTCTGCCCCGGCGCTTTCATCTCCATCCTACAGGCCAGTCGGACATCTAGTCCACCTTTCGTGCCGACCCACAAGCCGACTGTCCTCGTGGCTCCCTCTTCATCCTCCCCCTGTTGCTCTCCTTCCTCCCTGCCGGGTCACACGGCCGTCCTGTGCCAGATTGCCAAAGGATCAGGATTCCTCATTATCCTGTTAACTGTACATTTATCTGACAAGACAGGGAGAGCGAGAGCGACCCCCGGCATCATTAAGCTTTAATGGACAGCCTAGAAATGAGGGAGACGCCATAAAAGCAGGAGCCGAACCAGAGTTTCTCTTTAATGTCTCTGATCGGCCTGACAGGATTATTAATCAGGAACTAAAGGAATTTAAAACCTTTGCTCTTGGCTTCCTCACTTAGAGTCTTTAGCTTGCACCATTACATAGCAAGCCAGGGTCAGGAGGTCTGCAGCTAATTGGTTCTACAGGGTTTTGAATAACAATGAGCTGAGCCCAATTACTGAACTACAGAGAGGTGGAGATGAGAGGAGAGGGAGGGAGGGCCCGGTGGAACAGGCTCATAGAGGATGCAGAGAGGAGGAGATGGGGGAAGCTGTTTCTGCCGTCTCTCTCCTCCTCAGAGTCGGGATATTAATGAGATCAGTAAATGAGTGCTGGCACAGATGAGGATGTGTCGGCACAGAAAAGCAGCCGCCCTGGCCCTGCAGGACAGCAGCAGCTTCTCATTCCCTATTCTATTTGACTCAACGAAAGATGTTTGCAACGTTCTTTTCGTCCCAGATTTTTCTCTTTCTCTGTATCTCATGTTCATTTATTAGTGATATATTTTCCTTTCTCCTCTCTGACACAAGGGATATGTAGAGCTGCAGTGCTTTGATGGCACCACAGCATTTCAGTCTGTCTTGTAAGGCCTTTAATGCTTGTCTGCAGGGGTTAGTATTCAGCCGTGCTTAATGCAGTTAGTCCCAGTCATTTAGAAACAGTTCGCCAGAAAATGTCTACTCACTCCAAGGGGCATAAAGCAGCTGATCTTTCTCTGATTTTCTGACCCCTGCTTCTTTTGTCCACAGCAATCCTTGTTTTTCATTCTCTCTGATCCCCTTTTAAAGGTTTCTTAATATTTTCAAGTCCATGGTGACTCTAGAGGAGCTTTCGAGATTTTCGCTCAGGTGAGACGATGTGTCTAACATGCCTCTATGGAAAAAGAACATTTGGCCACAGGCTAGACACACACCAAACAAATGAATGAAAGTGCTCTGGTCAGTTGAAAACAAACTGACTTTTCTGCATACATGCAAACATTTTATGAATAAACCGAACCATGTCTGTCTCCACACGCTATTCCTATTATGACAAACCTTGGGTGGAGCATTATACTGTAGGAATGCCTTTTTAAAGTTGGAACAGGGAAGCTGGTAAGGGTTGATGGGGTAAATGGATAGAGGACAAATACAAGACAGATTTGGAGAAAAAGATCTGTTAGAGGCTGCAGAGGACTTCATGGTTGGGGCTTGTCTTGTCGTAGGATAATAGGGGTTAAGCAAACAGCCAAAGCTACAATGGAGTGGTTTACAGAAAACCACATTTGCAAGTTAGATTGGAAATGGTCAAAGCCAAATTTAATAAAGAACCTTTGACAAGATCTGACATTTGATTTTCACACACTTTTTCCATCTAATTCGACTGAATTTGAGCTATTTTTGTAAAAAAAAAAAAAGAAAAAAAGAAAAAAAGAACTGAAAAAAGACATACTGCAGTCAGCGATTGGTGGATCTACAAATGTATAGGTGTTTAAGACAAAAAAAGTAAAACCACACATCCTTGTCCTTTACTTAAAATCCAAGTAACATACATAAAGTTTGGTGGTCAATATGTGTGAATACTGTTGCAAGGTACTCTATCAGGTTGTCAAATAAAGTAGTGTTATGGCCACCTGTTTTTACAGGGGCCTTGTGTATTTTATTAGCTTTGTGTTTTATTGTTCTACCCTAGTATGCATGTCAAGCCCCACTTGCTTCTCCTTCAGACTCTGTTCCTGGTTCCTCTCTCCTTCCTCCCTCCTCCCTCCTCCTCCTCCTCCTCCTCCTCAGGCAATTGAGACCAGCTGTAGGTCATGAAGTTGGGAGCTGCTGATTGGCTTCTTGGCTTTAAAAGCCTCTCACAAGGAATCATCACCTGCAGTTGGGGAGGAAGCCCCAAGTGTAGGTAACTTTGTGTTGTTATTTTAGTTCAGGGGTCCCCCAACTCCAGGCCCGGTGCCCTACCAGTTTTAGATTTGTCTCTGCTCCAATAGAGCTGATTCAAATAATGCAGCTTCCTCCTCAGCATGACAAAGAGGCCTGCTAACGAGCCATCATTTGATTCTGGTGTGTTGAACCAGGGAAAGAACTAAAACCTGCAGGGTACAGGCCCTCGAGGCCTGGAGGTGGGGACCCCTGTTTTAGTTTGTGTTATCTTTGAGTTTATTTTAGATAACATAGTGGCCCTTAAGTTAAAAAGACAGCACTTTATGTTCTTTGTTTTGTGCCACATTTTATTCTCTTAGTGTGTGTTTTTGGGCACTTTTTGTTTTGCAGAAACCTTAAGCACTTGTCAGTTTTGTTTAAGACCATTTTTGTTTCTGTACATTTATTTTGCTCATTTCTGATTAAACTCTTTTTGTTCCTCCACATTTACATCTGTCTACAGGCTAATTTTATTACATCCCCTGACCCCTAGCTCAGCCAGGTTGTAACTAGTAGCGCATTATACCTGGACACTGCCTCACACTTGCTGAATATTTTGCCTTCATTTGGGAATGGTTAAAATGACACGAACAGAAGCACCTAATTTGTTCTGGTTGCAAAATGGCTTTTCAGGATGTTGAAAGGATTCCATTTTTTTTTCTCTCATTTGTGCTCATATTTTTTCTGTCCTTGACGCATCAGCACTGAGTGTTAGGACTTTCAAATTGATCTGTGCTTAAATAATCTCTTTCAAATTCATGAATTCACAGAGAGCAATCCCCTCTTCTGCGCTCTCATCGCTTTCAATAAACCCCAGAGAAGCTGTCATTACGCCACAACCTTCTCATCCCCCTCTAAACCGTTGTTGAAGGACTGCAATTTTGAAATGTGGTTTAAATATTGCTCGAAACCGATAGCTTATATTTACCTGAAATCCATCCCCAGCCCCAAATACACGCTGTCGTCTGACAAAAGCTGATGGTGTCAACTGCACTTTCTCTGCTTTAGTCAATGACATTAATTGGGCAGAAAGTTTAGCCCTGACCTTTCTGGTTAACGGGGCATGCAGAAATATCCTATGGGGGGCCTGCATCTCTGTAAGTTTTTGTTGTGTCTTTTTTTATGGCAGGATTTCTCAGAGATGAAAAGGATTATCTTTGCTTACGCCTTTAATCATCTATAGAGCACTGAAATGAATGGAATGAGAAGCAGAAATAAAAAGCCTTTTGAAACTCTTCACTGCAAATGCACTACAAATCCTTGAGGTTTTTGCTGTTCATTCTTCAATTATGTAAGCACCACATCTGTGTCTTTTTCTCCCCTGCTCAACGATGATACTGTGTATACACAAATAAAATTCTGGACAGATTAAAGCCTGAACCATTGAGTAAGCAGTGCACTCTGTGGATGATCTTCTGAGAACGGCTTTGAATATTCATCACTGATGATTGACTGGCTTCACGAAGATTTGCGCAAGTTTTGCAAATGCCCTTCTGAGATTGCTCCTCTGCAGTGTGCTTGGATACAGATTATGCGAGTGAATCTCATCATTACAAAAATGGTTGCGGGTGCCATTCACTCCCAAACAATCCTCTGAGTCTGTAAATTTATTCTGAACTCTCGAATCTGCATATTTGCATACTGTAGCAGGAGCTGCAGCTGCGTTCTCCAAAGAGTTTATCATTATTTCACATTTATTTTGTCTCTCTAATTACCTAATTAATTCTGTTGTTTTGATTGTGGTGTTTACCGTTTGTTTTGCAGAGGCGTAATCCTGTTCTATTTGTCTGTTTGAAGAAGGAGCAGTCTCGCTGAATTATTCATGCCGCGCTCCAGCGACAGCACCAACCGTTTAAATGATGAAGGCATTTGTGAAATCCTCTCTTTCACATACACACTCTTTCTTCTTCTCACTCTTGCCGCTTTCTCTCTCTAAATGCCTGAGGCGGTGGAAGTGTAAGGATGGGAGAGGATTTCACATGGCTCACCAAAACACCTCAAATGAGGCGACGGGAAAACATGTCCCTCTAATGTGTCTGACCGATTTCAGAGAGAAGGCCAAAACACAAAGCCGCGTTTTAATCATGCACCATGATGTGACCTTTCATTCCCACTTCTCACAGGAAGCAGTGCTCCACCCTGGGCTTCTGACATATGCGATTGTGTGTGCTTGTTTCTGGCTCTCTGAGCAAAAATGTGGACACTTGAGCCGACATAGGCGCCTCCTACACTCACAGGGGAGTTGCTGATGTGTCAAAATGGTGTTCACTGATTGGTTATCAGTGTGTCATGTGTTGGCCTGGTATCTACTTCACACCTTCAGCTGTGAATGCTCTTGGTGTTGAATGTACTTGATAGACCACAAGGGTATGGCAAAATGGCCTTGCAAATACTCGATACCTTGATGTCACCAATGATTTCTGCCTACTCGTTCGTGGCTGCTCTTTGCAAGTTAATGATTTGCTCACACCTTTTCAACATCTTGTTGAACTAGCTTTAAAAATCACTCTACAAAAGTTGTTTTTAGCCAGCTGGTGGTACTTCTGGACATTTTCAAAAGACACACATGGCTGCATGATAGGGTAATATTGCTGGCACGGTTTGTCTTATGTGTACACCATGGCGGCATGGCGAAGTGGGAATATTGCGCCATTTTTGCCGACATGCTTGATAGTAATAGTAGCACAATATTGCCGATATACTTTAGAGGTGAAAACCAGATACCGGACAGTTCAGTGGGACTGTGAAGGACAGCCACCTTTTTGAGCAGCTTGCAAAAAGACTTGAAGAGAGTGATTTCCATTGGGATAAAAAAAACAAATTATACCCAAGCTATTATGTATGTCTACCATGAGACGTAAATGTCTACTATGGACTCTTACGTCTCATGGTTTATACGCAACCCTAACAGCCTGGACACTACCCCCACACCCCCCTTTTAGAGCTATCACCACGTAATCTTTTTGTGAATAACACCTTATCGCGGTACATTGTTACCAGAGGCTGACCACTTATGATGGGGAGCCTAAATGTACGTTCACACCGCCCCAAACGGCAGCGTCAGCAGCGGCAAGATTACATGTTAAGTCTATGGTTGAGGCCGTTAGAGGAGCGGCGCACTCTCTGTTGGCTTCAAGCTTTTCCTGCATTTCAAGCTTCAAAGTGCATAACTCTTGCAATGCAGAAGTTCAGCTAGTTGAATTTTTGACGGTCTTAAAACTCTTGACGCCGCACAGCAACCAATCAGAGCGTCTCACTGTAGTAACATTGCCCGACGTCGACGCTGTGAGCTTTGCTTGATGTTGACAACGCTTGCGGTCTGAACGCACCATTAGACACGCCCTTCTACTTCCAGTCCATGGCTCCCATACTGCCCACAAAAAATTTAATGAGAGTCAATGGAACAATAAAAACAATTTTCATATCCTGTTTGAAATGCATGATGGCTCAAACATATGATTTCCGTGAATTTTAAAGACAGTTTTTGATGCAGAGAAAATGCTGATTTTCGAATGTCGGCAAAAGTTACTGTAGGTTAAGCGTTAAAACACTTAGCCGACTACAACTGCAGAAGAAGAAAGAGACAATGGACTGTAGCCTCTAGGACGAAGGAATGAGCATTAAATGCAGAGAAAAACACTATAAATCAAACCATGTGGAAAGTAGCAGCTATGCTGGGGGAGAAACAGTCGGTCTCGGTGAGTGTTGATGTGCCATAGCTAGTGCTGGCTTTCGTTAGCCGTGTGATGTCATATATGCGACTTCTGACTTGATTTGTAGGCATTCTAATTGCGAAATATAACAATCAAATAAATCCCAAATCACTTGACAAACATAGTCGAAATACACATCATTTGAAAGAGCCTTGTGTCTAACAAAGTGATAACAAAGAGCAAAAGTTCTACTAGCCAGGCAAAGTACCACATTAGTAGAGGAGCATTTCTTACTAATAAGACTTTTTGGACTCACAAGTCGATGTACAGACCAAACTAGTCAGCAACCACGTCATACTTGTTAATCAGTTGCCATTTAAAACTTCAACATGGTAAATATGCAATACAACTCATACTCACCAGTTCACTCCTAACCCCTAAATGTGCATTTTATCTGGCTATTGCTACCTTAAATTTCAGCAAGTAGACCCTAAAAGGTGCAATAATTGACTAAAAGCAGCCTTTTCTGATTTTACCAGTTTATTAGTAAAATTAAAAAGGCTCTAGCTAGTGTGGCAAAAATGCACTTCAAATACATAGTATACATAGTACTTAATAAGTTAAAGCTATTTTGATCTTACAAATAATGCACATATTTGGTGCCCAGGATGATTTCTTTAGTTGCATTTTTAATCAATGAAATTAATTTTAAACTCTGCAAATTAATTATTAAGGTGGGTATTACAACCATAGGTTTGATTTGGTTGTAATTTCTGTTTGTTTCTGTTTGTTCTGATGAGAAATTGCCTATTGACAAAAATAATTTTCTGTTCTTGAGGTGGGGCTGCACGGTGGCGCAGTGGTTAGCGCTGTTGCCTTGCAGCAAGAAGGTCGTGGGTTCGTATCCCGGCCCAGGGTCTTTCTGCATGGAGTTTGCATGTTCTCCCCGTGTATGCGTGGGTTCTCTCCGGGTACTCCGGCTTCCTCCCACAGTCCAAAAACATGCATGATAGGTGAATTGATCACTCTAAATTGGATAAGCGGTTAAGAAGATGGATGGATGGATGGATGTTCTTGAGGTAAGACTCAAACCAGCCAGGTACTGTACCAGAGAGTCCGACCCAGTTGTTCAAGTAGTATTTGTCATTGGACACGTTGGTTCCTTGCTGTGTTGAACATCGAACCCTCACTGAAAAATATCAAAGCAGTGGGTCATTGTGAGGAGCTATTTAACTGTTGAGAATGCCAATGGGAGTTTAGAGTTTGGCATGTAGTTCTGCTTAAATGTGTTGTCCAGGTTGTTCTTCTTTAGTTGTGGTTTGATAACTGCTGTTTCACATGCTCTTGTTTTAGCTGTCTTTCATTGCCGTAATTCCAGTGTGTAAGCTCTATTCTTTCCAACGCATATAATTTTCTTAAAGTAGAACTGGCATGAAATTCCTCGCAACCTTTGGGCCCTTTTTAGCCACACTCTAAGTACCTTAATACTATATCAAAGGATTGCTTGCCGTAATTCAGCCTTGTTGTAGAATTGCAGGTGTGACGAGGTAGCCCTTCTGTGAGCATTAGCACAGAACGACCGGGTTTCGGAGGGCGGGGCCTAGGCTATGCGCTTCTTTGGTCAATAATAATAATCAATAATATATAGTCTTTTTTCCCCCCAAATAAAAGCATACTAGCAACAATGCTACATAAACAAACTGTGGTATTAGCTGTGAAGCTAATTCTGAATGTTAGCTATGAAGCTAATTGTAAAACGAACAACACTCACACAATGCCATAATGTCTACTAACAGCTGAAGGACATTATTGAGGAAATATGTTTACTTGTACAGGGATATTTGCTGGTTCACGGAGAGTTGGTATTAATCCTGGTAGAAGTTTAAAACAATCTGCGAATCCTTTGCTGTATTGTCCCAAGTTGGAAAAACAGTCGTCCTAGAATTGTTTTCCACAAATTACCACACGCTTCGGCAGTCGGTCGGGCACATTCCCTGAATACATAAAATCTATCCACAAGCTTTTCAGTGGTTCAGAAGTGGGGAGGACAAAAAGATTTATGTTCTCTTTTGTACACCCAGATACAGTGCAGTTTAGATGCGATCTTGACTCCATGCTGTTGGTTTGTTGTTTGCCTGTTACCGTAGCTCTCCGCGCCGCGGAGGGAGTGACTTGCAGGCTGTAGTTCGGGGAAGGGGGTAATTGGCTGGAACTCAACACGTAATATGCCGAAACGTGTCGTCATATGCTTAACTGCCAAACAGCCTGTTTCTGAGTGCTAATTTTACGATGTGGGCAGACATACCCCGGAACAAAGGAAAGACTAATCAGTAATTTTAACCTCTTAGGGTAGGCAGGCTGGGGTAACTAAAAGATATGATCAAAAACCTCAAAAAATGCAAATTTCATGCCATGTCCACTTTAAGCAAAATGGCACAGTTTGATGGCCCCAGAGACTAGCCTGGATTACTTTCTTGAAAAGCTTCCAGTGACAACAGCTCTGACCAGGAGGTGATCACAGAGTTGTATGCACTATGCTCCTGGTAAGGATGGGATATAACTTCATGTCTAAAAATGCTAAGTATTCCTTTAAATATTCACGCAAATGACTTGCAGTGGTGTTCAGATGAATCTATAGATATATTCCAGGCATGCTGGCATGGTTTGACTCTCTTTTTTAGGGAAATGCTGAGCCTTCTCTGCCACTGTGGTCTTAATGGTGCTCCACTTTGTCAGACTGAAAAGGAGGAAAGGGAGGAGGAGGGAAGTGATGGTACTCTCTGGAGATTTTCTGTTTGTAGTGTTTACTGCTAAAGCCTTAAGGACTTACAGGCACTTTCATCAGCACTCAGTGGTACATAATACACTCCTCTCTGCTTGTGTTCAGGCAGCTTTTAATGTCTTATATTACTGTCACTCTCTTGTGAGTAAAAAAAAAAAAAGATGTACATGACACCTTTAAGTCCCATGGGTCACTCATGACTCTCAGTCAGACCTGACTACAATTCCATGTTGTTGCACACTCCCATTACTCATTTACATGAATAAAATCCTACACCAGCTGTCACTTGTTTGTAGCTTCTAGCATTGTTTCCCCTCGGGAGCACATTGTCCTTATCCTAAACAAATGCATGAATGGAAGCCTCTTTTTTAATAGTTTCACTATATTTTAGAGCTAGAAAACCTTAAAATCTAAAAAGTATGACATAATCAATTACAATTGCCTTTTTCATCATTTCTCAAAACAAATATATAATTACACTTCTCTGACACAAAAAATATCTAGAGTTACACATTTATAACTAGTTTGGTATTTCCATACATGTCTTGAAGCATATGTGTGTTCACTCTTTGATAAAACAGAAAAACAATATTATGGGCACGTTTACTGCAAAGATCATAGATGCAGAAAATGGGTGAACTTTATAAAATTTAAGTGGTAAAAAGGAAGAATTTCTCAAAAACCCGGCGGTATTATGAAATGAAGACTGTAACAGAAATGTTGAATTTAAGGAGTAACCCAAAGCAATGTAAGCAGTACAAATTAGTTCTTGTAAAGGCTGAGACTGATAGGTCAGACAAGGAGTCAACAGTCAGACCACCGAGGCAACTATCGGTGTTGTTATACTAACATTAAGTTTATCAGGTAAGACCCTGCTTTGTTTTGCAGAATTGTTTTACTTGTGCACTTCTATCAGAAACAAAAACGCTATATAAATCTTTGCAATATGAACTTATATTTGTGCTACACACTAAGGTATCTCAACGTTTTGGGTTCCAAACACACTGTTATCACTCTTCATTATTAACTACTGAAATTTTTTTTTTCTGAGATGGATTTTTTCATACATTTTGAATATATATATATATATATATATATACACATGGAAATAATTAACATTGTTGTGACCTCAAAGCAAGGCTTGAGTATAACTCATTTCCAGCCTTGGAATTTCATGCCTTAGACTGGCTCACTTTTAATCCCAATCTATTGTTTGTAAAATATATTTAATTATAACTTTAGCCTAAATGTTAAGTCAACAATACATTGTTCTGTAAAGCCTTAATTTAGTCTATTTAAAAAAAGTAACAATTACTTGCAAATTAAGTTTGCTTCACAATATAAATTTATTTCAACTTGAGTGCAAATCTCCAACCTTCTTCTTTACAACCCATTGTTTTCAACTACATTAGATACAGACACCCAAACCCCTAAAAAGTAAATAAAATAATTGATGCAATTAAAAAGCTTTAAATTAAAGGATGAAAGAAAAATAGAAAGTGTTGCACTTACTAATAACTACGTCTTTTTTTTCCTCTGCAAGGAAACCGTTCTATCACAAGTTAGATTTCACTAGTATGAAGATATGAATTAAAGGGAAAGTACAGTTTTTTACAACCTGGACTTTATTTTTAGCATGTGTAATTTTCATTCAGTCACTCAAACAATTGTGATTTAAAGTCCATTGGGAGATATTTAGATCAATTTGCGATCAGCGTATACCCAGTTGTTAGAGCACTCAAGGTGTGGCCTCTAAATAAGGCATTATCTACCACAAAACTCCTTCATTTCACCAATGTTTTTTTATGAATCACTAGCACTATTTCCTTGTGATTTCGGAGCATCTCAGAGATTTTCCAGGCTTTTTTTTCCAACCAGTTTCAACGTACAACAAATGGCGATTTCAATGATTTTGCTGCCGTGCACCATCACAGTTGTAGTCTGAGCAGTACCTTCACTCTGTGCTCTACGACGGTGGTCGGTTAGACAGAACTTGCTACAGCAAACATCAACATGCTTTATGTTTGTGTGTCGCCAAATAGCAGGAACAAAATGAACGAGTAGAGTAAGGTAATCTTCCACAGGCACCCTTTCTGCATCCTGCTCAGTCCTGCTTAGGCTATAACTGAAATGGGGACTGTGATGTCATTGAAATCATAAGTTGGAGTCCCTCTCTAATCAGTAGTTGCTCCTGCTTCTGACATTGAAGCACATTTAAAAAAATGTTATCATTCTCTCTTAAATATCCGCTTTTCAAAAAGCCTTCTGAGTTTCAATAGTGTAGTACTAAATCATCTAGCAAGCATCTCGGGACCCTTTTCATGTAAAGCAAGTTAACAGCATATGTTGCATTACATTAATCCTGATACAATTTACTTAATGAGAATTACTACCTGCCCTGTCGGTACTTTTGGGCTCATTACTGTTGCTTGATCTTGCTTCTGACGAGGGGCTACAGGATAGTTTCCAAGTTATGTAGCATAGCATTATAGCATTATTTAACTGATATAACACTATGATATGCCACACAATTTATTGGAATGATAATTAATTACGGTGGTTTAAAGGCAAAGTACAGTACCTAGCCTGTCTCTTTGTCCTCATTTGACATTTCAAACTGTGAGCTCTATATAGTAAAGAATCTGCCCATCTTAGCACATTTAGCTGCGTCTGTTTCCAGAGCCTTCCTGTTTTTGATTCTGACCTTCTCCGCACCACCCTTACTCTTTCTACTTTGCATCTTTTAAACATGACTCGAGTGTAGTAGTGTAATGTAGAGAGAGAGAAAAAAAAGAGAGCTCTATGTGGAGGTGGAGGAGACCGAGTGACAGCAAGAGTGGCGGATCAATCCAGTGTATGGCATGCTGTTTGTGTAAACAAATAAAGAGCAATAAAACACTAGCCCTTGCGGCCCACACACAAGCGTGAACACAAGTGAAAAGGAACATTTCTATAAATGCCGATATGTGTCCTTTAAGAATCCTTTTTTACATTTTTTAATTTTTGTTAATGAAGGCAATTTTCATGAGGCACTCTCGCCAGCGCTGACTCGAGGCTCAGACAAAGCCTTGAGCAAACGGTTGGTATAGTTTTATTTAAAATCCTTCTCAAAATGTGTTGTTTTCTCTCTGTAGGCTTGTGGATTCTGTATTCTATTTGATCTGCCCTAAACATACATCTTTAATCTTTGCTGCAGGCTGTGTGAGAGAGTATGTATGTCACCGGAGCCTCTCCACTGAGGCTTGAGGCCAGCTTTTTGCAGCCCTGCAGCCCCTCTGGGAGACCTGCAGAGGGCAGCAGACTAAACACACTTCACCTTATACAGCAGTTAGGTTACACCTGCACACAGCCATCACTATCAGCATACATCTTCATTAACTCGATTGGGGAAGTCAGGGAAAAAAGAAATAATACAAAAAGAGAGAGAGAATGAAACTATAGTGGGCCCGCAGGGTGTTCTACTGTTTGCGCTGACGCAGAGGACGAGTTATGCTAATTGAGAGTTCTTTGCATAATTAGAGAGAGAGAGAGACAGAGAAAAAAATGTATCATTATTGTTAGTGGGGAATAGCCAGACTGGGGGTAATTTTAAGTTTCCCAGCAGGGTGCAACCAGAGAACAGAAAAGATGAGGACACCGTCTCAATGTTATTCCTGCTGTCTTTTTATGCAGGGGGCATAATTCATCTAAGATACTTAGCCTGAGCACACTTTAATGATGATGACTTTTCCCAATGTGATTTTTTGAAAGTGTTTTAATGTATTGTCTTCATAGCAACTTTGTTCAGTGAAGTAAATTTGAAGACTGCATAATAAGTTATCCGCCCAGATTTTCCTCTCGTGTTAAATGAGCCATCAATTTTTACAACTTTTTCCAGGCAACCATTTCCTGCTTTTGTTGTAACTGTTATGGCTCGGTGCCGAGAGCTATGGAGCAAGCGATTTTTTTGCATGTAGTGACTTCATCTGTAATGGTGCAACTGGGAGACAGCCGCCGATCAGCAATCTTAAAGCGGTGCTGATTTCAGCAAGTTATAAAAGGTAGACCTATAGTTCTGAAATTTTTAAGTATGTTTCAAATAAAAGGTGCATTGATTTATCATACCTTCAGTAACCAACTATCCTGGCATCTTCAGTTAGCACAAATCCAAGTGAGTCTTTCCTCCAGGCTGAAGTAAATAGCAAGTCCAAGTGAGAAAGCAGAATTCTACCTGCTTGAAACAACTTAATTCATAAAGTAATAACATCATTTTACTGTAAAGCTGTTTTATGAACCTTTATACCACTATCATTTGAATTATATTGCCAATATAGAGAAGTGAATGATCATTTAAATGGAAAATTGAGGTGGGAGACAGACAGGGCCGGAGTGGGACTCATTTTAGCCCCAGAGTTTCATGCCGAGCAGCCTGTTTTATTTCACAATGTATTATTATTAAAATAATATAATCATAAGCCTACATGTTAGAGCTACAACAACCTAGTGTTCTGTAAAGCCTTGTAATTCAGAATATTTTTTAAATGGCAAATTCCATGCAAATAAGGGTTATTGCTTCACGTTTATTTCAGCAAGTGTTCACATCTACATTATTTTTAACAACACATCCCGTAACAATATCAGAATCTATATTTTGAGCTGTTGCCTCTATAATCAGTGCTTGAGTAAACTCTGCTCTCCCTTTCACACCTCCTCCAGTTTCCCTAAACTCTCCTGCTGCACCTGTGTCGCAATAAAAAAGAACATTCTGTAAAGCTTTGGTGCATTTGATATGCAAAGCAAATTTACCTTAATAATTAAGATATTTTTACTGGCAAAAAATGCATGTTTATTTTACATTTTTTTAATTATATTGTCTTTCAAATGTAGGATATGAATATTTATAGTCTTACTTTTAAAGAAAAAAAATAGAACAGGTGGCACTGTCATTTGGACAAAGAATCCACTCTGGATTTCTGAGCTTATATTGCTTGGTGCTGGATTTTCCTTCAAACTCTGAGGACCTACAGTATATGACAGAGTTTCCCAGTTATTTGTGTTGCTTTATATCATTATTACAATTAAATATGTTTTACTAGTCGTCAAAATGTTACACAATTCTTTGACTTGATAATTAATTAACTGGAATGGTGGTTTGTAGGCAAAGTTCAACGTTTTGTCTTAAGTCTAGTTTATGCTTCTCTGTCTGCGGTAGCGTGAAGACACACAGCGCCGTTATCCGTCGACACAAGGGCTCTGTGACAGCTATGCAGCCCAATTTCTCAACTATCCTTCAAGTGCAAGAAAAAATTTCTTTGATTGGTAAACCCAACATCAGCCATAGATTTCACTAGAACACTGCTCTATAGTCAATGTAATTAGTAGTCAGTTCAACTTTTGGACACTAGCTACTTTAGGTTACAAGGTCAGTGTGTCTAATATGGTCTTTGGGTGATTTAAAAAAAACAGGAGTTGTAGAGAACGCTGCCCATTTTTTGCATATTTAGCTGTGTCTGTTTGAGCATTCTTTTTTTTTTGCCGTAGCCCTTTCCGCGCCAACCTTGCTCTTTGAACTTTCAAACACCAGAGTGCTCTGATGTGTTAAGTCAAGGTGTGCAGTAAAAAACAAACAAAAAAACAACAATAAAACAAACTGCCAGTGGAGGCAGCGGTGGCCTTCTTTGGTAAAAAACTATCTATCCTTGATATCCCCTGTTGTATCGGCCAGGTAGTATGCAACTACACAGAACTAGCTCAGAAATACTCTTACCAGTAAGTAATTTTTACCTAGTTGCACCTTTGGCACACTAGTACAACTGAGCTTGCCGTAGTGGACCACACCGGCGGTTGTGCCCCATACATCAGGCCGCCCCACCGGGAATCATCCCAGTTCTCCCGATTACCCAATCCAGGCCTGGAGGCGAAGCACCACCACTGATCTTGTGGGAAAAACATACTGAAAACAAAGCAGCTAAATATTGTAGAAATTTAGATGAATGGTATGTTGTGGATTCCTATATTGCACTTTTTTTTCTATGAACAAGTTGTTCCTACCAACCCCCATCCTCTCTCTCTCTCTCTCTCTCTCTCTCTCTGTCTCTCTCCCTACACTTACCTCACATGAAGCCCATTCCCTGCAAATATAACTTTTAAAAAATGTCATATTTTATTTCTACTCCTTGGTGAACCATTATGTTAAAAGAACCAGGACTAAAACACCTTTGCCTCTTTCTTATATTGTATGTTCCAGTTACATGCATATAGCCATTTGTGAATTTAGTGACTTCTAGAAACTTTTATAGCAGCCTGTGACTACTTTCCTTACTGAGGGCAACACTGTTCTCAGTACATGTTTCAGACAGGAAGATTCATGGTCGTGCATCACCTCCAATTCCCATGTCCTTGTGTAAATGAAAATTAGTTTGTGTGAAAATGTGAAGACTGAAGAGTTTAAAGCAAGAAGAAATGTGATGCTAGAACTCCACTTTACTCATACTGGATTTACGAAATGAAAAGGCAAAGATAATTATCGACTGCAGGTAAGATATTAACTGTAAATAGCTTTTTTCACAAAACCTAATTAAAAAAAACTATTGCTCTCCATTTAAAGCCGCTGTAATTATTATCCATTTTCCCCCTCACCAACATTTAACAAACACTGAATGCTGGGTGAAGGAAGTTGCCTTTCCCTAAGACGACACCACTTGAACTTGTTTTAAGACCATGAGTGATAGTTTAGGCTGTAGTAAGTATTCCTTTCAAAGGCTTTACACGACGCTGGGGATTAAGAGAGTGTACTGCACTCATCTCATTTGTGTCAGGGCTGGGAAAAGGGGAGCTCTTTAAATACACACTGCACCAATAAGCTGCACAGCACAGCATGGAGACGAGAACTGAGAAACATTCCAACTGCCCCAGTTGTTCTTCACCAACATGGCCTTCCAATACTGCGCCTGCTTTACAAATTCAAGGAACATTCCCTTGCTTCAAAGGTTTCCTCTGTATTTTTTTATTTTATTTTTTTTCATTTGTGTGCACCAGCCCACGGCCAGAACCACCAGATTAATATTTCAAAACATGTTTCTTGCTTCCGACCCCCTCCCCTCTCTCTCTCCTCCTACCCCCCCAGCATCATCTCTCACACATGAAGCCCTTTCCCTGTTCACCACTTATTCTCCTATCTCAACCCCTGACACCTCCCCCCACTTCCCAAACCCCCTTCCTCTCTCCATCCCCCACCTGCCTGCATGTTCACCAAAATGTGTGATGTTTTTCCCCCTATCTCGTGCTTTGCTGCTCCACTGCTCCCTTCAATCCGTTCGCCAGGATAGTATGTTTTATGGATTAATAAGAAATGATCCTGGAAGGTCCAGTCAGGCAGCTGAGGCGCCAAAAGCAGGGGGATGAAGCAATGAAGCAGAGGGGGAGAGGGGGAGAGGGGCAGGGTGCCGTCTGCAGTCGAATTTTAATGAGTACCAAGGGGAATATCCTTTTTTTTTCATGGGGTATCCTTCTGGTGCACCGCTCTAAATCACTGTCACACAAACAAGGTATTCCCATCATGCCTCTGGTTTGGCTTGGTAACTGTGTCATCTTGTGGCGCAGCCACCTCTCCGGCACACCTGCTCTGCTACCCTAATTGAACAGATGATCTGCCAGTTTGTCATGTTTATCTTCAGAGGCGTTCTGGCGTCGATGCCCTGCTCTGCTCAGCCCCCTCAGAACACAGTGCAGATGTTAGCACAGCTCTTTTTTCTTTTTTTTTTTTTCTCCTGATGACAGATCTTGTAGTCATTACTGAATAATTCATTGCAGCATTAATGTCTTTAGATAGCATCTCCAGCATCTTGCTCTGCTTTTTTGGCTCGCTCTCCTCTCTTTCTCCTCCAGCTCCTCACAAGGGAAATCTTTATTATTCTCTACTCAGACGGCAAAATATGCGGATAAAAGATAATTGCCAGCCTTGACTTGGCCATTGATATGAAAATAGGATTGGAATTATTTACTGAGGTATAAAGGTTAGTTGAAGGTTATTTGAGAGAAGGCGTTGCAAAAAAAAAAAGGAGTCTTGATGTATAGTCTGGCAGGAGGCCTGACAAGACATTTCTGAGAGGCTAATATGTTGTGCATCCTGCAAAGGCCATGCAGCAAATAAACAGAAGAAATGTCTCCTGAGATTTTAACTGTGGCAAAGTCAATTATTCAGGAGCAAATTAAGGCTCACTCTGTGCATAAATATGATATGCTCCAAATAATATTGTGTGTGATTTTTGAGAAATGAGAGCACCCTCCAATATACTTTATTCATTTTGTGTTCAGTGTGTCTCTTTGTTCACTCTTCCATGCTTGGTAGAACATAATATGTACATCGTAATGAAGAAGGAGCGGGGCTCTCTCAACCAGTTTTAATGTATTCGATCCGTTGCATGCTTATAGGCTTGTTATGGTTCAGATGGACTTTGAACACAGGCTTAATAAATTACCTCCGCCGGCAGCCGTCTGATGTTTCTGCTTAACAGCTGCTCTGATGTCTGCGGTTTGCCCATCGCTATATACGCCAGTCTCCATTACCATGGCAACTGGAAGGGACGTATGCAGGTAGCGTGCCGTGAGCTGGAAGGAGTCTCGGGGAGCTGTTTGATAGCAGCCGTGGAGCAACAGACAGTTGTCGCTCTGTCCGTCTGCAGGCGGCATATCAGCTTCAGCACCATATGGCAATAAAAGGAACACAATGTCATGTAAAAGTGTTCACACCCCTAGAACTTTTTCCAAGTGCTTACATCACAACAAGTAACTTACATGTATTTTGTTGCTATTTCATGTCTTAAACCACCACAAAGCACTGTATTATACGCTGTGCATTTGTATTCCGCTCCTTTTTGTCTGATTCCTGTAAAGGGGTCTGAATACAAATGCATCACAGATTTTTATTTGTATAACAAATAATTGAAAATCATACATCATTTTAAAGGGAATGCGTTTGTACTGAATGGACTCAAACATACTGATCTTGTTGAGTTTCAATCATATGTTCCAAACTGTTGATGTTAGATGACTCTTTTTCCATTCAGTTAAACTTTGTTATGATTCTTTAAGCACTTGCCGCATCTCTCACATGATTTTCCGTTACATCACATCAGTTTCCAGGCATCGAAACCTTCAGCTGTGACTCTGAGACTGATACAGTGATACACTTTCATGTAAATGGATCAAAGAAAAGCGAGATGAGAGGCAGAGTGATCACAGTCCATGTGGGAAAGGATTCTGCAAGTTCACACCTCCTCCTTACCTGCTTCTTCATATACTTGCATTTGATCCTTTTTTTGTCCTTTGAGGTTCACTGTCTTCATCCAAAGATGCAGGTGTGATCACTCATGCATTCACTGTTAGTCATAGCTACCTTTTTTGCTCTCGAAATAGAGATGGTATTCAAATCTGCAACATCCTAAAAATATTTTAGTGTTTTCTTTCTCCCTTTTTAACTTGTGTTTGTTAAAAGAGTCGCATGAGTGGATCAAATGTGTTTTTTTTTTTATTAAAATATCTGGAACTGTTTCCGATCTCTGTTTATGCACTACTGATGAAGTAAATGCAAAGAAAATAAGATGGACATGACAATATTCCACAACAATTTTATTGCTCTTTATTGCTCAGAGAGACGTCATAACATTTTTAGCTTTACTTCATGGATTAAAGCTTATTATATAGCAACATTTGATCAAGAATCTGTTCACGATAGAGATGTCAAGAGGAAGGTGTACCATTCATGACCTGTTTTAATCTTAAGTCAGTGTATTACAATTGTAAAATGCATGAAAAAAAAGCAATTTCTAAGGCTCCAAATTACAAGAAGATCTGCTCGTATTCACATCCATCTCAACTCCGGACAAGTAGAAAGCGGGTCTGATACCTGTTTTCTTTGTTCAAAAGGACCTGCTGTGTCTCTGCTCTCTTACAAGCCTCTCTATTTGGCATAGAGACATACATAGAAGTATGCAGTGGATAGAAATGCATTTGTCAGCCCATGGAGGTCTCTTTGGGATGGAACAGTGGTGCTGTTGATTTTCCCCTAGGTTTAGAGGCTTTAAGGTTCCCTACTTTGAATTTGGAACATCATTTTCAAGGAGGGAAGGCTCAAAACGTAACTGTATGAAGAAAAGGCAGCTTTTGGAATCTACCAGAGCTTTCCTTAAAAACCAACAAGTTAGCATAGCATATGATGCAAAACAAGCATATATTGCAATGACGGTCGAAAGATTAATCAAAGTACATTATTTTGGTTGGGTCTGGATTTTAATGGTTTTTATGGTTTAGTTGCAAGGACCTGTGTCATATTATGTAGCCAATGATTTAAAGGGACTTCAAAGTTCACCATTTACAAATAATTCTTACTCTCTGATGCTAGAAAGCTTCACTAAATAAATAAATAACTCTCACAGAGCTTTGCCAAAAATAAACAGCTTTGCATGGTGTATGATGGAAAAAAAACGACTTATCGCAAATACAGTTTGCAAAGGTTGGTCAGGTTTTGTGAGTGGGTCTAGTCCAGCTTTTTTATGTACTAAAGCTTTACAGTATTTTAGATCGGAGGCCACACTGGAATCAACACTTCAACCAATCTGAAGGGAACTTTCAAGCTAGCTGGGAGCTTTATCATGTCATGAGTTTAAAGTTAACCAGTTACAGAGAGTTTTTTTTTACTCTTTGACACTGGAGACTTCCCAGAGTTTACCCACAGTTCTTTTCAACTAAAATCTAATTGTGCAAAGCATTGTTTTAGATATTCAACTGACTTTAACCTTGCAGGTCTTTCACATTTGTTACTGGAATAATTAAAACTAATTGTAGAACCTGACTTAGAAATAGGAAACAAACCATTATGAACTCTTGTTTTGTGTCATTTGAAATGGTCAACAACAGTTAGATGGGTTTGACATAAACGGAAAGATACAACAATAATCTGTTTCGAGGAACCAAGAAAATATTTTGAGAGTCTTACTAATGACTAAACTAATGGCACATTTTGACTAAATCCAAATTAGGCAAAAAAGAAAGTTTCTGGAGAGGATAGATCAAAAATTTAATACTTTGTTTATTGCATCACTTTGCACTAAATTAAAGCAAAAATAAATAAATAAATTGTGAAGATTATTTGTTGTATTTTGGGATTCAATATTCAAAAATCAACATAAGATTTCACATGAATTGCCATTGTCAAATTTTGCCCTCCATAATCAATATCTCTCTGCTCTTCTGTTTCAGGCTTGTTGTAAAGACATTTGATACCACGTCTTTTCTCTTTACCGATTCCCTGCAAGACACTATATCCTGGCCTCAAAGCTAAGCACTTCAGGATGAAGTTTTCTAAAGCCAAAACTGCTTGTGCGATTATAGACAGATCGATAGCTTGTGGTGTCTCCAGCCAGCTCGCCCTGCTTGCACAGGAAATGATGCGATCCATGCAGCTCTGACATTGACAGGCCCCAGGGAGGCAACAGCTTCACTTACTAGAAAAATCCTCTCCATTAGCAAGCCGGGGGTGAATCCGCCCTCCCCGTCCCTTGGATGCTACCAGGACCGTGACATTTGTGTCACACTGATGGGAAATGCCTTTCAAATAATCTGCTACCACCAAAATCCGAATTTTCATCAATTTTGATGGACAGTTCCTACCCAATTATCATAAACAAAATGAAATCCTTCCTGACCCCGAAATTTCACGGCTGCTGCCGCCACTCCCTGACAGCATCCCACAGTGCCGTTGACAAAAGCTGCAGGCGGTCACATCATGTCTGTCCTCAGGCTGTTGCCCTTTAGCCACCATGGTTCTGCTCAGAGGTTAAAACCTCCTGACTTTTCTTATAGCTGTGGAGAGGCCTAATGATAGACCACATCCTCTTTCAGATCTTAACTACACATAGCCCCTCTGTCCAGGAAGTGGTGCTTATAGCCATGTCAAGGAACAGAAGCACTTCAGGGCTGTTTTTTTTTTTTTTATATGGCTGAGCCAGCTACTTTTAAACCCTAAGCACTTGTATTGACCCACCTCCCAATTCTCCAGCACTCTCTTCCCCTCATCTCCCGCTGTTTCCTTGTTTGAAACAATATAGCCTGCCTGTTGTTATTGATTCCGGGAGATTGGGCCCTGGTAAGTGCTCCTTCGAGTCTTGTGTTATATTAAGCAATTGCTCCAACAGCAGATGACAGCACTGAGAAAGTTTTGGCTGCCTCTAAAAGGCCATGTATTATGTTTGTGTTAATTGATTGAACAGCAGAGGGATGGGGGAATTAGCTTCAGTGAGATTTCTGAAATTAAATAAATGCTTTTGACTAACAATAAAACTAAGGATGCACTCACACAAGCCCTGTTTAGTCCACACAAATCGAAATCTGTTTTGTTTGCCAAGAAAGTCGATGGAATCGAACTCTTGATTTAGAACAAAAAAGCGAACTCTAATCCACCTAAAAACGTTGATTTCGGTTCAGCTGAAACAAACTCTGAGACCGCACCAAAAGCAGGAAGCGGACTATTGTGCAGGGTATTCTTGGTAAATACAATCTAAACTATTGGATGGATTAATGCTGTATCTTGTCCAAACTTTGTGTAATACCTATATAAGGAGGAGAGCAGTGCTGTTAAGTTGTGTGCGCCCCTACTAATTGAAAACAACGCATTCTCCAGAGTCCTCGGAACTTATCGGTCATCCTGAGCCCATTTCTTCAACGTTATTGATCTGGCACACTTGCCAAACACAAAAGAGTGATCCTAAAACCGCTACAGTCTGCTGCCACTCCATGATTACATTTCACTGTAGAAGTAGTCCCCCCCCCGCTGCACCAAGAAGTGCTGTAACACCACAGGGAAACATGGTGCTCAAAGCTTTGGTCCCTTTGACAGGAAGAGCAGTTAGAATGCAAACCACACCAGCTAAAGACAGCAACCATGTTGCAATTTTAGTCCATAATTGAACCGAGTCTACTGGACTATCAGGTGTGAATGCACCAAATAAAAAAAAATATTTAAAAAAATATTAACACCTCTTACACGGTTTTATGTTCAATGAAACATTTAAACTTTAAAGTATTTTTAGGGGATTTTATGTTGTGGACCAAACAGAAAGTATTCCAAATCTCTTTTTTTTTTCAAAGATTTTGGTATGCCTTTGTATTCAGACCCCTTAACCATACCCCTTGATAAAATCCTGTGCAACAAATCACCTCAGATGATGTCTAGTTATTAAACAGAAACAATTTGTATGTAATTTATTGTCTCATTATACCTCAGTATAAATACAGCTATTCTGGTAAGGTCTCAGAGAATTGTTACAGCACATTCTTAAGCAAATAGCCCCCAAATAGCTCTAGATGAGCTACAGATCTCCATAGCTCAGATTGAAGACTCAATTGGACAATCTGCAAATTGGCTTTTTTGGAAGAATGGCTAGAAGAATATAATAAAAAAAAGTCCCATTTGTATCATCAGCCATGTAGGGTTAGACAGTAGAGGGCTGTTGTCAGATGATTTAACATGTGGAAATCAAACACTGGACATTATCCTGAGCAAACCATGAGTAAATATGATAGTGGCAGCATCATGCTGTAGGATTGTTGTTTTGTTCCTGCAAGGACAGAGAAGCTGTTGGGAAATGATGGGACGATAGATGGAGATAAATACAGGGCAATAAGGGATGACAAGTACCAGGAGCCTTATTTTTTGTTGGAGAAGCCTAGTCAAATTTTAGAATCAAAATCCAGTCAGGAATCTATAGCAAAACCTGAAAATGTATGTTAAAAAATACTCTTCACCCAATCTAATTGCACTTAACCTCTTTTGCGTAACAAAAAAGGAAGATATTCCTTTTCTGTAGATGCAAAGCTGGTAGAGACTTACTTCAAAAGACTTGCAGCTTTAAGAGCACTGATGGTTGGTTCTGCTAAGTGTACACTCAAGGAGACTGAATATAAATCCATCAAATATAAACATGTAAAAAATGCATAATTTTCCTTTCACTTCAATGGGTCTAACACATAAAATCACAATAAAATCCACTGACGTTTGTGGCTGACAGGTCATAACAGGTGATAAATGTTATAACAGTAGAATAAATTCCAGAAATGTAATCTTTCAAAAACATTCATAACTAGGGATGTCTGATATTATCGTCCTAAAGTCATTATCGGCCGATATTGGCATTAAAATGTAATATCGGAAATTATTGGTATCGGTTTTTATTTTTTAATAAGATGAGTTTTTCACACCATACACATATTATATATTAAACTCTTCAGCTACTTCTTTTCTCTCTCAGAATGTAAAAATATGACAGATTTTAGGTTTAGTTTTTGAGATATTATTTGTTTGAGACAACTTTCAATATATCAAAAGGTAGGTTAATTATTGGCCCTGCTTAAATGTTTGCTGTTTTTTTATTTTTTATTCTTGTTTCAGTTGTTTCCACTTTACCTCACTGCTATAAAGGTATAATGTTGTTTACATTTTCTAAAATTAGAAATTTATCCTGAGTGGTGGGCCTTTGTCAGTAATCTCCGTGTGAGAAAATCTTCCAGCTACTTTTGAAGACAAAATATATATGGCACCTTTTTCAATTGCCTAACTAAAATTCTAGTACTTATTACATTTTTAAAATGTTTAGAGCTAAAGTATGCATGATACAAGATATTTCAGTGTGGTTACCTAAAAGGGTTTAGTAGTTTTAGTTTTTTATGAGGGAGGGTCCCCACATATCGGTATCAGTTTATATCGGTATCGGAAATTATGAGTTAGGCTATGTCGGTATATCGGATATCGGTAAAAAAGCCAACATCGAACATCCCTATTCATAACCGAACCTACCTATACAAAGATTTTTGTTGGCATTAGTCAAGCCTAAAATTATCCTGTCAGGCATGATGAAAGTATTTGCTAAAGTGGCTGAGCTACACAGCCAATAGCAAGACACTGTCAGCAGTACAGTGGTAGTATTGCAGGGCAGACTGTTTTGTAGAAGCCTCACGAAGTAAATGCTCCATTCATCCTGTCTGTCTGCAGCGGCCTTCATTTCCTCTTCTGTCACACGCATGGTTAAGGCCAGCTTGAAGCATTTATCACAAAACCAGGACATGGAGGGCGGAGCAGGCTGGGGGTGGGTGTTTTGGTAGTGGTGGAGAAAATGTGACTCCTATTTTCCTTCTTTTTACACAAAAAATGGCTCACTTAATTCATAAAGCAAGACAACAGCTAAACCCCATAGACTGACTGATTCTAGATCGGTATACAGTCTTTGTTAAATATGACAGGGATTTGTCAGCTGTCTCTGAATAATTTAGTGAGTTGGATTGGGATTTTATATCATAGACTTACTCAAACTGCATGTGGTCTGACTGAAAATGAATTGTTCCCCGAAAGAAATCCGAAATTTGCGGAATGCCTTTGTTTTATCCCCAGTTTATTTGACATGCCTAAATAAAATCTGCTGGAACCAGGTGCCTCGAAAAAGTCACTCGAATTATCCTGTAATATGCTATTTAAATAAGGACTTTCATTTGTTAGCACTGCATCTAATTGCATTAGCAGTGAATGGTGACTGACGGTTTCCCATGCATATGTGCAGTTATGTTTGTTATTTTGCTGATGTGAATTTCATTAGATTCTATTTACAATGCCAGCATGTTCAACTGCTGCGGAATTTTAGCAGAGGTAATTTGCTTATGCCCTCTTATTAGAAAGCAATTGCAATTAATAACCAGTGGCTGATACAAGGATACAAGAGCTGATTTAGTCTTTAAACATACTTTTTTTCACCAGGTGGCCAGTGTGGATGTGTATGTGTGTGTCTGTGCTTGCTGTCTTTCTCTGAGATGATTGCCAGCCCCACACCATCGCCCTCACCTCCCACTGGCCTGCTGCCAAACAGCGACATTGTCATTATCAGTGTGCCAGAGGCTGGGTAAATGTCATTATTGCAGCTTGTGGATTTCTCCAGGGAATCAGCAGCTACCCGTTTAATTTCTCTAACAGCCTGGGAAATATTTGTTGCATCAGTCGCCTGGTCCACGGCAAACATCCATCGCCGCTGTGCAATTAACAACATAGATCATTTACATAGTCACAGAGCTAATTTTCATAATGTTCCCTTTATTATCAGAGGAAGAAATTAACCCAGGAATTTATTTACACACCCACTGCAAATGGTAACAGCGTGCTAATTGGCTGTTAGACGATTAATAAGCTTATAGCACATGCTAATGAATGGTGCACTCATAGTTTCAGAGGTGCTCAGGCACTATGCTTGTGTTTTGGCAGCTTAATTAGACAGATAATTATGTACTTGTTGCTTTCACTCTCAAGCAAATGCCATCAAACATTTAAAAAGATTAAACTGGGTTGTGTGCCTGTTGGTTTTCTGAGTTATATTTGGCTATAAGTGGCCACTGAGATCAATGCTCTTTGCTGTTTATACTTGTATTTAGGATCATTATGAAAGCTAATTGACTTTAATGGTTTAATGAGCTGAAAATGATGGAGAAATTGCTTAATGTGACCAACACAGATTGGGAAAACTCTTTTTTTTTAAGGCATTGCATTCTTAGGCACAACACATAAGAGCTAAAATCATAAAAAGAACATTTCAAGTTAGTCAAATGGAAAGAAGACTTGAAAAGCACATGACAATGGATTAAAAGAATCTGTCTGGAGAAGCCAGGAATTGGTATTTAAAGAGGGTTGGAACTTTAATAGGTCTGGTGATCTCTTGAGCTCTTAAATCCAGATGTATAGGTGCAGTAACCGTCTTAGAAGGCAACACCTTAAATTGTGAAAGCTAGTTTCAGTAGCACTTCATCACATGTAAAAAAACTTAAACTTTCAAATACCTGTTCATGTTTGCTTCATGTGTTAACATTTAAAAACATGACTCAGTACCAGAAAGGATTGATGGGAAAAAGATCACTGTTTTTGGAACTAAAGCTTTAAAAACTGTATGGTTTCGTAAAGGTGAGTATTTAAAAAAAAAATGCATGAATGCAGTGAAACACGGTGGTGACAGTGTCCTTATGTGGGGCTGTATGAGTGCTGCTGGTGTTGGGCAGCTGCATTTCATTGTTGATATCATGAACTCAACAATGTACTGCTCTATACTGAAGGAGAAGATGCTGCCATCACTCCGTGCACTTGATCGTTTTCCAACCCAACAATTATCCAAAACCTACATATAAAGCTATGTTGCATTCCTGAAGAAGAACAGGGTGAAGGGGATTGAATGGCCAAGTATGTCTTCAGATCTGAATCCAATTGAACACCTGTGGGTAATTCTGAAGTGACAAGTTGAGAATCACTCTCCATTCGGCATCAAGGCTCTAAAAGAGGTTATTCTTGAAGAATGGAAAAAGATAGACGTTTCAAAATGTCAGCAACTTGTTCACTCCATGCCTAGAAGACTTGGTGCTGTCCTTAAAAGAATTATCACAAGCAACGGTATCTTTGTCTTCGAGTAAGAACAACAACGGAGGTCCAACTAGTGCTGTTTTCAAACGCTCAATTCCCTGAGAATTATCTATTTGTAGCAACATGACGAGCACATCAGTCTCTCTTTCATCGCTTGGAACTAGGGAAGAGGTAAAAATGTATTTATGGCGAAACTTTTTGCATTTTGAGGGGAAATCAATGTTTTAATAGTGGGCGTGTTACGTGCGCTTTGTCTGTCTGGGCTCTTGTAGAAGTAAAGACGTCATCTAATATGGCTTTCCCCTGAAAAGAGAACCTGCGCCTATGTATTTTAAAACTGATTTTTAAAGTCATATTTTACAATATTGCCAATATTTTGCTATTAATGTGCTTTACGTAATTATTATAACATAATATTTTAATGGCTATTTTCAAAGATGTACTGCAAAAACTACACACTGTCACTTTAAGTCAAGTCTGTGCTAGGACATCAACCAATGTCAATAAATTGTTTAATGCTACCCAAAAAGGTACTCAAATATATTTTTGATGCTACCAAAAAGAATGTGGTTGAACTTGGAAAGAGAAATTTAGTGGATATTTTAGTGGATCATTTTGATGCCATGCTGCTTAGAGAATATCCACAGTAAATTCAAACTTTTCTTGCAAATTCTTGTTTCCAAAGATCATTAATTATATGTTGTTTAATCCTTCTGTATGGGGAAAATAAAATTATAAAATGCATATTTAGAAATAATAATTTCCTTTATGTTCTTGGTGACAGGATGCATATAGATGAGCTTGAATGGTCCCGCTTGCAGGTTAGGAACTCTGTTAAGAGTCACATAATAAAAAATGTGCTCCATAATTTTTACAATATGGGCAGGTTATTGTAGGATAAAAACAGCAAAAATTAAACAATCACTCATTTATGGTGTTTAATTTCACTTACCTGCAAGTATTATCATATCTATATATAAAAAAAATCTAAAAAATAATATTATCTGAATGTATACATCTGGTACAAACTGATGTCCTATTATCTGCTCCAAATTGTAAGTTAAAATCAATTTTGCAGTTCACCATTATCCATATCGGCTTTTAACAAAAGAAGGACAAACACCGGCTATTTCTCTAATACCTGAAAACGCTTTTATAGTTTTGCCTTGTTGATGCATTATTTATTGTACTGAAGCACTCACAGACTGTTCCCACTCGAAAATCTTGTTATTAAAAGGGAATTGTAAAGCAAAGGCCCAACGCATTTGGCTGTGAGGGATGGGTTCATCTCAAGAGGCTACTTTGATTCCATAATACTGTCGGATAATCGTGTTTAACATGCTGTTTGCTTGTCTTCTTAACAGAAGATGACAACAAAAGTCTTATCTTTTATTCAGAGGTATTCCACATAAAAATGCTTTATAATTGCAACAGTTTGCAATGTTTTTATGTTCAGCTTTTCAATCTGAATAAACTCTATTATTTCAGAGAGTTTTGTTGTTGTTTTTTTGTCTATAGAATAAAAGTCAGCGGCTGTCTGTGATGGTCCATCCTTTGGGATGAGCTGAAAGTAAATGTTTGATGATTTGTTTTAAATCCAACCTTTTTATCGCTGACAAAGCTCAGTGCAAAATTCTAACTGATCTGGTGTAATAATCACAGATTAAAGCAAACCTCCCCAAACAGTTGTGTGATTATAGCCCTGTTTATGCTCTGTTTTCCTGACCTAGCCAGATTGACATAGTGGCACTAAAGAGGGCCTGCTGCAGGACAAGCAGAGCTAAGAATACACAGACTTTTCTGTGGTTCCCACCAGCTAATATGATCATAAACATATGAGAGAAGTGCAAACAAGACATCCAACAGATGTTTTCTGGGATAATCAGTCATCTTATGTTTATTACCCAGCACATGTTTCGGTGTAATAATCACACAGATGCAAGCAAATTTGTAGGCACCTCTAGTACAGATGTGTGAAAAACCTCAAATATGTTCATCTTGTGCTGTAGAATAATCACACAATGAAAAGAAAAACTCTTGGTGCCCCTAGAAATCTCTAGAAAAAATGTAACAGAAGCATTTTTACTTAAATGCTATATGGAGTGGTATCTTAGTCTCACCAACTCTCAACACTATTGGACCCTTTCTTCATGTCAACTGGTTGTTTAGGGATGATGCCAGAAAAAAAGCCTTTTATTTCCTACCATCACAAATTGAAAAATGTTACAGGGGTTTAACTTTAGACTTTTTTGGACCAATGAAAATTCGGTTGAGCTTTTCAGGTACTAACAGACAACAGGCAACAGCTTTATTTTGTAGTCTAATTTGGTGTTTTTAGCTAAGCAATTTTCCATCTTGAGAATAGTACAAATTTTATTCTATTCCGTTCTGTTCTCTTCTCTTCTGTTCTGTTTTAAATATACCATGTGGGTTGGAGTAAAAAAACAAAGCGTGAATTTGCAGAGAAGTGTTTCATGCTCACCATTAACTAGGGTGGAATATCTGTTATGCTGAGGGCCTGTTTTTCTTTCAAATGCCCTGAAAACCCCAGTTAGATTGTATAGTGTCAAAAACCTATTTGAAACATATTAAATTAAAATCTGTTGTATTCTACAAGTAAACTGAAAATGACAAATCATTTACTATTGTAGCATGACAATGATGAAAAAAAGGGACAAAAAAATAGTTAAACTGACCTAAAATCAACCTTCTGCTATGGCAGTCTCATATCCCATGTCTAAATACTGCAGAAAAACCTGTGGTGTAAAATGATAAGAGCATGAGGGAAGAATCCAAGACTCAAGAATGGTCAAAAATAGTTTTCCATCTGTTCTCTGACTTTTGAAAATGTCATAGAGGCGGTGACTTAGAAATGTCCTAATGGAAAAAAAGTGGTTTTGTAAAGGATTGACCAAATGTGTACCAAACAACCCTTAGATTCTTCAAAAATGTTTAGTATAAGATAATGCCACTGAAATAAAAGAAGCATCAATCATAAGGTTTATTATACATCTTTACCAGTTGTACCAACATTTTTCTGCATCTGTACAAAATAATTTATCCTTTAAAAAAGGTCTGAGAAACCATTTCTGAATCCTGATCAAGGACTTTATTACACTGCCTCATTCCTTTTGCATAGACAGATGAATACCTTATCTGCAAGCCAATGGGGTTTCAATAGACTCTTGGCTTCTTGTCAAAGCTTGATTTGTGAGTTTAAACGATTGGTGAATTTCATCTTAATTACAACAAAGTTGAGCCAGGCCCAGAGTTGATCCTCATCTCGTTCAGTTTGCCAATTATGGATGTTGGCTGGCAATGAGGTGATTTTTCTACCTCTCATTTCTCAAACTCACTTTGTCCCCAGAGCAGAGAAGATTAGTACGTGCCTGGTGTCCTGGAGCTTTGTTCAGAATGAAACAGATGATATGACTTTGTGTGCATGAAGAAGATTTCGGCTAATATCAACTATGAGCCTGCCACATGCATACTAATGACACTGAACACTCTTTCATATGAACCGACTCTCACCTTCATTAGAGTTTAAAATGAAACATACTTTTCTCACATGATTGATATTCTGGGGAAGAGACAAACGTCTGACACTGACTGTGGCAAAGCCAGACTTGGGTGTGTCCTAATTAGCTCCTTCTTCATTGCTGCACACTAACACACAAGAAAATCTGTGAAAGATTTCACTTTGCCTGCATTCATTTGCATTAAAAGAGCCTGATAATTCATGTGTCCCCATATCAGATTAAATTTGCCTTCTTCATGCATGTGCTGAAGATAATCTGCTAGCTCGGAGTTATGATTATCCTGGTGGCAAGGACAAAAATGCAGACCAGCCACAGCGGCCCCAAGTAATTAAATTAGCCTTGAATGGCTAATTGGATCAATTTGGTAGGCAGACACTGTTGAGGATAAGTGTAATCATCTATGCAATAGCAATCTTTTATTGTCCAGACATATCATGTAGAAAGACAAGGTGCGATGCAGAAGGTTAATGTAATTACTGTCCAATTCTCTCACTCACTGTGCACAATAATGCTAATTAATCTGAGATCTCTGGACTATAATGAAGCGCGACAACCCAGGTAACGCTGATTATAGCTTTAAGGACATGACTGAATATTCTTTATTATTTCTTCACACCAGGCTCTGTGCTGTGGCTGTAATTAGTCCACTCTTTTCTTTCTACTTCACCACTGCCTCAGACTTTTTGATCTGCTGCAAACAGGGTTTTTTCTTTTCTTACCTGCATGCTATTTTAATATGATACTGATATGTTTTAGCTTGATAAAACAGTGATTTACATTTTTATCCAAGGCAAACTGTCTCAGCTCAGCAGTGTGAAAAAAATGTAATGAGAGAGAAAGAGAGAGAGAGAGAGAGAGAGAGAGAGAGAGAGAGAGAGAAAGAGAGAGAGAGAGATGGCTTATGAATGGCACATTTATATTCATTAGCAGCGGACATTAACATATGATGCCCATGACAGATCTGTGATACAATGTTTTATGAATGCAGTTAATGGCACGCTGACAGCACGGCTGGTCATAAAGGACCACAGCAATCCACCAAATGAAAGCCACAGAGCAGTGGGGCGATTATTGATTCTCCCCTGTGTCCTATTGATCTCTGACGTTTTCATCTGGCACAGAGCTGCTAATCTGCTGTGTATCAGAGAAACACCCACAGTGCTGCCCATTGACTCTGCTATCAATAGGCACAAAGCTGGATATCATTAAATCCTCATCACTTTGTTTCCCCCAGCCAGCCGCCACCAACAACTGAGCACTCTGCCTGACCTCCGAATAGCCACCGTCTGCTGGCTTGTTTATGGCCTTGGCTTCTGGTGCCTGACATCCACAGACTCCTTTTTAATGGACCAATGTAACAGCTTTGCTGTGCACAGAGCCGATATTGACCACAGGCTCAAAGAGTGTGACTGGGCATGGTTTTACCCAATCAACTGAGCACATAAACTGATCCACCCACCAGCAGCGCGGAAGTTTGCTTTTGTCAGCAGACAGGATTTAGATGTGTTGAGACGAATGGTGACAATGGGTTACAAGGCTGAAGAGAACGGAGCGGAGTTGAGGGTTCTGTGATGGCCATGCCTAAAATGGACTTTATTGTCCTCATCCTTTATGTTGTCTTCACTTTATGATCAGGGTCATTGTCCAGTTACAAAAATGGTTTGTGCCCAGTCTTCAATTTTTCCACATAGTGTTAATTGCTCATGGAGGCATTATTATGTGAAAAACACACACAAATACATACTGGGTATGATAATCTTTTATTATTATTAATTAACATTTACACCCATAAAACACATTTTTAGGGAAGACAATAAACGTGTGATGAAGGTATAAGACGAGACATAAGTGTAAAGTCAGAACGATGTCTGTAGGCACACTCTAGCATTGCCAAATAAAGTTCTGGCCAAGGTGGAGGTGGAAAGCAACCTTCAAGTACTACCTAAAATGATGAGAAGATGGAGAACAGGTTTGCTCTCAATCAGTTGCACAGATACAGACCAGGCCTCCACAATGGATCTATTTCTGCAGCATAAGGGGAGCGACATAAAAAGAGAGAACCAAAGTGTGAATAAAGTGCAGACAACAACTATAATACCTAGGTTCATTTTCGATTTTAACAATGCTTTTTATTTTCTGACCGCAGTGATATACAGTGTGTTTTGAAACCTTCCTCGAAAAAAGTCAAGATGAATTAAAACGTAAGCAGATTTCAGCTTGTTTTCTGTTAACTTTTACACCAAACATTTTCAAACATTGACCCAAGTATTACCTTTCTCTGCCCAGCTGTGGTGCTTTCAGAAAACATATAGGGTGACATCAGGTAAATTGGGCTACCTTTTGGCAACTATAGACCAGTCAAATATATATATTTTTTGAGAACACTTGTGCCAACAATTGGAAAGCCTTTTCCATCATTGTCTGTACAAAATTAAAAGGTCAGGAGGCTCATACCTTAAGTGGCTCACCTTATCTGATGGTCCAATGCCGATGAATTCACTATTTCTACTCTTGAATGCACACAATGACTAAATCATTCTTCTTGAAAAATTCCAGATTTTTTTTTTTAAAGGATGTGACATTGCTCTAATCTATAAGTTAATAGGCTTGAATACACTGTGTATAGGAAGGAACTTTATTTGTAGCCACTTATCCAATGTAGAAATGTAGAAACTGATCTCCTTTACTAAAAGTAACAAGAGTAAAGTAAAAAAAAAAATGACAACGTGAGTAATGTTCAGGTACAAAATAATAATTGATTCAAAGGAGGTAAAAAGACAAATCCGTGCCTGTTTTAGCTCATATATATTAAATACTGTGGATTTTAAACTTACAGACCCTGATCTTTCCATTGAAACCAGACATTTCTATAAAACACTAAAAAAATATATTTTCTTACTGCCTGGCAGTAAATCAGTCAGGAATAAAAAAAATATTTCTATTTACTCCATACCAGAATGAGTGAAGATTTTCAACGAAAAAGCTGCTATGCTCTTGAGTAGTTATAGGAAGTCCAGATGATGATGATGTAATGGCTTTGTAAAGTTCTGATTAATTCACAGCATTTGAGGTAAATGGAAGGCAACAAGTCTGATTCATCTATGGGCGTAATTTCCAGATGCACAAATACGATATTCAGTTCAAACAATTTTACACGGGTAAAAACAGCATGGGAATGTCCTGCAGTCCTACTGTTAAGCAAGGAGGCCCATTCTTTGTTGCAGATAGGAACTTTTTGTGCCGTGAAATGTGACCTGAATGACCAATGTTATATTTGTGAGGAAAAGAGAGAAGTCTACAAACCTGAGACCATACCATACTGATACCATAACATACTGATACCATACCATACTGATACCATCGTCTGAAGAATGAGGGTAGTAGCATCATAATATGTTGGTGTGAGGTAGGGAGAACTGGCGCACCTCACAAAAAAGGTGGCATTATGATGACAGAATAATATGTGAAAATATTGAAGCAGCATCACCAGGTATCACTTAAGTTAAAGCGTCTCTCTTCCAAATGACCTGTGATCCTAAGCATACCTGCAACTCGGGGTGGGGCCAAACCCGAATACGACATTCGTAAAAGGCACAAATACTGTGTTTTGACAAATATTTCAAACAAATACTTTATGAAATATTTGTACTCCCGAGCAAGAATCATATCTAGTGTGACACCACTCAGAAAATTAGTCACTAGAGAGAAAATTTTGCCAGCACTCCTCACACTCTTGCACCACATGATTATGAGGGTTAGGGCACACAAAGCACTCCTGTGCACCATCGTCTCTATGATGGAACCACCAAACACTAACAACATACCTCAAAGGATAGCTAAAGAGCACGGCTACAATGAACACAAACACGTGACCCATAAGTGTTTGCGGCGTACAACTATCACTCAACAAGGTTTTGTGGCCACAGTGGCCTTTATTTTGGTCTCTTTTCAATGACGTTTCCGTTACTTGTTCACTGCTGAATTTATGGATAAAAACTAAAATTGCATATCCTTAATTAATAAAAAGGATAATAACTTAAATTAGAAGTGGAAAGTGGAAAAAAAAATATGTTTATAACTATTTGAATTTTACTTGAACAACAAATAGAGATACAAATACGGGCTGCTTTGCACACCCCTACCTGCAACTTAGTAGCCAAAGGAGAGGAAAGTTGATGTTTTGAAGTGATCACAAAGTACGTGTACAATTTGTGCAAAAAAACATTTTAAAGCAGTCTTTCAGCAAGGCAGCCTACAAACCTGACTCAGTTACACCAGTTCTGTCAGAAGGAATGGTCACAAATTCCAGGAAAACTAGTGTCCATTGTGAGAAGCTTGTGGAAACATACATTTTACAGGAAGTTCACTAGCCTGGACCATGCCACAGATTAAGTTAACGATTCGCAAGCAAGAATAAGGCTACAAGTTAAGAATCTAAACAGTTTATTGAAGGCATTGAGGAACGGCGGTCTGGGAGAGGTGTCGTCGGAGACCCGGGTGGAAGACTCAGTGTGGGGGCGCTGTCTTCGGGAAACTCATCTTTGCGAGCCTGCTCAGGACCCCTCCAGACGGAACCTAGAAGAGAGAGATGTTAGAAGAAGTGGCACTGGAAGTGAGCGAGTGCGTGGAACGGGGATGCTACAAATGGAGGATGCTGTAAGAGAAAGGGGGAGGGTTAAGAGGGGCGGGTCGGCAGGACCCCGAGAGAAAGCGGGTCAGCGGGACCCAGACCGGGCAACCTAGAGGGATGGGAAAGGAGGGGCAAAAACGAACGAGACAGACAAGAAATGAGAGCCAGACAGGGTTTATATCTGTATCGCGGTGTGATTGGGAATGTGCGAGGGGCCTTAAGTGCCAGGTGAGGTGATTTTAGGGCTGATTAGGATGTGCGAAGCGGGTATAGGGCGTGTTCCTTACTCCTGAAGTTAAGTTAACTTTGTTAATACCATTTTTTGCAAATGCTAATGACATTTTTGTAATCATCGTAATTTCAAGAAAGAACGAAACGAAAAAAATCTCAATTTCAAGAAAGAATGAAACAAAAAAATCTCCAGTTCATTACATACGCATTTAGCAAAACAATAAAATTATATTTCTGAGAAAAGGTTATCTTTTCATCCACTGTGTATACATATCTATTTTCAGCTGCATTTGGCAATCATCAGAGCATGGAAATATGCTCCTTATTTGATCCACTACAGGATGACAGAAACAATGTTTTCCTCACAGTACAAAAAAAAAAACTTGTGTCCAGAGAAGCATAACAAGGACAGGTGACATGGGGATCGATGGTGCTTAAGGTGTGTGGGTGACAAGGACAGGTGCAGGAGAGCACCCCACCATGGTCCATTAGAGAAAGAGTCTCCCCACTGAGAGCAGACAGCGTGATAAACAGCTTCAGCTCTGATAATACTCTGGCTGATCAATAACCTTGTCCGACTAACCTCCCCAAGGGACGAGCAGAAGCAGCAGCCATCACAGCTGACCCCCGGGTCATATGTCTTAGACTGTTTCTGTGTGTTTGTGTTTCTGTGAGGACCAACACAGTGCACAAGGGAGGTTCGAACGAAAAAGCATTCACTGAATCAGACAGCAATAAGATACCCTCTTGACCTCTGTCTAACCTCATCGTTATAATGTAATAGAATTAGTCAAGCATATGTAATTAGTATCTGCATGTCCTTCACTTAAGGCTTAGTGGTTTATTCATTGCATTTTATTGCGGCCATTTTCCCATCCTGGCTCGTCATTTTAACAAGAGCACTTTGTTCCACCTGCTTCAGCTCAGCGTTTACTCCTCCCCGTGGAGAGTTGTACAGTAATGAGGTGCTCAATGATACCATTGTCTGATAGAATCGAGAATGAACATATAAGCTTACACAATTAATCAGGTTACTGTGAAAATGATTCGTGAGCAGCTACAATGAAAAATAATGTGCATTTCACTTTTTTAATACAATTTTGCATCACAAAAAGACATTTGAAGATGCCACATTTGATGCTCACTGTACAGCTCCAAACACCCTGAAGACAGTTTGGCCACACGATGACCCAAATCCGTCAGACCAGAATATGAGGCTAACCTCAAAGAAGTATGTTAAAAAGACTTTTTGTGTGACCACATAAAGGCTCAGGGTAGTCCAGAATCATAGGCCCTGCATCTCTGAGGGCCAAGGTTCTCCTCAGCTGACCCAGCTGCCGTGGTAAGAAGTGGCTTTGCTGAGTTTAAATCTCTAACCTTTCACAAAAGTTAGAATAATTTGTTTAAAGAGAAGCAGAAGCTCCTTCTGTCATTATTTATTTATTCAGGAATAATGTGAGAAAATGCAGCTGCCAAATTTTACTTTTCACCAATATGATTTTATACACCTGTTGGCACTTTGGATAGAAATGTGTAAAATATCTTTAAATAAATTCCCATTTTCTTGCAGTAGCATGATCTTGTATTCCAAAAAATATAACTGGCCTTTAATCCTTGTTCATTTATTCAGAAGGGGGAGAGCCACATTAAGAAACACCGATTTTTGTAGCATAATTGGTGTTACAGTTACTTAAATCTTTAGTTATTCTTCATATGAAATAAATGTGGTTGAAGCATTTTCTAATTTCCACTCATTCATGGATTTTAAATTTAATTGTCATGTCTAGTTTTTGATGCCACTGTGGTCTATTTCAAACTGTGATGGCTACTGTACAGACTGATTCTGTCCTGAGTGGGTTGGGCTGGATAAAATATTTTGTTATTCCGGGACGCTGGTTCAATGACAATAAGGCTTTCATTCATAATGGGTAAATGGGTCACCGCCCATTCTTTCAGCAGGACAGTGTTAAAAAATCTGGTTCACATGGGCTAATATCAACCCTTTTCCAAGACCAACTCAGTCCACAGACTTAAAGCCTACATAAAAATCACTGGGGTGAGCAGGAGAGAGCATAAGAGAGGACCCAGAAATAAAAGTTTAGCAAATAATAATTGTTTTCGGCAGAAAATACAGAGAAGAAAACCAAAAAAGAATAAACAGTTTATAATGCGCTTTTTATGATGAACACCATTGTTGACTTCACCTTTCTACCCCAAAAGATTTTAAGCATTTGTTTTCCACGAGCCCTTGGGAGTTATGTGTGTTTGCCATAACATGGCCTCCCAGACTGACTTTTCCAGTTTCTTTAATTCTGTGGTTGTGGTCACATACTTTCAACACAGTGTACGTCAGCCAAACCTAAAGCACAAATGTGCCATTTTAATTAATTTCTGTTAGATCAGATTGATTTAGAAACAAGTTCGGTATGTAAGTAAGATAAAAGTGAGAATTGTGTAGTGGACCTCATGACTAAAGAAATGGGTAAAAAAAATTGTACTGCCTAAATTCTACTACAATCAGAGCAATCACCACAGAGAAGTATGGTGGGGGATCTGTGAGGCTGTGGGTATGTTTCTTCTCCATGAATCCAGCAATTTTCTTAAGTTTGTGTTGGTGTTACAACAATTAAATGATAATTTATTTAAAGGATTTTACACATATTTACCAAAATTGCCTGAATGTCAGGGGAACTGTAATCTTATCATATTTTCCTTCTTTGTATTAATAAGAAAGGATGTCAAAACCAGAGAGAGGATAAAGAATTGCCTGAGCAAGCAGTGCTGTACCATTCAGTCAGTAAACAATGGGTTCTGAAGAGGACGCACACATGCTACCACACAAACTTCCGGGCTGTCACTCACCGAGCTAAGACTACGCGTCGACTCTGAAGTCTTTTCTTCTAGACGGGCTTGTCTTATCACTCAGCTACAGTTGTGGCTTCAATGGCGGAGAGACATCCTGACTTGGAAAGTGAGACTCCATATCTTGAGGAGACCAACAAGCCATAAACCGCAGGCAGCAGCTTCTGCAACCCAGCTTGCTGCGACTTCAAACACTAACAAGCTGGAATAACATTTTGCTTGGGGTGGCTTCCCTTGACGGCTTCCAGCTGCAGGAAGGCTGACTGAATAAAGACAAGAATCATTCCAGGCTTTGTCACATTTGGACACAACCAAACCACATTGTACAGAGACTGTGGGATCACAGAATTATTTGCTGCCGCTTCTTTGTTTGTGGATCAGCATGAAAGCTGCTGCATGATCAATTTGCTGGAAAATCAGCGTCCACATCTGAGCCCAAATCCTGCAGTCAGTGCTTCTTTAAAGTGTGTGTCAAATTAGAATGCTATTGTCAAATGGCTTAAAAACCTGCTTTGATTAAAAGGGTAATACAAACTGCAGCGTAAAGCTGTGGAGCTGAATGTTCACACCACAGGATCAACTTTCATCCGAGAGTTTCTGCTCTCATGGTTTGTTTAGATCTGTTTCACCCTGTGAAGGGTGTCACCACCAGTTCACAACAGGAAACGTGGGGTGATGATGAACCAATGTGACCCAAAAACACCCTCTCTGTCGGAGTGCACAAGGAATAAAGCCCTTTCTATATACAGGAGAGAGGCATTAAAAATGTCATACCCTCCAAATGCTGCAGCAAGTCATCTCAGCTAAATCGCCCACTCACCGAAGAATATAAAACATCTAAAAGCCACATTTCGCTTCCCTTGACAAGTCTCAACAGTTTCTGTTGTCACAGGTCAGAGTGTTACTTCATACCTATGAGACGAGGAAGTGAAAACACAAGTGAGCAATGTAGTTTCACCACACAAAAACAAGAAGTAGGTGGGGGGGGGGGGGGAGAATATGTGAAGATTTTAATTTACAATGAGAGTTTGTGCGCCGTCAACAGCCCTGCTCTTTAAAGGTCAAGTAGTGTGTGGGTGTGTGTGTGGGTGTGTGCAGCTCCACTTGGCTGCAAAAAACCTCCAGCAGAACAAATCTGTCACAGATGCGCTGACAGATGAGCTGCTTGGGGCTTCAAGATGGCATGAGCCTCTGCTGCCATCTTACTTTGCAAAAGTATTCATACCCCTTGAAGTTTTGTAAAATTATAATTGCACACTTTGTGAGCTGAAAGCAGAACATCCGCCCCAGTTATTTGCATCCTCTACCAGGTGTTCTTCCAGGAATTTCCTTGTTTGAACCTCCTTACATGTTCCCATTAATTCTGACCAACTTCCCTTACACTACTGAAAATAAGTATCCGCGCAGCAAGGGCACCGCCATACAAATATTTCACAGTTGGGATTACTTGTTTAAGGAGATGTGAAGTCTTTTTATTTCTCCAAATTAATCATTTTGCATGTAGACGAAAAAGTTCTATTTTGGTTGGTGGTATACTACAAATAAAACTTTTTAAGGCTTCCTACCACCAATATCTTTTTTCCCCCACTATTTAAAGCCAGATGATTTGAGTGTTATATTTGTGTTTTCTACAGATTCTTCTTTCTAAGTTGTGAATCTCTGCAGCTCCTCCAGAGTTACCATTAGCCTCTTAGTTGCTTTTATGGTTAATGCTCTCCTTCCTCAGTCAGACATAGGTTTCCAGCAGTCCCAAACTATTTCTGTGTTTCAATGATGGACTGAACATTGCTACGTGAGATGATCCATTCTCTCTCGGGCCAATACGGAGACACTAATGCATGCTTTTATCACCAGTAGAATTGATTATTGTAATGCCCTGCTTTCTGGTCTTCCCAAAAAGACTACCTCATGTTTACAGCTTCTACAGAATTCAGCAGCTCGTGTCCTGATGAAGACTAGGAGGCGGGAGCACATTACACCGGTCTTAGAATCACTGCATTGGCTCCCCGTATGTTTTAGGATCGATTTTAAGGTTATTTTAATGGTCTTTAAGTGTCTTAATGGTCTTGGGCCTTCGTATCTGTCAGAAATGCTTTTACCGTATGAACCCTCGTGGTCTCTGCGCTCCTCTGGCACCCGTCTCCTTGTCATCCCCAAAGTCAGGACACAGACTCATGGGGAGGCGTCTTTCCATTATTATGGCCCTCACCTCTGGAACAGGCTGCCAGAGGATCTCAGGGCCGCAGAGAACATTAATGTTTTTAAGAGCAGACTCAAGACTCACCTTTTTAGCTTAGCCTTTAACTAATTATTATTTAATAATATATTTTTAATCGCTCAGCATGTTTTACCTGATTTAATTTTTAGTTCAGCTTTTAACTGTTTATTTATTAATCTGCTTTGCATTTTTATTATTTGTTTTACACTTATTGTTTTATACTTTATATACTTTATATTTTATTAACTTTATATTTTAATTTATTTTAATCTTTCTTGCCAGTGTTTCCTCTCTGGGGAGCCCCCTGCATCGGGGGCGGTGGTCGGCTGTGGCTGCCTGGGTGCCCCCCAGGTAGCGCTTGGGTGGAGGTGGGGGTACCAGCCCTCCCTCCTCTGGGCGCCCTGGGTGGGAGCCTTGGCTGCTGCTGTTGATCTGCTGCTGCTGATGCAGATGGCTCCATGATGGCATTTCCTGGCTCATCTGTACTCAGCCCGCTTTTTGTAGCTTCTAAGTGTGTGTGTGAGTGAGTATGGCTGATGGGTTGGGTTGGGAGGGGGTTGTATTTGCACTGATGATTTTATTTGTTGAAGGGGGGGGTGTTGTGGGGTTATTTTAAATCTGTAAAGCACTTTGAGTAACTTTCTTTGTTTGAAAAGCGCTTTATAAATAAAGTTTGATTTGATTTGATTTGATGATCAAAGCTTGAGATATTGTCTTGTAACTTAACCCTGCTTCAGACTTCTCAAAAACTTTCTCCTTGACCTTTTTTTCTGTTTCTTTATCTTCATGATGCTGTTTATTCACCATTGTTCTAAAGAAAAAACAATATAACATCTCCAAAGAACAGCTGGATTTATACATTTAAATCCATTTATTCAAATATGCCCAAATTGACTATATCTGTTTGTGTTGGATTTTATTTAGAGGCATTGCAATAAAGGGGGATGTACACATGCATGCAACACTTTTCAGATGATCATTTGTCAAAAGTATTTACAAACAATGTATAATTTAATTTCACAGTTGTGAGCTACGTAGAAGTAACAAACCTAACAAATCTAAAGGGGTGTGAATATTTTTCCAACTGCATATTGTTTTCAATACCTGTTTGTCTTTCTTTCAGCTGCACATTATTGCAAAAATCATCGGTAAAACAGATCAACGTGTATTGAAATTTTTAGTTGCACATGTCCTAAATGAATGTTAATTAGGGGATTTATAAAAAAAAAAAAATGACAAGTAAAAATGATGTAGGATGCCTGCTGTTAACCCTCATAACAAACAGACTTAAGAAGATGTCTGGACCACCCATAATGACATGAAAAAACGAGGGAGTCAGGCTGTGGTAGCAAAGCAACAAGCCCCTTCCCCCCTAACCAGATAAAACTCTCCTTTCATGAACCACATGAGAAGCGCCTACATCTGCAGTACATTTTAGACGACATTTGAAGTTTGTGCAACTTACAATTTAGACATCAGAGAGCTGTGAAGAGGTAGGAAATTAGGGATTGGGGTTTGTACGATGGAAAGTTGTGCGGCTACGAAAACAGGATGAGTGAAAGATGCTTATTCATCTGAGCTGGGAGGATTTAAACACAACACCTGCCTGCCTTTCTTTCCTCTGTCCATCCGTCAGCTTGTCTGACAAATTATGACGCACAATCTCAAACCAAGCTTGTCTTCATCTCTAAGCACACATCTTGAGTGTTCAGAGCGCTGGGGTTGAATCGTCTCCCGTATGTCCTCCAGACGGGATGAATTAAGTAAAATGAAGAAAAAAAAGGAAGCTGGTGTTGGTTTTCTTTTCTTTTCTTTTTTTTTTTCTTTCCACATGGTTTTGATTTATAACTGCGGGTCAGACTGCAATGCACTAAAAATAACCGAGAAGCAGAGGCAGCACTCGCAGCCCTGTGATTGTATTGATTTTGATAGCTGGCCACAGTGTTTGTGTGGCTCGGGGCGTATTTTATCGAGAGCAGTAAAATAACAAAGGAGATGGGCTGGAAGTTCTCTATGTATACCAATCAGAATTTATAAATTGCTCCATTACCTTTATTTCCCTTGGTTACTCCGGGAACATTAGCAATCAGTCTCTCATGGGCTTGGCTCATAAAACTAATAATCTGGTGATTTAGTGCCTCATGGCATAGTGCGCCCAGCCTTGCCCAGTCTAATCCATTCATCTTGCCACCTATTAGTTTTATTTTGGAAGGACAAATTGCTTTCCAAGAGAAAATAGGTCAATAGGTGTCCTCTATTAGATATTGCTAACTATGTAACAGTTTTTTCTTTCTCTCTCTGTGCATGTGTTTGGGGGTGTAGTAGTGAGGACGATTATCATTCCATTTGCATACTGGGAGGTTGCCTCAATTATCTTTCCTAGGCTGCATGACAAATTGCAAATGGCCAAGGTTACACATGGAGTACGTAATTTATTCTGCATTTGCTTCTGTTCAAGTGTGTGCGCAATGCTGTACAACCTTGCTTGGATGTGTGTGCACATACAGAAAAGTGACAACAGAATCAGCGTCAGCACTGTTTTTTGTCTTTTCATGTGTGATCATGTCACCCTGAGCTGCATGGTGTCTCCATCCCACTGTCCTATTAGCAGTCCCTCATGGGGGGAGAGTAAGACCTGGGATCTGGGGAGACAGCACCAGATTAGCTCACAAATCACCGCCCTGGGGACCGAGGCAAAACAGTGACTTCATCGCTCCACGACTTCCTGTCCTTTGATCTGGCTGACGGTGCAGTCCATCAACAGTCGCTTTCAGCTGATATGAGCTGGCAGCTGACTGTGGCACAATAACCATCCACCCCAAAAGTGCCAGGGTTGTTCAGCATCTGTATCGTCACTCTGAGTTTGTCACTTCACTGATTTAAAGTGCCTAGAACTTTTTCACATTCAATCAGGTTACGCTCACAGTTTTCTATGTGCTTGTTGGGATTTTATTTGATTGAAAAACAGAAAGTAGGGCACAATTGTGAAGTAGACAAATTACTTAAAATGCTTCTCAATACCTGAACTGTTTGTGTATATTTTATTCCCTTCTTTTTTCCTAGATAAAATCTACAATACGCAGTTACCTTCAGCAGTTACCTTAGTAAATATACTTTAATTCACTCATAAAAAGAGATAAATGTTAATAAGGCAATGATGATATCTGTTGTGATAAGCCAGTATATTGCCGACTCCTCATCTTCTTATCCTGATTTGCAATGCTTTATACACTATCTCTGACCTTTAGCATCCTGTACACCATCATTGGTGTCAGGTGTTGATTTTTGTTGCAAACCTGAGTTGTTGGCCTGTAAGGTGTCAATTCCTGACACTTGAAATAGGATATTGCTAATACATTTATTTCATTATATACAACATGGGTTTCAGATTATATTATAGTGAATGCTTCCATGTCCTCAACAGGAGTGGGCAAATATACTTTTCAAACATTTGCTTTTCATGCGTAGAATGATATTCGGAATTTGGACTCATTACTATCCTTAAGTAATTTTCAATTTTCCAATTGAAAAAAATTGATAATTTACCTTTCACTTCAAAAATATACATTCTAGTTTGTGTTGGTCTATCAAAAAAAAAATCACAACAAAATAGAAGTGTGAAGTTTAGTTTGACAACATATGAAAAGGTTCAAGGGTGATTAATACTATTTGGAAGGCACTGTAAGTCTTTATAATCTTATTAAAGTACAGGCTATGCTTGTTTGAAACTCTCAGTAACACACAGGCACCCATTGTGATGCTGTTAAAGGACAAATCCTGCAGTGTTGCTGCTCAGCCGCTGCCACTGGCTGTGTGGTAGTTGTTTGTGAGGCCCAGTGTGAAGCTACGTCTTTAATAAGGCCTCTTACTCCCTCCCTGCACCCCTCAGAGGTCTGTGGTCGCACAGCTGGCCTCGTCAGGCCAACCACTGCAACCTCACCACTTCCCCTCCCTGGGTGGGATGACAGTGGAGAGGAGAAGGACGGGGCGAAGGCCTTCTGTGGGTCGCTCACCAGATGTGGCTTGTCTGTAAGCCTGTCTGTCTGTCTGTGTGGCTGGAATGTGCTGTACATACAGTATATGGAAGGAGAGGTTTTTTAGAGAAACACAGAGGGTGTGTTTATGTATCCTAAAATGAACCTCATACAGTCACATGGCATTTTTGTGGCCTCTGGACCACAAAGAGCATGCATGTCAGATGTTCTGTGCTTCTCACTCCTGGACACACCTCCACACAGCTGTGAGGCAGACTTTTATCAAAAGTGAGGCATGCTGTCCACTAATATCACTATTCTTGCTGCTAAAAGCAAAAACAAATGCTATGGGGTGAGTTATAGGACTAAATAGAAGATGGCAGTTTTAATTCCAGTTTCTCTGGGGGACTCACTTGAACTGAGAGGAGCTGTCTCCCACAGTGCATCCTGTTTCTGCTTCGTTAGTCCACAAAGGGTGGAGGGGACACATTTGTCGCATGAAGGGAGTCATCGTCGTCCCCCGGCTGCCAACCTCTGTCCCTCGCAGCCTCAGCTGATGTAATCTGCCAGACTAAAACCTACATTTACACAGGACACGTAGATGAGATAGCCCTTCGGCAGGCTTATCTGCTGCTATCAGAGGAGAAGAGTCGAGCCACCTTTCCTTCTGCTTCTCTCCCTCCTGTGTCCTGCACCCCGGCCATTTTCCTCTGTCAGACCAGAGCAGATTTGTGTAATGACATCAGAGGGAGACTGAGGCCTGGCGACAGTGGCCCAGAGGCGCCCAAATCATAAACCTAATTGGTGGCTGTCACAACTTAACTACATAGCAAATTTCCACATTTTCCTTTGCTCTTTTTATTATTTTAATCATTTTGAACTGGGAATAGATGTCTTAAACTGCTTGTCTCATTTGTAAGCAGTTTCTGGAGTGCAAGAACTATACTGAAGTAGACAGGAAAAGTCTTATTTTTCAGTTACTAAAACTTGCTAGGCATGGCGCGTAGTTAACTTTTATCCCTCAAAGTGTTCAGTGCTTTTTAGGCAGATAAGGCAAATTGGAGTACAGAAAGTAAAGAAAAGGTCTACTTATTTAAAATATTCGACTTTCTCTCGCTGTGTGAGCTCCCCACCCCCCACCCCTTACACAACCACATTCTAAAATATTGCATTTGGCCCGACAAAATGGCTGGCTCCAAGGGGCCAGGCTTAAGCGGCTTCCCGACCTCAAAGTAAAGGGGTCAGTGTGGAGGAAAAACATCACACAAGAGCCACAATTGCAGCCCTCAAACATGAAAAGTCTCTTTTTATTTTTGACAGGCTTCCCACTTTTAATGGCCGGGCCTACGTGCTGCATAAACAAACAGTGAGGCTTGGTCTGAGCAGTAGGCCAGCAGCGGCGGCTTCGGTGGTGAGTTGGATTACAGGCTGCCCATGGAGCTGTGGTTAAGATGGCACTCACTGAGCTCTGCTCTGACTCTGTGACAGTCAATTGAGCCTTCCCACTTTCTAACAGCTCAGTGGTGAATGCCACATTTCCAGATGTCAGAGTTGTGGCTTCTGCGCAAGCCAATTCACACTGTAGCTTCACTTGGGGGTAAACTATTTCCTGTAACATAAACTATAATTTTACACACCTTTAGAAGCTACAAAACTACAGCATTATGTTGAAATCTTGTAAGATATATCAGCAAATTGGTAATTTCTTCTGGAGATTAATGTGCGTGTTAAATTAAGCAAAAACAAGTTAACCTTAGCTCGTTCTGAAAAATTTAAGTTGAATTGAATTTTTTACTGTGCCATCAGTGCAGCAAATATTAGAATGCATTTCAAAAACATGTGTACAACCTAAACCTTTTCACATTTTGTCAAACCAAAGCCATAAATATTACATTATTTTATTGGGAGTTTTGTAACAGACCAACACAAAGTAGCACATAACTGCTACGACAGCTATCTTTACCAATAAAAATCATAATACCATGAAAAATTCAAGCCCCTTTTACTCCAAAGCTTCTAGATAAATTAGAGTAAATCAGAGAAGTAGGCATGAAACCATTGGTTACTCTGGGGAAGCTGCAGAGATCTACTAGCCAAGAAATCTAGACAAACCGTGGTAGCAAAAACATTTGCTCTGCAGCTTTGTCTAGTCAAGTGCTATTGTCCCTACCTTTGGCTCGGCCAAGTGTCTCTGTGTTTAGAGAGAGAGGTTGGGCTGGCATAGGGCCATTATGCCAGAACATTATTTTTATAATGATCTCTGAGCTGCAATGGAGCAAAACAACAAAGATGGCAGCACTTAAAGAACTGCTTTTGTTTCAAAATGACTTTGGCCATCAACTTTGGATGATTACGACTTCAGCTTTTCTTTGCGTGATGAACAGATAAAGGAACTTAAGTCCTTTGTTTCGACTGCCTAGTTGACTGATTTCCGTGGTTATTAATATTTGTTTGTTGCTCTGATTGCCCCAGCACTGTCTAATTACGAACAGAGACAATTTGAAAGAAACCGTAGATGATTCCCCTAGGACCGAGTTATATTTATGGATATCTATCTATCTATCTATCTATCTATCTATCTATCTATCTATCTATCTATCTATCTGTCTGTCTGTCTGTCTGTCTGTCTGTCTGTCTGTCTGTCTTTCTGTCTGTCTATCTATCTATCTATCTATCTATCTATCTATCTATCTATCTATCTATCTATCTATCTATCTATCTATCTATCTATCTATCTATCTATCTACATCCATCTACATCCATCTACAACAAAGGTGAAATTGTGGACTGGATCACATGAGACCAAAAACTTCATAGACATACAAGACACGTTGAGCCACGGAAAAAAAAGTTCAACATTTCACCATCCACTGTGAAACAGGGTGGTGGCAACACCATGCTGTGTGATTTTTTTTTGTCAGAAGGGAGATTAGTGTTGATGAAAAAGTGGATGGAGCTTAATCAAAGGCAAAGCTCGGGAAAAAAACGTGTTGTGATTGGGATGCAGGTTACCCTTGCAGCAAGACATAGTTCCTAAACATACAGCAAGAGCTAAAGAGAAATGATTTAGTCTCTCAGCATCCCTTGCGGCGGGTCAGCGGCCATTTTGTTGACCCCAGCAGATTCCTATTGGTCAGTGATGACACTGCCAAAGCTAATACAACACTAGCTGAAGCACCAGCCAATTCTCCTCCAGTCAGCCTACAGAGCTGTATCGTATCGTATTGTTGATAAGCGGTGCCTGCCTGTCGCTCTTTCCTCTCCTGTCCCCCCACACACCCACTAAGTATGTATGTGAAGGTGGGTCTCCCTGTGTCGTCTTGTTTTGATTTTTGTCTTCCGCATATAATTTAGCCTCTCATTTAGAACTGTAGCAAAATTGCATTATTTTTGACTAGATTGAATTTATTTGTGACTACTTGTGATAGTGGCTGAGCAATCTGTAAAAAAATTCCTTAAACTTGAGGCAAAATCTTTGTGTTCTTTTGATGTGTATTGATTGAATACAACAGTAAAATAATTCATGCTTCTGATAAAGACTGATAGTCTGGTATAATTAATATTGCTTCATATACAAATTAAGAAGCTGGTGCCCTGTTTTACCCATTTTTTGATGGATAATTCGAGCTTCATGAATTATCCCAGTATTAGGTTATTAGTGTAATTGTTACAAATTATTATCAACCAGACTGTTATAACATCCTCTGCAAATCCCCAACGAGACTTACCCAAAAGATTTAGAGTCATAACTAAATATATCCAGCTTACAAACATGCAATGGATTTGCTTGTCTGTCACATACCATTCCAATAAAAGGTACGGTTTGGACATGGCAATTTGGGAAAAAGTTCAATTTTTGCATACTAAACTCCACCAAACAGCTTATTTTCTTTTTGTATATGCTGGTGTTGACATGGATTTTCCTGTGTTAGCACCTCCCATTTCTGAGGCAATGCCTCATGTTTCTAATGCTGCTAATGACAGCGAGCTTAATTAGTGCCAGCAGATCCCCACACTAACTGTAACTTCATTATCGGTTGTCAACAGGCCAAGCAACACTGCACATAAACAGAGCTCATTATGCTTCTGCTCTGTCTTTTGTCTCCTCCCCGCTGCAGAACCCAACTCTATTTATCTCTATATCGCTCTCTCTGCATTTACATATATAAATCTTGTGCCATAATGAGGGCTCCCAGATGGAATGGATGGGAAGCCGTAAGGTCATTTTTCACCCTCTGCACAGACTGTAAAGCTACAGAAGTAACCAAGCTAAGTTGTTTTTTTCTACTTCCAATTAAAAGATGCAGTTGCACATACACTAAACATACAGCTAGCTGTTCAATGATGTGTATTTTATATGGAAGTGGGCAGACATTACCCAAACAGTGAGTGTGATGATTGGAATATTAAACTACTCAAACCAGAAGTCACCGGGCTATTGAATAGATGGTGGAAGTAATCTAAAATCAATTTTTTATTGATTTATACATGACCCATTAATGCAGATCATATCACCTCAAAATGTATTGACTTACCCTTGCGAGGTCTCTGGTAGCGAGATCAATATCCTCAAAATTAGATGGGTGATTGATGCAAGAGGTGTATTCATCTCTAACAGTCTGCAGTAACTAAACGTTGTCACGTTTTGTCACATTACAACCTGAAACATCAATGACTTCTAAGTGATAGACCAACGGAATGGATACATGGTTTTGAGAATATTATTTTTTACAAATATGGATCTTAAAAAATATTCACAAATTATATTTAGGCCTGGCAATTTTTTGGGCCATTCTATCACATTAATATGCTTGGATCTAAACCCTTCCATCATTGCGCTGGCTATCTCTGTCAAACTCTCAAATCTTTGGCAGCTTCTTACGGAGATTTTTTTTTCTTTCTCTGAGGTTTGCTCTAGATTTTATTTGGGTTGTCAGTGTAAAAGGGACCAAATGCAAATATATAGCAGCGTTCTCCAATTTTTACCTGTATAACATATCTAAACCCTGTAACTGCTTCTATTCACACCACAATAATATTCTACTCTATGTTGGTCTTTCACATTAAATTGCAGTAAACTTTGTTGGAACTTATTTTAATACAAGAAAACATAGAGGAGTTCAAAATGTGTAATTTTTATTTATTAGTTTTTATTTATTTTTATTTTTTACCAGCCACTATGCGGATTAAAAGGTTCCTCTGGACAGCTATGCTCTGAAAATAAAGGATTCTGTAAATTGCCTCAGTACTGCTAGACTCCTGATAGAGAGATAATCACAAGCATTGTTAGAGTCCTGACAAGCATACCTTGTCAGTCTGTGGTTCTCAGACCTCCCTAATCAAAAAATCTTATGAAGCGAGCCAGTGGAATCTGTACGGGGGGAAAGCCATCCAAAGCCTTTCATGTATTCTAGCCAAAGAGCTGAAAGAGGAGAAAGCTTCACCAGGTACACTACGCTCTTTGTTTACCCTTTCTTCTTACCAATCTGGTGCACAGATGGCCAACTATTATTTCTCTGTGTGTTCATTGCCGCAGGCAAGGCACCAGCTTTTCAGATCAGTGTAATCCTTTATTATTTATGATTGTCTGAGATTTTTTTTTTTTGGATCAAGATTTAACACAATCTGTTGAATAACAGAGACTAGCTTGAAGGGACGTGGAGAAGGGAGAATGTGTGGGGGGGGGGGAGAGAAATGAAATGCAAACAAAGAGAGTTGAAGCTGAGAAGCCAGGACATACATAATGAAGATGTGATGCTCACTTTTAGGTGAGCCACTCCTGAATCCCACACATTTTAATCCTGTTAACACTGACTAAATATACAATTTGTTTTAAGATTGCCAGTGGTTGTGTTTATGCTAATCGTCTGACTGCTCCAAGCAATTTTAGTAGACTTTTGGAAGGGACAGGCTAATAATTAGATTCAATAAGAAAGTCATTTTCTATCCTCATTTGAAATAAAAATAAGAGGCTTAAGCTCTCACAGGATAGCCTTTAATTTGTTGATTTGGTCTTGCTTTCTCTCACCACACCTTCTTCACTATAATTCTTTAACCCCTTTGTGTCCATTTGTACAGGGAAAATCAACAATATGCCCAAAATATAATGTTTGGTTGACTTTTTTCCTACATTAATAATTTGATTTTAAAATCTGAATATACAATTCACAAATTTACTCTGTGACATATGGTATTAATGATTACATTTGCAATATTTTTTGTGGTGTTTTCCTTTGAAAAGATAATATTTCAATACCTAAGATACCTTAAAATCAGTTTAATAATAAAAATGTCTCTGTAGGCCATGAGGTCTTTGCGGGAATGATTTTCAGATGTAATATTTGAATTCATCTTTCAGCACACCAACAGTTGGTACTGGTATAAACATGTATACGTGATATATGTTTGATAGATGCTACTGTTTGGATCTGTCCAATACTACCACAGATTTTATCATCCTGGGTGCAGCTCAGCCGGGCTTATAAGCAAAGGTTCCAGCTGGAGGAGCTCTTTGATCCGCTGTCAGACAGCATCAACGCTCTACCCTGCCCTGATAACTTCCTCAGACTTCCATTATTTTCCACTACCCAGTCAAGCTATTTTTCCTTCCACCCTCTCCTTTTTCATTCACTCCGTATCTCTTTTTCGACTTAACAATGGAATCAAGAACACTTCCAGAGCAAAAAGAAGTGCCAGCTACTGGTAAAGCCTTCATTTTCAGTGAACATGTGTCAGTCAGAAGGTATCGAAGCACTTGTGGAGTCAATTTGGCATTGAAGAGTACAGCTATAGCACTGTGTGCCATGGAATATGAAATCCTCCTCAGTGAGGGAGAAGTGGTGAAAGGCTTGCATATGTGATGACAGAAACTTTAGGTCTCATAGGGAGATTTCTGAGCCATGATACAACCCACATTATTACAGAACGAACTAAAGCTGTCTGGTTACCATACAGAAGCTTTACAAAAGTGCTGTACATTCCTCAATGACAAGGATCTTGCGTTCGCCGACACCACTGTTTGATGTACTGGAGGCTCAATATCATCCGACACTTACCTAAGCAATTCTCAAGCTCTGATTTCAAGGAAGGAGCACTTTTCCTGCTAGGGCTGTAACCCTGACAACAAATTTTCCTTTGAGACAGTCATGTGAAGTCATTCTTATGCCATGTGAATGTAATCATGAACCAAAACTGAATTTAGACCCAAAGAATCTTTTTAATCACATTAGGCATTTAGGAAACTGGATTAGGGTAACAAGATCTCTGTTGTGCAGCTCATGGTCCTCTAAATTAACTGGTACGGCTTGATCATCTGATCAGTTTAATGTCATTTAATCCTTTTTTTACAATCTTTGCACGTCTAGAAGCAGATTATTTGGACTAATTCACTTCACAGACTAAACAGACTTTACCTGGGTCTGATCTGTGGGTGTTATGTGAATAGCAGTGAATAGCATGTGAATACCAGTAATGCAGAAGAGTTAATGGTCTGTTTTGCAGGCAATTTTGAGTTTTGATTATACAGTTTGAAGATCGTGAGGTTACAAAAAACAAGAAGGACGACTGTCTGCCAACATCACTTTGCTGAAAATAGAAGTCAAATTTCAGTGGCTAAGATCGAGCTGGAAACCCTTCTGCTATTTGCTGTGTACCAAACAATAACAACACGTGTAGATGACAATATTACAGATCAGAACAAGTCTACCGGGGTTAAAAGAGATTCTGTACAAAAAATATATTTCAGACTGCACACAAAGAGCTACTTGTGAGGCAGCTTCCATCTGTTTTAGTTTCCAGCGTGCTCTTGCAGGCTTTCACTCCACTAAATGCTCCAATCTATTTGCCGATTCGAATCACTGTGATTTATTTGACCAAACTGAAAGAAGAGGGTGTTGCGATAGCTGTGAAGATGAAATGATTACCAAACAAACGGCTGATTGTTTCAGACTTTTATTACCACCATTAACCTTTGTTTTTAAATTATTGTGTGGCTTCCAGGCTGTAAACAAATTGCTAATTCAAATCAACTATTTTTATGACCATAATACAGGAAAACCAACACACATAGCTGTGGTTTGGTTAATTATTCCTTCTTTATATTTCGTATGTCTTTTTGATTAAAGTACTCTTGCGGAAAAAAAAATTGACTGCTTATATCATCTTGGTTTGATAATGATCTAGCAATGTGCCTTTAGTTGTTGTTTTTTTGCATCATGCTTAAGTGGAGTACATCTTTATGGTTTGTCTTTCTCTATGAAGCAACTGAAGTCTGAGAAAACAAAATTAACTAATTCACTGGGAAAATTATTGAGAAAACTGATGAAAACTGTAAGACAAAGAGAGAAAAGCGGAGCATTTATACTGAAAGAACATAATGTTTTTGATTTGGCTCAACACTTTTGATGTCTAGCATTTTTATTATCATTAACTTGGTTTCCTAGATATGATAACCATAAATTAAGTTCTTTTTACCTGTCAGGGTAAGAGGATATTAAACATTTACACAGGGAAGTGACTTTTTGAACTGAAATTTATGCATGTATTGTTCTTATTGTCAGTACTTATCAGACACAGTTGCTGATTGGAGGGGAATTAATTTTCTTTGTATCAGTTGGCTGTGTCCCCTGCAGCTTTAGGCTATTTACAGCTCCAGATCACTGCCAAAATACTCTTTTTGTTTTGCAACACTGTTCATATCTGCATTTTTTTTCCTCCTTTGATAAGGACTCTCATCCTGTTTTCATTGATTACAGTCTGATGACTCATGGTGATTAAAACAGAACAGGCAATTCATCTTTCCACTACATACTGTGGGCTCTTTGTTGCATGGAATGTGTGTGCCTGTTTTTACACATTTTTGCCTCTCGCCTGTGAATGACGTGGCAGCGATACACAGTGTTTATTTGTGAATGTATGAATGTGCCGTATAAGTCTGCAAATCTTCATGAAAACAGTCTGCTGGTTCTCAGGCGTGTAAGCTGCTGCATTAAAAGCTTTAACCTTAGCACTCTACTGTAGCAGAGAGCTAATTTTTTGCATTTTGATCGGAAAATGAATGCATGCATGAGAGGAAACAAAGCATAATTAGTTTATGAAAAATAAGTTGCTTTAGTGAGTCAACCCTGTTCAAACCAGTAAAATGATCTTCCATGCGAACAGTTATGTATGACTTGTTTTAAAACTGCATCAGGTGGGTTTCAACTGGCACCATTTTTTGGAACATATTTTTTTTATGATTTTAAAAGTATTGCTACCTTTTAATAATTCAACCCCACCGTGATTGTTCTGTGGCAGACAAACTATTTGCTCACTAGCTTCATCTTAGGTAAGTAAAAAGTGAATTGCTAGTCAGTTCAAAGTGGCAAAACTGAGGACAATCCTTGCTCTGTCAAGAATTAGGGACACCTCTGCAAACAGACCTATGTGCAATGCCTAAGGGTGGGAGTTTGACTAAGGCTGGGGTTTCTGTGTAAATAAAATGTGTGGGGGTCTCGGGGGGCGGAGGGGCCTCTTCTCCCTGGGGTTTCGGCCCCTTTTGTTGCCTTTAATCCAAGGACTCTCTATTGAAAAGCATGAGGGGGTGCCTGGCTGAGATTAGCCCTGCGGCTCTTGTGTGTGCTTGAGTTTCTCACAGACTTGCCCCCTTACTTTTGAAAATAACACAATTATCCCACATCCTCAAGGTGGCTGACAAGAATGACAAGTAAGACAACTGCTGTGCAATCTCAGACCTCAGTGTGACATAATGAATTTAGCATTCTGCTGCTGTGCTACTATGAACATGGCTGACTGTTTTTGCACTTAAGTAATTTTATACACTCCAGTTTGGTGCTGTTACCTTCAATTATTCTCACTAGCATAGTTATAACTTTGCTCTGTGTTGTATAGGATTACATGTTGGAGTGCACCACATGGCTTAAATTTAGCTGATTTATCATCTTTGATTATGAGCTGCACCACTAATTGCACCACTAGCATGTGTACTAAGATGGATGTGGCTCTATATCCTGGACATCCTTCTTTCAGGGGTGAGATAAGTACTCAAAAATAATTTTAAAATTGTTGACCGACTCAGAGCTCACAAGGTCTGGGTTCAAATCAAAGGAGGAAGTGTAACGTGTGATATGACTGTTGGGTGACTTTTGACATTAATGTGTTTATAATCATTCAGAGAAAGCCGAATTGCTGAATCAGACATTTGAAATTCATGTATACACCTTAGTTCAGTTGAAGTCAAACCAAAGTGGTTTTCTTTTAATCAGACTAATGCACCCAGATAATTTGGTTAGGAAATCCAATATCTCTACTTGTAAACTCAAACCATGGCGCAGCTGAGCTATTCACAGGAAGTGATGAGATTGCGGAAGCATCAATAACAACACCGGTACACAATAACAGTGCAGCAACAATCGGTCTAAAACAGGGTGTCCAACTCTAGTCCTCGAGGCCGGTGTCCTGACAGTTTTAGGTATATCTCTGCTGCAATACAGATGATTCAATTCACTTTTATTTAAATAGCGCCAATTCACAACAAATGTCATCTCAATACAGTTATACAAACATTCCATCAGTTAAACTTTTTCTATATAAGGAATCCCAGCAGATTGCGATGAGTCATCGACGTGAGGTTGTGCCCGGATCATGCAGAGTCCAACCATAGCAATTCCTCAGCATTCCCTCATACTGAGCAAGCATGTAGCGACAGTGGAGAGGAAAAACTCCCCTTTAACAGGAAGAAACCTCCGGCAGAACCTGGCTCAGTACAAGTGGTCATCTGTGATGACCGTCTGGGGGTCTAAAACGACAGAGAAGAGACAGCATGGAGGATGCTCGGTGACATTGAGCATCATCTGGACCAATGTTCCCCATCCAGCAGGGGGCATTGTAGTTGAGCAGGGCACCAGACCATGTGGAGCTTCTATGGGGAGAAAAATACTGAGAGAAAACTGGGTTAACAATCGCAATAACAGCAGAAAAAATATATCTGGAGAGTGGTAGAAGAGAAAAGTAGAAGAGAGAAGAATGGTGGTCAGTCTGTCCTCCAACAGTATAAGCCTATAGCAGCATAACAACAAAAAATAGCTCAGGATAACCTAGCCACTCTAACTATAAGCTTTATTAAAAACTTAAAGATACTTAAAGAGTATCTGCCTCACAGACTAAAACTTGGAGCTAGTTCCATAGGAGAGGAGCCTGATAACTAAAAGATCTGCCTCCCATTCTACTTTTAATAATCCTAGGAACTACCAGTAGACTTGCATTCTGAGAACGAAGTGCTCTGCTGGGAACATATGGAACCATCATATCTCTGATGTTATTATGTATTATGTATTATGATCGACTGTGTCAAAAGCAGCACTGGGATCTAACAAGACCAGAACAGTCACAAATCCATATCTGAGGCCATTAGAATATCATTAGTAACTTTCACCAGTGCTGTTTCAGTTCAATTGGTCCAATTACCTCTACGGCATGTCAAACTTCTGCAGAAGCCTGCTAACAAACCATCATTTGATTTAAGTGTGTTGAACCAGGGAACGAACCAAAACATGAAGAAAAGCGGCCCTTAAGGACTGACTTTGGACACCACTGGCGTAACACAATCAGACAGTACAACACTTACCAAAGGTATTGTTCTGAAGCATTGTTATCATCCATTTTTTTGTTCAGTAATTGTGGATATCCTGCTTTGACTTCGTCTGTTTCATCCAGGGTTGCAGAGTCGAATGTACTTTTGATTTTCTGAGTAACGTGTAAACCGGGATAAAGATCCCTTTCTGATTATGCTATTAGTCCAAGTATTGCCAACATTTGACTTAGATGTGTATGTAAACATACAGACTGAAGTGTGTATATTATTTGTAGCTTAGTATTGACTTTGAAAATTCGGGTGCTCTTGTTATTGTGGAGGCCCTAAGCAGCTCCTCGGTTTGTATGCCATCCAAACCATCCAATACATTCACTGAACAATGACTGAACATTGACTCAACAACTGACATTGCTTTGCACTTGGTATGAAGTAAGTACTCAGTTAGCAGAGTATAAAAGTCATCAAACACAATGCTCTTCATGTGTGCTGGTCATTTAACCTAGTTTATACTTCTCCATCATAAAGTTTCTACCCAGATGCAGATGAATTGACGGAGACGTTCTTCGTTTATAGTTCTCTATTGATTTTTCAGTCTTGTAAAGCAATTGCTGATCAGGACAGCAGGGCTGCTAACTTTTCATGGAGGGTCTGCCTACCGTTGCAGTGTTGTTTCTGGTTACCTAGAGTTTATTTTCTCCAGTGTGTGAGCACATGACCCTTTAAGGAACAATGACAAACAGAAAGTAAGTTTTGATTGAGCTGTAAAGCTTTTTAATATGAGAACAAGGCACGGCTATTTTATTTATATAGCACACTTTAAACACAAGATAATTGAAGGTGCAGCTTATAGAACACTCTAAAAAAGCATGTAGACAAACACAACAACCTGTTTTGTTGTTTCTAAACACCTCATTAAGTTCAAAATCGCCAAAAGAACATATTAGATAAACTGCTCTTTCAATATAAAGCATCTAGTGCCCAAACGCTGCATTGACTACTGTTTAAAGCAACCATAAAGCACAATTCTGGTGAAACAATCTCTGGCTGTTGTTGAGCTGACCAGTCACAGGCATACGCTCTCCATTGAGGGAGACGGATAGTTAGAAAATTATATACTATACTACACTCCATCCGTCCTTGCGCAGGTGAAGGAGAGCCATTGCGTCAACGGATAATGGCGCTGTGTCAATCCATTTCGACGTAGATGGAGAAGTATAAAATAGCTTATACACCACTTTGCTATTAGGTATATTTGCAATTTTGGCTATTCATTCCTAACTTTCTGGGAATAAAATGGTTCCTTTATGGCAGGATGTTTAGTACCAGCCAAGTGCCACTTTGTACTTGCCAAGGGATACTTTATTCCAATTCTGACAAACTAACTTTGCCTCAGCTACCCATAGTCAACTGGAACAAATGGTGATTATAAGACTCCAATAAACAATATCTATTGGTAGGATGTCACTTAGAATCAAAGTTATTCATAATTCTGAAAATCTATCGGATCAGAACCAAAATACCTGTAAAGGCAGTGCAATAAACATGGGGTTTAAGCATTTAATTATAATTAATAAAAATGCCATGTTTAACTTGACAGACCATTATTCATTGGTATGAAATAGAAGTAGGAATAGACAAATGGCAATACAGCTATAAATCTATGCTTTGCCATTGGATCAATGCCCTACATCACATTAACGAGGGCCGCCGGTCTAGTCTGCATCTATGCATTTTAATTTGCCTATAAATAAAATGTGGAGTTAATAATCTGTGGACTTGTTTCTATAAACTTGCATTTATATATACAGTACAGACCAAAAGTTTGGACACACCTTCTCATTTAATGCGTTTTCTTTATTTTCATGACTAAATTGTAGATTCTCAATTAAGGGCATCGAAACTATGAATTAACACATAATGTATGGAATTACTGTATTTACTTTAAAAAAAGGGTGAAATAACTGAATACATGTGTTATATTTTAGATTTCTCAAAGTAGCTCTGATTACTGCTTTGCATTCTCTTGAGCTTCAACAGGTAGTCACCCAAAATGGTTTTCCATCTTGAAGGAGTTCCCAGAGATGCTTAGTACTTATCAGCTCTTTTGCCTTCACTCTGCGGTTCAGCTCACCCCAAATGATCTCAATTGGGTTCCGGTCCAGTGACTTTGGAGGCCATGTTATTTCACAATTTTTAGAAAAGTAAAAGTACTACATAATTCTATATGTGTTCATTCATAGTTTTGATGCCTTCAGTGAGAATCTACAATGTACTGTAGTCATGCAACTAAAGAAAACACACTGAATGAGAAGGTGTGTCCAAACCTTTGGTCTGTACTGTACCTTTGATAGTCCCAGAGCTCCTGGAGCCCCCCTGCTGGTAACATAGTGTCAGAGGTGTGAGCAGCCACATAGTTCACCTTTGTTTTGGGCTGGCTCTGGCACAAATTATGCAAAACCTGCTGCTGAGTGACACATTACGCGACACATTAAATTAACATGAATTTTCATCGATCATTTTTAGCTTTCTTGGCATGTCTGAAAGAATAATGTATTTTTTAAGTAATTTCATCGAAATTAAGCATCTCAAATATAACATTAAAATCAGGTCTACTGTTCTGCACAGGTCGATTTGCTTTTGTGCTAAACAACATCCTTTTGTCTGCTTTTTAGATAGACCCGTATGGAAAGGAAAACTACAGGTTGTAATGTTACAACTGTTTGCATGCTTCCTTTTTTTCCTTTGTTTAATGTAGGCTCTCATTACCACGTGGTGGTAACAGATTGTTTGAACTGGAGAGAAAAGCCATTCGAAGCTAATTAAGCAGCCATTCCAGGCTCTATTCACAGGCAGAGGACCGGGGAGCACAGGCATTTGTCAGCGCTTGACCCCGCGTGGTATTGATTGACAACCCGGCACCGAGAATGACAGGCTCGGCGCCGGTGGGCCAATGGGAAGCCGCCGAGTAAGTGCATCGCATCGCTATTGGTCGACGGACCTTAAAGCCGCAGAGGAGTTCCCCACGTGGGGCACGAGCCGAACCTTCAAAACAAGGCAGTGCTCAGACATGGCTGATGTTCATATCACACAAAGGCAATCATCTCCTCTCCTCTCTCCCCTCCCGCTGTGTAGCTATCACCCAAATGCTGATAGGTAGGGGCGCGGACGTGTTGTGCAACAATCACGAGTCGCTTATAGTTGAAATTTATGGCTTTAGTTTGGCGAACATCGACGATCGATTGGTCATTATCGTGCCCTTCACGCTGCATGTGCATTAAGGGACGGATTAAACACGGATTTTTTTTTAGCGTTGGAGGGGGTGGTGGTTCGGATATTTCACAGTAACAACACTCCATGTTTATATAGCCCTTTTCCTTGTATGGAAAGTAAAAATGGAAGAATTCTCGTTTCAACGCACATCATACCCCCCCCAAAATTTTCCTGGTGGTCCCCCCCATGAAGAAATACTTAAAATCATTTTATTCACTAAAAAAAAAGGCGAACACCCCCCAATGAATGTGGTATTTCTGCTGCATCTGTCAAATTTGGAGATGACCGTCGGCACATCAGTGCGTGCTGCTGTTCTCGTACACACGGGCGGCTGATGCCTTGTGGATCCGCTGGATGATGTCATGTATCAGTGCACCCCACGTGGGGCCCGCCGCTCTCCGATAGGCAGATGTGGCCATATTCCTTCGGAGTAATGCGATTGGACAGATAGACGCTTCCACGGCAGTTCAGCCCTGCTGCCTGTGTGTGGCAACCGGGGGTAAGCTGGACAACTGGGGGGTGGGGGGGAGAGAGAAATGCGAGATTGTGGAGAGTACCGTGTTACGCGTTTAAAGAACCTCTTCGGCTCATAGGAGAGATTTTTGGAAGCCTGTATGTATATATGATTTTTTTTCTCTTCCTTTTTTGGGTGGATTAACCAGCCGCGTAAGGAGCGCATTCCTCGGTGGCTCAACGCCGAAGAATAAAGTAGTTTAATCGAGCCCGACCGCACGAAATTTTCTCCTAACTGCTCCTTCCAATTTGGTCTAGTCTGGCTGGGTGCGTTCTGGAGAGAGTGGAGGATGCTTGTCGAGATCTACGTCCACATTACGGGGGATTAAACGCCTGAACTACAGCGTTCCCTGTTGTTTTTTTTGTTTGGTTTTTTTCTTCCTCTCTTTGGGGAAACAAAGGTCGGACAGACGATTTGGACGCACGTTTAGGTATGTATTTCCCACAGCTGTTGATATCTGTTTCAGTGTATTTTAGCGTTTTTCTTTTGGGCGTGCGCTCCGCAGCGCGGTTCTTCACGGCTTCGAGCGGAGTCAAAGTCGGTGGAAAAGCCAGCCCCAATCGGTTGTGTCCTGTGAGTGCGGGCTTTCTGGTCACTCGACAAACATCAATAAAATAACCAATCTGGTCCGGGTGAAGTCCAGTATTCAAATGAATTAGGTCGCATTGCTTTAAATTATCCACTAGGATTCATTGTCATATATGTCTATAAAAAAAATAGTGCCCACTAACCTAATAAGGTCGTCAGGAAGACAGATACGTCTGCATTGTGCTGATTTTTTTTTTCTTTTTCTCCCTTCACACGACTTGAATTGCAGTAACTGTGGACTTGTTTGGAACCGTATTAAGTTGCTTATTGTACATTTTTAGGTGAATTTGCGTCTTTCTTCACCCGAATACAGGATTTTCACGACCTCCCCCACCCCCCACCCCTGTGTGCTGAGACTGGTGTCTGTGAGACAAATTTCGACCATTTTGCCAAAGGAACTGCACACTGGAGACATAAACAAAGGATACATTTCAAGATGTACCCACAGGGCCGACATCCGGTAAGATGTACCTCTTCTAACTACTTTTAGCTTCTAACATATTTTTGCAGGAAAGAAAGGTGGGAAAAAAGCCCTCTTTCCACCCCTAATACAGTTCATCCCATACGTCTAGAGTATACAGATAATTTGCATTTTTGCACGCTTTTACCCTCACAACATGTGCTGATTGCAAGGACAGGTGGTGGCTTAAATTCATGTCAGAGAGAATTCATATTCAGTGTGAAAGTCTACTCCTGTGGTGTTATTAGCAGCTGGGGGTGTGAAGTATGGGGCCCACCTCTGCTTTTGGCATAATGTCTTACTGCAGAGGTGATGCTCATATCATGGAAGTAGTGATTTTTTTTGTTGAATAAAACTTCCAAACAGGTGAGTTGGATCACTGAGTTTTTTTCTCTCTCTTGTCTTCTGTTTTTAAAGGCTCCACATCAGCCAGGCCAGGCTGGCTTCAAATTTACTGTCGCCGAGTCCTGTGACAGAATTAAAGACGAGTTTCAGTTCCTCCAAGCTCAGTATCACAGGTAATGATTATCGCAGAAAAGACTGGAACGTCAGTTTGCTTTATTGGTCTGTGAAGGTTAAGGGTAATAAATGGTTTGGATTGAAAGAGGGCCGGTCCCCACCCCCCCACCCTCACCTGACGAGTAGACACGCATGAATGAGTGCTGAAGTGGTTGAAATTGACACCTTGTCTTCTGTTTTCAGTCTCAAGGTGGAGTATGACAAACTGGCCAATGAGAAAACGGAGATGCAGCGCCACTATGTCATGGTAAGCTTGCGTTACAACGGGGGAGCAATTATGGTACTAAATTGCAAGGCTTGTTGAAGATCTGGTCAGGGTGGAGCGACGTAGGCTATTGTGATCACCTGCATGTGGTGTTTAGGGCAGGCTGGGTGTCAGGTACGGGCCTGTGAAAGCCCTCAGGGTGGTGATGGGAGGAAGGAGTGGTTTGGTGCAGCCAGTTGTTACGGAAGAGCTCTTCCGGACGGACGGTGGGCTTCATTATAGCCCACCCCGCTGATCTCTAAGGGGTTGACTGTAGCTTTGCCCTCTGTGTGTGTGTGTGTGCTGATCTGATTATTTTCCTTGGAGACACCACGCTCAGACATATATGCAGGGCCATAAATTAGGTGCGAGCTGTCGACGGAGGCCACTGTAAACAAGATGGAGGCTGTGGAACAGGGTTGCGGTTGTATCTTTGCGCTAACGTTCTTTATAATCTTTAATTATTAGCTTTTATTTAAGCGGCCTCCAAGAAAAACATGGGTGTGCCGCTGACGCAAGAAATGAGCCCAGACATGACGCAATGAGCAGGTTTTCCTGTGGATGTGTACTCGCTTGTCTGGGGTAAACACTCACTCACACAGCAGGGGTGATTTAAACCAATACATTCAGGCCTAAATTAAACTCCTTTTTTGTTGTTGCTTTTCACGTGAAAACAACATGTCAGCCTGACATCCAGGAGGCTAGGTAAACATGTTGGGAATTATCCCACAGCCAGCGATGGGTGTTGGGTTACGCCACGGCGGTAGGACTCTGATCTCAGACAGAATGGCTCTCTTGTTTGAGAGTAATTTTCGAAGAAGCTAATGGACTGAATAATGCATTGGCCTCATCAAATAGACGCTGACTGGAAAGCCATTTCTGCCCCGGTTGCCAATTCGGGACTCCATGGATTACATTTCAGCCAGCCAGACGGACTGACCTGGCTGGAAATATCAAGAGTGTTGAGCAATCGCGTTACGCTAAGTAAACAGACATCGTGGAGATCTGAGGGCTTAAGATAGTGATCAATGCATCTAACCCTTTCCTCCCTGTGCCTACACTACAAACATTGTTGGGGAAATCAATTTATCGGCTGCACACTGTCAGCTGCTCAAAGAAGTTCTTTTCTGGTCTAATCTTAGTTCATCACCTTTCAGTTTTTCTTTTCTTTTTTTCATCCCACTGTTTAAAAGCATGTGATAATGTGATCAGTGTGGGGATCAATCAACATTGATTAATGGCTGTGTGGTGCTTGTTAGCAACTTCAAAAATCCTGAAAAGCTCACATATTTGATGGAACTTGTTCTTTCTTTCTTGTTTTCCAGTACTACGAGATGTCTTATGGGTTGAACATAGAGATGCACAAACAGGTATTTATCACCTTTTTCTCCATCATTTATAATAGAGACACACAGATCATCCTCTTAAGGCCGATTTCTGCTCTTCCATTTTTGTAAAGCTTTGACCTGTTGAAACAGATTTAGACTATATATTTTATTTTTAAATAACTATGTCTGAACTGCCATCAAAGATTAATGTGCAGAGGCGATGCCAAACCGTGTGTGTTAGAGGAAGCTGTCAGTGTAAACGGAGTTTGGCTATTATAAAACGGTCATGAAATGATATCAGAATTCAGATTAGAATATAGCATCATTGTTAGCGTGGCCTACGTTACTAAAGCAGCAGTCTGTGTGTGTGCTTAGAGCAATGGTTTCCCATCTTTTTAGGTTCTGTGGAACTAAATAAGTGTTTAATGTACAAAAAGAGTCATAATTCAACGGGATTAGTAACACTACAAGCATAACATATTTAGCAGTTTGCAAGTACTATTTTATCTGCCATGAAATTATAGTATGATTATGTTTTTATTGTGTAAAAGCATTTTTATGTAGCTTGATATCTGCTGTCTAGACCCCCCCACACATTGAAGTCTCAAACTTAAATAGGTATACTGTTTACCTTAGCTGTAAGATTTCTCTAAAAATGCAGACATTTCCAAATCTAGACTGTGCCCTTAGACAGTCTTTTTCCTTTTCTTTTTTTTTCATTGTCTGAATAAATTCAAGGCATCTCTTGCTAGTTGTAGAAACATGTTTTTTTCCTTTAAATTACGATTTACATCTCACTACTTTTTAACTTGGTATTTAAAAACACACAAGTTTACTGAAAAGGGCCAACTTTTCAGTCTTATTTCCTTAGTAACAGCATCCACTCCAAAGAAAGAATGTTGTTGTGCTTCAGCATTCACTGGGCAAAAAGAAAAAATATTTTTGAGCCTTCAATTGGTAGATCACAAGTCAGGCGTGAGTTGTTGATTTCTTTATGCATTATATCAATATATATTTTTTTCTCTGTATGAGGACAATTGGATTAGCCAAAACCATATACACACTGTAAACCTAACATCAGTGTGCAGGCGTTTGAGCTGAATGTATGAAACCATGTGCCACCATTTATGCAATCACTCAGTCATTTTATTGGAAATCTGCAAATGGTGTCATGTAATTCAAGTTAGCTTATTGATAAGATTAAAGGTAGACTTTGACAAGCTCTGCCTTTGACATGATGATTACAAAGACAGAACTGCTGAGCAGTAATTACAAGAGCAGAGCAAAAGTCATTTAGCCATTTATTGCATCCTTATCTTTATCCGAGAGTCCTATCTTGTATTGCTTCACAGATCAATCACAATAATGCCCGAAGTAGTGTAAAGATTGAATGAATGAGTGATCCTGGGATTCTGCTGCATGCAGCATTAAGTCTGTGCCTTCCCCTTGGTTAATGACTGCAATGGTGGCACAATGGACTGGCGTGGTGGGATGATCCATCAGTGTCTGGGGCTGTTTGTCGCATTGCCACATGTCTGTCAGGCCTCGAGCTCCTTTGATAGCTTCTGTCAGGCACTTATCGCCAACCAGAGGGAAGATGGGAGTAGGGGTGGGTGGGAGCTGGAAACGAGGAGGAGAATAGAGCTGGTAGGGGGAGGGGCAAGAGCCTAGCTTTGTGTAAACAGGTTAATCGACTGATCCATTTTAGCGTCTGACTTTTATCAGGAGCCTCAACAGAGCTGATAGAAGTGCTTGAATAATTCATCAGCGAGGCCCCTAACCTCCTGAACGGCGTGTTTGTGAGCAAACAGTGCCGGGCCACGTACTTGCAGCTTCCCCAGCCTTACAAACCCGGGCGGGGGAGAAGGAAGAGGAGGAGGAGAAGATCAGGAGTGTTTAACAGGCAGGGTTGAGATGGATTATTGGATGCACACAGGCATATTATTTCCCTGCCAGGAGATTTATTTCATAGTGTGGAAGCTCATTCCCCTTACTGTGCCTTTTTCATTATCACGCAGGGACATTTTTCAGGTTTCAGAATGCACGCACTGACACAGTTTAGATGGACTGATGTGGCAGTGTTATCTGATCCTTCTCTGTAAGCCCTGGCAGTACGTTGATGCAAATGGCTAATTTCTGTAGCATGACGTCAACCCTGTAATTGGCGTCATATGGTGCTTGTTTCCTGGAGCAGCACGGGAGTTTATGTCTCAAACTTTAGTTTCAATCAAATTTAGCTTTTACCCGTAGTTGTATCATAGATTATTACAACCATTAACGTGTTTAAAGGCAAAAAACCCCCAAAACTTCTGGAACAAATAACCAAGGGAAATGTGGTCTGCTAAATGAAAAAGCGGTTTGAGAAACTGTGGCTCTTGAAAGCAGTTGGTGATTCTACATCCTAAATGTGTCACGGCAGAACTGTAATCAGTGTAATAATCTTAGGGTCTAAGTTTTTGGCAGTCTTTGGGCAATGACTTCCAAATGATAGTTTAGAATTCAAATGAATTGTTCCTTGATGAAGTTATCCAGGTTTTACCTTGTAAAGAAGGGGGTCTGTTGTTGCAGAAACATATTTTTTTGAACCTTTTAAACCTTTGTCTTGTTCGCCTTGGATAGTTATTTACACAGAAACCACTGACTAGTTCTACTGCAGATGTTGATAGGAGTTAGTGGGCCACCTATTATCTTATTGTGGGAAACGCATACAGCGAACAGCACATATAAAGAATCCCTTTTCAGATTAATTGACAGACAAGTAAATGCATTTATACCTAAGTTAAAGAGGTCATATGCCAAAGTGTCTCACCATATCTAAAGGTTTAGAGACTAGGATGAAATGCATACTTTGCAACCGTTTGGCTAGATGTTGCATCCTAGTCATTTTGGATTATTATATATATTAATATTGTTTTGTTTTGCCATTGTTACTGTGTTTCACCAAAGATGATCATTGCCCTCAACCTTTATTTCCAGTGTAGATAATCATGAACTTCTGTGTAAATAATTGCTTGACAATGATTTAAAATGCCATTTGCTTAAACAACTACAATGTTTTTGAAACCACTTTGGTTTTAAGTCTGCTTTAGTCTTGGACCCTGTCCGACCAGTTGTTAGCTTTAGCCTCCAGGTCCAGCCAATCTAAATTTATAATAAATCAAGCTGCCAAAAGTGTAATCTACTACAGGGGAGACATTAATGGCTTATACATTTTTAATAGTGCCTCTCTTCAACATTTCTGAACTGACCTTTTTAGTATTTGAGGTTTGCTGATCTGATTGCACTGTCTGATGAGGTAAATCAAAGCAGGGCATCCCTTTTGGCAGGCCATTTGGTTTTACTTGGATCAATACCAATCACTTCAAATGCCATTTCAAAAAAATTGCTTTGAACTTCCGTGAAACTAACAAAGACCTGGGTGTTCATCTCAGTTAATTGGGAAGCTTAGTATTTGGTTTAGAAGAGCCAACCATACCAGTCTTAGTTTCTTCTTAATAGAAAAGTCAGGCCCTTAGGGCCGTGCTGTCAGATAGTACAAATTACCGCCCCTTTAAATATAACCAGTCAAGCAGTGTTTTTAGAAGAATCGCCCGCTTTTCCTTTAAATTTAATGCCCGGTGTTTTTAGGTCCATTTTCCCACTGCTGATAACAACAGGCAAATACCTCTCTGCACACAATTGACACGCCAGCCTGAGAGTGCTCTTAAAGTGGTGCTACACAGGTCCGAGTACCTGTAATTGTGTAGCAGCCGTGCAAAGCTGGCCTCTCAAGGGCCAAGCTGTCATCTACTTAAAGTGACAACAGCCCCATTTTTATCTGCCAACAGACCAAAAAGAAAAAAACAATAAGCAGTCCTTGCAGCGCTGCACTGTATCTATTTTGACAGCGGTGGTGAGCTGAGCTGATGCGTCTGCCATGTATCTGCATGTTGTGTTGTGGAAGCACGGATCCTGGCAGTTGTTTTGGGCTCAGCGGATCCGCCAACTCCTGACCCCTCCCAGCCAGCTGTCACCATGACACTTAGCTACAGAGGAATGGGCCCCAAGTGCTCGAGGACTTTTTACAAATCCCGTCAAATGTTGCAGCGCTATTTACAAGGCTTATCTCGACAAACATGGATTATACTGCCCCGGTAGCTTTTCAACCGTTTCTAATGGCCTCTGTCAACTCTTTCTAGAACTCTTACCAAACCGCGTCAATATATCTGCCATAAAATTTTTATCATATGAGACCACGGGTCATTCCCCTTCTTGTCTAAAGGCAATAAGTAAATTATGGGCAGAATTATCTTTTGGACCATTGTACTTCCTGCATCATGAGTAGATTTCTCTCAATAGCACAATATTTTCAAAAACTTTTTTCGTGCGTGATTCAGTTCAAAAGGAGAAAAAAATAAGGCATAGATTAATTACAGAGAAATAAAGAACGATTAGCCACAAGAGGTCGTTGCAAAAGAAGCTGGTTGTTCAGAGAGCTGCATCTAGGCAAATTCATAGAAAGTTAAGTGGAAGAAAAAAATTGCAATGAATTTTTTTACATTGTATTCGTCTTTCTGATATTCTAATTTATCGATTTGCATTTGCGTTGTAGGCAGCTGTTTCAGACTGTTGCTCACAATACCAGACGTTTCTTTGTTTCATCTGACATGACATCTTTAGCTTGTTTACCGTGCCGCTGGCTTGCTATCTTTAGCAGCTATCCATGTTGCAACTTGGGTCAGCAGGTCTTCTTCTGTCGTTCATTACTTTCCCATCACACTGGGTCTGGCTCTTCTGTGAGGTAATATGTCAGGCTGCTAGAAACTGCCTGGCATTTCTGTCATGTGTAATAAATAAGCCAACGGTCTGCAAACTACGCTGTGCGTGCGTCCTGCTGCTGCTCAAAACGAAAAATCAGACAAAATCCCTGTGATGTGTTTGTATTCTGCAGTGGCCCTGGGTTGAACTGTGGCTCGTAAATTCCAAAGATGGTGTAGCTTTGGCCCTGTTATTCTCTCTGCTCCCAGTGCAAAGCTCAAGACCTGAACGTCTCATCTCCTAAACCCCGAAGGAGAGGGAGAGAGCTAGCAGAAGGGGAGGAACAAGCTGGCTTCGTTGTGTTTTTACAGGAGAGTGGGGGTGGATCCTACTCCCCTCTCCCACTGCTCTTTTTATCCACCATTCATTTGGTCCGTTCATGTGATCGACAGGCTGAAAATTCAATTTAATGACCTGCCTCCAAGCACGTAATATGATTTTAAAGCCTGTTACGGTCAAGCAGAGGTGCCATTTGCATAATGATCCCCAGCCAGATAGGGCTGTAGCTGTTGCCATGGCAGTTGGTCGACAAGCAGAAGAACGGAGGCAGGGTTGTGTCGATGAGAGGCGAGGAGGGTTGTGAGTGGGGTAGGGGGGGGCTAGGTTGTTAGCGGCAAGAAATTTCCTAGAAAGGCCAAGCTGCAGCGAGCCGCTTCTGACTCAGACCGCTTGCTGTCTTTTTAATGCATATCGATCACAGATTGGAGGACAGTAAGCCACAAAGTTGTTATGGTTTGTTATTATTGTGCGCTGTGATTCATAATGTTGATCTTCCACACTGTCACATGTAAGTAAACAGTGCAGGTTGAAGGCCTCGGCTTCATGAAAGGGTGTGGTTGTGTGGTTTAACTCCGAGGTTAAGTGCAGGACGGTGCATTTTGCAGTCGAGGGGGGAGGGGGGGGACGAGCGAGGGCAGGGCTGGAGAAGATCCTCTCAACGCAGACGCTCTCTGCCTGCTCATTTCCGTTTAACGTGGAGTGCTCTCTCAGAACAGCTGTGCTCCATCCCCCTGGGCTCCCCTAATGTTTTAAATATTTCAAATGTCAATATCGCGCTGTTTAGAGGATGTTGAGTCAAGCAGTTCTGATTGCCGGAGTAATTGGCTTAATCGCTGTAAACATAAAAGGCGGGGCTACGTGCAGTCAACTGTGTACTTCATTCACCTCCAACTTATTTCGCTTCTCTTTTTCTTTTTCTTCTGTTTTTTGCAGACGGAGATTGCCAAACGACTCAATGCAATTTTAGCTCAAATTATGCCTTTCCTGTCACAAGAGGTAGGTTTTGAATGCGACCTTCAAACTGTGTCGCAGCTCTTTTTTTTTCTTTTTTCTTTTCTTTCAAGTGACTTATTGTTGCCTGTACTGTAGAGAGAGAGAGAGAGTATTAAGTAGTTTTGAGTAATCGTGCTGTGTTGTTGACATTCACACTAGCTTTGGAGATCCATGAAGTGCTGTGAAAAAGAAACTAAGATTGGGATGTCTGACTAATCCTGTATATGTCTCCCCGCAGCACCAACAGCAGGTTGCTCAGGCAGTGGAGAGGGCTAAGCAGGTGACTATGACCGAGCTGAATGCCATCATCGGGGTACGTGGACTTCCCAATCTGCCTCTCACCGTGTGTATACTCCCTTTTTTTCCCTTATTTTAACTTGGGTAGGGGGGGGCAAACATTCAGTGTGTCTTAAACGCATAATTGCAACACGTCTAAACTTAGAACATTAAAGTACAGCCACAAGTAATAAAAAAAGCAATAATATCTGTATTTTATTGGGATTTTGTGATAGGCCAACACAACTTAGTGCATAATTGTGATTTTAAAGCAAAAAAGTTAGAAAAAAGTGTGGTGTGCATTTATATTCGGCCCCTTTTATGTAGATTACTCCTAATAATAAATTGGATTGCTTATTCAAACAAGGAAAAGGCATGGCACAACTTTAAACCAACCAACTAACACACATCCATCTGCCTAAACTGGTCAGCTGAGTGTGGAGAGCATCGATTAGAGAAAACAGGACACCCAGTGTAGAGCTGTAGAGATCCACAACTTGGGTGCAAAACTCGTATTAGTTATACACTACATGTCTGGTCTTTGTGGGGTAGAGTAAAAAAAGTTTAAAAAAAATGACCCTGTAAAGCACGGTGGTGGTACTAGAATGCTATGTGGATGTTTTTCGTAACCAGGGTCAGTACAGCTGTTGGAGGCAGCAAAAGACTAGATTCCAGGGTTCACTTTCCAGCTCGACAACCTTAAACATACAGCAAGTGCTACATTGATTTGGTTTGGATCAAAGCATAGTCATGTGTCAGAATCGCTATAAATCAAAATCTGTATTAAGCCTTTTAAAGTTGATGTTCAGAAATGTTTTCTGTCCAATCCGAGCTGAAGCTAATTTCTAAAAAATTTGGGAAGAATGTCAGTTTATACATTTTTAAGGCAAGCAGACAGGTGGCGGAAATCCGTTAATTGTGGTTGTAAGATTTTTTTAAATCTATTTTTGTATATAAATTGTAAAAAACATATATTGAAAATCCTTATTCTGTTTCCTTCTATTTCACAATCAGATGTTGGTCTATTACATATGATCCCAATAAAATGTATTAAAGAATGAATATGACTTATATGCTCAATGTATTTATATAACTCTTATGAGATGGTTTGTTCCTGCAGCTTTGATCTCCGTAGCATTGTTTTCCTGTCTTGTTGTGCATTTACAAATGTGAGCCGGAGAGCTCTCGAGACGCCCTCTGCGGCCCGCATTGCTTTAATTGGCTAAGGTTTTAACAAGGAGCCTCATCCTTCACTGTTGACCTGGATAGCTGTGGGAATTAAAAGGGCTGAGGCTGAGCAGAATAGCCTTCCCGACGTTGCACAGGCATGCAGCCATGGCCATCCCCGCTCCTCGGCACTTTGCAGAGCTCATCGGCGAACAATTGTTTGGTGTTCATCACTTCTACAAAAAAAAACATCTGCTCCTCATTGTTCAGCAACACCCATCCAGCACTGCTCAGGCAGAAGCGACTGGTTTCACCAGAGGAACATAGCTTGGGGTATCTGTGATCTTATTTGAACAGTTGAACTTTCAGTATGCAGGTCTGTAGTTGTTCACCCGATGCCTGGGTCAACATATTGGATTTCAATTATTACCCCTCTCGTGTCCTTTTTTGTTTCTGGTTGATTGGTTTCTTGAAAAGTAGAATTTCTAGAGGTGATGAAGAGCTGGTTTAATTTGAATGTGTTAGGACTCTTGTATCTTTTATTACCCTGCAAGCAGAAGATGTTTCTAACAATAGTAATATTTTGAAGGTGGAATGTTTTTTATTCTGCTGTAATTTAGTGTTGATCTATAGTTTGAAGTTGTCGTTTTTAAAAATAAGCAACAATAATATATCCTCCTGTAGGAGGCTTTAGTACACAGTTCCTTGTGTGCCTTCAGGGCTGTCGAATAAAACAGCAGTAGTTGTGTATGTTTAAGAACACCTTTCCATGAGTTATTCATTAAGGAGGAGCTCTGTAGGCATGCCAAAAATCCTCATGTATATTGTAAAGCAAGGTGGGGGTGAAAGAGCATGCCAGGCGGTGTACAGGAACCAGCTGCATGTCTTATTGATGTGGGCCATTAATAGAATGCAACTAGGGCAGTTGCTCGAGGTAAAGCTGACTGCTGGAGCATCTTGTTTTGTTCAAAGCCAAAAGTCTCCGACATGCCAACCTGGGTTCTTTCACACTTTTCTATGAGCACCTACTTGTCTGCGTGGTCATCATGGGCAGTACTTTTTAATGATGGGAGAAAGCATCTACAGCAGCTGTAGCTTTGACCACCTCTGTCCTCCTTTTCAGCAGCAGCAAACTGCCTACCCTGCTCTTATGGTCAGTGGTGTACACAAATATGTTTTTCACACTTTCATGACTGGATTTGGCTTTTGTGGCTAGTAAGGCTTGTGTATGTTGCATGGCACTACTTGTATCCAATTCATGTGCCTTTTGATTGGGCATGGGGTGAATTAATATTCACACAAAAATATGACTATAAAAAGCACAGTATTGCGATCTTAACTAAAATGGGTAATTGCAATACTACTAGTGAAAATAACAGTGATGATTTGACTAACCAACAATGTCCTGGCGCCTTTCCTTCCAGCTTGAAAAATATAGTATAGATATGTAAAGCTTAAAATGCATGCTACTGGAAATGTAATAGCCTTCCTAATATTTCATCCTTTGCGATTGCAATGTTGGATAAACTGATATTACAACAAAGATTACGATCTGTTTCGCAGTTTTATTGTTGATATGAACATTTAGAATAGGAAGACATAATATGGCTTAATGGCTTCCGTTTTAAAATAGAAAATCTGTTTATTCATGCCACTGCTATAATAGTACCGATATAGATTTTACATATAAACTTGAGCAAAAGTGCACCGACCTGCAAAATTGAATTATAATCCCTGATCATAGAATATGCATTTTTTTTACAGAGTAACACTGGGAGATAAATGGACTGATACTTGCATGTTAATTAGTCAGGCTATCCGCTTAAGTAGCCAACTAGGAGTCAGCTACTACTAAGGCATTCCTCCTGTAATTTTCCAGGTGTAATTGTTAACAGAGTTATCCAACATGTCTATTATGTGACCTGAAAAATTTCCAGCCCAGTTTATCTTTATTGTCTTCTTATCTCTGCCAGCTGGCTGACAGTGTGCAGCAACAGGAAAAGATTGGGCTGCGCTGTGCTCCTGAAGAGTGTATTGAAAACTTGTTGGTGCTTTGACAAAAAAAAAAGATAGCCTAGATAAACTATGGTTCCAATAAACTGGCCCATGTCTGTTTTCAATGTAGTAGTCCTGTTAGCCCATGTGAGTCTACTCTCAGGTGGGCTTTATTTCCTGGAGTAATACTCAGTGTGGGGGTTAAAAAAGGGGCATGGCGTATAAGTCTTTATCTTGGATTATTAAATTAAAGAAATGGGCCAGACTTCTTTATTTATTTATTATTGTCTTCATTTATAGCCCTTTAATGAGAGCTCTTGCTGATCAGCCATGCTTATTACCCATCAGTGCCTCATTAAACACAATGAGCAAGGATGTCTTCCCCCCCCTGCCAATGAACCGGCTCTTTAATTTCCCTCATGGACACAATATTAGACACTCGTTTTCTCTCTTTCCCTCTCTCTCTCTCTTTCTGTCTTTCTCTCTCTTCAGCATAGCTCATATCACTCCAGGAGAGGAAAGGAACAATATTGTAGAACAATTCATAACTTTGTGTTCCTGATAACCCAGAAACTAAGCCCTAAACGAGTTAATCCACCTTTTTCTACCCTCTGATAATTACCCACTTCCTCATATTCCTTAAAATGGCTGTAAGAGGCCACTAATTGAAGTCTGACTTGTAAAAGAGAAAGATTGCATGCTGTAGAATCAGCTGAATTATTCAGCCAGCTTGTAGGTGGGTAATAAACTGATATTTTATCTGTGTCTAAGCTAAGTATTATTTGACCTTCCTTTAAACTGCTTCCTTCCCAGGCTGAGTGCCTTTTAACTCCCATTCGTTTCCCTGTGCCTCTCAAATATTGATGCCAAATATTGGAGGCTTGAGTGAGTGCCAGCAATGGGACCCCTGCTCCTGGCCCCTCCAGCCGACTTCTCAAAGCAGAAGCGAGAAGGAGGGCCTGCTTCTGGCACTAGAGCTTCCCCCGTGTCTTAAAAGTTTGGGTGTGAAAATGATTTATGAGCTGCCGACACAAGATTGCATTTGAGAGCATTAAGCACACTCTGTTGTTTTTCTTGTTTCAAAGGAGGTAGTTGTTTGTCCCTGAGGCTGATAGCTTACTGTTCTTTAAAGATGATTGGTAAACTCATTGTCTTTTTCTTTTGCTGTGCTAATCCAGACTCTCTTCAAACTTATCTTTGTTGTTATTCCTTGTTTTATTCAAGAATTATGTACTATTGCTCAGTTGTAAGTTACTAACACTATGTGAGTGCACACCTTAAAAGTCTGTGTTGCATATTTTGGGCGTAAAAAATAGAGATGCACTGACATATAAAAAGTTACCAATCTGGAGCAAACATTAAAATTGACTTGTTCTGGTCACCAGCTGGTTGGAAACTAAAATCTCATCATTTTGCTACCTTGTCATGGTAACGGTAACTCTTTGATTTGGTCATCTTTTCTGTGAGCAGAAGGAAGTGAGCTGAATTTTTTTATTTATTTACATGTCCTGACATGTTGTTCATTCAGGCTTCAAGAGAAAGCTATGCTTTCAGCAAATAACATGAAGGCTGAACAGTTTACAGTGAAGTTGATCTTTTTATATATATCTTTCTGAGCTTCCAACCTAATTGGTCATGGAAATTGTCAATGTTGGCACCTTTTTGGAAATCAGTCTCCATTTTATAGGGAATGAGTGTTCTATTTTATTATTGCTAGCCATGTTAACTGTGCTAATTTCCACAATAACATTTTGTGGAGTTAAAAAGTCTGTGATAATTTGTCTTTATTTAAAAAAAAGTTATTTAGCTTTTATTGTATATTAAATAATGGATGACCCATAATATTCCTAGGCAGGAATATTTTGAATGTACTTTTTGATTATTTTTTTCCAAAATTATAATTGAACTTAGCTAAAGCGGTCACTAAACTCATCAGAGCATCTCTATTTTTAACAATCTGTGCTGTTTTCTCTTGCAATGGAGATTGTTTTGACAATAGATTTGTACATTTGCTAAAGTAGTGTGCCGTTAGCGGCTTCTCCTTCCCCCCCAACCCACTTGGCCTTTGTTTGTTTCCATCCCTATTGTCCTGCAGCAGCAGCAGCTCCAGGCACAGCACCTCTCCCATGCTGCTCACGGCCCTCCGGTCCAACTGCCCCCCCACCCCTCGGGCCTGCAGCCTCCTGGAATCCCCCCTGTGACGGGGTCCGGATCAGGCCTGCTGGCTCTTGGGGCTCTGGGCAGCCAAACTCATCTTCCAGTGAAGGATGAGAAGAATCATCATGATCTGGAGCACAGAGGTGAGTTGTTGACCCAGGTTATCACATCACCAATTTTTATAAGTTTATCTTGTCGACCTAAGGACCAGTACCAGATCCTCACTGAATGATAACTTGGAAAAAAGATTCCAGATAAATGGATTTATTCTAAAAACTTTCTTTGAATGCCTTTTGAGCAGACTAGGAGGGTTCCCACAGAGCTTTAAAAACTCTCGAAAGTTATCGAATATTAATTTATTAGTTTTCCAACCCTTGATAAATATGCAATATTTCTCTCATAAAATCAGAACATAATAAAATTTGAGTTTCTTGAATTGATTATCTATAAGCTGAAAATCTATATTTAGATGACCTTTTCCACCTTTGAAGAGGTCATAACTCATCATTTAATCCAACTCAGTGATTGTTTTGGTTTTTGAGTTATTGGGGCCATTTGACAGTTTTTCTAACCCCTACATCCATCTGCAGGGGTGCCCCTCAAGGGGGGGGGGGGGGCAACCACCTATTCATGTTATTTGCTGTTTAATCCCTCTGACGGAAAACCTACAGCTTCTTTAAAAACATCATATTGAGGGCACACAAACAAATACTCATCTTCAATCAAAACATAACTGCAAAACCGAAAGTCTTATTAATATAAAACTGCTTGAACAGTCTCAGGGACTAAAAATTGTTTATTTGCAAAAAAATGTGTTTAAATCATGGTACACCAGAATTGACTTTTCGGTTGAGATGAAATGTATGGTAGCTTTACCTTGTTTGAAAGCATATTAAACATGGGCAAAAATATTACTAAAGCATGTAATGGTTTCTACTCTCTAGAGCAGTATCATAGAGCTCTCATGCTTAGGAACTCATCCTGTCTGTTCACATTCTATCTGTGTAATGAGCTGTTGCATTCCCAGTCCATGACGACTACATCAGCTATTCAGCAGCTCCAATATACGTTGATGAACGAGGCCTTGTGCTCCACAGCTGATTCACACATACTCAGCCGGAAGCTTTTGTTACTTTTTACTAACTGGCATGTTTTTGTTTTCTTTGCTCACTTGGGTTTCCTCATCATTTCTCCTGCCACTGTGATGTCCACGAAACAGAAAGCACGGTGAGTGTCCAGCAGGACTGCAGTGATTGTTGGGTTTTACTGTATCTTGTTGCTGATTTGATATCCTGTTATAATCTGCTTTTAGTATTTGGAGTAATGGCAATTGAAATATAAAACCTGTGCGCTATCATGCCGGAGAGATTAGAAGGCTTGTAATTTCATCACAACTGAAGAAGGACTTTGCCCTCCTTCGCTTAAAGGATTTGTTTGATCCGCTCTGCTGTCTCTGTTGTTTACCAGCTCACTCTGTCTTCTTTTTGGCTGTGCGGGGAATATTCTTGCTCTCCGTTAGGCTGGACCTGCCGAAGTGTTGCGTTCAAAGTGCTGCAATGTCGGATGACTTATGACGGGGTCTGTGAGGTTCCGTTTCCGTAGGCCGCGACGGCTGAATGGGCTCAGTCATCTCTGAAGAAATGGAGCTCCTGGGGCGATTAGCAGGCCCTGTTTTGTTTTCTGTGTTCTCGTCCCAGGTCATCTGATAGTGGAGTGGTGACTTTGGTTAATGAGTCACGCTAAGCATCTCTTTAAAGGTCAGCCATTATGCAGACGGTGTCCCTTTGCCCAGAGTTCTAGTCCATCAGCCATTGTTCCCCTCCTCTGGTTTTTTTGTCTGGGCTGTTGCTTTGGCTCTCTGATGGAGGGATGGAGAGATTCAGGACAACTTGGCAGTTTGCAGGCAAATGGCAAGCTCCCTGTGAAAGCTGCTGGACTCCTGCCGAGTGCCTCCCGTTCTGTTGGCATTTGGAGTGAGCCATCCCAGCTTGTGTGGGCAGGTTCTACGGAGAACCACCAGTCAGTCCCACGCTGCTGTGCCCATGGCAGGATATTGATTCTTTTTCTTTATCAGAGCTCAAAGCAGGGGCTGACACAGTGCCCAATGCCCAGGGCTCACCGCCTATAGTTTCTCTGTCTGTCTGTCTTTCTCTCACTCTCTCCATCTCTCTGTTGCTCAGTCCAAATGACTCTGAGGAGAAAAGGCCCTCTGTTCAGTCACAACACATTGCTCAAGCCACTGTGAGGCTTTTTGTTGTCCAGTTATAAGGACATGGGGTGGGCGAGCTCAGAAAACAAGCCAAACTCATTTTAATTTAGATAACGGGCCTTTTGTGTGTTAGCATGGGCTTGGTTGGTGTCAGGGTACTGTTTGGTGCTGGCCCTCAGCTGCATCTTCCGAAGGCTGTTTTGCCCATCATTGTGCGAATAAGGCGGGGGGGTCATTTTTCTTAATTTGAAATAAATACATCATTTTGCCACTGGATTTTTGAAAAGAAGGATAAAGTGGTCGTAAAAAAAAAGTTTTTCCTTTTTTTTCTTATTTTCTAGAATAACTCGATATCCCCATCAGAAAGCTTACGGACAGCCAGCGAGAAGCACCGCAGCTCGTCAGACTACAGCTTGGATTCAAAGAAACGCAAAGTGGAGGAGAAGGACAGCATGAGCAGATATGTACGTTAATAAACAGACAATGAATGCGTAGTGTACAGTTTCAGGCATTAAACCTAAGAAAAACAAATATTTCACACATTTTAATTGCAAGGTTAAAATGCCTTTGCAAAAACATTCGTACTTCTTGAGCTTAAAGTGGTACATCACTGCAAAACTTTTTCCCATTCTTCTTACCAAAATAGCTTAACTTTAGTCCATAATCCCCACATTATGCTGCTACACTGTTTCACTGTGAATATGGTGAGTTTAAGTCTGCTGGGGCAGAGATAAATCTAAAGTATACAAGACCACAGACCTGAAAACTCAGTCTGATTTGTTGAAAATGTATCCCTGCTCCAGCACTTTAGGATAAAATGATCATATCATAATCTCAGCGTGGCCATAATTTTGTGCAGGTCTACGCCAATTAACTCCAAATTAAATACGCTAAAGTTTGTAACCTGACAAAAACAAAAAGTCTAACGTTTACTAAACTTACGAAAACGTTTGCGTGGCATTGATCTCTTATTCGTATGTGAGAACTATCCACTTCCTCTGGCTCCGGGCTTATCCAACTGTCAGCAAGAAAGCAAACAGTGTTTCTGAAACTCACCATGGCATCGTGCACATTTCTCCATAGTATGTCTGCTAAGATTTCTGATCTTTCTAATTATGTCTGCAGGACAGTGACGGAGAGAAGAGCGACGACTTGGTGGTAGATGTGTCTAATGAGGTGAGGGTGTGTGTAGTTTAAAATGATGACGCCTACGTTTACTGAAGGTGTTATGCAACCACGAAAACATGTTGCTGTGTTTAATCAGGATCCTGCTACTCCACGGGCAAGCCCAGCCCATTCGCCGCCTGAGAACGGCATTGATAAACCACGCCCACCCAAGAAAGACACACCCAACAGCCCAGCATCGGTGGCCTCATCCGGAAGCACCCCATCCTCCAAAGCCAAGGAGCTCAGTCATGTAAGACATCAAGGGAGTTGAGAACAAACTAGGACAGAAAGGGTTTTTTTTTAAAGGAATTGCGGGGAGAGCAAAGGGATATGTGCAAGTAGATCTGGAACATTTTCTACTGTGGATTAGGAATGGCTGTCTGTGCTTTAAGTGCATGACTAAAATGTCAGGGATAATATTGTCCTGCATCAGGATCAGTCAGGTCTCCTCTGTTAATAGCTCCGTGTATTTAACTATTCTGGGATTTTTGCCTCTGCCTCGCTGAAAGATTAAAGCTAAAGGGGATAGAAACGGCCCCATCTCCATTGTGACCATAATAGGTTTTAGAATAAATAGCAGTTTATAGCTGTGGGTTGTCAGAATTAGATTGGATTAGGTTCAGTTTGCTCTCAAATTGTCAGTCTGCACAGTGCCTGGTTTATGGGATTGTGAATCCGCTTGCTCTCTTGTTCCCTTGACAGAATGACAAATCCTCCACGCCTGGTCTCAAATCCACCACCCCCACCCCGCGTAACGATGCCCCCACCCCTGGCACGAGCTCCACTCCTGGGCTCAGACCCATCCTGGGCAAACCACCAGGCATGGAGGCTCTTGGTTGGTACCATTCCCTGTCTTTGCTAAAGGATGTTTTTTTTTTTTTTTTATTACTATTGTTATCCATAATTTCACATACTGATATCCATCTCTTGTTTTGGTTTTGCGTAATTTATTTCTTTCCTATAGCAGCACCAGCTTTGCGGACCCCTCTGTCCATTGCGGGCTCCTATCCTACTCCCTTTGCTATGATGGGGCACCATGAAATGAATGGAAGCCTGACGAGTCCAGGAGTATACGCTGGCCTGCACATATCTCCTCAGATGACTGCTGCAGCGGCTGCAGCGTATGGACGCTCCCCCATGGTAACAATTCTCCCCATTTTCTCGTGCCACTTGCAATTCTATGTTCACACTGCAAATCTGACTTTTCTTCTCTCCTGTGACCTTTATGGGGTTTTTTTATTGCAAAATCTTCCCAAGGAACCTCCAGAAATGGGATATGTATCGTATATATTTAGTTTGTACAGCCACCTCAGTCTGAGTCACCATTTCATTAAACTGCTATGTCATTGAGATTTAAACCTCAAAATCAAAGGTTAAAATGGATGAAACAAGCAGGACAGAGAAATAACAAGTCACACTTTTTGTTGCCTTTTATTGTACAGGAACTAAGCTGCGTTTTTTTGTAGAGTTGCTGCTGTTACAGCAACTCTACGTTGTTGATGTAGTTATTGATTAAAGAAGAACCACAAGTAGCAATTATCATTAAGTTGCTTAAAATGTTCATGTAGAATAGAAGCTATGTTTGTACAGACATTAAGGAGAGCAATACTTTCAACAGATAACAGGAAGGCTCATTAGAGTACTCAAAAGTTGCTCTGTATAATTTTTTGAAGCATTCAACCCATGTCTATTATAAAACATGATGGATTTGTATTTTTTCTTTTCTTTTGGAAGTCTCAGAGTTATGGATCTACTTCCTCTAGAAATACACATGGAGAGTACTGTTTTAGCAATCCTAATCATGCTAATATGAAGTTGTAAAGTCAACTTCACTATCATTTTGTCTGTATTTTAAAGTAGATTTTTCTTTTTACAGAAACTATTATCTTAAACACATGGTGTGTTGTTGCCCCCACTTCTGATATGAATAATAATCACTCCCAGTGGGAAGGCTGAAGGAGGATTTATGTGTTTTCAGCAGAAATCTTATGTCAAAGCTTTAACAACCCCATATTGGGATTTTTTGTAAAATAAAAAATAGATTGATGCACCTGTAGCTGGAGTTTTCAGCCTAGTTTATACTTCTCTGTCTGCGTAGGTGCGAATACACGCAGCACCATTATCCGTCGACGCAAGGGCTATCGGACAGGGACACAAGCATGGACGCCCAATTTTTTAATGTTGAACGCAACAGATGGCAAATGTCTGTGATTGTTTAGACCAACAACAGCGATAAGATCGTTTCACCAGAATGATGCTCTATAGTTAGTGTAATTGGTAATCATTGCAGCTTGGGCACTAGATGCTTTATTTTTGCAAGGTTAGTTTATTTAATTTGTTTTTTTGGTGATTTTGAACACCGGGAGTTGTAGAGCTTAATAAAATTGACCTCTTTGTTCATTTACATGTGTTTTTTTGAATATTCAACGAGCGGCTGTTCAGGAAAAAATCCTTCCAGCTCAATCAAAATTTGCTCTGTCGGCCATTGATCCTTGAGTGGATGTGTGTTAACAAACTAATAAACTGTCATTGACTAGAGACGGTAGTGCAATAATAGGCAGACTTGCCAGAAAATGTCTGCCCCCACTGCTGTCCTTGTGTGTAGATTTGCTTCGCAACAGTGGAGAAGTATAAACAGAAAATATCCCCGTCGATACGTGTGGGAGCAAACTTACTGACAGAGATGTATAAACCAGGTTTAAGGGGTTTTCTTTCTTTGATCACATATCTGTACTTCGAACCTCTATATCCTCTCATCCTTTAGGGGTTTGACCCTCACACCCATATGAGAGCCCCTGGCCTTCCAGCCAGCCTCACATCCATTTCGGGGGGCAAACCGTACGTATCACATGAAATGTGTTTCATTTTCACACATTCTGAACCCAGCAGTAATAATTTCACACGAATCCTTCTATCTTTCCGTAGTGCATACTCTTTCCACGTCAGCGCAGACGGTCAGATGCAACCTGTACCCTTCCCACCTGACGCCCTCATCGGGCCTGGTATTCCTCGTCATGCGCGCCAAATCAACACGCTTAGCCACGGCGAAGTAGTGTGCGCCGTCACCATCAGCAACCCCACACGTCACGTCTACACTGGCGGTAAGGGGTGTGTCAAAATCTGGGACATCAGCCAGCCGGGCAGCAAAAGTCCTGTCTCCCAACTGGACTGTCTGGTAAGAACCTTCTCCTGATTCATGTGCCACTAATTTCTTACATTTCGCAATTAGCTGTTGTAGCATTTATAATCTGCCATTCCATCAGCAATCAGCTAATACTTTGCTGAGAATGAAATCCAAGCTGGTATGGAGATGACAGCCCACTTAAGAGCTTGACAGCAACTTTACCGATAGAGAAATGCTAGCATTTACTCGGAGACAGAAACGAGACTGATCATTGTAATCCCACCCGGAAAAGTATGAACATGTGATTAAGTATGGAAAATTATTTGTTTCCAAACTTTTTCACATGTTCGTTGAAAGATACATTGATCAATTGATACTGTTAGTTACCAGTGCCAGTACCTTCCATGCTAGAGCTCTATGTTCCAGAAAAAAAATGTTCAACAAGGGTTCCTTGTTTTCATGTCTAATTTTAAAGGTTTTTTTAATGAATAAAATCTAACATCGGGTTTACGCACAACTTAATTTAGGTCCTGATTTCAAACCCCATCTGTTTTAGGAACCTGTACTCTTAATGGCAATAAACATGTTTTTAATAAGATATTTAATCTTCTATTAGGACCATAGATTATTTGGTTTTACAGATTCCAGTCCTTGTTTTTCATCTTTGAACACAGTTATCTACAGAAAGGTTCACTGTAAATATTGAAAGTAAAAGCTAGCTGAATATTCTGAAGATTTTTGCGTGGAAAAGTATCAAATTTAAAATGGTGAAACTGTGCAGTGAAAATGAGAGGATACATGCACAATTGTGACCAGTGGAAATCCTGTCTACTTGTTTCAAAACACACGTTGGTGTATTTGTTCTGAGGATTTTCCTCCTGATTTGTTTCTAATTCTCTGCACTCCTCTCACTAGCCAGAACTAGTATTGATTGGCTTTTCTCCTCTGTGCAACAGAACAGGGATAACTACATCCGATCTTGTAAGCTCCTGCCTGATGGTCGCACATTGATTGTTGGAGGCGAGGCCAGCACTCTGACCATCTGGGATCTGGCCTCTCAGACGCCCCGCATCAAGGCTGAACTCACTTCGTCTGCCCCGGCGTGCTACGCCTTGGCTATCAGCCCCGATGCCAAAGTCTGCTTCTCCTGCTGCAGTGATGGAAACATCGCCGTTTGGGACCTGCACAACCAGACTCTTGTTAGGTTGGGGAAAAAAAAAATCTTACCAGTGTGCGGGCTTTGGCCCCATAAAGGAACTGCTCTTGTGTGAGGAGCTTTTAAAGATTATGTCAATACATGTTTGTGTTGCTTCTTACTCTGATTGCAGGCAGTTCCAGGGTCATACAGATGGTGCTAGCTGTATTGACATTTCCCATGATGGTACTAAACTGTGGACAGGCGGCCTCGATAACACTGTTCGCTCTTGGGATCTTAGGGAGGGTCGACAGCTGCAGCAGCACGACTTCACTTCACAGGTACAACTGTTTTTAAAGCGGAACCAAACATGTACTGACCAATATACTGTAGATTTTAGCCTCTGAACTGTAATTGCTGTTTCATTCTCAGATCTTCTCCTTGGGTTACTGTCCAACGGGAGAGTGGCTTGCTGTTGGAATGGAGAGCAGCAATGTGGAGGTGCTCCACCATTCAAAGCCCGACAAATATCAGCTCCATCTGCACGAAAGCTGCGTCCTCTCCCTCAAGTTCGCCTACTGTGGTATGATCAAACTCTAATGAAAGGAAGAGAGAAAAATATGTTGCTTTGCAAAACTATTAATATCCCACAAAATCTTCCATGTTACTACTTCAAACTTTGATGCACTTTATCTTTCTTTGGGATAAACGAACACGCTTTCAGGTATGATTCACATATCCTTTTTTGAGCAAAAAACAGACCATATTATTACTATTTTTGGGGGGGTTGCTTACCGGATAAAAATAATGGAAAGACAGCACTGGTTTGGAATAGTATGAAGTATATTTCAGCTAGAATGCCTTAATGAGAGTGAAAACTGCTGCTCACAGAGACTCTCCAATTGACTGATCTTGAACTGCTTTGTTGAATAAGAATGGACAGCAATTCAGTCACTAGATGTATACATAGATGTACAAAGCTGGTAGAGACTTTCAGCTATAACTGAAGTAAAGGGAGGCTCAATTAATTGTTTTAGGTGGACTAAATATAAAAATGCCTACCACACTTTTCAGATTTGTATTTGTGAAAAAAATAAATATATCCTTATTCTTTTCCTTAGTAATTATCCAATACTTTCCCTTCCTAAGTCACATTTAACCCCCAATAAAATATGTTGTAGTTTGTGGTTGCAATGTGACAAAACATGAAACATTTTATGGCGTACAAATACAGTTGGTAAAGTAATGTGTCTTCTTTAACTAAACGCCTGTTTTTCAGTTGTTTTGTCCTCAAGGTTACAGATGTAATTAGTCTTGCTATATAGGTATTGTCCCTGTCTCTCATTAGTTCAAGGAGGCCTGATGGCGCTGCTGTTTTCTTTGCAGGTAAATGGTTTGTAAGCACTGGAAAGGACAATCTGTTGAATGCTTGGAGGACTCCTTATGGCGCCAGCATATTCCAGGTATGTGGATCAATACACTTTGTCTGCAGCCATTGCCTAAAAGAACTCAGAGCCATATCCGAGCGGAAGGACACGCCGACCGCTATCTCCCAGGGCTACCCTATCAGTGAAAACTGAAACTGAATTATTGACCCTACAAAAGAGTCTTTTTGAGGGCCAAAACTTGATGTCACTGTAATCTAATCTACCCTAGTTGTCAGCTAATCCTCCCCACTTAACTTTAAATGGACTAAAGTGTATTAGCTGCTTTCAAGACTAAAACATTTTTTGTTATCTTCTCTCTTTAACAGTCCAAGGAATCCTCTTCAGTGCTGAGCTGCGACATCTCAACAGATGACAAGTATATCGTGACGGGCTCTGGTGACAAGAAGGCCACAGTGTATGAAGTGATCTATTAGAACTGCTGTGGACGGCATTGGATTGGAGCATGCTCATGCATAGGAACGGCATGCTCTCCCTCCGTCTATCTTCCCTCAAACGGACAACCTGGATTCTGGTTTGCAGGACCGGATGTTTGGCAGTGCCAGACTGGATTGGATATTGGGGCTGTTCTGGACCTGGATTTTTATGTCTGATTATTACAACACTTCTACTGCAAGAGCAGTTTTGCAAAGGCACTGAGAAAAAGGAAATTAAACAAAAAAAAAAACATCTTGCTGTTTTTTCCTGTATGTTGGATTTTTCTTTTTTTGAAATCATTTTTGACTGTGGAGATAAAGTTCCATGACACAACTAGAAGCGGCGCTTCACTTTGGAGCTTTCCCTCGGAGGTCCTGTGAAAAGTGTACATAATGGAGTAATAAATGGCCTTTTATAGATTTATATTTTGGTGTCCAATTTCGCTTGTGATGGTTCTTTCTTGTTCTCTCTGTGATTTTCTGTCCCCTTTGGGGATGGAAATTAGATTAGGACTTTGTAAAAGGATATTCCGTTTCCTTCCCCCCCTCCCCTCCTTGGCATTTTTTTCCCCCATGTTTTTTTGTCTAGAGCAACCTTTTTCGGAAATCTAATTTTGAGCTTTTTTCCTTCCTGACATTTTTTTTGTTGTTTTTGTTTTTTTTGCTACTTGGTACAAAAGAGATGTTTGTTCCAAGGAGTTTAGCCGCAGAGAATTCCGGAAATGCCCCACCCCACCACCACCACCAGCCCCCCATCTGGAGGACGGCGAAATTAATTGTTTTTTTTGTTTCACTGGCCCGCTGGCTTTGGTCAGCAGAAACTCAACTCTTAAATGGAGATCTGTCACTGAATACTGGCTTGCTTTCAGTACTACCAAAATGGATAACTAACAACTGGGAGACTGATGGATTTCCTAAAAGGCAGCCATGACTTGAGCTCAGTCTGACTCAACCATTGTATGAAAATTCATTGCTCTGCTCTGCAAAGTCATCAGTCTGTGCGAGTTAATTATTGCTTCTCTTGTTTTGATGGCCTGTGACTGATGTGCAAGACTTGCTTGGCTACACATATAGATGGCGAGCAAAGCCACGTCCACATTTGGCATCCTCGGTATACCATTTGCTTTCTTTAGTACTCACAATATTCTGCCTGAACAGTCTTTACATAAACTGTGTCACGTACACTCATCATCACCCATAAGGATTGTACAGTATACAGTTGTTGATAAGTCAATAAACTGTTTTTATATAAAATATAATACTGACTTGATTTTTAAAGTGCTGTTGTCATGCTGCTTGTAAAGGGTTTTGAGAGGATTGATGAATGACTTATAACTTCCAGAAGGATTCAACGAGAACATAAAAGTACCACAAGAACGAGGGATAAGTAATCTGGAAAAATAAAAATTCCATATTTGTTTCCAGAACAGAATCTGGATTCCAGCTCCCTTTTATGATACAATTGTATTTTGTTTAATTTAGGACATGTTCATCTGCCCAGTTATAATTCCATTATTGTTCTTGCTTCGATTACCAATGTCTGCGGTTTCAATTTGTTGTCTGTCTTAAATTAATTTTGAAAAATGGCAGACATCAACAAATGCATTTTTTTGTTTTTCTTCTCTTGGCTTAAACCAACAGTTTATTATGCTAATAAGCATTTTTTTAGATAAGCTGTTGGACAGGTTTTGTTTCAAGGGAATAAAGTAGGACAAAATATCCCCATCAATCTTGGTGATAAATTAAGTTAACTCAATCTTAAGGGGAACATATTATTCAATATCCAAAATTTTAAACTATTCTAAAACACAGGGAATAAAGTCTTCACACTTGCTTAAGTGGCAGCTTGTAAACATTTTTGAATAATTATTTTTTATTTGAAGCACTGTCAGATTTGATGCTGTATTAAATATTCTTTAGCAGGAGTCTATCAATATATTGCGTGCTGACAATACTTGCTAGGGAAGTATATTGGCATGAATCTGGTGATAAAACATGTATCAGAATACAGAGGGGACAATACAATATATTCCGATACTATGATTAATTCTATATATTGTGATTTTTAAAACTTAACAGTAGAACAACTGTCACAGCACTCTAAACACTCCAACCATTTTCATACATAATACTAGGGGTGCTCTGATTGATCGGCCACAGATGATTATTGGCCGATTTCCGTGGAAAAGTGTGTGATCGGTGTTCGCAGATCACTGCCTTTCATTCCCGATCACAAGTACTGGTACTGACTTTATTTTGATAGTCTATGTACTAACTATGAAGCACTTACTCTTCCCAGCCGGCAGAGTCGCTGTAGTTTCCCCTCTCCCCTTCACTGTACTTGGTGCCCATGGCGGCAAACCCACAATAACAAACATGTCTGCCGTGTAGAACTTTATTTTCGGTCTTTGAGAATGATAGTAAGTTTGCGTCTTGCAAAACTTGCAACGAAAAAATACCCAGCGGCGGAAACACATGTTACAGCTTCAACACAACGAATTTGATCCAACATTTAAAGAATAAACGATTGACGGAGCATGGTGAGTTTTCAAGGCTCACTGCAAAGAATGAAAAGAAAGCAGCTAACGCAGCCTACGCTTGGAAACACTCGCCCATATGAGCGTGAAAGTCAGAAAGCTAAGCAAATTACCTGGAAAATCATTGAGTTTGTTGGACTGGACTACCATTATTTGATTTAGGCAGTGATGTGAGATATATTGACTTTTTAATTTACATTTTTTGCACTATTTAGCCTAAAGAGAGCCTTAATGGTTTCAATTTTTTACAGATTGTGTTACTGATATTACATAATTTGAAGTGTTCATCAGTTGACATTTGACTGAATTGTTGCTGCATTGTACTTGCAAGTTTTTTTTTCTCTCTTGACAAAGTAAAACCATGCTTTATCTAAATTAAGGTGATTTTTATTGTTCCTTTTTCTGAATCGTGTAACATACAGTAGCACTCACCATAACTAAATGAAAAATTTTCAGCAAAACTATTTGATTGGTATCGGTGATCGGCAATAATCGGTGTCGATGATCGGCAACCTCAAACCTGATCGGAGCATGCCTATATGTATAGTTATGTTTTTTTGTTTTTTGTTTTTTTTACAAGATCTAGTTGATCCACTGGAAGGAAGAAGGTGAAAACAGCCAGCAACTTGCAGTCATACTTTTAATTTTACTAAAATGAATTCTGTCATCATCAATGGTTTCATTCAAATTCTAAAAAAAGAAAAAAATGATAAATTGCTTCTGAATATCGATGCAACATTGCAGAGTAATATATAGTGATATATCAAAACTATTGATATTTTCTTACATCCCTAATATTTGCTCAGTCAAATCTATTAAACTGTCCATGAATCCATGCCCAACAACCCATTTTTTTTATTACTGGAAAATAAATTCCCTTTTCAAAGTTAGGTGTCTAGTGGACACCTAAGTTCTCAGGGTTAAAATTTGATTTGAAAGTTTCAATATTTTTTTAAATATTTGCATAGTTCCTTTATCTCAAGCTGGGGAACGTTGCAGTGTGATCCTGGCTCCACCAAGTTTCACTATGTTCTTTTGGTGATGTAGTTATTTTTTACAAATTGTGATCCATTCAACCATGGCTCTATCAGATTTAATGTCTCATTTTTCCACAAGGTTTGTGCAATCATTAGTAAGACTTGGATGCTTTTAAGAAAGAAGGGATTTTCTGTCTAGCTGCCCTATTTTTAATTCTAGATTGATCAAGATTTATGGAGAATGCAAGAGATCGTGCTCAGTTGTTGAACACAATCACTCTTGCAAGAACTGACCACAGCTCCTATAAGTATTGCTGGTAATTCCCATTTTGACAGTATTTTTAATGTAACTATTACTCAAAATGTTATTAAATTAAACATATCTGACATCACTGTGATATGGCTATACATAGTTTTGAAATGGATATTTTTTAAGTATCTTTGTCCTGACTGATACCTTAGTACAATTATATATTTTTATCTTTGGTAACCTCTCTTCAAACCATGTCTTAACCCGAGGGTAGGGAAAGCCTAAAAGGACAGCTAAACTTTATTTTTGGGTTAATCTTATTTGTTATAATTGATGGCATGTGTAGACACAAGAAGACGAAATGCTGAAATTAAATCAAGAGGTGCTGACGCAAAGTATTAGATTGAGCACTCTTATGTTGTTTACCATTGCTTCTGATGGTCTGGCCTGTATGCTAAAAAAAAGAAGGTGTCAAGAAATGGGAGACAAAAGTATGACCGACAAAGCGATAGAAGTAAAGAGTAATTCATTAAAAAAATGCAGCTGTTATAACACATGCAGACACCTTGTTCCAGTGTTTCCAGAAGCTTTAAAAATACCTTTGATCTTGAGGTGTAATTATTATAGTCAAAGCCATTTTCATTTTTTTAATTAGGCAAATGGAATACATTCATCCATAGTTCCTCCATAAGGCATGAAAGCAGGTTATTGTATGTTTTTCCTACTATGTCCCTGACTAGATTTTTGTGTTTCCATTGAGCTATTTAGAATGTCTCCCCAATAAATGTGGGAGGCCTTTTGACATCAACAAAGCTTGCGATTCTAGCAGGATGCATCGTTTTTAGATCCTGTGTTTACAGGGTGTACTAAAGTTGTCTTGCCTTTGTGTGTCTGATAGAAAACTAGAAAAATGCCCTCAAAGTCAGTTTCAGTGCATTATCTTACCATCGCAGGGATTCTCTCACTCTCTAGTCTGTATTTACAGTAGTTGCAATATTATTCACGGGCTCTCCTTGACAGTAAATGGAAGTGCATCAGCAAATGGCTGTAAATGCATCCAGGGCTGACATCCAGCTCAGGAGAACTGCAAACATAAGCGGAAGACACTCCGGGTGCTGTTAGACGGGCTGTGGTGGATATCCTGGCTTAACTGTAACTCAGAAAATGACTGAGCTCACATTAATATTTGAGGGATGAACTTTGTGTAGCTCTCAAAGTCACAGTGTGCCCCAAGTGTGGTCACTGTCAGCTCTAATCTCATGTTCTGTCTTCATGGTTGCACTATGACATCACACGCTTATCTCAGCATAATACAATAAGACAGTAGTTTTATTCAGAACCTCTTCCAAAAAAAAAAAAAAAAAATGACGTAAACACAGCTCTTGAGTTGTGGTGAGTGGCTTTTTGGTCGTTGAATGGTTTTGGCCAGGACGAGGTGAATGGCCCGGCTCATCCACTCCAGAGCAACACTTTTCTAGGACCGTGTGCTTGAAGTAGTGAGCTCTTCATAAAGCTGTCTCTCCAGAGATGTTGTTGTTGGATTACAAAAGCTGTGCCGGATGCTTTCAGCATGGAGCCAGCCGCCGTGCTACGCTCTCACGGGCTCATTTGTTAAAAGCCGTAGTCTTTCTTTTCCCACATGAAGTGTGTAGTTCCTGTCTGCATTTGTACCTTAAGCTCCCCGCTCAAGTACGATTTTCTTCCTCTCTTAATCAAACAGTGGAATATCTGCAGATGAAAGGCTGTACCTCTCAGAACCTAATCGTGGACATCGAGGGGGTCATTGTCTCGCCTTCCGCTGATCTACGTTTCAATAGAACGCTTTCAGCAGGTTCTCATGCAAAAGCCCGTGCTGCTCTCAACTATTTAAAGAAAGGCCAATGGTGCAGACTGAGAGACTAGAGTGGCTTAAGTGCTTTACAGAAGTTCAAAACACAAGAACATAGTCCAGTTCCATAGTCTGCTTGGATTGTTAGAAGCAAGATCTGAAATCCATGTAGAAAAACAAGTGATCAATAATATGGTATGTTTTTGGTTTAACAGGTAGCACATTTAAGCATTGGCCAGTTTCTTGTTAAAAAAATAAATGAGGTTGGAAAAATCAGCAACATTTTTTTCATACCAAACAATTTAAAATCCTTTAATGACATAACAGAGGAAGTGCAGGAGTGAATAGAGTTCTCTTTGCGTGGAGTAAAGCAGAGCTCCCCCTGCTCCAGCTTGCTGCTGCAAACTTCAGATCATCTTCTGAAAAGAAGGCTCACACACTTTCCCCGTACACAAGAAAAATGGCGTCAATGTTAGAAAGTCTTTCCAGAGTGTGCAAATACATAGAGCACCACCGATCAATCTCATTAACATAGCACTGTTTTCCCCCTTCTTTCTGATTATTGATTTAGGTTTGCAACAGATAAAGTTAACATTTTTGCAGTAGATATCTAAAATTTATTTCATATCCAGTACTTACTTACTTTAAATAGTAAGTTGTCAAAGTGCTTTTAAATCCTGCCTGGCAGGTTTGAGACTGATTTGTGAGGCTTAAGAAACATCCAGCTTCCATTTTGGAGTGATTAATAAGAAATGAAATGAATTGAAATGACCAGCACTAATAGTTATTGTGCATTTTTCCAGTAGCTTAATAGATAATATCTTGCATTCCCAACATTACTCGACAAAAATGTAATAATTTACACAATAAGCACTTATAAATACTTATTCTATTTTTCTGCTCAAGTCTAATCAACAAAACGAAATCAGTAATATATAAATGGTATATTTAATATATTAAATATGTAAAAAAGGCATAATAATCAATGGGCTATATTGTTTTAGCAGAAGAAATACATTTTTTTTTGTTTTAATTAAAAGCAATAAGAATATATAATTATTTTCCTTTTTCTTTTTACTGAAGGTTATCATAATGTGAGAATCTCATGCCGGCCCTGCCTAACCAGAGTCAGCTGGAAAATTGTCTTGATCTTTTGGCTGAAACTCTGTCTTATATGCTCTCCCTTTCATCACACAGGAAATCTTTTTTTTTTTTTTTCTGACAGCGTGAGACTGGCACCTTGCTGAAATTCCGAATAATAATCCTCTAATCACCTGAGCATTGCCAGTCCTCGGTTTTATCTCCAATGCATGTGAAAGCCCCCAGTGCCTAGTGATTACAGCATTTGATCTGGGTAATAATGTCTTCACTGTTGCCCTGCCTAGGGCCCAAAGGCTACACAGCTCTAATCCACAGTGCATTCTAGTGGAATCGCATTACACAAAGACCACCGGGGTTCTGTTATAGAGGGGAAGGCTAGGGGTTGGGGGTGGGGGGAATAAAGGAGGAGGTTGCCATGGAAACAAGTTCCCCTCTCTCTGTTTCTCTCCTTCGCTCCTCTCTTTTATGCAGACACACATACAGTTATGTTACAGGCACACTCACTCCAGGGACAGATAAGCGAAAGACAGGTTCTGTGTTTACTTTCCATGGACCCTCCAATCCCCAAGCAGGCTGAGCCCTGATAACATGAAGCCTGTACAGTCACCGACCACTGACAGCAGATAAGCACTCCAGCAGAGCAGAGCAGTCATCACCCTCCAACCAGGATGAACAAACCTGGGAGACCCGGATTCATTTGGATTAGGGTGGATTGCTGCTTGCCAATGCTGCCTCTGTCGCTCGCTGTGTTCAGACTACTGATGTTCACAGGACTCTCTACATGAAAACTTGATGTTGCTCTTTACCGCGTGGAGAGCTTAGTAAAATAACACGGCCACACAAGTGGACTGGATGCTATTTTAGATATTGAGGTCAAGGGGGTCCGTCAGCATTGGCGACATTTGTGGCAATACATCTGTTATGATAGAAGAAGTAAATGCCTCCTTGCTTGAAGGAGAATTACTCATTATCACTGTTTTGTGTCACCTTCTACGCATGTCTGCTTTAGATATGATGGTAGTTTTCTAGAAGCAGAGTGAAGAACTAGAAGGGAATTCCTAAAATCCTGTACACAATATGGTTAGTGATTAGATTGTTTTTTTATTATTATATTAATTCCCCGTGAAGGGACCCACATGCTCTTTGATGTTAAGATCAAGAAAGCTACAAGTGCTTCTTTATTATGTGCATTATGCTAAGATGCTAATTATTTTTCCACACACATTCAGTGATTAAAGCACAGCTGGAGGTGTAAAAGTAACATGACTAATTACAGAGGAAATGCTGATATTGAGCTAAGTTGATGGGAACTGGATTTCCCATTGGCAATTCTTCGCCTGAGCTTTCTTCTAATAATTATTTAAAAATAAGTAACACTATGGGAAGAATCTCCTTCCAAGTATAACGAATTTGTATCTTGAATATTTTCTAAATAGTTGCTTTTTATTCAACAAAATGTAATAAATACGTTTTACTACTTCTTGGATTGATATTAGATTATATTTTATTGGAATGACATTTTTTCTTTTTTAGATTGTTGAGTTAAAAAAAAAAAAATTCCCCTACTGTTCACAATTAGTTGCACCAAAAGGATTTTATTTATTTAATAAAGCATACATTTGGTAATGGTAGTTTGTGAATGTTGCTAAAGAAATTATTTTATGAGTATTTGAAAAACTAAACACCATTTTGCCTTAGGATCATATATTATGATTTTTTTTAAATGTTTTTATTTTTATTTTTAATAGGTACCACTTACACTCTTTGGTAATTTAGATAGAATCCAGTAAAATTTCTATGGAAACCTTACCTAATGGAGACAATTATCAAAGTAGTGACAATGTGTGGGATTTTATAAAAGATTATTTGACTCTATATTATGAACATTGTCATTGGCAGTAAATATATTTCTGATCATTTTAAGATTACATATTAGACAATTATCTATTATGAGAACGTATGGTTTAGCAGATCCTTTTACGTTGTATCTCCAGATGCTTGTCTATGTTTTTTTTTTTTCAAAAGCACGGGCCTTTTTTCACTGGTAGCTTAGATCTGGAATTAAATATACAACTGTAGTACCAGAGTCTGACATAAATGAATCAGGCTACCACAGTAGATCACAACCACTGATCTAATGGTGCCTATCTCCAGTGGTCATTCAGCAGGTGCAGGTTTACACGCTAGACAGGTTACTAGTCCCTCACAGAGAAACACAGGACAAGCACCCATGCATACACACACACATACACTCTTAGACCTAAAAGCGATTTAGACAGACCATATAACCTAACAAACATTTTTCTGGACTGTGGGAGGAGCAAGCATCACGACAGAACCCATACAGACTCCATGCACAGAGCCCCCATGCCAGAATTCTAAGCCAAAACCTTCTGGTTGCAAGACAATTTTGCAAATAACTATTCTGTACAACTAAACAAGACTAAAATGAAAGAATCCCATATCAGTAATTACATATTCAGTTTTCTGTTTCCTGCTTTTGAACAATAAAGATGGTAACTAGCACCCTTTGAAATCTTAAAAATCGTCCATGAGGGAGCAGTAGGAAGGGGGTGATTCCACGAGGACAGAGGGTAGTCGAACTCTGTCCTATAAGATCTTTGCCTTGAAATGAGTTGCAACGTAAGAAATATTAAACATCCACCACAGAATTAGTATATAAAATATGTATTTTAAACCGTTTAAGGTGAACAATCGGTTTTCTAAGTGACCTCGGCTACCTTTCATCGCTCTCTCAAAAGACTGACTCAGATGTGTTGTTTAAAAATATCTCCTAGTTATGTTGAAATTCTGCCTTTTAATACTGAAACCTAATGTAGTTTATGGAAGTGGTCTTACCTGAGGAAGAAAGGTGTGGCTTTGATTTATCTTTCATAAAAAGTTGTTTTGGTTTTGCAGCAGCTCTGTGCCACTTAACCATTATCATGACTACAGTCCAGTTTATTGCTAACATTTTCTACCATTAACAACTACCTTGTACAGCTTGGTTTCACTTCATTTCTCCGTTATGCTCCTAAATGTCCACCAATATGCAAAATGTCACAGGATGCAACATGGGTAGAGAGGGAAGTCATATTTTGATCTAGAGCAAACCACTAATACTACAAAAACAAGTACTTATTTACTTTTGACAGTACCCAGATAACATTTATTTGTTCACTTTTATTAACATTTATTTATTAACTTCAGGTCAAGTCAATGATGTGATGTCTGAAATTAGCTCTGAGGAGCTGAAAGTAAATCAACACTGAAATAAAGCCATTTTAACTCTGATTCAGAACATTATTGTTGAAATATATACACTTTCTATTCCAGATACATGTTTTATGTAGCTAGTACTAAATCATTGGAATATTATCTCTTGGCTGTATGTCTGTGAAAATACAAGATGAAGAAGCTTCACCAACTTGGAAAGGTTAAGATAATAACCTCATAATGTCCCAAGCCTAAAATCGTCATGGGAACAGTTGAGGTGGTTTGTTTTGAGTCTGTACATTTTTCCCCTAATGTTGAGTATTTTACTACAGAAAAGAAATGTGTTTCAATTTTATGTGGCTACAAATTAGGATGATGGGAAAGAGACACAAAATCATATGATACTGATGTTTTTTTGTTTATTTTTTTTCAAAAAGGAAAGCTTAAAAAATTACAAATGAAACACTTATGTATAGGCTACTCAAATTACCACTGACTCTACTGCAAAGTTTAAAAAAAAAGTGTAAAGGAAACTTAAGTGTCTGTCACTACAGGTGCCCCCACTGTCCTTTGCAAAAGCCCAGACAAGTTCTATTGAAAAGACAGAGGGGGCAATCTTTCAAAAAGGATTTCGTTTTTGAAAATATATTATGACATAATCATGTTTTCTCTCTAAAAGCCCAGAGGGAAACCTGTCTGTCAGACTGCAGCCTTCTCTTAGTTGCCCGGGCCTGAGCAGAAACAGCAGTTGTGTGTTAATAGAACCCAGAGGCGCTCTGAAACCTTACCCATTCTGCTTTACGCTCTCAGCCAGGAGATTAAAGTCAGGGAAACATTACAGGAGGCTGGATAATTGCCCCTGTGTCTCCAGCAGACAAAAGGCAACGCTCTGGCAATTCCTCTCGGTAAATTGTCAAGAGAGGCTCAAGGATCCTTCAAGGCTGCAGCAAATTGTATAGTGCTGTCTAACAAACCACCAATCTCTGGATATTATGAGGCTTCCATATATCTTTGCCTATAATGACAGCCTGCTCTGCTGTAATAGAGTGCAAGCACACTTCCAATGAAAAAATTGCCACCTTCGCTCCCAGTCTTTGCTTTTCACTTTCCCTCTTTGCTCCCATTTGTATTTTGATATATTTTGAATTCGTTTTTATGTCCATCCAGAGTTTTTGGGGGGCTCTCACCACCAACAGATGATTGGAACCTTCTCACCTGAGGGCCACTTGATTTCCTGACAGGTAAAAAAAAATCAAATCAAATCAGATAATGAGCTTACACCCATGCTTGGTGTTAAGGGTGTCTCCAAATTAACAGAGGCTTTTGTCATGACTCTGGTCTCTCACTGTCTTCCTCTTACTGTGACTCTCTCCACCCTTCCTTCTGCTCTTCAATTTTCTCTCTACCTACCTACTTCACGCTTCAGCAGCTCCATGTCTGGGGCCCTGGCATTGTCAGCACGGTTCATGTTTAGAATTAGCCGTTTAATGAGAACAAAAGAAATTAATTGGTGGTTTAGGTCTAATGAGACGTCTGTGAAATTAACAGGCCTCGTCAATAGAAACAAATAAAATCCTTCAGCGGTTGTTGGGGAGCATTATTCTGACAGAGCTTTTGACACAATGATGAATAGCAGGTCAGAAGAGACCATCTGTGCTTTTTTAAACCCCTGCAGCAGGCGGTGGGGGGGGTGGAATGTGGGCAGGCTTCGAAGAGATGGTGATAAAATAGGGAGCGAAGCTCAAAACGAGGGGAGAGGGGAGGGGGGTGGAGGGAAAAAGCTGAGAAAAAAACACAAATTCACCAGCTTTATTCATCACCCTTTAGCATGATACCGCTGTCTAACCATGGTTACAAAGGAAATAAATAAATAAAAAACACAAGCATTAGCATGTGAAAGGCACCGGGTCTCTGACTATGCGTCCAGAAAGCCAAAGAGCTCTGATTTCGAGGGATATTTAACCTCCATTCAGACAGCAACAAAGGCCTGGCTGTCGCGCTGAGAGCAGTGGTTCAGCCTGATTGGGGCTCAGGGGGGAGGGAGGGAGAAAAGGAGGGGGACAGGCAGGATCACAGACCTCATTTGTTCCCCCTCTTTACTTCAGCCTGTCTCTGTTCCCACTGAAGAGCAGCATTTCCTCTCTCTCTCCCTCTCTCTCTCTCTCTTCCCCTTACCTCCCTCCCACCCTTTGCTTTCAGAGTTGTAAATGTAAGACCAGAGAAATAAATTGGATGGGAAGGAGGTGAGGAGGCAGCACAGAGAGTAGTAATACATCTCTATCATGTTCGCTGACCTTTATTTACCCAGCGCTCAGCAACATCTTTATGTGTCTGCCGGGCTTCCTCTCATTTTAATGGCTTCGCCGTATGAAAATTGCATGACATGATGGAGGTGGTTATCTGTACGTCCTCAGCCTCTCTCCGGCCACCCAGCGGGGCCGGCCCTGCCCAGGCCAGCCTGTTTGTGTATCATGAAGAAACTGTTTGCTTTCCTGTGCTGATCAAATAAACAGACCATGTCTTTGCGAGGGGGTGTGGAAGCTTGGAGTAGCGGTGTTGTTTAGCTCTATGGTCAAAGATAAGGAATTGTTTGATGCAGTAGAGAGAAACAAGAGCGATTTAGGTCAACTAATCTGATTTACACAGAGATGGTCTGGCCGTTGCAGGGAGCAGTAATTACATAGAGGGATTACCCCCCCCCCCCCTTTCCAAAGCTGCCTACCGACTGTGAGGAGAGCGGGGTGCTGGCTTAAAGGCCTGAGAACTGCTCGAGTATGTTGCTGCAACAACAACAGCTTGAGCAGCTCTTGGTGCAGATTAAAAATGCTGGAGATTGTGCTCAAAACAATGGGGGCATTAGGAAAGAACTAGAATTACAGATCTTGTTTCCAAGCATTTAAATGTGCTGTTTTTGATCATGCAGATATCAGGACTTTAATTTTAGCAACCAAATAGCTCAGCGGTTAGACATCCATCCATCCATCCATCCATCCAGTTTTCATTCATCCTTATTTTTTCTTGTCTGTTGTTTTTTAAGGTTCCACATTTAAAGTCTGACAACTACTGGACTTTCTTTCAACATGTTTCATCTCCCACACCTATTTATTAAAGCACTGAGGGTTTTCATACCTTGGATGACTGAGAATCTACACCAAAATTTTGCGTTTATACTTTAAAAACTGGCCAAAAATGGGCGTCACGTGGCGTAGTGGTTGGTGCAGGTGCTCCATGTGCGGAGGCCTCAGTCCTCAACACGGCTGTCCCAAGTTTGAGTCCCATCCCAGATGTCTTCCCCTACTTCTCTCCCCTTTCAAAAATCTACTGCCCACTGTCAAACTAAGGCCATTGTGGCCCAAAAAAACCTTTGAAAAAATGGCTAAAAAAACCAAAGGTTTCTGTAAATCTTAATCTAGAAAACTAAGGAACTTTAGCATAAAAATGTGAATGGGAACTCTGTGCATGTGACACATAATTTTAGATAACAGCAATTTTCAACCTCAGCTTTTCAAACATTGTTAGCTATTTTTCCATTTATGCAGAGCCTCCTTTGTCTGTGTATTTAAAAATGCACAGCTGCATTATAATTGCTCTGCCAGAGCTGTCACTTCATCCAGAGGAATGACTTGCACGCTTGGCTGCTGACTCTAAAGTGTGCTTGGCTAATCCACTCATTGCTTTGTGCATTCAGTCCTGTGAACCATAGGGCACCCGCTTGGATGCCCGTGCATAAATTACTGCCATGGAACATAAAGTGCTGGGAGGATTTTTCTTAACGATCGCCAGCGCTTTAAATGCTTCTGCTTCAACAGTCGATACTGCTCGGCCCATTCAATTATTCAGCGGCCCGTCCCTCATTAACAAAATCCTGACCTTGACATGTCTGCCCTGTTTCTCTCCCCTGACAGACTCAGCTCTCCAAGCGACTCTGTTTGCTCTCATATTGGCTGGGAAATCCATGCATATTGATAAGTTGTTTGCAGTGTAATTGAAAATGTCAGTTATGAGGCCCATGCAGACAAAGGTCATAACCAAGAATAAAAGCTGACAGGCTTATGTCCATTGAATATGTAGTAATGTGTACAGGCGCATCTTGATAAATTTGAATATAATTGAAAATGTCATTTGTTTCAGCAATTCAGTCCCTAATATGAAAGTCACATAAATGTATTACAAAGAGAAAGAGATGTTCCGAGTGTATTTTGTTGTTAGTTTTAATTATTACAGCCAATGAAAGCCTCTTAGAACATCTTAGAAAATTACACCATTGTATAAGATAAATAAAGAAAATGATCAAAATGCTAAATGTAAATTACTGAAAAGTATCTCCATGTTGTGTAAAGTGGAGTCTCAATCACTCACTGCTTCTTTATGTATGAATTAAGTTTTATTTTGGGTCAATCAGATTGTTGCTCTGTATAGGTTATGAGGAAGCCGGTATTGCTTTAATATGGTCTTGTGTTTGTCTTCTTTGTCTGCTTTGGAGTCTGTCGTCTTCCTCTTGATAATGATCCATAGATTCCCCATATTGTTTAGGTCAGATCAGTTTGCTGGCCAGTCAAGCACATATATGCAATTATCCTAAATAAAATCCGCCTCTCCAGAAAGCTTTTCAGCAGAAGGGAGCATGAATTGCTCTAATGTTTCCAGGTAGACAGCTACACTGACGTTGGACTTTATAAAAAAACAGCAGTCCAAAATTAGCAGATGGCTGTACAGATCATCACTGACTGTGGAATTTTCACTCTGGACCTCAAGCAGCTTGGCTTCTGGGATTTCCATTCATCTTCCAAGTTAGGTCTTTGATGATCAAGTGACTTTTAAAATATACTTTCATCTAAAGAGACTTTGGATCACTGAGCCTCAGTCTAGCTCTTTCTCATTTCTCAAGGTAGGATGCCTCTGATGTTTCCAGTTCAGAAGTAGCTTAACGCATCGGTCGTAGCTCCATGTCCAGGATATATATGTGTTTGAGTAGGCTCTTAAAATCTATTCTTTGTGGCACTTGACAATGATCACAAGGCTTCATTAATCCGTGTTGTTTGTGCACCTTTTGCTGCCACATCTTTTGCTTCCACTCAACTTTCCATTAATATACTTGACTATACTCTGTGAACAGTCAGTTTGTTTAGCAATAATCTTTTGAGATTTAACTTCCTATTGATGAATGTCTGCTGGATACTTTCAAGTCAGCTGTGTCCCCGTGACTATTTAAGCCGACCATAAGATCGTAATAACATATTGTTTCTGTATTAAATTAAATGTTGTTGTTTTTTTTGTATAGATTAACATTCTTCCATTCTAAGAAGCTCACTTTGTTTTGTTTTTTATCAGCTGTATGTCATAATAATCAACAATACAGACATATTTCTCTAAACATATAACCTTATTTGTATTAAATCTACCAAATATCTGAGTTTCACTTCTGAAATAAATGAACTTTTTATTGGATTCTAATTTGTTTACATGCTCTCGTATCTCAAATTAGGCCATATTTGTCAGGCTGTTCTTGGTCTGAGGTAATTATATGACTACATTTTCCATTTCATATGATTTTATATATTGGTTTGAGGTCACTTGATAAAAATTCTTCTCCATTTCCAAAGGTCAAATTGCTCATCATTCATATCTCATGGTCTGGGTAAACATCAGATGCTCAAACACTCGATAAGATTTATGAATATGCTTATCAGATGCGTACCTCATAATGTCTTGAGGAGTAGCAGGTGTCCTGTGAATGCTGCCTTCCCTCAGCACAGTGTTGAACCTTTTGTATCAGCCACATGAAGTGTCAATCAAAGACTGACATGCAATATTCTTAGCAATGTTGATGTCTTAATCTGCACCACAGGGGTCTCACCCAAGGTTAATGTGCTGGCCACTATTTCTGCATAAACAAAGATTTGAACCTCAATCCCCTAGGCAGGTATTCTGGCTAACAGGCCCTCCTCCACCCCCCAGATGCCAGACCCTGTCCTCCCCCCGCAGGAATGAGCGGTGACTGCCTGCTGGTTCTTTAATCGATTGCTAATGGGTTCAATTCCATCGTTGAGGGAGTTCCTTGGAACATGGCCCTGAGACTGAATGAAGTGGAAATACCATTTGTGGCTTTATGAGCCGTTATACTGCAGTGAGAGACCTCTATTCGGCATGCTTCATAGCGCTGCGGAGAGTTTTGCACCACCCGTTTGATAGTTTTTCTTGCGCCGGCTCCCACTGCTTTCGTCTCAGTGCTTCCCATTTACACCGTGCCCTAAAGCATTTACATCCACTCAATCTGCAACAAAATAGCTTTGCTTTACTGCATTCCTGCAAGGCTTGATGTGTAGGGTAATGATATTAGTATATCTCCCTTATAGACACCGCAGCCCTGCACATTCGCTCCCCCTTTTATGCAGGGATAGTCATCAGTTTTTATCAGGAGTCATAACCCCGTGTAACTCAAGCTTCTGACATCACTTTGTCTTATTACCCGCACTATCTCTAAAGGATAATTTATGAAACTGCAGTTATGTCTTTCTACGGCAGTAAAATGTTTACACCTTTTGCAGTGAGGGAGCTTGTGCCATGTAGTTCGCCCTCCCTGATTTACAGATCTGCCTGGATTTCTGCAGCGCTCTTATGAGCCTGCTCTGGCTGAAGTGCATAGCTAAGCAGCCAACGGTGTTCTACATTTCACAGCCAGTCCCAGCAGACATGTGCTCTTTGAAGCATTCTGGGCCAGGGATGCAAGCTTTGTTTGTTCTGTACTTCCACAGAGGTAAGAGAAAAAGGGGGAAAAAATAGACCTAAAAACTTTTTTCTTCTGGCAGTAGAGAGTAACAGACTTTGACATCTCAACAGCAAGTTGCTGCCAGATGCCTTGATGCAATCGCCCATGTCAAACAGGAAGAGAAACAAATGCTTCATTGAACCAGAGGTTATCTTAGTGATTGTTGGAGGGAGGAATGGCGAGCGATGGTAACAGCAGAATGCTGTGTGGGTGTCAGCACACTCGGGGATGGTCATTCTTTATAAGCACTTCCTTAGATTTTCTGCGAATAATTAGTGTGCCAGGCCTAGATTGTCTTATTAACAGACATTTAATCTGAAGAACACAGATGAAAAGCTGGAATCAAGGAAGTCACCGATTTCTGCAGGCTTGTGCCAGTATGCTGCAGAGGGGTACAAAGCACATATTTGTGTTTGTTCTTTCAGGCTCATCTTCCAGCGCCAAGTAGAGTATGACAGGATTTACATGCAGGCTTCTAATCTTTGTAAGCGAACCTGTTTCGGGATGTAATTCACATGGTATGTCTTTTGATTCGGATTAGTCCAGGCAATCCTCTTACCCCGTGGCTCAGTATAACTTATCACTGACAGGGCTGTCTCGTGGAGCAGTGCAAATCCTCATATCCACCCCTCCCAGACTTACAACTTGTAATTCTAATCTGTCCAAATCTGATCTGAGACTTTAACTTCCAAATACCTCTTGAAAGCCACAGCTCAAACTGAAGTTCATGCAAGGTCCTTGGATTACATAAATTGAGGTCAGGGATTTCTTGTATGTTTTATGTTGGACAATAATGCATGATGTAGGTTTGGGGTAGCATTTTTATGATTGCTTTACGCTCTTTCATGTTGATTCTTAAAAAAAAGATAACTTCTAAATATTCTTTAATACTTTATATTCCATATGATTATTTAACTTTATAAAATTGCTAGCATTATAGAAACACACCCAAAAAACTCAAACATTTGTCTCTCCTACCATTTAAAAAATCATATTACCTTGTATTTTTAAATAAAAAGTGTACATACTTTTTTTGGAACATATTTACTCAATACAGCATGTTTTAGAGAACACTTTTAAATAGGTAAAGGTCACAGAAATGCCTGCATCACATCATGATACTTTTGGTGCTATATGTTTGGGATAAATATAACTGATTTAAATTAATTTATTTAGTGTAATTTGGGGTATTATCAGTAGGATTAAATATAACATTTACTATACACTTGTAGTTTGCATTTCTATAGAGAAACTGTAAATTTTATCTACCAGCTATGGTAAAGGGATACTGCTCTCAGAAATACTTGTATCCACAGTGAGAGATTTTGGCATTTTGTGGTATAAGTAACAATGTTTATTTCTGTGCTATTTGCATACATTACCAAAATTAAATGTAACAAATTTAGAAAAGGCAAGCTATGTTAGTTTAGCACTTCTTTGAACAAAAATAAATAGGCTTATGAAAATTGACACATTTGGGGTTTTGAAACATCACCTGTGTTTTAACAAATTTCTTTATTGTATCATAACTGATACATTAGGCCTTCTTTTTTGTCCTGTAATATTCGTTAGCAAAACGATTTACTATGCATTAAAAAAACTCACTATTCATCACTCTTGCTACTTTTAAAACCACATTGCAGAATACACACATTCATACTCAATGAAGCAGATTTTTTGGGGAAAAAAGCTACTTTGCTAAGATACAGGGATCTCACAAAATCTTGTATAAAAATGATACATCTACAGTTATTGGACTAAGTTAAACAGGATGTATGTAAAATACATGATCGATACAATCTCATTTTTTTCATGTGTTTCTGTTTTGCTTTTTTGGGGAAAGTGCGAAATGTATTTTCTGATATTATTCAAGAGGTAGAGGTCCCAACAATATTGTATCAAAAAAGATACCCCTGGCATTTTAGTCTTAGATAATGAAATAAACTTATTTTATGTAACTGTAAGCAAATGAAGATATTGTATTGAACTGGTCAAATATATTGCATTGTATTGTTAAATGAGTCTTCCATATCTTAACATGTACTCTATACTTATTTTTAACTTAAAAATGAATTAAACTGATTTAATTTATCAAAAACTAAAGAAAAAGTTTTTTCAAACTTTGCATATTTCCATCATGACATGCTTTGACATTTCATAAAATATTTAAATGTATGCATCACATTCCCTATCTTTTAAAGTTCTTTATAATTCAATAAACAGGATTTAAAGTGGGAGCATACATGCTCCACTTTTTCCGCCTCAGCTGGAACTCCACAAATACATTCCTATTAAACCTTGCAAGATTATGCCTTAATCTCAGTGAACACATGTTGGGTAGAATAAAAGCAATTTTATTTCTAAAACAGTACTCCACACAGCACGCTCTCTCCCTCCCTCCGTAATCTCATCCCGGCTTCTGCAGCAGAATGAAAAAGATGTGCTAGCGTGCCAAAGCAGTTATGTTTTTAAGAAGGCAAAAAGAGATCAAGGTCCTAATTAGGAGCTGTAACACATTTAAATACCCCACCCCCCACCCCCATCAAATTTGACTGCACCTACAGCCTGAAGACTAACTTGGATTTCAGGGACTGTGTGCTCTGCTAGTGGTGAGACAGTGGTGTGAAGATGATGATAAGCCAAAGCTCTAAATCCCAGACTCAGCTGTCTTATCTGGAGCTTGCTGGGCTGTGCAGCACGCTTTAATGGAGGCGGCTTGCTGTCTGAGCTTTAGCTACAATCGCATTAAGATTCCCCGTCACCTTAACTACGCATATTTGTTGTCATTTTTGATTGAATCTTGTGAATTTAGGATCATGTCGCTTAAAGTCAACTCACAGTTTTAATTCCTTTGAATCCTGAGTTGCCAAGAAGGAAGGAAGTCTAATTTAATCTCTTATCATTTGAGTAAATGATATGATATCACCTTCAAAAGGTATCAAGCTTTCTTTTTTTAATCTTGCATCAAATAAAGGATTTGCCCTTTTACCCTGTTGTTAGCTACAAAGAAGCAAAATAAGCACAAGGGAAGCAATGAACAAAGACTGAAGTGCTGAAGTGAAACTGAATTGAGTTTAATGTCATACAAATCACTACTTGTTTTTTTGATGGCATAAAAAAAAAGAAAACTGTAAAAAAGCTTTCTAAAAATGATACCATAGTATTTTGTCTCTTCAACAAAATAGTGTTTGTTCATGTCTTCCTTTTACCTCTTTCAGTGCAGTTTAATGGAAAAACCCAGATGAGTTGTCTACTGTCGAACCAAAAAAGACCACAAAAAAACATGCTGTGTTTGAAATCTCCTTAATAGTTTACATTTAGCATATATCAGAAATTAAGCATTACCATCAAATTAATGAGCTTTTCCCTCAGCACATTTCCTGTTACAATTAATGTCAATTTTGGTTCTAAACAACATAGCTGAAGCAGTGCTGAATAGAATGGGAATTCCCAACTGGAGAATTTTACTCTGTGAGTGGTAAGTTACTTCTTCTGGTAAACAATAATGAAACACAGAAAGAAGAATGAAACAAAAATCTCACATAAAAGACTTAACTTTTCTGACCTACTAAAGATAAAATTTAAAGGTATGGTGTGCAAAAAAAGACTTTTTAGCGCCACAAAGTTCATCGTAGGTATTGCAGCTACAGTAGCCCTCACGCATGCCTCTTCAAATACTTCTGTATTTTCATAGAGTAATCAGGTTTAAATTTAAAATAAATAAAATAAATTTCAGCTGAATATGTTTTGAGTAATAAACGCAATTTTATGATGGCTAATGCTGCATTCAGACCGCATCTGTTGGATACGTCGAGTAACGCATCCAACGGATGAAGTTTGACGTATGTACTTTTTGGTTTCCATAGCCTGTTTCTGAGAAAAAAACAACACATGGGCGGGGCTTCCTCTGTTGCCGTACATACTGAACTATGGTGGACCGTATCGAGAGAGTAGCTTGGCTTTATTAGCTAGATAAAGCTAGACAACGTTGACATCGGGTGCATCAGCGCCCATTAATCAGATGCGTTCTGAGTTTGGGGAGTTTAAGTATTTGCTCCAGGAGCTGCGTATGGATGAGGTTCGCTTTCAGTGCTACTTCTGTCTGTCTCGCGCCTAATTTTACGACCTCCTGGGTCGCGTCGGAGCTTAAATCTCCTACCAAGACACCAACTAAAAGGTTTTCTGTTCCTCTTTAGGAGCGCCTGTCCATCTGACTTCGGTAAGTGTTATTTATGTTTTTTTAAATCTGCGTTTGTTGAAAATGTTTTCACTGGACCCGCGCTTCATTCAAGATATGTGTATAGTGACATAACTACAGTGAGACGCTCTGATTGGTTGCCGCACTGCATTAACTGCGTTGGGTCCGTCAAAAGCTCAGCTTGCTGAACTTCTGTGACGCATGCGTTGGTACGTTGCCTTACGGCTCGTACACACCAAAAGCGAATTAAGCAAGCGGCGAGTCAGATGTACATGTTATGTCAATGGAGGAGCGCGTTGAAGCGCGGCAGGGGGTCCCGCTTCAAATCAGAAGCAGATCTGCGTCGCGAAAAAGCTTTTCTGCCCTATTCGCGCGGAGGATTTGTGCAGATGAGGCGGTTGCGGCGCGTGAAAAATTCTGCTCAAGTTGAAAATCTCTGAACTCCAGCGTCAAACCGCGCCGCGTTAACCAATCAGGAGCCTGGTGACGTGATTCTCTGACGTAGTTCACAGCGGACAGAAAGTTATTCATTCAACATGGAGGAAGGGCTCATCAACGCTGTGGCTAACAACCCGAGCTATATGACACGGCGAGGATGTCGCCTACGCCGCTGCTCTGCTCTCCAAAGTAAATAAAGAGAGGACACTCTTTCTTCGAACGTTAGCTCAACAGCTACCATCTTGCAAACACACCATCTGGCACTACTTCCTCCCAGACGTGACGTATTTCCGCCCACACGCGCCGTGTTTTCAAGCGCGTCAACTTTGCTTTGTACACGCTTCAAGGAGCGAATGTTCAAGCCTCCAGCTGGGGGCATGTGGAGCGTTTTGACGCTTTTGGTGTGGACATACAGTTATGAAACACAAGCGTCGTTGACGGAGCCAACGTACTCAACGCAACGCAGAGCCCTTGACGGACCTCTGACGTACTCCACCATAGACTTTACATGTAATCTTGCCGCAACTGACGCCGATGTATGGGGCGCTGTGAATGCAGCATAAGGGAACAGCAATATTATTATTATTAAACCTTTATTTATCCAGGTAAACAGTTTTAAAACAACTTCTCATTTACAAACATGACCTGGTCAACAGTTTGCATAAATAAAAAAATTAAAAACATACCATACATATAATATAAAAAATAGCACATAGCATAGATAAAATAAGTAAAAAAATACAATGCATACAATATAAAACATAGCACAATTATTTACATTAAAAGATGTAGCTATAAAAAGAAAAGTAAAACTGTTTTGATATGTATTTTCAAAATTGCCTGCAGGAACAGAACCTTGGTGTATTTTTTGACATTCAAATCCCATATTAAACTGTTTTCCAAGATTTCTTTCTTCACCTCCAGAATATTGCTAAAATCAGAAACATCCTGTTCAGGAGTGATGCTGAGAAACTAGTCCATGCATTTGTAGGCTGGACTGCAGAAGTCCACAAAAAGTAATTAAAAGCCTTCAGTTGATCCAAAACCCTGCAGCAACAGTTCAGAGGAATATTAAAAAGAGAGATCACATTTCTCCTGTTTTAGCTTTTTTTTTTCATCGGCTCCCTGCTAAACGCATAATAGATTTTAAGATCCTCCTTCTTACATAAAAACCCCGTAATAATCAACCTCCATTGTACATCGGAGATCTGATTGCTCCATATGTTCCTAAGAGAGCACTTTGCTGTCAGACTGCAGGTGTATTTGTGGTTCCAAGGATTTTATAAAAGTAGAATGGGAGGCAGATGTTTAAATGATCAAGCTCCTCTCCTGTGGAACCAGTTCCCAGTTTTAGTCTGTGAGACAGACACCCTGTGTACTAAAAGTAAAGGCTTAAAACCTTCCTTTTTGATGAAGTTTATAGTTAGAATGGCTTAGGCTATACTGTCTTATTTTTGTAATGTTGCTGCTATAGGCTTAGACTGTTGGAGGACAGCACCACTTTTCTTCACTCTTCTACTTTTCTCTTCTACTACTCTCCAGATGTATTTTTTGCTGTTATTCCGATTGTTAACCTGGTTTTGTTTCAGTGTTTTTCCTTTCCATGGAAGCTCCACCTGGTCAGGTGTCCTGCCCAGCTACAACGCCCTACTGGATGGGGAGCATCAATTCAGATGATGCTCCCAGAAATAGAATCCTCCATGTCCTGTTGTCAACCTTTCTTTAATATATAACGTACTCTTACATCAGGTCTTCTGTTCTTTTTGTGTCTCTTCTCTGTATTCTCAAACCCCTAGATGATCGTGACAGATGACCACTTGTAATGAGCCAGGTTCTGCTGGAGGTTTCTTCCTGTTAAAGGGGAGTTTTCCTCTCAACTGTTCCTACATGCTTGCTCAGTATAAGGGATTACTGAGGGACAGTGTTGGGTAGTAACAGAATACATGTACCGGAGGTATGTATTTAGAATACTAATGTGTAACTGTATTCCGTTACAGTTACTAGTTTTAAACATAGTATTCAGAATACAGTTACTTTCTTAATACCATTAGAATACTTGTGTGTTTTCCACTTTCCACCTGAAAGATCAATATATAAGTTTTGGCCACTGTGTGTTTCCGCATTGTATAGACTATCCCATAATACCCCTAAACAACATGCCGCCGAAACCGAAGATATCCTATGGCCAAAACACTCCCGACCTGCAAGCACCAACATTAACGTGAGTGGATTCAGACCCAGAGCTGGGGGGGTTGGAGCCACAACCGCAGCCAAATAAACCAACTAACAGTGAAGGAAATGATGCATTCAATGGCGCTCTCTCGCAGTTGATTTTTTTTCAAGTGATGCTAGATTTCATTCGAGCATTCCTGACAAAAGCCAGACTAAAGCACACTTGCGACTGGCAACACTAGCATTGAGTCGCACTGCAATGCTTCTGGTGTTAAACTGCGAAGTATGCAAGCAAACTGCAGTGATTACTGGAGCAGCTGTAATTCGATATCAATTAATGAAGAGTAATATTCATATTTCCACCTAAAATATTTTTGCAAAGGTTAGTGATGATCCAGGTGGGAAAATTCTTACATTTTTGTGTAAACTTTTGCTGGCAGATCTGAAGAAACTGCACCGCCGTTTTTAAGGGGAAGTATTCCAAGTATTTAGAATAAAGTACCAGGATTTAGCAAAGTGGAATACGTTACAATGGCTCAATACAATAAGCCGGGAATCCTTACATGGAAAACTTTTAACTGATTGGAATGTTTGTATAATTGTATTGAAATTACTTTGATTGTAAAGTGCCTATAGATGACATCTGTTGTGAATTGGTGCTATATAAACTAATTTGAAATGAATTGAATGTATATATATATATATATATATATATATATATATATGAAACACTATTTCTTTGACTGTCATTTTGAAGATATACAAGGTAGTGGAATCTGTAGTCCCCCCCTGTACACAGACTCAGATATTACCCAATGATTCCGTGTCAGCTCAGACAGGCAAGGGACACAAACACAGTGAGGCTAGGTAGAGAGAGCACAGAAAGACAGGGGTGTGTTGCATGTGATTTAAGCAAGGCAAGCTAACTAAAACGAAGGACCAAATCTTTTCCAAACCACCACGGCTGTCACAGAGAGAACTTCCATCATCCTCCACATAACATTTAGAGAGAGAGATGGAGAATCTCTACAACTTCCCAAAGATCAGTGTTTTCAAGAGAGGAAAATATTACATTGTGTATGTCCCTAAACTGCAGCCACAGTATATGTTTAGGAAAAAATTTAATTGAAAGTTAATAGGAATACTTAGAATAGTTGTTGGTGAGAAATGTTAACGAAAAAGGGCAAGTTTGTGAAAGGTATACACAGAATTTTGAAGTAAACAAGTAAAATATTACACATTGTACCTTTAAAGTTCAAATCTACCTACTAAATGTAAAGCTAATTGCTTCAATATGAAAAACTAGCATGTTAAAATACATATATTTTTAAATTATAGGGTTAGGGGTTGGGGTATCTTTGTGTTTCATGTGTTTTTTCTCGGCTCAATGAGGTCTCGCTAGTTTAGTTAGCTTCATCGCGACTATGGCTACTTTAGTCACTCCTTTTTTTTAATCTCTGCCTAAATCTCTTCATCCCTCTTGCTCTCTGTGTCATAGAATTAGAACTAGGCATGGTGTAGCAGTTTTCCGGTTTGCTACTCAAATCTGGAAAAAAACTTCCAGAACAATGCAAAGCTGCTGAAACACTGAGTTATTTAAAATCAAGGCTAAAAACACATATGTTCTGAGCTGCCTTTGAGTAATGTTTTCATGTAACAGATATTATGTGTATGTGTTTTATGCTTTATTACTGCTTTTACTTAATCACCCAAAGCACTTTGAATTACCCTGTTGTTGAAAGTGTGCCGTGCAATAAAAATTGCCTTGTCGTGCCTAGAATATCAAGAATATCTCCTGATTTAAGAGATCTCAAACCCAGGAGCTTAATTGCAGCAGTTAGTTTTCCTCAATGGACTATATTATTTCTGTTATGCCACCAAAACAATCCTTTCAGTATTTTCATAAATGCTTTTCCTGTTGTGCATATTACTATTGTTTAATAAATAAATAAATAAATAAATAAAAGCTTTTATTCCAGCTGAATGCAGAACCGAATATGTCTGTGCCGGTTTGTTTTTGACTCTGCACTGAAGCAAATCTTCTTTTTTCAAATCCTGCACTCAGCTTTGCAATTTCCAATATCGTTGAAACGCTGTTTGTTGCCATGGTAACAGTAGAAACACATTATTTACCCCCTTAGGTTGAAACACAGCATGTACACAAGCAAGTAAGGGACTACTGGGTTTTTGTTTTGGAGAAGTTCCATTGCAACGTCTTTCAATCAAGCTGACCTTCTTACAGTGCTGGCAGCTATCTATGGGGCGCCAAGTGTAAAATTTTCATCATTTAGTAGAAATGCACTTTTTTTGAACATTTAGCTCATTTTTCCACATTTAGCACATTTTCATATGTTTAGGAAGAAAATGTTTCTAAAATTCAACATTTACCAGCATATTTACATTAAAAAAATCTAAATTCTAAATATTATTTCGAAATGTAATATGTTAAATCTAAATGTTAAATCTAAATCTAAATGTTAAATCTAAATATTAAATCTAAATGTTAAATCTAAATCTAAATGTTAAATCTAAATATTAAATCTAAATATAAATGTTAAATCTAAATGTTAAATCTAAATGTTAAATCTAAATGTTTAATCTAAATGTTAAATCTAAATCTAAATGTTAAATCTAAATCCAAATGTTAAATCTAAATATTAAATCTAAATCTAAATGTTAAATCTAAATGTTAAATCTAAATCTAAATGTTAAATCTAAATGTTAAATCTAAATGTTTAAACTAAATGTTAAATCTAAATGTTAAATCTAAATCTAAATGTTAAATCTAAATATTAAATCTAAATCTAAATGTTAGGAACATTTAGAACATTGGACATGTTCATTAGAACATTGGATTTAACATTAAGGTTTAACATTTAGATTTAACATTTAGATTTAACATTTAGATTTAACATTTATATTTAACATTTATATTTAGATTTAACATTTAGATTCAACATTTAGTATAACATTTAGATTTAACATTTAGATTTAACATTTAGATTTAGATTTGACATTTAGATTTAGATTTAACATTTAGATTTAACATTTAGATTTAGATTTAACATTTAGATTTAACATTTAGATTTAACATTAAGGTTTAACATTTAGATTTAACATTTAGATTTAACATTTATATTTAACATTTATATTTAGATTTAACATTTAGATTCAACATTTAGTATAACATTTATATTTAACATTTAGATTTAGATTTAGATTTAACATTTAGATTTAACATTTAGATTTAACATTTAGATTTAACATTTAGATTTAGATTTAACATTTAGATTTAACATTTAGATTTAACATTTACATTTAGATTTAACATTTACATTTAGAATTAACATTTAGATTTAGATTTAACATTTAGATTTAACATTTAGATTTAAATTCAAAATTTAGATTTAACATTAAGTTTTAACATGTTACATTTCGAAATAATATTTAGAATTTAGATTTTTTAAATGTAAATATGCTGGTAAATGTGGAAAAATGAGCTAAATGTTCAAAAAAAGTGCATTTCTACTAAATAATGAAAATTTTACACTTGGCGCCCCATAGCTATCATCCTAATACCCAAAACATAAAGTTGGGAGTGTTTTGTGGAACTTATACATACTACCCATTAGCCAGAAATATATATGGCTGCCATGAAGTTGCATATCTTACGCAAATTATCCTGCTGAGTGGAAGTCAAAATTTCGAACAGTTGCCGCTCCTCTAAGTCATTTTTCATCTATTGCTTCATCCTATATTTTGTTGAGTGGTACATTTTGATGAAAATATGAAATAAGGAATATTGATTACTGATCTAACCTAGACTCAGCTTACCAGAATCCATAATATTGTACAATTGACTATCTGAACTTGGAGAAAAAAACAGCACAGATGACAAAATGGATCTCTTAGACGTTTTGATTGGACCCATGTTGAGCACATGGCTCAAAATGAGACACACTGAGTTAACCTTCACTCTCCATAGCCTGCTCTATCAGCACCACAGTCATTGTTATACTCCCTTTTGTTTATTGCAGCCCTCCCTCACACTCACCCACAAACATACACATAAGGAATACGTACGCATCCCACCAGCACCCCAATGAGTCCCAGTCTGTTTACTCAGGTGGCTGCTCACTCAGTGCAGCGATGAACTCCTGTGCAGACTTTAACACTCTGCTGCCTCTCAGGCAAATGCCAAAACAAATCTTGTCATAATTAGCTGTAATCCCGCTCATTACCGCCTGCTTAATTATCCTATTAATAGCACTTCCTGGGAGAGCTTGTTTGCTGTGCAAGCAAATGTTTGTTCCTAAATTAGTAGACAAGAAGACAGCTCCATTGTTCAAACACAGGCTTTGACAAAGCAGAACAGGCAGGATTAACAACAGACAGAACAGGCCACCAGCTCATCTTCGCTTGGAGCTGACAGGCAGGGAGGAGGCAGCCCAGGCTAACAACAACGCTCTTATCCTTCAAGCTGCTGTGTGATCTACATAGTCAAGTACTCACAATCAGTACGAGCAACTTCTTATACCAGCTACAGTGAGATATGAAGAAAACATTAGTGACAAGGAAAAAAGAAGCTACAGGTGCAAAAATAATAAAAGTTAAAATAGTATTTTAATAGCAGGAAAATATTTATTTTCTTGCATATTGGCTGATAAACATCACAAACTACCAAACAGAATAAATATCTGTCTTAAAGCAACAAACAGCAAGGTATTTTGTGGCAAATTTCCATTGTCTCTTTTTTTCAGTCTTGACCTGTTTATGCAAGTTTTAGACTATTTTGTTTCCTCATTAGGCACTGTGATATAAGACAATAGAAGAACAATACTCAAATTATTGTTTTCTTGTCTTTCTGCTATTATTGTTTTCTTATCAGAAGCAGACATCACAACATAGATGTGAGGGAGTAATTGTTGTGAAATCTGGTTTTACTTATTTAACCAACATATCACAAATAGAAAATGATTTCATGGATAACCTAAACTGTCTTTAGCCTCTTATAGTAGCAATTAGTATGATGTTAGCAATATTAACCAAATGTGGTCTTTGTGTATAATGTACATCACCACCTAAGGTCTCTGATTCGTACTCCATTTCCACATATCTTCTTCATAATACAGTAAAAAAAAAAATCCTTAGGTAGTGAACTATATGTTAAAGTACCCACATTGAAGAGTGATTTAAGATTAAACTGATAGAGTTCAAGTATAGTGCACTGACTTAAAGAAGAGCAGTTTCTAGGAAGCTGAAAAGTACCAGAATCTGGTCTCAAACAAATATTTAGCTGCATCTCTATGACATACTGCACAAAAAAGACATTTTTTAGTCTGTATTCACTGTTTCGTGTAATGAAACATCCAATGCAATACAAATTAGCGAATCTGATTCCATAGTGAAGGTAACACTGGCACAAAAGTCAATTATTTGCTGTGAATCTCACAATATTATGGTGAAATCGCTAAATGTGAAATATTATTGTTTTCTTAAATTACTCCTGTGGTTGAATCTGCAAAGCCTCAAAAGTTACCATAAAGATCCATTCTTAAAGTTAGCGAATGAAGAAATTAAATTCAAGATAAGCTGTTTTTCCAGGTATGAGCTTTGCTGCAGTGTTTAATGCCATCTCTAACAAGTAACATTTTCTTCCTTGTCTGGAGATTTTTGTTGAAAGTAGTGTCTTTCCTCATATACAGGACATATATCTTACCAGCCCCACAGGTATGTCCAGAGGAATTAAGAGACTTTGCCAGGGAACTGGACAAAAAAACCTATAACAGACCCGTATGAGCTCGTAAATGCTGTTTGCCAAGTTGCAGCTGTAAATATTTTACCATGTTGCCCAAGGGAGGAACATTAGCAAGAGGAAGCAGTGGTGTATAGTTGTTTCCTGCAGGTAATCTCTTAGTTGTTTTTTCGGCTCACAGCTTTGCTGCCCACTTAGAAGTACACTTTTTTCCATGTATTCTCATGGAATCTTTATTAACAGATGGCTATTCAGCTTCTCTTCAGTAACAAGCCATTTTGTTTCTTTTTTGACGTTGAATAAAGAAACCACCGTATCGCAAACCATGCCGAAAAATAAAAATGTACTCTCCCTTGAGCAAGAAAGACCGCAAAATTCTGTAAAGTTATTGTCAGCACCTGCATTTGGAAGACATCAAATCCACCAAAGTAACTAAATGTGGAAACAAGAACATTATTTGTCTGAACAAAACACCACCAATACCCAGCAATGGTTTGTTGTGAAAATGTAAACTGTGTTAACAAATAAAATGTTAAATAATATTTTCTTAATTCTTTCTTAAAACCACCAAGTGGTTATCCAGTCTGTGGAAATAGTGTGCGTCATTTTTGCTTTTTAGCCGTTCCTCAGAAAGCAACTGGGCTGGTTTTGATGGGATTCAATCCATTTCTGCCATTTTGAGAATGATGAGCATTACTGTAGCATCCTGCAGACAACTCCCTGATTTACCTCATTACACTGCAGGTAACAAGACACTAATGTGGCCTGTGTGACTTTCAAAGGGAGAGTCGTGTCTTCTTGGGTAATCTCTTAAAAAGGATTTGGATCTGTCTTATTCATCAAGCATCCTGAGATCCCAAATAAGTCAACAGAGAACAGGTTTCTACGTAAATAAGCCAACTGTTTGCAGTGAGGCGAAGACCAACCACACTGAGCGGTGCACGCAAACCCAGGCAGACTCAACACTTCATGCCTCGGCAGGCCTATACATTATAAATGACTCTCTCTCTCTTTCCCCAATGCACCAATCCTCTATACATACACAATGTGCCATAGCTGGGGTAAGCAGAGCCCGCAGCACTGTCAGCCCATTGATGTACAACACTCTGCCCTTTGTTCCTTGTACACAAACACACTTTCCACATTAATATTTCACAGGAAATGTACTCCGTACTTGTGATTTAAAGCCTTTTTCTTGTTAACAATGCTGTTTTCTCTATTCTGTTGTGCTGAGTTATGGAAGCAACATTTCAGAAAGGAGACGTGTTCGTTACATTATAATAATACTGGGGATAAATGATTACTGGCGAGGCACATGTGACTTCATCTACTGTGTCTTGCTTAAGCATTTTCCCTCAGGCCGCTCTTGCAGCTATTAGTTAAGAGAATGTTTAATACAGTGTGAAGGTGGTTATGTGTGAGCGATTTGTGTGTTCGCATTATGCACATATGTAGAATAGATAAATCGGCACCCTATTGCGGATGCATTTTCTCTCAGATCTATTTGCCGGAGCATTGCAAAATGCACAGCCCATGTGATGTTGGTTGTTTGTTCTTGTTGTCAGAGAAAAGGCAAGGATCAATGGATTTTCCCTGCAAGAGTGAAACATGACAGACATAACGAAAGCCTTTCATGAGAAATGAATGAATAATTCATGGGCGCTCTCTTGCTGTGCTTTGTTGTGTCTCATACAGATGGGATTACAGCAGGCAAGATCTTGGAAACATATGAAAGATTAATTTGTGATCTGGGACACTGCTTGCTTACAAAAGGACTAAATAATGATTTTACTGAGAGTGGCAGAAATCCTGGCTGGGATGTGCAGAAGGAGGCTGGACACAAAAAAGCATGAAGAGAACAGGAATTCAGAATAATGCAAGCTGACAAATATATGAAACTCTGAGTATAAAATAGAGACATGGAGAAACTGGTTTATTTTCATATGGATAACTGATCGGATAGAAACTCTAATTTCATGTTTTTGTCCAATCAGTTCTTGCACCAGAGCTGACTCGAGGTATAAGTGAACTAAACCGCTGCTTATGGTCCCCAGGCCAGCAGGAGGCATCCTAGGTCACTAGACTTCCGAGCTGTAGTGAAACTGAATCAAAATAACTTTTATTCTAAAACTCATTGTAACAATCAGAATTTTGAATTTGCAGGAACTCAAAATCATTTTCATGTCAATTTTTTATTTAACATTTTGAAGAACTGACAAACAGCGTATATTCAGTGTAACAGTGGATAGTTTGTTGGCATCTTAACAGTCAAAATTAAACGGGAACAATTTCGGTTTAGGGTGTTATTCATTCTTGAGATAGCTCTAGTTAGTAACAGCAGGTTGCATTGACTACCCTTTACAGTGTGGATGCTGTTATTCTAGGAAGTAGACTTTAAAATGCAGGCAATTTTCAGCATTAGCGAGGTGAGAAATATTTATATATTTAACTTGCAAGGAAGCGAGAGAGAGTGAAACTTAGAAATAACCAAGACGGGTGAACAGACAACAAGAGTTGTTCCTTTTCTATAAATGTTCTGCTCTCAACCTCTAGTACTGGAATGTTGAATTTAAACAAAGGTTTGCAGCCTTTAGGAGATATTGTAGTTAAATATTGACACTACCAAGGAAACAGACATGAAAACTGTGAAGTTAGTTATCCTAACGGTGCTAACCACTCCTACTGCTAGCATAACATGATTAAAACAGTGAAACCTTGTTTTTTTGGTGACTTCTTCTCTCACTCAATGGCATAACACTGCCTTCAATTTTAATAATGTAGAAAAAAAGACAGCTCACTGTAGGAAGGCTACAAAACATTGTAATTTTTTTTTTTTTTACATTCTTTCATTTAAGTTCTTAGAGAGAACTCAGAATTGGCCAACTCTGGTATCTGTAGGTCATAGATATTCAAACCAAACAGTATGAATTCATAAAACAGCCACAGACTTCTTAATGGCATCTCTCTGGAATAATGTGACTTCTGAAACATTTCATTTTGGTCTAATTTGAAAGTCTGATCCTTTATTACAGATGGGTTTATTACTGTAACACCATTCTTATTCTTTCTTTGATTGATCCCTAAAGGGTAAAGCACTTCATTCTCAGTTGTAAAACTTCTCCAGCAGCTGTCAGGAATTTGCTGTCTTGCTCTAGGACACTTCTGCTTTGCAGATGCTTAGTTTCTCCTAAACCCAAGCACTCCTGCTGAAGAGCTGACCAAATTAGCAGCCTGCTGCCCAACATTTATACATCTCCCAAATTGCTTTTCCTGTCCTCCGAGTTGCTGAATCTGGCATTAGGGGTTGTCTGAAAATAACTCGAAACTTTCAATAAGAGTCATCCAATTATTCACCAGGGAACTAGAGAAGCAATTGTCTGCTCACCCACAGATGGCATAGACTCTGGGGTGGCACCGCTTGTTGTTTTTGATGAGCTGTGCTTATACAAAAGCAAAACATCTGGAGCTGCCATGTGGCCTCTCCATTTGGCCAACGTCATACCTCCCTGAGCCAGATGCACCCAAACAACTGTGAGCTAAACAGCATGAATGATTCATTGACAACCGAGAGGCGCGGCTCACACCAGAGACCTGCCAGCAACTTTGATTGGAAATCTGAATAGCACTATAAATATGCAGGAGACATTAAGCCTGTCGGGTGAATGATTTGTCAAATGATCTGTGTTTGACCAACATGGTGGAAGCTGTTGGCCATATTCAGAGGATTAAATAAAATATGTAACATAACATTTTTATTATTAGGTTGTTAAGATGGTAAAATTATTAGAAGTTGTTGATTGGCACTGGATTAATATTGTGCAAAAATATATAAACCGGTGACTTTTTAAGTTTTTTTTTGCTAAGCAATTTATGCTGCTGTGGAAATGAAACAATAATCAGTTAGAAATACTTAAAACCAAGTCAGTAATACAATTTTAGAAGAATATCTAAGTTCCATGTAGAAAGACCATAGGCCAATATTCGAACTCCAAACATTCATACTGCAAAGGAACAGCGCTCACACATGCTCCACCATTCAGCCCAGTCTTAAAAAGTGCAGTCCAGAAATAAATGTGTTTGCCTGTTTAAATGTCAAATGTAAATTAAAAAGGCAAGAATTCGCCTTTTCTTGTTTTGCTCACTAAAAAAGAAAAACACGATATGCATAGTACATTTCTTCTTTATCATGAGATATATTGCATTTCTTCAGACATGTTTGGTTATGTGAGAATATCAACTTCTCTGAATACATCTGTTATAATCTCAGACCAAGTGGGTTCCAATTGAGCCTTGGCATTATTTTTTCAGTGCACACAAGAAACGTGCAAATACAAAGCCCATTTTTGGCTGACTTTGTCATTCACCTCACAAAAGTTGCAGATCTGAAGACTCTTTGTATTCAAAACATGCAGCCAGGATCACAGAAAGGGGTGTGGTATATAAATCAGCACGCAATATGCATAAAACAGGTTACAATTGTTTCTGCCATGCTCTTTTTTCAAAACAATTGTGAGATTATTTTTTGTCTGATCATCCTTTTGGTCATCAAAATGCATTTAACACAGTACAGTACAAAAAAGCTTCAGTGCATCATTGTTATAAGGAACTATAGCTAAAAACATATTTATTAGAATTGAATTACAGTTAAGAGTTATCAGTGTGTCATATTTTTTCTGTCTTACTTTTGAAATCATAGCCTTTCAGGGGACGAAAATGTTGATCAAGGGAGGCGGATTTGTGTAAATTATGACCTGAAAGGGGCTAATGTCTATTTAGATAGAACGTGGTTCTTTAAACATGTGAAGTGAAAAAAAAAAAAAAAACTGTTGACAACAGTAAATTTACCAGGTAATTAAATACACATTTTAAAGGTTTATATCAGCTGTACCAAACAAAAATGCAATTTTCAGGTAAGCAAGGATTCTAACCACTGACATATATCTACAGATACACTCGTTTTCCACTTTCTTAGGTTTACCTTTTCACTTTTGCGTTAAAACATCTAGGACCCAGTCAATTACATGGCTGCAATGTAATACAATTAGGTATCCAGATATGGTGAAAGTGACTTTCTGATTTTTAAATGAGACATCAGCTCTGACTTTGAAAGTTGCATGATCGTTGGTGCCAGATGGGCTGGTCTGAGTTTTCAAGATTGTTAATTTACTTGGATTTTCATGCAGAACCATTTCTTGGGTTAAAAGAGATTGGTCTGAAAGAGAGAAAATATCCACTAAGACAATTGGCTTGTTCACGATAGAAGAGAAACAGTAGCTCAAATAACACTCAGTTAAATCAATACACGTCAAATACATCCATTGAGCTCGAGCCACAACTGGAAATAGAGGCCACAATTCACACAGGTTCACCAAAACTAGATAATTACAAATTTGATACCCTAATATGGACCAAAGTTTTTAAGAGATATTTCTAACACCTTGCTGAATATTTACTATAAAAATGTATATAATATCAAGATCTTTCTAATAAAGTGTATGGTGGTTGTATGTTCTTTGAATCAATTTTCCTGTGAGAAAGGGCTTCTTTATGACTTGTGGAGCCACTACAGATGAGTCAAACAACACCTTTATGTCATGTATTTGGGAAGTATTTACAGTATAAAATATTCCCACTGACATATAAATTACTACCAAAGCACTCAAAAACCAATTGGTGGCAGATGCTACTAAACACAGGAAGCACAAATTAGCCATGAGCTGTCTAGAGTGGCCAGGTAATAGCAAAAACACTTATAAATGTCATTTTGTTTAATGCCATACGCAGCAGTTCTCAGGGTAACAAGATTTAGGCTGTCCAAAAAATAGCTTTTTTTCTGGTTTAAAGATGTCTTCCTCTGAGTTTTGTCCATTTATAGACATAGCGTTGCTGAGGAGGTTTCATGTCCTCCTGCTGATCCATGATCCATGACTGCACACTTTTAATTTACCTTATCTAATCTAAAAACAATCCTTCCTCACATTAATTTGAGAAAACTAGGACATTTCATACAGAAAAACTTCAATTCTGCCATATTTAGCTATTTTAATAAGACCCATATATCTGTGATGTTTTCTCATTTGTAGTGTATGTGTGGTGCTCCCTGCAGCAGTTAGATTTTTATTGATGAGACACTGCATGAAGCAAACATAATTCATTTCAATTCGATTCAGTTTATTTATATAGTGCCAATTTACAACAGATGTCATCTCAAGGCATTTTACAGGAATATTCATTTCAATACAATTATACAAAGTCAGTTAAAAGTTTTCTAAGTGAGGAATCCCAGCAGATTGCGATGAGTCATCTGCCACGGCCGTCTGGGGGTCTGAGAAGACAGAGAAGAGACACAAAAAAAACCAAAAGAACTGATCTAAGAAAACTTTATATATTAACGAAAGTAAAAAAGTTGACAACAGGACATGGAGGATGTTACGTCACTGGGAGCGTCATCAGAATAAGTGCTCCCCATCCAGCAGAATACCAGACCAGGTGTAGCTTCTATGGAGAAAAAAAACACAGAGAGAAAACAATGTTAATAATCAAAATAACAGCAAAAAATACATCTGACGAGTAGTAGAAGAGAAAAGCAGACCAGTGAAGAAAAGTGGTCAGTCTGTCTTTCAACAGTCTAAGCCTATAGCAGCATAACTACAAAAATAACTCAGGATAGCCTAAGCCATTCTAACTATAAGCTTTATCAAAAAGCAAAGTTTTAAGCCTGATCTTAAAAATAAACAGTGTTTGCCTCATGGACTAAAACTGGGAAATGGTTCCACAGGAGAGTAGCCTGATAACTAAAAGATCTGCCTCCCATTCTACTTTTAAAAACCCTTGGAACTACTAGTAAACCTGCAGCATAAAGTTAACATAAGTTACATCGACCTTATCTTAAACTATTTCAGGTAAAGTAGAGGTATTTGAAGCTTTTTCTTATTTATATAAACTCTAGTTCTGTTCAAATAGAACAAGTACAGCTTAGCTTCAATTTATTACCAGAATAATTGTCTGGCACAATAAAAGTCAATTTTTCAGTTCTTAGGTGACTTGGAATACCATTCATAGCATTTGATATCTTGTCTCTTTACAACAATAAGATTGCAGTGTTTCTTAATAAGAACAGATTATTATGTCTGTTATGTCCCCTACATGACTTGGCCATGTGAAATTTTCAAAGCAAATATTATCAGGAAATCTAAACCCTCTTTAAACAACTTTTCAACTTCAGTGCTTACCTGCTTGTGAACCTTGATCTTCATGCTGGTTTTTGGTCACTGATCTTTACCAAACCTCTGAGTTAGGCAGCCACAGAACACTTTTGCTCAGATTAGTAATTTAATTTTGGAAAGCTGAATTAGATGTTTGAAAGCCTTTCAATTATATCAATTTTGTAAAGTTAGCCCAGAAAACATAATAGAGTGCTAACACAATAACAGCTTGTCATCAAAAATGGAAAACTTGTTTAGATGTGGCAAGCTGGCAGGCAAAGTCATTTTATAAGTGTGAGTTTGGATCATTGTCGTGTGAAAGAGGCATGGGGTTAATGATATGTGTCACCGTCTATAAAGAGAAAAATAAACACGGAGAGATGCTGAAGCAGCTCTGTGGAAGAATGTGTTATCAGAGCTCTGACAACATGCTGTAGACTCAGCACCAGTGCCATTCACTGTCTAATGAGATGAGCTCTCACTGCTAATTAACCCATCCATAACTCCCAGAGCCGAATTCATTACAGCACAAAGCAGTGGGAAAAAAAGCCATGCATAGAATGTTTAGACTTAAACCACCTTATGTATACAGGTTCGTGGCCTTTTTCATTTGTTAAACAGAGATGATAAGAGATGACAGGAAACAGAATTAGGTGTTTTGTAAAATTGATCTATCTCAGTGGTTACAAATAAAACGGCCCACATCTCAGCAAAACCATGTAGGAAGGTGTCACATTGACAGATTCGGTGTGAATGCAGCTTAGGGGAACATTTAGTTCGTATGAATGCACAGTTTTGTGTTTGGGTGTCAAACCTTTGCCTCAAACCTCACTTTGAATCAGAGGCGAGCAAAGAATTGCAAAGACATGTAATTTTTACTTAATTACTGGAAAATGTGTCTGATCATTGTATGACCGACGCAGAAGAAACTGAAAGATGCTTATTGTTGCATAGATCAGAGTTTGTTACCTCTAAATATGGAATGACTCACATCATCTGAGGCAGAAAACCAAATTTCAATTCCTGTCAACAGCTGTTTGTGGAAGACAAGTATTTTAAAGTAATGCAGTGCAGAGAATGTCTTTTTAGTCTAGATGTCTCTTGAATCTTCTGAGAATTCATTTGGCTATGGGCTATAGAAACCAGACTGTGTGTGAGCTTTTACTAGCAAGCACAGCAGGAAAGTTGTCATTCATAAAGTCATTAATCGGCACATTTAGTACTTTCAAGTGATATACAAACTGCAATCTGCTATTCTAAAAGTTCGGTAAGATATAATATGACTATTAGTATTTATGAGCAACGTGAAAAAAGTGTTTTTATTATTCAGACAGCAGAGTGGGCCCATAAATTAAACTACACACACATAAACAGTTAAATGTAACAGTTTCTTAGTCAACAAAATTCAGGGAAGTAAAACTTATCAACACCCAGGACAGGTGTTGCTTAATTAAACCTTTAGAAGCGTATTTTTATGTTGAAATACCACATAAACACAGGTGTTAGAATCATTTTATATTCAGATAATGTATTATTAAATATATATATATATATATATATATATATATATATATATACCGTTCAAAAGTTTGGGGTCACCCAAACAATTTTGTGTTTTCCATGAAAAGTCACACTTATTCACCACCATACGTTGTGAAATGAATAAAAAATAGAGTCAAGACATTGACAAGGTTAGAAATAATGATTTTTATTTGAAATAAGATTGTTTTTACATCAAACTTTGCTTTCATCAAAGAATCCTCCATTTGCAGCAATTACAGCATTGCAGACCTTTGGCATTCTAGCTGTTAATTTGTTGAGGTAATCTGGAGAAATTGCACCCCACGCTTCTAGAAGCAGCTCCCACAATTTGGATTGGTTGGATGGGCACTTCTTGCGTACCATACGGTCAAGCTGCTCCCACAACAGCTCAACGGGGTTCAAATCTGGTGACTGCGCTGGCCACTCCATTACCGATAGAATACCAGCTGCCTGCTTCTTCTCTAAATAGTTCTTGCACAATTTCGAGGTGTGTTTTGGGTCATTGTCCTGTTGTAGGATGAAATTGGCTCCAATCAAGCGCTGTCCACTGGGTATGGCATGGCGTTGCAAAATGGAGTGATAGCCTTCCTTATTCAGAATCCCTTTTACCCTGTACAAATCTCCCACCTTACCAGCACCAAAGCAACCCCAGACCATCACATTACCTCCACCATGCTTAACAGATGGCGTCAGGCATTCTTCCAGCATCTTTTCAGTTGTTCTGCGTCTCACAAACGTTCTTCTTTGTGATCCAAACACCTCAAACTTGGATTCATCCGTCCACAGCACTTTTTTCCAGTCTTCCTCTGTCCAATGTCTGTGTTCTTTTGCCCATCTTAATCTTTTTCTTTTATTGGCCAGTCTCAGATATGGCTTTTTCTTTGCCACTCTGCCCTGAAGCCCAGAATCCCGCAGCCGCCTCTTCACTGTAGATGTTGACACTGGTGTTTTGCGGGTACTATTTAATGAAGATGCCAGTTGGGGACCTGTGAGGCGTCTGTTTCTCAAACTAGAGACTCTAATGTACTTATCTTCTTGCTCAGTTGTGCAACGCGGCCTCCCACTTCTTTTTCTACTCTGGTTAGAGCCTGTTTGTGCTGTCCTCTGAAGGGAGTAGTACACACCGTTGTAGGAAATCTTCAATTTCTTAGCAATTTCTCGCATGGAATAGCCTTCATTTCTAAGAACAAGAATAGACTGTCGAGTTTCAGATGAAAGTTCTCTTTTTCTGGCCATTTTGAGCGTTTAATTGACCCCACAAATGTGATGCTCCAGAAACTCAATCTGCTCAAAGGAAGGTCAGTTTTGTAGCTTCTGTACCGAGCTAAACTGTTTTCAGATGTGTGAACATGATTGCACAAGTGTTTTCTAATCATCAATTAGCCTTCTGAGCCAATGAGCAAACACATTGTACCATTAGAACACTGGAGTGATAGTTGCTGGAAATGGGCCTCTATACACCTATGTAGATATTGCACCAAAAACCAGACATTTACAGCTAGAATAGTCATTTACCACATTAGCAATGTATAGCGTGTGTTTCTTTAAAGTTAAGACTAGTTTAAAGTTATCTTCATTGAAAAGTACAGTGCTTTTCCTTCAAAAATAAGGACATTTCAATGTGACCCCAAACTTTTGAACGGTAGTATATATATATATATATATATATTTACATTTATACTGTTCAAAATAAATAAAGGGAACACTTAAACAGCACAGTGCAACCCCAAGGAAATCACACTTCTGTGATCAATCAATCAATTAATCAAACTTTATTTATAAAGCGCTTTTCATACAAAAAAAAATGCAGCTCAAAGTGCTTTACAGATTAAAATGACCCCACATAACCTACATTCCCATCCCTTCTCCACAATTGTAAAAACAAAATGATAATTATTCCCCATTCCATGTGCTGCATGTGCTCGCCAGAAGTAGCCTAACTGCTATTAGGTACTGAGTGAGACCATTTGCTGATGTGGTTGGCCCTGGGTTCCTCCTAATTTAAGACATTGCTAGACCTCATGTCGCTGGAGTGTGTCAGCCATTCCTGTGAGAGCAAGGTATTGTTGCTATGGACTGGCCCGCCTGTTCCCCAGACCTTAATCCGATTGAGCACATCTGGGATGTCATGTCTCACTCAATCCACCAACACCATGTTGCACCACAGACTGTCCAGGAATCAGCAGATGCTTTTGTCCAGGTCTGGGAGGAGATCCCTCAGGAGACCATTCGCCACCTCATCAGGCATTGTAGGGAGGTCATACAGGCATGTGGAGGCCTTACACACTACTGAGCCTAATTTTGACTTGTTTTAAGACGTTACATAAAGATGGATCACCCTGTAGTGTGTTTTTGCACTTTACTTTTTAGGATGACTCCAATCTTGGCCTCCATGGATTAATACATTTGATTTCCATAAATATTTGCTATGTGTTATTTTGTTGTCAGCACATTAGGCTATGTAAAGAACAAAGTATTTAGTAAGAACATTGAATTCATTCAGATCCAGGATGTGTTCTTTTAGTGTTCTCTTTATTTTTTGTGCAGTCTATATATAGAACATTTGCAAGTAACATTGGGAAGTTAATGTAAGAAAATGATTACAGAGGCAAGATAATATATCATAAACCATAGTTTAAGGTCGTAATTGTACCTTGTAAATATTTACAATCTGTTGAGTTTTACAGATTTCTAATTTCTTATTAAAAAATGATTTATATTGAGTGTTTTTTTCCACTGGGCATTAGTAAAGCCTTAATATCCTTCTATGAAAATAATTGCAATTGTTTCTGGTTTATTGCAATGACGACTGCTTTCAATCCCCCTCTCCCCCTCTGATTCCCTTTGGTTTCAGAACTAAGCTGCGTGAAAACGGATTAAGATCATGCTTTGAAAGAGTCATCACTTTAAACTTCAGATGGAGTTTACAGTTCAAAGGGGATTATAAATATTAAAGAAGGCATTTTCTTTTTGTTCAAATGATTGAGTTTTGCTCCAATGCATTGCAAAATCACAGTGTACACAAATTCAAAAGGATTAAGAGGGAAAAAAACCTCAAGGTCTCTCTTATGATTTGGCCTTCATGTGGATTACCTTGGTGTAATGCGCAATTAAATAATGTATTGTTTCTAAGAAAAGAGGGTGTGTCACAGAGGTTAGTAAGAGCCCAGGAGGATGAAGTCCACAATCACTGTAGAGAAGATATCATGTGATTAAATAGCTTAAGAGCTTTTTTTTCTCTCTCTGCTTTGCATGGAAGAGATCTGTTTTCACTTTTACTTTTTACTATTTACACAATCTCCCTTTCCACACTGTATCACCGTTTCATCCTATTTTTTCTTTGAGAAGCGGAAGGAAAACTTTCTTGAAGGCCAGATATGTAAATCGCATTGAACTTTCTAGCTGTAGTGTTGCAACACATGAAATATGTTAAAGGGATGTGAATACTTTGGCAAGGCAACATCTATTTATGTTCCAGCTGCTGCATGATTGAAGTTATCTTATTAAGATGACTTCTAACCTATCATAATACTTTTTATCACTGAGACTCTTTCAATATCCCAGCAAGGGTAACACCATGAAATAGAAACCTCACATTTCTTGTTTGGCAGCAGACTCTGACTTGAACTGATGACCAGAGAGCATATGAATGGATCAATATTTTCTCTTTCAGCGAACAATCTTCATTTTTAATGACAATTATTGACCTTTAAATATCAGCTCATGTTTCAGCAAAAGTATGCCTTTTATCTTACCTGGAAAGTAGTAACTGTGTTCATTAAAGAGTATATTTATGGCTGCATGTATCATTTGTTCATCGAAGTATTCCTGTGTACAGTTTTGACAACTATGTCACTTGTATTGTGTCTTTAAAAGCAGCATGATGGCTCATATGACGCAAACTTGCAGGTTGTGAGGTGAAGTGATCACTATGAGTTCTCTTGTTCTGACTGCCCCATATGATTAAATTATGAGGTGTGTGCTATGTGGTCAGCAAGTGTAACAGGAGTATTGCAAAGCCACAGCTATGCATTTCATGCTTGCATTTTAACAGCCAGGTGGCAAAAATAGCTTATATATTTGCTAAAAAAAGGAAGAATGCAATGAAATTTATGAAAAACAATTTTTGTTGGTCTATCATATCTTATATTATATAATGTAAAACAAAAAGGAAAGTTTTTTGTCCTTGGTTGACTTCCAACTTGGTTTAGACAGATAATAAAACAGATTTTCTTTTTTTCTCGAAATAACTGCTTTTTGGATATTTGCTCTGGACACTAAAGTGGGCTTTGTTATTTTGTCACATGTGGTGATCCAACTCATACAGGTATCCTAATTGTGGCAAGGGCAACAGTATAACAGCTGTACATATACAAAGGTAGTTCAGAGACAAACCTGGATAGATTTCTCACAACCTCAGTCTGACATACAGGAACAAGTCTGTACTTGTACTACTCACTTACGGGTGCTGCTGCTTATTCTTGTAGAGAGGTCTTCATGGTGCACAAATCTCAACTGTCCAAATAAAAGCAAATTAATTCTCTGCGGTTGTCTACCTAAATTATTTTTTTTTTATCACCCTTCAGGAAAAAAATCTCCCATGGCTAACAGGGGTACTACATGTGTACAATAAGACCACACTCAGTACGTTTACAAGCACATCTAAATCAAGCTTTTGGCAGTAATCGGGATAACAGCTTTGAGTCATTTCCCCTTTTTACGTTTCAGAGAGAAAATCAAATTATTGATTGAAGTACGTTCAACTCCGTAACACTAGGTGGCAATATGCACCCCCTTCGTGTTATCCTTCTTCCGATAAGGTTGGAGCAGCACACAGACAGCAAACAGTTGCTGGTGAGAGTGAAGCAGACAGAGTAGAAGGAGGTTATGCACAATCACAATGCACTGCCTCTTCATCAGTCCAAAGATGAACTGATCGGCTGCTTACGTTTGTCTTAGCCACCATAATCTTCTTCCTCTACTACCGTGTTGTTGTTGAGTCGTGCTTCTTCATCTCATCACTTTCCGAGAGGAGATGCGGGCGGGGGCTGCAGGTTGGTTGCAGATAAATTTTATATCTGATTGCATTGTTTGGGTCCCTTCGTCTGATTTCTCCAACTCAAGTTCCGTTTGACTTCAGTCAGACTAAGGTCTATACATGCATTTCAAAAGTTGATTTCATTCAGACTAAGGTAATAATTCGACTTTCTCTTGCTGCAAGTAAACACTCTCACTGTAAAGTCTGCCGAGTAAGTTCACCTCAAATTATTCAAGGGAATCAATCGCCTTGTGACGTTTAAATTAATTGACATAAATTGTTAACATATAGAAAACTACTTTGTTAAAGTTAACTGTACTTAAATATTAGGAGTTAAGATAACATAGTAATCAATTTTATGGATCAGTTCAACCAATTTTACATAAATTAAACATTTTCTTCCACAACTGTAACGAAACTCTTGTGAGAACTAAAATATGTTAGTGTAATAAAAATGAAAAAAAAAACTTGAATGAATGTCTTTAGAACAACCTAATCAAATTAGGAAACTAAATCATAAACTTGAACCATGTATAAGTATTCTAAAACAAGACAGAAAAATAGAACAATGCAATTTATTGTCATATCGCCAACAGGAACAAGCTTCTAAAACATGCAATTAAAATTTCATTAATCAAACTGGTGAATTATATATATATAAAAATGATAAGAAATGAAGAATACTTACAGTTTCAGAATACCTCACAGGTGCTTTTTAAACAACCAATTTGAACACATAAATAACAGAACATGTACAACAGACAACGGCTATTTTCCATCGAAAATGCTAATATTTGTGCATGAACCAGACAACCTGGAAAACCTCAAAGAAGCCACTGAGCCTCTTAGGGTAACTCAAATTAATGAATGAATACATAATTCCAGACAAAACCACCAGTGAATCTGGCCAGGATCTGTGACCCTTTACCACCTGATCCTCAAGGACAATGCACACATGCTGAATCTGAAAAGAAACTCCTCTTCATTTACAACTGCCACCAGAGCCACTGCTCCTTGAGTTGTCTCCTGAAAATAGAATTCATGTTCACTATAATTTTCATTAACAAAAATGTTTTAAAAAAACAGGCGAACAAAAAAACAATTTTGCATGTAATTAGGGGAACAAATGAAAGGCAAAGATTTAAGCTATTTTTTATGGTATGACCATTTTAACATTTGAAAGTAAAGGTGAAAATGAAAAAAAGTACTTTTTTATAGTGGCTGACATGTTCAAAGCAGGAGCTTAAGTTATCTGAAGGACTTGCACATGGTGAGCTTCAGTTTAGAAAGACTGACGATTCCCCATTCTCAAAGAGAGGCAGAAGTGCCTCATTTAAAAAGGGATGAAAAGAGTTAAATAAAATATAATGATTCTGTAATTTGGTCTATGACAGCATTAACCTCCAATACTATGAAAATTAAAGGATTTTAACCTTAAACTGAACTGTTATATTACCCTTCATGGTAAAGGACAACTTGTCATGAAGTAAAGTAACAAAAATGTGTGGGGGGAAAAAGAACTTTGCCCCAGCTGCCATCTGTCCTCACAGTTTACATTTTAGAAAACAAGATAAATCACATAAGAAAAAAAAAAGATTTTATCAACATATCTTTAGATTTGATATAGTTTATATTTCCTTTGTGCTTTCTAAAATTTTTTCAAACAGCTCTACTGTCACAGATATTGTGGCAGGTCATTTTATATTGCAAATGATAAGTAACAATAGTATTTACCGCCACAATCTGTTAATTTAGTACTGAAGACACCAAAGCCGTTTTCAGATAAACATTCTGGAATATTCGCAGACAATTCCATCTGGTCTTTAACTGTAGTTGTCTTTTCAAATACATTAGTTTTTTACTGGAACATTCCTTTTTGGATGCTTTCACAGATAAGAAATCTACCGGAGGGTTAGGGTTCGGATACTACGTAAACAGTACAGCGGGCATAAATATGTCATTTCTGTAAACAAGGTCATTCTTGCAAAGAGGGCACAAGAAAAAGCATAACTCCTCACAGTTTTTGTCTTTTGTGTACAATTCTGCGCACATATGCTTAAAAGACGAAGCTAAACGGAAAATAGAAGCGAAACAAAAGGAGTGTGAAGCTACTGAGCCCCGCAGGAGACATGGTGGAGAAAATATTTTAAGTTGAGAAAAAAATAATAATAAATGGATTTAGCTAGATCTTGAGATACTTTTGCGGTCATCTTTAGAAAGTTTTGCGTTATCTTGATAAACTTTTGCATTATCTTAAGAAATGTTTGCGTTATAATCAAACTTTTGCGATATCTTGAGAATTGTTTGTGTTATCTTGAAAAATGTTTGCGTTATCTTGATAAACTTTTGCGATATCTTGAGAATTGTTTGTGTTATCTTGAAAAATTTTTGTGTTATCTTCAGAAACCTTTGCGTTATCTTGAGAAATGTTTGCGTTATTTTGAGGAACTTTTGCGATATCTTGAGAAATGTTTGCCTTATCTTGAGAGCCCTTTGCAATATCTTGAAAACATTTCAAAAAGTAATTCCTGCATTTACAGTGTTACCGACTCAGTTTACCACAGCCTTGGGCACGGCTATGATGGAAGACGCTCACCGACGGGAGAGCTTAATAGAGTTTTATTTTGAGATTGGCCTCAACACAAAAGGAGTTTCACGTCGTAAACAGTATTCTGAACTGGTGGATGTGATTGAGTTCATTAGCCACCAGTTGCAATACTCTTGATAGCTACATGGCTGTGTGCGAAATGCAGAGAAAATGGACTATGTGTGAGAAAAGAGGACGTATGGCTGGCGTTGAAGGAGTTGGATTTTCTCAAGATATTGCATACGTTTCTCAAGATCTCGCACAATACATTCATTTTTTTTTTCTCACCTTAAAATATTTTCTCCACCATGTCCCCTGCGGGGATCAGTATGAAGCAGCCTTTGATAAAAGGCGATATATATAATTCATCAATGTGTGCACTCACAGCTTTCCCTGTCCCCCACCCCACACCCGCTTTTCTGGAACTTTACGTGACATTATGAATGCAAACACCCTCCCGTGACAAGTCTGCTCTTGTTACTAGGGTTTCAGGCGATATTATACAGTTAAAAGTTATCCGCACAGAGTCCGGAAGTTTGCTTTCGGACTCAAAAGTAAAACAGAATTCACTGTTTTTAATGGGCTGTTTGAAAGGGGCTTTAGAAACAGAGAATCTCTACCTTTGTATACTATCATACTGTAGGGAAAAAAATTATTCAAATCAAATCAAACTATTTATAAAGCGCTTTTCACACTACATAGCTTCTCAAAGTGCTTTACAGATTAAAATGACCCCACAAACCCCACCCTTCCCAAACGCAAATTAAACATCATCACAACTATAATCTATAAACTATCTGCATCGGCTGATCAGCAGCAGCAGCCAAGGCACTGACCCAGGGCGCCCAGAGGAGGGAGGGCTGGTACCCCCGCCTCCACCCAAGCACTACCTGGAGAGCACCCAGGCAGCTACAGCTGACCACCACTCCCGATGCAGAGGCCTCCCATAGAGGAAACACAGGAAGGAGAATTAAAATAAGAAGCTAAAATATTAAAATAAACAGTAGATAATGCGATCAAGTAATAAAATACTGATAAAAAATATTAAGACTGATGGCATTTTAAATTATCAAGTGTAAAACAATGATAAGAAATGATCAAATAAAAATGCAAAGCAGATTACCAATAAAAGTAAAAAATAAAAGAGAACAACAAACAACAATAAAAGTCAGCTCAGAGTCAAAAATCAAAGCCAAATTCTTCACTTATAGAGAAGGGTTAAAACACAGTGATTGTAGTTTGGGTAAAAGTTTATCTCTCTCTGAGCCTCAGGACCGATAACTAAAACTTCAGAAAGTTTTCTGCCATCCATGAGTTGATTTTTTCCGACTTATATAGAAATCCTAAGAAAGTAGTGAAAAATGCCCCAAGGGGTACAAATGTTTTGAAACAAAGATTGATTACTGAAGTGTTACCCACACTTTTTTTTAATTCAAATATCAAGAATCAAGTCAGAGACTTAACAGGTCCTGGAGAGAAATCCACGTATCCCTCTGCCGAGACACACCCCAGTTTGTTCAGTGTGTTTGTAATGTATCTCTTCGCCAGAAGGCATAAACAGTACCTGCAGTAAGATTTGGATCTGACCCAGTGTTACATGTCTGGGAAATTTCCATCATAAGGGCACCCAGAAGGAATCCTGATCTGATGCTCAAACCACCTCACTTTTCTCCTTTCATTGAGGAGTAGTTTGCCTTCTGTAACTTCTCCCTGTTTCCCACATTTTTTCAAGTCCCCAACATGTTTTCACTATGTCGCCTTGTACACTGCCATCCTTCAAGACACCAAGATACCTCATAATCTCCACATGAGACAGAAAATGATCCCCACTCGGGTGGGGCGAGTCACTATCTGGTTCAGAATCATAGCTTGAGACTTAGAGGAACTGAGCAGTATCCCGGCTGTGAACTGCTTAAGTGCACGCTGAAGGCGGCGTGAAAAGGCCATGAAAGCCACATCATCTGAGCTTCCATCTATCCTAGGAACATTGCTGTAAGCCTTCCTGATACAAGAAACTCACAAGGATTTGAATTGCCATTACTTTCTCTGCAAACTTTCAAGACTAAAGATCAACTCACTAATTCAAAGCCAGGAAAAAAACCACATCACAACTCCTGGATCTGAATTTTGACAGTCAGTTAGACCCAAGCTGAGAAGTCCTTAAGGAGAAACTGCCTTATATGCATATAAATCAGAGACAAGTATAGTTACCACTTGTATCCACAAGTTTTTAAATGCTAAATCTTCACTTAAACACTAAATACCTACATTACATATAATCCCCAAAGGAGACAGGGCTAGGCGCAAAACCATCTTACACCGAAAACAAGCGATCAAGCTGTTGTCCGACACTGTTGGTGCATAGCAAGCAATAAAAACACTAAAAAGTGTGCAGCATTATGCAGAAGTGTCACTTTAGTATTTATATTTCCACTCATCACAATTAATGCACCAATAAGTGCAATTGCATTGACAAACATCTGAACGTGCTGTGATATAATTCCTAAATGCTAAACATTTTCATTCAGATTCTCATTTTTATTTTGAGTTCAGAGAGTGGGGTGGGGGCTGACTGTTGGCTGTGTGTGCGACGTTTTACAAGTCGGATAATTTGGCTTAAATTCACTGTTTTTCCGTATTACTGTGTCCAATAACCTAATTACAGGACCGCTAACAAGTATTTTGTCAACTATTATACCAAAACATTTTGGGAAAACCAGGTGAGGTTTCATAAAAGTATCAAATAAACAGTTTATGTATTCACATATTTTGTGAGAAATATATTTAATCATTCATTGTTGTGTTGAATGGCTTAGTGGTTAGCGCGGGTGCACCATGTACAGAGACCTCAGCCCTTGATGTGGTTTTCCCAGGTTTGAGTCCTGTTCTTTGAGACCTTTGCCGCATGTCATCCCCCTCTCCCCATTTCTATGCTCTCCGCCATCAAATTATGGCCACAAAACCTTAGAAGATAAATCATTTATTTAAGACGAAATCTTGATTTTCTTTATAAGTAATCTCAGGTAGCGTTATACATTATAATGCTATACTACTTGACATATCGTCTTCTAAATGTACATATACATACAAAGCAAATACAACCCAGAGTGCAATTTCCCCTCAGCTACTTGTGTCTACCTCACTGTAGAATTCAAGAGTGAAGAGGAGCAAGAGGCCCCGTGTTAAGTGTCTTATTAGTGGGAAATGACTGCAGTGTCGGACGTAGTCGGGCTGTCACAGTGCAGCCATCATTAGAATAAGCATGAGGAGCTCTTGTCGTGGATGGAATCACATTTTAATCCCCACCACATTATTACTGCAGCGAGGAAGGTCAGCACTCAGGCACATTTAGGCAGGAATAAACCCCCTCGAGAGTTTATGATAATGTCTTCCCTCAATGGGGGATATTGGTCATATTTTAGTTTTGAGCTTTTTGTAGAATACGCCTCAGCTAATGAAGGGCCTAATGTAATGCAGCTGTGCGGGCCGCCATGGTAACCATGAATAATTCAGCCTACTTGTTCTTTGGTATCCTGGTCTCAGGAGGGCTCTGCCTATATTGTCCATTATGACAGACCATTATCTAGCCTTCAGCTTGCTAGCTCTCAGATGGTGTGCCGAGCCCATTTGTTACCCTCTTGCCCCTGGTAACCTTCAACCAGCTGGAGAGAATGATTGAGATCGTACTGTTATATAAACATGAGAGCAAGAGGTGCAAGAGGCAAGAAAACGAAGAGACCTCTGCACACAGGGGAATTCAAGGAGGCCCTTCCATTTCATTACAAGTGCATATTACATTTCCCTCTAAAGCCATCAGTTACTCTTTGAATACAAATGGAAGAGACAGACCACTGAGATGTCTCAATGTGCATGTCCATTTTTAGTGGCTGTAGAGAATGTATTTAGGAAATTTACACATCTATAAAAACATTGTTGCAAAAATTGTACAAAATTCTTTTTAAGTGCATTACATTACAAGTAGTCAAAACTTTCTAAGAAAGAGTGGCAACAGTCTATGTTATTTGGGTTAATGCAAACAGAGCTGAAATCTGTCTGCTTCAACTTGATCTTTATTTAGTAATTTATAAAGCACTTTAAAGCACAGTTTAAACTTGAAAACAAAGGTTTTAAATACAATATTGGCACACATTGTCCTGATAATCTCAGAATTCCTCTGGGTCAAAGACAGACTTGCAAGCAGAATAAAAGCACTACATGGTGAACAAGTGGATGATTACAATATGCAAGCTATTGACTTGAATGTTTTTTTTTAGCTGCTTCAAAAAAAAAAAAATCTTTAAACACCTGACAGTGGCTGGTCAAGTGAGAATGAAAAGTAACATGTTTTGAAAGGAAATACAATGTGCAAAAAGGAATGGGTATCTCTAGTTTTGCTGCTTGAATTCTTCTTAGTCTACCATGAGTGGAGTAAACCTTCGGATTTGGAAAAATCTTACAATACTGTCATAATACTGAAAATAAATACATGAGTGTGGTGCAAGAGAAATGAAATAACATTTCAAAACAAATAATAAACTACATACTTAAATCATTAGGGGATATACCTTAATAGGCAATAAAAGTGTGTGCTATTTCTGAAGCAAGAATTATCCAGTTTAGAAATATAAGAATTTTTTTCTCTGTTTAGGTTTGGACAAAGCAGTAAGTGAATTATCACACCTAACAGAACAAATAAATGTTAGAAGATTGTGAAAACTACATAATACCGGCTCCGATATCATACATGTAATATCTGATAGTGCTGGCTTCACTAATGTGTTAAAGTGTTAAAAGATTCTGTTATCCATAATTAGCTTGCTTTCACATTAATGTTGCTCACAGTTCTGTTCTGACAGACTCATGACTCATAGTTATCAAGAAGGACATGAATGTGCATGACATTTGCCATGCTTAATGAGAAAAAGATTGTACACCAGGCTATTTATGGAGCATTATGATGCTCACTCAGTTCTTGTCACAACATGGTGTTAAGTATGTGTTTCGGGGAAATATGCCATCTTTCTAGTTTCAGTCATATTTTTGGTTTCTCATGGGAACAATGCATTTTAGCCTAAAATGTTATTCTTCAGCAAGAAGCAGTATGGATAGACACCAGTACAGTGATATCCAATGAATTACATTTTTGAAAAGTTGAACTATATCAGTAACTCAATTCAACACAATTAATCAATTAATTACATACATTTATTTATTTTTATTATGAATCCCCGACGCCTAGTGAAAACCTAATATTTAGGATTAGAATCTTACATCAGACTAATAAAAGCATAAAAAAAGAAATATTATGTAAAAATATGTTTATTAATATGACAAACAGGCCTCAGTGGAATGTGTATCCTACTTTCCTGAATATCACTGTTTTTGCTGTAAGAGCAGATTAATCAGATGTGTACATTTTTAAGTTGGTCCTTCCTGACATTTGGTAATTTTTTTCAGAATTTTTTTGTAAAGCATTATTAGTAATCACAACTTTCACTTCCAATTTACAATTCAGCTCTAATTTGTATTGATTTATCCCACACAATTCCAATTTAAAGACAATAATAATTTGTCAAAAACGTGACAAAAGCGTTTGAAAAAATGAAAGGAAAAAGGGGTACTCTGAGGAACTGGGGTTTAATCTCATTTATGGTAAATTAACGATCAAAATTCAACCTTTGGATGGAGGTAAAGCAGGAGGATAAAATAAAAGAAATGGGTGAGTCTAAAAGGGAATTAGGTGTGTGATTGCATTTGGTCTGGAATCTTGTTGGTATTGGACTAACCAGTTCAGGAGGTGTGATGCATTTTATCTAGTCATTAGGACAGGCAGGATGCTCTGCGCCCTGCTACATTGGCCATTTCAAATCAATGCTTGTGGCTGGCCTTAAATCAATGAGCGTGTTGAATCTCAGAGATTCATCAGTGGGTTGTTCCTAAGAGGCTGAATGGTGAATAGGAGGGAGATAGATATTGGAAATAAGGAGGATGGAGAGGAGAGGAGGGGGGTGGGAGGGTATACTCTTTTTTGACTGACCTCCGTAATTACCCCTTGCTTCTGCTTGAACCAAATGTGACCTGATTTAGATAATTGCCTATTGGAAAAACCATTGAGCCTTAATCCAGCCACTGCTCTTAGTGATCTCTCCTCGGACAGTCCTGAACCCCGGCAGACTTATGGCAGATCAGCAGCTGTGCAAGGGTCTGATGTTTAGCAAGCAAGTGAATTGAGACTGATGTTTGTGTTCTTGTGATTCCAGCCCAGCCGCTGTCCCAAGGGCAGGGCAGTGTAATCAGGGCTGTGATAGTATCTCTTGGGGAGGAGGAGGAGGAGGAGGAAGCAGGAGCCTGTGGGCTGATCTAGAGGGCAGATATATTTATCTAGGTAATGAGAGCCCAAACACTGTGCCTCTGCAGAGAAGGCCTGGGACATGGCCTGGTGCGCTGAGAGACCCGACGGTGCCATGGTAGCGTGGTCCCCGTGCTGCTCATTAAACTTCCATCAGCTTGTGGTCACCATGTTCCTGCCAGGCCTCCAAAGTGCCCGTTATTAATTCATGAAAGCACACTGCACATGTGATTGAGTCTGGCAAGCACCGAAGCATTGAGGCACAAGAGATGGGGGAAATATTGTGTGTGTCTGAACACCCAACCCACTACCAAACCCCCCTATTCTACACTCCCCCCCCCCCCCCGGCAGTGTGCCCTTGAAGAAAAGAAACTGAGACAGAGACACAGATAGACTACACTGTGAAACATTAATAGGCAGTTTGCCTGCAGCTAGAGCAATGCAGGTCATGTGAATGTGCACGTATGCAGGAAGTGGGCGTTTTGGGCATATTTATGAATTCATCATGACCTGCTTTGCATGTCTTGAACACATTTGCTTTAGTGTTTTATAAACATGGACAAGGAGGTGGCGGGGTATTGAGACGCTGGGTGAATACAATAGCAACAAACGTCCTGTTGTTCGGGGATTGGAGGCTCGTATACATAGCAAGCCTGCCACTTTTATCTCCACTCCACAGACGGTGCTCTCTAAAGCTTGTTTTGTAAGGGCCGCCTTTTAAAAAAAGGAGACAGTAAATTGGCCTGGATATGGATTGTTGCAATTGAATTTAAAACATTAGCTTCAGGATAATAAGGGCTGCAGCAGAGAAAATCCAGGAAATGCATTAGGTCATTAGAGCATAGAAGGAGGGGACTAATGGTATTCGGGGGTGGGCTTGGGTGGAGGCAGGGGGAAAAAAGTCCTGAAAACCATTTTTAGGATGAATGGTTTATTTCAGGGAGCAAGCAGGAGAAGAGGGAAGGGAGGAAGCAAAATAGAAAAAGGGAGACGAGGGAGATGGCAAGAAAGAGGAGTGCTACATGATTTCAAATTAACCATTATTGTTGGCTTTGACATGTATTATGTCTCCTGAGGCTGTGAATCTTGAGTTCATTTTCACGGAGATGAGGGGAGTAGTATGCTGTCACAGCTCGAACATGTACAGCAGGCTTGAGCTCCTCATCCTTCAGCCAATTAGTACTCTTCTTCCTCCCAATCCTTAGCCCCAGCTCTGCGAAGCAATCTCACCACGCATAGCTCATTGTTAGGCACACTTGATGTCCAATTAACAAACTGTTCCTCTCAGTTCCTTCCCTTACAGTGAAAAAATAAGGCCCTGACCAGTTACTATCTGTAATGATACAATAGTAGAGGGGAAAGCATTGAGTGATAATTATGTCTAAGGAAAGAAGAGTGTGCACAATAGGGTGTAATAATTTCCGTATTATTTGCTCATAAGGTGGGATGCTATTAAATCGTTTGCAAGCCCAAATGAATCCTTAAGCTTTTGGGGGGCAAAACCAAATTCATTCTCAGATATTTCATCCCAAATCTAATCCCAGTCTAAAACCCTTGTCTGGCATGTTAAATTAATGTCTTTCCCTCCTAGTCAAGTCAAGTGTTGAGCCATTTGCTTTGAGTCAACTCTCATGTCTTTTGTTTCAAATCCACATCAAGTCCCCAGTCTTTCACTCAAACTTAAGTTTCAAACCATCCTTGAAGGGATAGTAAAATTCAACCCTAAAGTTCTTCACTCTGCGTCAAGTGTCATGTCTTTGAGAGGCAAGTTCAATTGACGTCTTAAGTTTTTCCCTCCAAGCCCAATCCAAGTATCAATTCTTCATGGGGGAAGTCCACTTTCAGCCACAGTCCTTACACTTCAAGTCCATGTCAAGTCTTTAAGTAACAAGCCCAGGCCAAGAGCTTCATCACAAGTAAAAGTCCGCTCAAGTCTCAAGTCTTTAAAGGTTACGTCTAATGGTGCATTCACTCCACATATGTTGTCCATGTCAAACAATGTACACAGAGCAACTAGTTTGAGGCATGAGCATTTTTAAGATGAAGCTAGCAAAGGGCGGGGCTTTCTCTGGCGGATGTTTTAAACACTAGCGTGTCGTGGTTGGCTGGACAACGTTGACGTCGGGCGCGTCACTACAATGAAGCACTCTGGCTGGTTGGCGCCCTGCGTCAAAAGCATTGAGAGTGTCAAAAGTTCATTTAGCTGAACTTCTAGGTTGCTTGCATTTGCAGCTTTGCCGCTTGAAACACAGGAAAAGCTTGAAAAATGGACACAGCCAACGCACATAAAGCGCCGCAGACACTCTGAGGCCCCTCTGACGGCCTCAACATAGACTTTACATGTAATCTCGCTGCTCTTGATGCTGATGTTTGGGGCAGTGTGAACACGCCATAAGTCAAGCCTCAAGATTTTCACACCAAATCCAAGGCCAAGGCAGATATCAGCTGTACAACGTAAAGTCGGATGCCAGGCACCATCTCACACTGCAAATCCTACTGCATGTCCAGTCTTAAGTGTTTTTCTCAAAGTTTAGGTCATTTGGAGTCCTTTAGGGTCTAACATTAAATTCAAGTCTCACATACATTGTTCCAGTCCAAGTCTTAAGTCACTGAGGGGTAAGTACAGTTTCAATCTCAGTTTCAATGTATTTGTATGTGTACCTGACTTATTAAAGAACCACAGATAGTACGTAGTGCAATCAGTGCTAACTATACTGAAACTAAAAGCAAATAGTAAACCACCACTTCTATCTGTCTCATTCATCACCAGTTACATATATGTTAAATGCTTCTGCTCTTCAAGCTTATTTCCTAATTGACATTTGCTTGTTATGTAAAGAAGACAAAATGGTCACTTCAATAAGAGATAGTGGGGTTCTCTCTGAATTATATTAGCTCATGTTTACTGTCTTAAAATATGAAAGGCAGTGGTAATAACGTGCTGCTACTGCTGCCGGCCAACCCAAGAGCAATGCTGTCAAATTTCATCAGCGTGTAATTAATAAGGCTGGCTGGAGGAGCTCCTTGCGTATTAATAGCCACATTAAACTGCAGTGTTTATGACATCATTAGGTCAGTATGTGGTGTCACTTTGAGATGGGTGGAAAATGTAGCACTAAAAAAATATGAAGAGGTTCAAGTCTGCTGTGAAACAAGCTAAACATGTCACATCAATTATACTAAGGACCTAATTAGGTATTCTATTCTTGTTTAGGCTTTTTTATTTTGTAATAATGACTTATTCTAATAAAAAAAAATCACCGGTTATAACCTATGAAAGTACAATAGCAAAATGGATGCCTTTGCTGTTAGAGTTTTTTTGTTTGTTATAATAATATTAATAAAATTAATAAAATTAATATTATAAGACTCAAATCTCCGAGTTTAACCCCAATTTAACTTTGAGGGGGAAAAAACATAAATATCTGTATATTTATAAAGCTCAGAGATAAATAGTGCTTTGAGCTTCCAATTTTTCTTATCTTTTATTAACAGTTTTTATGATATTTCATTTCTAGACCCTTTCAATGAGAGGTCAATAACTATTTATTCTTCTGATTTCCTTATGCACATTTAATTTAGTTCAGTAGCACTTTGTTTTTCTTCTCCAACGAAAGGAAGATTTTCTGTTACGGTGTTGTTACTTGCATGATTGCTATTAATCAAAGGTTATTTGTAATTGTACACTCTAATTTGAAATAATTGTATGTAGATACTCAACATATGACTTGGTGTGATTATATAGGAGATTTGACCTGAGCTGCCTTGGTTTCAATTTGCATTATAGAGAGAGGGGGAACTTGTTTTACTGAGCTATAATGACATTCAGGAATCTTCGTATTTTATGTCCTGACATCAATAAAAAAAGAGAACCAGTACTTTTTGTTGTCCACTTAAAGCACTGATTAGAAGCCATGTGGAATCGCCTCTTATCAATAGAACAAAAATTATTGAGACTAGCTTACACATACCGCTATTCTGGTTTCTCTCACTTAGATCTCCTGGTTAATTTAATGATACTCTAAAGTAGCAGTTGGGTTGTTCTAACATGGGAAATATCTGTATGTACAATAGTGCTATTTTCAGAGATTTTTGGAGGTAATTTTCTTCATGATAATATCATTTATTAAAAACACCTTGAATGAATTCCAATATTGAAAGGGGGATCTAGAAATTTAATAATCACTAGTCTGTGTCTGTATCAACACTGGAAAAGTAGTTCAGTTTATGAGACTAAAATGTTTGTCTTATGAACATTGTCATTGGTTGAAAGTCTATGAATGAAATTACACCAGAAGTTTTTTTTAGAAATTACTCATTCTTTCTAAATTCGCTGTGATTCACTTTGATTCATTCTTCATCTTACCCTCAGTCGTATTGACACACAGTATTAGTTTATGTTTTCTTCAGTTTGCAGCATGTTTTTTTCCAGCAGAGCATGCGTTTACCACAAACTAATGCGCATCACCTGCCTGACCTATCTGTCTGCAACTGGGACTCTTGGACATGGCTGCCTCTGTCTCAGCTGTCAGTGGTGCAGGAGTCTCAGCGTGCCAAGACAAGTAATGTGTCATATCGTGTGTGCTGGCATGTGAAATTTTGGGAAGCCCTGTCAAGATATCTGTTACTGTGAATAGCTGAACGATTAAAGGGTGACCCTATTTCTAAAAGGCATAAGGTGAAACATTTCTAAAACCCTTTTAACGAGAATATTGTTTTATTTAACTTTAAGTGTAAAGGTTAGAGAAGAGCTTGAAAAGGGTTGGACACCCCACACAATTAAAACTAAAGGCACAACGAGTTATAGAACCAGAAGTTATTTTGTGTGTATATATATATATATATATATATATATATATATATATATATATACGTTGCTATGTTAACAGATGTTAGAAGTCCACAATTTCACAACAGACCACAGTTTCTTTTACTGCTGTTTTAAATCTGAAAACTCCATGTTTTAATGTGGAGTAACCTTGGTTGATCCTAACAGTTATATCAACCTGCCTCATCGGATTATCATAAGCCCTTTGGGATAATTTTCAAACAACAACCTGAAAAGCACAGGAAGATACCATTTTTCTTGCTGCTGTATAGCTAAATGTCTGTCATCAAAAGCTATGGTTTATTCCATTCTTCGCAGAGCTAGAGAGGATTGATCAACAGATATATAACCAGTTGTTGCTACCAGCAGGCTCAACCATGGTAATGCCACATAAAAACAAGGGCATTGCCTGCTATGGTTTTCACCCTCTAACTCCCGCAAATAATGCACTGTGGAGGAACGACTCCCACTGGGAGACAGATGGCAGTGGCCACAGAAGTGCGAGGTGTTTGCTGGCTATGCACATTCACTGTAGGACCAGATCTCAACACCTCAACCCTTTCGATTAATCATGCCTGCCGCGGTTATTTAAGGCCACCAATTATTCATGCAGCATAACGGAGATGATAGATTAAGGTTAAAGGAGAGTGGTTGGATTTAAAGATAAAAAGGCTTTTTCAGGGTTAGCGAGGCCCTGCAGCCAGCAATCACCTAATCAAATGGCTGCAATCATACCCCACCTTTTCATTAGATTTTCCTTTGCTTCAACAGAACAAATTCTTCGGTGAACATGCATAATGTAAGAGTTTGATGTATTCCTGGGCTATGCTGGCCTCATCTGTTCATAAACAGACTTAAGGTCGCATAACACAAATGCTTTCTTTTTCAGAGAGATGTGAGGGGTGTTAATGTGAAGAAATGACACTAAATCTCCATTTAAATGTTTTTAATACTACGTAATGTAGATGTTAATTCAGTTCATTGGAGAATTATGGCAGAGAGAGCTAGAGAGAGGTGCTTGTCAAGCTCATTCGCTGGGTATTAAAGCACTGTATGTGAGAGGGGATATGCATACATCAACACGTCAACACTTCTAGTTTGTGGGGGCTGTGGGAATGTGTGAGTGGATGTGTCTTTTTGCAATGCAACAAAAGTGCTATATTAAATCTGAATAGGAACCTATCAGAATAATTCAGCCCTCTTATGATTACTATTAGCAAAAACCAAGAAACCTCTAAATTGTAGATTGATTAGGAAGCAGTGTCGTAAACCTAAGTATGTGCAGTAAGAACATTTTTAAACTGAATTCTTTAAGTAGCACATCTGTTGTAATCACAGTCTTGTCCGCGAGCAGGCCCTGCTTCTGCAGTGTAATAACCAGTCCTTGGTTTGCTAATGAGCGTCTAAAATGAGAGAGTCTGGTGTGCTGTTAAATGGCACTGCGAGCTGTGAGGTTCTTATCCTAACACTTAAAGCTGACTTGATCTTCTGTCTTTACTCCTACCAGCTGCTCTTCGCTCTGACAGACACAAGCACATTCCTTGAAAAGAAGACTCAGGTTGAGCCGTTTACCTGCCAATCAAAGCTGGAAAGGTCAACCCGCTCCACCCCGTCCTTCCCCCAGGGGACAGCATGCTTTCGCAATCTCACCTCATCATGGGTTGCGGGTCTACGGCTGAGCTGTGCCACGTGTGTTGATGTAGGATAGCACGTCAGCATGTAGGCAAGTGCAAAACGCTGTCTATAAGGGGCCTCGGTTAAGTTTAAAATAATCACCGGAGCTGAAATTTTCAAGGCAATGCATAGCTTTCAGAGCACCAGGACTCAATTCTATATTTAAATCTTAGATGCACCAGGGTTATTTACAGCTAGGAACACTATCCAACACCTCATTTTGCTGAATGCATATAAAAACTGCCAACTTAGTGCTGAGACGGTCAGAATTACTGTTCCTTCTGCTTAGGGCTTATGTCATGATACATGCACATGTCTCTCTAGTAGAATAGAATAGAATAGAATAGAATAGTTGGTTGCAAGAAAGTCTTGGGTTTGAATCCTGGGCTAGAGTCTTTCTGCATGGAGTTTACATGTCCCTGTGCAGGCATGGGTTAACTCTGGGTACTTCTAGCTTCCTCTAATGGTTCAACACAAGGTTAACTGGGCTCTTTAAATTGTTCTGAGTGTGTGTATTCACGTTGTCTTTCTTTTGTGTGTCAATGTTCCTCTGTATGCCCTGTGATGGATTGACGACCTGTTCCAGGGGTTGCCTCACCCCTCACCAATTGATTCCTGCACCCCATACCCCGCGCAAGTTATAGATATATGGTAATAGACAATGAAATATTTTTTATAAACTTAGATATAAAGGTCAAGACAAAAGACCAAAATATTTTTTTTCTTACAAAAGTCACTTCTAGTTCTAGCTGTGGTGGTGAGGCCAGCACTCTGTTAGCCATCTTCGTCCTCAGATCCTCCAGCTCTGGCATGCTGTCCCACTTTTTGACTGTCCCTTGTTCTTACATTTTTGCTTGTAATGTAAGTCCGTATTTCCTATTCACCAGACGAGAACCTCTTCCCCGGCTTGTCATAATCCCACCCCGATACCAGGTGTGACGGAATCCTACATGACTTGGCAAAAAGAAGAAACGCCAATGCCGAAGTTCAGCTATAGGTGATCTTTTATTGTGCTCATCTTCAGGTGAATCCCCCCCAAAAAAACACAAAGAAAAATGCAGTCTGTTTACAAAGGACGTTCACAGGCATGCAAAAAATGGCAATACCTTTGGAGCAGTTCAGAGACAATCCCCCTTCTTTGGAACCTGCTAGAATTCGACTCTGATAACAACAACAACAACCACACCCAACAGAACACAGCTTCCTTTTAAAGACCTGGCTCCGCCCCTAAAAAAAACAACACATAACTTTCCCCTCCCCAGACAAACGTTTTAAATCCCAGATTACCCAAATAAATTCTAAAATTCTATAAATCAATAATCAAAGTAAATAATTACAACCATAGCAAAAAAACTAACAAAAAAATTAACCCACAAATCACAAATACTACCAATATATCCTGATGATGTCATCACTACCTCATCACATGACTTTCAATCCAGGAACTACTTTAGCTCTAAATATTTTCCACACTTCCCTTTAATCGGTTAACAACTCAATAGCACAGAAAATAACCTGGAGAATTATAATTTCAGCAAATAAAACAGAAACTTTGTGTGTGCACCCACAATGAATAATTTCAGGTCATACTGAAAAAAAAACAAATAAGGCTTTTCTGTTAGAAAAAGGTGTGTTCTAGTAGATATCCTTGCTGCTTGCTCATTTAAGTTTGAAAAGTTATAAGACGGGCTGAGCTCGTGATGGCCCCTCCATCACCATCTAATATAACAGTTTCACCAGATTTACACAAAAAATGTCAAACTTTGCAAATCACTTTTTTCAGCTCAAAATTCCTTGTAATAATACAAAAAGGAAAAGACATTGCAAAAAAAAAAGCTAGACAGAATGGGTGGAGTGCAAATATCTGGCCAGTGTAAGTTGGGTGTCGGGTCTTTGATGCAACATCAACCATCGGACTGATGAGAGATCTTCACACGAGTAGGCAATTTTTACAACAGGCCATCAAAGAAATATCGAGGGTTCTACAGTGGAGTAGACAGAGGCTGTGGCTTTAAAGAAAGGACCATATCTTCTCTCCAATGTAGCAAGGCTGGACAAATACAGAGGGGAACTGGGATGCCAGAATCCTCCTCTGCCTACTGTGAGCCTACTTGAGACGTCATGGGCATAATGAACAAAACGTCATGAGACGTAGGAGGACAATCTCAACCGCAATAATGTTCTGACTCCTTACACATAAAGGGGAAGCAGCACAAGCCTACTAGATGGCTACCTATGCAGCCAGATGTAAACTGGGCACACTGAGGAGGATGCCTCGCATAGTTTTACTATAAATGAGAACACAATTATTATTCCTCCTATTGCTGAAATACAGTAACATAATTATTATTTCACTGACGACAATTTTATTGTATAAAATCTATTTATCTTTATTCTAATTTTCTAACTCAAAATCAAAAATATAACAAAACAACTGTTAAATTTAGAATTACTTTTTAGCGTGCTTGTTGTGGAGAACATTAGGCATTTTGACTCTTTATGAATTTGGATGAATACCAGTGACCTGCTGGAAGATACACCTTTCACTCAATCTCCTTTTATTTGCAGCATTGAAGCGGCATGCAATATGAGGATGGCATGTTAGTTTTCCAGCTGACATAACTTTTTGCATGGAAGGTGAAAGGCTCATTCTCTAACATCTGACGGATCCAAACAATAAAGACCTATATATACTCTGTTCATCTTGCTTGTGTTCTGAGCATGACATACACCTCTATAAAATTCACATTTGTGGACTCGCTCTAAGAAAGCTAGTATGCTGACATTGCAGGTAGCATACAAAGATGCGCTAAGAATCGTACTTAAGATACCAAGATGGTGCAGTGAAAGTGGAATGTGTGTATGTGTATATGTCAGTATATGTCAATACCTTACCAGCAGTTTGAAGGAATTTGATGTATACATTTATTTATCGCTTGGGTAGCTCTGAAAATAAGACCATTATGACCTTTTCCAACATATGTTTTAGTGTTGTCCGCTATCAGTCTTAGCTATGGCGATGCTGATATAACATTGGGGTTTATGTATACGTGTGCTGGCTAGCACTTCTATTGGTTTGATTGATCATGTGTATGATCATAGATCTCATGTATTTATGTATGCTGTCATTGTTTGTTGAACTACAAGTCTATAATAAAGTGTCCTATCCTATCCTATATTTATATATATACAAAGATGCTGTGACATTTCCCTGCAGTGGTCTAATCTGAGTTAATACCGTTAAACAATGTAGCACCTGATTGTTGGCTTAGTGTGGGACTTGTAGTCGCCTGTTGTGGGCTTTCGTCTTTTTGAACCAGCATTGCTGGGCAGTGGAGGGCCTTGCTGAGAGGGGTGTGGTGCACAGCTATGTTGGGGGTGCTGAAATTTGTGCTCCTAAGTCTTTTTCCTTGTCCTTTTCTCAGCAGGGCCCTGTTGCCACCTTCTTCTCAGCCTGTGGCCCCCTCCCTTCGTCCTCTAGATGACAGAGGAGCCGTCGGAGCAGCTGGGGTTAGGGATGCTTGTCAGCGGGGCGATCATGTGTCCTCTGAGCCTGTCTCCAGTCTGTCCCATTGCCATGTCGACTGACAGCCAGCATCAGCTGATTATCGCCAGTGTTGCAGTAAAAGAAACCCACTTTGGCAGTGACAGGCTTATGACCTGCAAGACATGCTCATATAGAGTAACCAACACTTCATCCAGGGGCTCAAAACGTGTTACCCTAGCCTTGAGAACACACTACTGGGCAGATAGTCTGACACATTAGCAATCTGTTTAAGGTTAAAGGATCAAATTGTAGCTGCAGTCATAAATTGCATCTGTTACACATACAAGATGTTTGTGCATTTGTACACTGTAATTGAACTTGATAGCTTTTTTTTAACATGGTTATAGCATACCTAATGTCATTCTAAACATATCTATGGAAATCAGGTGTTATAGATACTTAAACTAAAAGTTTTTTTTTTCATCACTGAACTATGGCTTTTTGTGATGTTTAAAGGTGTTTTATTGCAGACCAAAGGGAAGTTGTGAAAATGGCAGTATATGAGCATAACACTCTCGCTAGTTATTTTAATCCTTAGTGGCCAGTCATGCTTGATGTTTGTATATTTTGAGAATCCCAGAGAGGTTAACACCCCCTGTTCACCTAGGTTCAGACAGACTACTGGTGTCTGATATCAAACTGAATTAAAGCTATGTCAACACATCCAATCCCTCACCCTACCCCCACCCGACCCAAACCCAAACAGTCAGTTCGTATCTGTGGCCAACTATACAGTCCACCCCCTTACATACACTACTATTTATTATACTAAACATTTCGCGGTTTCCCATTTATTTTCAGTGCTAGTTTTCAAATGTTCTTTCCTTTTTATCAAAATTAAAACAATAAAAATCACAAACCTATTTTTAATCTCGGCCAAAGATAAACTAATATTCCATATTGTGTGCTTCATTTCCTTTTTTACTTTCATGTAAAACACATTGAATTACCCTTTTGTTGAAAGTGTGTTATAAGGATAAAAATAATTTGCCAAATAAAATAAAAATCAGTTGATGATTTCAACTGTTAAGGCAAAAAATACTTTTGAAACATAATTGAAAAATGAAATCCCTCCTAAATCAGTTTGCGATAACTAGAACTTTATCCCACTCTTCTTTGCAAACATTTTTTTTTAAATAGATGTTTATTAAGCTATTGTGTTATACCAAGATATTATCATCTTACCAAATAAGGACTGCTAAAATGACTTAGACTAGCTAACCATTAGCAAGAGTGGAGAAGTTAGCATCTGCTTGGAGCTTCCCATTCGCACTCAAGGGCTATTTCACATTTTGCTTTGAATACTTACATCTTGTCTAGTTCAAGTGATCCAGGTGTTTTGTATTTGTTTTATTGTGTCACAACAATCCCCACTCAGCTGAACACCAGCAGCTGCCAAGCTATTATGTAAAAGAAGCCCAGTCCCAATGGTGAGGTGAACTGCCACCTACCCGCCCAGTGATTTCAGCCTGAATGAGACAACGTGGATGTCCTCAGACTCCTGTTGTTCTGTGGATTGCCTTTGTATGTTGCTTGTTAGGCTGCTGAAAGCTTTGTGTTTAGCCCCAGAAATAGAGCCTTGAAGGTGACACCTGTCTCAGAGGTTTAGAAGGTGGGAGGGTTGGACATGTGTGCCGCACTATGTTGCTATAAATACGCAGCGGCCGTGACAGCTCATAGAGGAAACAGCTGAGAAGGGAGGCTTTGCTATGCTGCATACCTCCTGGTGACCCTGTCACTTCCATAGAGGTCTTAATTACTCTGCACTGGCAGCTCACCTCAACTTACTTCTGAAGCTTTGAGACACAGGGCCCTGTCAGAGAAAACTGCTGTACTTTTCCATTTGAACTAAGAGAAACGTGTAAACACTTTATTTTTTTTATTTATTTTTTTTGCTCTCCTTGACAAAAGGCTTTAAAACAGTCTTTCACATTTTTGGAACATCAATCACATATCCTGTAAATATTTTAGACCTGTATATTTAGGAACAACTTCACTGGAAATTCAACAGACACAATGCATCCTGATTTATGTTACTTCTTTCTTTAACTTGAATACTAGAAAATGACGGATAATAAATATGTTGCTACAATAGGCATGTGCAGGTGTCAGTATCAAGATATACAAAAGTTTCACATTTTACAACTATATTTTTAACTGAATTAAATAAAATGTCAGACTAACATAGTGCTCCCCCTCTCTGACCTATTTATAGCTGGTTAGATGGCTGAAAGAGGGATACTATATTTTGCCCTTACTTACAAGACAGTTTAGCTGTTTTGAGATAATTGTAGATGAAAAAAAGAACATAAAGTAACCTCTATGAAGTCATTGTCCACAATCATTTTCTGCTGTCTTTACTGGAGGTGTGGACTTGTGATGAGTCATTACATGTAAGACTTTAGATTTGACTTTAAAAAAAAAAGGTTTAAAGACACGTGACTCGAACTTGACCTTTTACACTAAAAACTTGGGACTTTACTTAGATGTGGACCTGTTTACTTGAAATCAGCCAACAGAAACTGCTTCCCTGTACATTATGGGCCTGATTTATCAAGATTCCTAATAATGACCGCAAAATCAGTGCAGTGCAAAAAATGTGCCCGAGTGGGTTGTCCTTGATTTGCTGGTGATCTACGAAGATTGCGTGAGCAATTCAAAACAGGCGCAAGGAGCAGTATTTAGATGAGGAGTTTGCAACGGCTAACGTGAGCTGCGCCATGGCTAGAGAGAGGAGAAATATGTGCATGGACTCATGATGAGTCTTTGGCCAAAAAGAAAATGAAAGTGTACTGCTGTGTGTGTTGGGGCTGTCATGTTGTGAATCATGTTTTTTGTTTGTCAGTAATAAATGTAATGCATAAATGTAATGCATGTGGTGTACATGCACCGCTCTCTTCTCCATGTTCATGTCCATATTCTACTAATGTTGTTGAAATGTACCGTACTTTATCATGGCCTTTATTAAATGTCAAGTTGCAGTAGAGCACATTTTTATGTTGAAAATATGCAATCTGAAATGTGTGAATCTTGTTTTTACAATGTCATATATGTAGCTTAATTGTCATTGTGATACTGTACATTATTACTACATTTCATTAACTGTAACCCTGGAAGATTATAACCACTCCGGTGGAAACGAATGAGGATCCATGAGGAGCGCAGTGAGTTATGATGCGTCTCTGGGGGAAAAAGACTGGTAAATATTTACATGACCGCATGTTTATGGCCATTAGCGTGTTAAATACTATTAGGCTATATTGTGTGTGAATGACATTTTTTTGTTTGTCAGTAATAAACTTATATTGAAAGTGGTTGTGCACAATTAAGATATGCCTTTCAGAGACTGTAAAATAAGATGCTAAAATAGCTGCTGCTAACATTTTGATGTTAAGTAAGGGTGTATTCAGACCTGCACTGTTTGGTCCACTTTAAATGGACCAGATTTCTTTTGGAACGCTGGTCCGGACCTTTTATGCAGGTGTGAATACACACAAACTAATTCTGCTGCAGATCAGATTACCAGACCAAGACCACCTAAAAAAGGTGGTGCCTACTTATTTACCTGTTCTCCTCTTAATATTTTGTTTCTTCTGATCAAAACACCCATATTGCATATTACGCATGGTGAAAAGCACTAAACGGATTGTGTACGTTCTGCTCTAGGTTTAACAGGTGCAATGCTCTCTGTGTCATGTCAGTAAAATAGTTAGAGGCTATCCTGCACAGGCTTTTAGTTTTATGTTTCAAAGTTTAATTAATAAAACAAAATGGTAAAGAATGCCAAGAAATAAAAGCAATAAAATCACTGGTATGCTTTTTTCCTATTCATTTTGATATTCTGTTTATTCCAATGTTCCCAACCACAGCATTTGCACTTTTATATAATTACACAATGATAATGTCATACCAACTCATGCTTACTCTGTTACTGCATTTTGGAGGATTCAGTCAGATGATCAGTTTCTAATCTTATACTAAGAGTTGCAGACCGTAAAACAAGCAATGCTTTGGCATAGTGTGGATGACCTCTGTTAGCCTCTGAATGACGTTGGTAGCTTTAACAGAGTGTCCTGGCATGGCGGTACATCTTTATCACCTTTACAGGCTTAACAGCAACTTATAATTGGGCCCAGTGTTTCCATGATCAGGTTTCAATGCAGTCAAGGTCAAGAATGTGTTGCTTTTATAGATCCTGAAGATCAGAGTTTACTTCTTTGTCCTAAAGCATCTCATTGTTGCACAGTTTAATAACAGATGGCATCCTTTCCGCATTTTCAAATGTATGTCACATTCCTGGCAAGATAAGTGCCTGCTAGTCACCCTGAAATAATTCTTCATGTTTCTCCTGCAGAGCCTCAGCCAGCTCTCTTCCCTGACTATGACGGATGCTGTTGTGCTGCCTTTATCTGGACCCAATAGTGTGCTTATTTGTGAGAGTGTGACACTAACTGGCACCAGTGGATAGATTACCTAATACAGTCCAAGCACGTTATTAGACCCTGGGGCGCTGGCTAAGTCACTCAGAGTTCTGTTTCTGGCCTTTTAATTATTCATCAAGGTATTGCCTGGGATGTAACCTCAATTACTGCGGGCTGCAGGGCCAGGTCACGTGTTGTTAACACTGTGTTGTGATCAGAGCCACCACAGGGAAAGCTGCCAACGGGATGAAGGGCTCTGTGGCTTGGCGCTCCACCCACCACCAAACGATTGGCTTACATCTAACAGGATGTTGGCTGCTCAAATGCAGGAGAGGGGGGGGGGGGGGCATTCAGTAAATTCCCCACAGTCACAACGAGTATACCAGTATGGTGTAAATAGTGTAAGCCAAAGCCTGATGGGTGTGACACATCTGTATGAATCTGATAGGAGACCGGGGGGGGGGGGGGGGGGGGGGGGGGACAGCTAGAAGAATTTAATAAGTCAAGAGGAGGGTAAGGTGGGAGATATTGTTCTTGGGCCCACCTCTAGTGGGCAGACATACTTTGCACCTTCAGTTCTGTAATAATGAAAGCGGTGGGAGGGAGAGATGAACTGGCAGCCAAGCAATACTTGACATAAGGACACAGGGATGAGAGCCTGGTCTGATCTGAGTGGCTGAAAGATGGCAAAATTATCTCTAATTTTCCATCAAATATTTTCCATAAACAGGATTGTGTTATTACATATCTATTAAGAAAAGGAGTTATATATACTCAACATTTCTGGATCTCGATTCATGCCTTAATAAGACACTTGCATTTGCATTCATAACATCCATCAGCTTGAACTGCCAGAGGTGAACTCGTGTCCTTCCTTCAGATTTCTTGAGAGTGATCAGACATCCCATTTCTTGGTTGATTTGAGGCAATCATGTGTGACTGTCCCCAGTGCCTGCCTCGCTCTGACAACCATGCCATGCATATCCAGGTAGTGGTAATGAGAGCCGCTGTCATGGCGAGCTATGACTAACAGCATTTTCATGCTATGTTAAAAAAGGACTGCTGCCTTATTAGAGTCCTTTCCCTGAGGCCACTCCTACCTTTATCATCTGGCTCAGAGGCCCTTAAATCCAGCAAACTGGGACATGCTTATCTGAAGGTGGCAACTCTAAGGATGTTTTTCCCACCTGTGTTATCTATGCCAAAGCACAAATACTCCTCCATCCATCATTGTAGTAATCTGACATGACACCTGCCTATTCTGGGGCTGAGACCTGGAAAAAATTAATACAAAATCATATTAATGTTTTGGGAAAAAATGCTTATTGTATTAACTTATTAATAAAATAAATATTAGTTATTAGTCTAGTGCCACAGGCTCGCCCAACTATTAAATGCCAGAATATTTCTTGTTTGTTAATTCTGTCTCATGAAGAGCCACCCAGTTGCTGTCAGTGTACGACTTACTCTGGTTAAGTGAGTTTAAGATTGCTAAATATAAAAGGTGAGTGCTTCAAGCCTGATGCCTGTTCTATATTTGAAGCGTTGGTTTTGAAATAAGAAAGGAAGTAGTTCTGGATTTCTCTTGTTTTGTTGACAAAGAGGATTAGGTTTGTAGGAACTGTGAGAAAAGAGTAACTGACTTAATTTTTGTCCCTAACATCCCTGAAGTTAACATTTGTCTTAAAATGTCATATATGCAGTAAGCTAAATGTGTTTTTTTAATGAGGCTGAGGTCTATATGGTTGTTTTTACTTTAAAATAAAGCAAACAAAAGATCAAACCTGAACTGGGTAATGCACAACTGAACAGAAATCTTTTAAAACACTGTTTAAAATTTGTGATAAATTTGTCTGTGAAAACAAAACCATGTAAAATCTTTACAAACTTGGTATTAGGACCACCAAAGAACATGAAAAGCATAAAAAGAGTTGTAGGCTTATCAAACGTGATCTGGAATATTCTACAATGGTTATAGATTCTTTAAAACAGATTTTAATTTTTGAACTTTTTCTTTGTGAAAACAAACAGGGATTCCTGGTTTTGCCAAAAAATAATGAAAAAAATTAATCTCAATTTGTCACATTCTCATTATATTATTTATTAAGTACCATCTCATAAGATGCACACAGAGGGTTCTAAACTGAGGCCAAAACCAGCCAGTGCCTCTGTAAAACTGTTCCGTGCTCTTGTTAAGGCTCCTGTACTTAAGCGATAATACCATATCTATTACTTATTATGATATGCGCTGCTAAAAAATATAAAAAATATAAATAATTCGTCCCTTGGTTCCTGGCCTTGGGTCTTTCTGGATGTAGTTTGCATTTTCTCCCCATAGATGTGTGAGCTCTACCTAGGTACTCTGTTTTCCTCCAACAGTCCCATAAAAGTACTGTTAGGAAATTGGTCTTTTTATATTGCAATAATGTACAAGTGTGTGCACGTATATATTTGTTTGTCCAGTGTGTCTCTAAATTCCACTGTTATGTACTGGCAACCTGCCCAGATCTTGCCACTTCCAAAAAATGCTGGAGATAACCAGCAGCACCCCGGCAAACCTTCAAAGAAAAGCAAGTATGGTTAATTGGCGGATGGATAAATTGGAAGCTAAGAAACCTGGTGATGTTTTTTAATAATATGTGTTTTTAGATATGTTGGGTAAATTATCTGTATCAGAGAACCTGACTAAACTCAACTCTAATACCTGTTGCTTGTGATAGCAAAGTGAGTTTAGCCAAACTAAATAGATTTTATAATTTTTATTTTTATTTTGTAAACAGTTTTACATTGTTCGATTAAATTTTTTTTCCAAGTATAACCATTTTGAGCTATATTCAGTCAGGCCAAGGCAATATTTTGTTTTATCTCTTACTACTGGTAATGCGCTCATTGTTCCTGACATGACGGGTTCTCAGTGGACTCAAAAAACTGCAGAACACCAAAACACGGAGACAGGTAAGAATTAAAATGAACAATAACTTTATTTGAGGAAATGGACATCTCGGGAGGAACCAGGAGCGAGCCATCAGCTGGGAGAACACGACTGACCATGAAAGAGGGAGAGAAGGTAAGTGTTGGGATATTGAAGATGGGTTATGCTGAGGAGAAAAAGACCTTACTTGTTGTTGACAAGGGAGAGGCTTGGAGTTACGTGGGTTAGGATCTGTGACTGAGTTTCGCTGAGGGTGGCGAGTGGTAATTCAGTCCCGTTGAATATGTTGCAGGGAGGTGAACCATCCAGAGAGGATGACTGCTCATGGAAGCAGAGGTAGCGGACGGTAGTGATGTTACCTGTGACACCAGCAATTCGAAGCTTGTATCACAAAAACGAACCACTGCAAAGTGGAGCAATGTGTCGGAGCTTGATTCATCTGCTGATAGTCACGTGACCAGTGAAGTCCGTAGCTCTGTTTCACACATACACACACCAACGTGACTGCACGTGACATTGGTTCAAATATTTGGTTTGAGTCATGAAAAGGGTTGCACTATTGTTAGTGCTTGTAAAATTGAGGTGCTTAGAGAATTTCCCTGAGAAGTTGTTGTTCACACAAAGAATACAGATTTTATTGGATTTAATTTCATGTGTAAAATACCATACATTTTTATTATACGGTCCCAGGGAGGGTTTTTGAATGATTTATTTATCCATCCAGTTAAATCCACAATTCATCTTCTACAGAGTGAAATTGGCTATGAAAACATTTGCAATTCAATGTCTGCACCAGCAGATGTACTCACAGAGTTTTGAAGCATCGAGCTATGAACCTTTTTTCAATACAATTGGATTGAAAGCTTAATTGGTTCAAAAGGTTTCACATTAGCATCACTAGCAGACGGGTAGGCGAGCAAGGGACCGGTGGAAGTTGAGTCTGACGAGAGAACCAGGCAGGAAGCGGGGCAGAGGCTGACCAAGTAGGAACCCAGACTGAGAGCCTTTGTCTTGGGAGATCTCAGAGGGGATCCACCAGGAATCCAGGCACAAACTGCAAAGGAGAATCGTACGTAAGAAGGACCCTTGAAAATGTTCTTACTTGAACACTGGGAGTAACTTCGGGCAATGTACCACGCTAGTTGTGAGAACCATCTGGCATCAGCTTCCTGTCGCTCTCCTTTCAAGCCAGAGGTTGATGTGGAACCAACGAGAAGCACCTGGTGACTGCTGCCTGCCATGCCCTAGAGAGAAGATTGGAGAAACACATACCAAACCCCAGCACGCAACCACAGATCCAAACAGATCCAGGCTAGATGTTGTTCAGGGACAACTCAGAACCATAAAGGCCAAAGTCTATTCGAAAATTTAACAAGCTGGAGCACCAATGTCATTGTACACAATGAAGGCAATTTAACATCAATGTCAATTGAGAGGAGGCCAACTACAAAAGAACTGTATGCTCCCATCAAATGCTACGGGAATTTAAACCTGTCCCACATGGACAAGCTACATCCCTACTGGAGAAAAAGGTCACATCTGACAAAGATGACCCACTGTTAAGCATGGTGGTGAGAGTATCATACTGAGCTGCCATTTAGCTTCCAGTGGTCCTGGTACATTCCACAAAATGAGTGAAATAACAAAGAAAGGAGTAAGTTGAATTCATAAACCTCAATTTGAACGATTCTGGCGGGGTGGGAACCAGTGTGACAGCAGCTTTAAAAGGTAACACATCTTTGAAAAAGCACATTGATTGACACATAATGGTACCCTATAGGTATGACCCTTGACAAGTTTTGACTGGTGTGTGTTTTTTTTAAAGAAAATATTATGGGTGTATTTTTTGAAAAGCATATTTGTCCAGAAATGTGTAGGACTGAGTAATTTGTAAATTTGGCACAATGTTACCATTAAAAACTGCCATATTGAGCAAATACAGTCAGCTGTGGCTTTGACTTGAGTGACAAAAAATTATTACAGATCATAGTGCAATAAACATGGCACTATGTACTCAGCCCCCCAAGCCTGCTGATCAAAAATCACTGTTACTCATACCATGCAAGTCAATCTGTTGAGATCGAGTGAGTTTTTCAGAGCAGGCAGTTGGTATTGTGGAAGCATATATAGAGGCGATGCTTGTGACTCGATGCATTCTCCAAAAGTATAATGCATTGAAAATATGTTGGAATTTCAACTGTATCTGGCTGAGCTCCGTGTTGTGGCCCTTATACAAGCTGTCAAAATTCAGTGCTTTTAATGCAAACTTGGAAACAAAAGTATGATCTGAAAGGGGCTTGAGATGGTAAGCTGTCAAGCATCATGGTGGAAGAATTCTCCTAAGGGACCGTTCAGCTGCCAGGGAAACTGTTGCATTCCACAAAGGAGGTGGAAGAAAGAAGGTGATGTATAACTCAAATTCATCAATATGACAAATCAACAATGAGATTAAAACAGGTTATTATGGAGGTTCAGGAACATTCAAACCAAATCCTACTTGAAAAATGCCCGGTCTGTTTAAGAGCTGTAGAAGTGTTTGTTCTTCCAAGGAGATTTGTCAAATATCCATTCAATAATTATGCCAAGACTTTGTTGATGGCTACAAATATTGTGTGGCTCACCTTGTAAAAAGAGCAGTTCATATTAATTTAATCTGAGCGAGTTAGCAGTTATCTTAAAGACTGCTGCAGCTCTAAAGATTGTAATAACATATTAGAAAAGGAGCTTTTGTGTCAACCCTGAAGATGTTGTGTGTGAATATATTGCAGTAGTCCCAAAGGGGGAAAAAAGCAGATGTTCCCGACAAGATATACAAACCTCAGGCACCCAGTTTACAGGAGGTCAGAGACCAGGAAACAAACATCTCCACATGCTTCCTGTGTTTTGACCAAAGAGCGCATACGTCATAAATAGTGTTTGAATTGCAAGGACTTGCCATGTTTGTTAGATTTTTAGACCCAAAAGGCAGCACAGAATTCAGACACTGAGGCAGTGGAAATGGTTAGAATAAAATAAAGTTTATTTAAAAACAGGTTATTGTCGTCTCAGGCTGATCACCAGGGGAGGAGTGTCTGGAACGGATTGTGCTAAAAATGAGCAGGAGGAAGCAGGTCTTGGAGGAGGTAAGTGAAATCCTGTTTTCTGAGGTTGAATGGAGGTGATGAAGTTTCTGGGCTGTGTGTTTGCAGGATGAAGTGGGCAGAACGGGCAGGCCAGCAGGAGGCAGACAAACCAGCGGAGGCGGCGGTGAAGAGGCTGACCAGGAGGATTTCCAGGAAGGAGTAGGTAGATGGATTCACAGAGGTTTACTGAGGTGCGAGAACTTGGAAGAAGATGCCACGGAGGACGAGGAAGGTTCTGAATCAGAGTCTGCGAGGGAGGAAGGCAGGTAAGAATCCAGCTTACAAAGATTTCTCAAAGATGCTTACAGAGAAGCTAAGGTTGGCCGTGTTACCACACTTGCAGCGAGAACCATCTGGCATCTGCATGCTGAATCCGCTCCTCCTTTGTAGCTGGTGAAGATTAGATCCAACAAGCTGCACCTGCTGACAGCTGCCTGCCACACCCCTGTGTGGAAGGTAGGAGAAAAGAACCAACCTCCAGCACACAGATACAAGATCCCAACAGGACTATAATTGCAACTATGTATTTATGCAGTGCCAAGCAAGAGTGATTTTTTTTTTCAGTTAAAAGTTCAAATAGGGCTAAGGTTTTTCTTTGTTCATTACATACCAATATTTGTTTCATGTATCTACCAAAGTTTGTTACTTGTTATGTGCATCTTTACACTCTGAAGTTTACTGTTAATTGCAATGACTAAAGCAAAAATGCGTATATTAATTTTCACTAGCGTCCAGCATTTTTTCGCTTATTAGTTTTATCAGGGGGTCTAATTATGTCCTCTCTAAAGGTCTTGTTTGGATAATGAACAGGTGCTAATTAAGCAGCTTGCTACCGCACTTCTTAGTACAAGGCCCGATATTGCTTTCCTCACATTCATAGAGCAGTAAAGACAAAGCTCCCTCCTCTCCGTTATGCTTACAACCAGAGCAAAAGCTTCCAGAGGATAGAAATGCAAACACTCTGTGACCTGAGAGGATTATCTATAGCTGCAGTACTGCTGCCTCTCTGGGGTAGTGCCTTTTATTATGGAGTGTTTTATTGCTGCTAGAATAAGCTGACATGCAAGAGGCAGCTATAAAATGAAGCGTCCCTCTCTTGGTTTTCTCACCACCTCCTGTAGCTTTGCAGTTTCCGTTCACGCATGTTGCATTAGCATTGTTTGTGCTCGCGGGGGATTGATGAGAATTATACCTTGGTTAGTCTCTCTCCAGTTGGCTTAGGAAGCTGACTTTTTGAAATAACTCTTAGAGCGTTACTCATACTGTATGTCACCATAAACCATACTGATACATGTGTTTGTATGTAGAACAACATTAGCGGGAGGTCTGATCTATGATTCATTTTAATGCTTTGCCACATCTGTCTTCAGCTAAATTTGAGCTTCCCAAATTTTTTTTTTCCCCAACCCACAATGAGCTAATGGGGCCATCCATAAAACAACATGCCAGCAGGGCTGTATATCACTGAAGTGTTTTCGCTTTATAGAGCTGTCAATTTATTCAAAACACGAGGATCAGAAAATGTAACTTCCCGGTGAGACACACCCGCAGTGCTTTTTCCAACCTGTGTGTCTTTATGTGCGTGTGTGTGTTTAGATCAGTGAGTTTGTTCACATGCTTTGCAGCAGGGAGTAGCATGGATCAGTGGAAAAGGAGCGATGACAAGTTGACCCATACCAAAGCCCTCTGTCATTACAGGGATCAAACTGTTCAAGGCCACATACTTTCACTTTTACTCCTCCCACTGGAAAAATGCTACACCCTTGCTCATTGGCACAGTCACACAAAGAAATTTGAACTCTATATTCATGCAAATTTGGCCTCTTTCCAATCCATCTAAAGCTATTAAGGTGTTCAGAATTTTTTTTTTGTCCAAAATGCTTTTTTTAATAAAAAAAAATTATATTGTTGAGCAAAAACAGCTTGCTGGTCATAAATGAATATTTATTCAGAAGGGTACAGTAAAGAGCTTCAAATTGTGGCGGATGGTTGCGTTTAAGCAACTCAGTTGTGGAGTTTCATTGAGTGTTTTAAAACTGTACGCATCGCCCATGTCGCTTGTATAAATTTTCCCCTACTATAACAGTTTTTTTTAATTAATTTTTTTTTTGGGGGGGGGGGCGGGGGTGGTTTAGTATAATATATTTTGACAATGCTCATTTTGTGCAAAAATTTAACAGAGGAAAGATATTTGTGATATATTTTTCATTTATAAGAAACCTAACAAAAAAGTCATGTTATTCAATAGGTAGGCTACATGGCTTAGTTGTCCTGATAAATATAGTTTCTGTTTACATTATTTGTATTACAAACGCAGGTTTCTAAGAAAACTATGCTCTCCATCAAAGATATTACATTGCCATAGCTCAGATGCCTCCATCCTCAACTCGTCCTGTTTTTACAGGCACATATTTATGCTTATCTTCATTCTGATCCACTGGCATCTTATTGTTTCTTCAGGTGGATTGGTAATATAGAAACAAGATGTTAAAAAAAAAAGCTTTGACGATCCACGCTTGATGTGGCTAGATGTTAAAGCAATATTTTTTAACAGTTGATCAATGTGGGTGGTTAGAGTTATTCTAGATTAGTTTTTCCTCTGTGTTATTTATTGTGGTCCTGTCCTGTTATGTTCATTGTGTTTAGTCTTTTGTTGTATTTTCTGTTTTTTTATTAGTTTATTTCCATTGTGTTAGTGTCCAAATTGTACCCCTTAGTCCCTAGCTCAGCTCCCTGTCTTTTATCTCTGTTAACAAGTCTCATTCCTTCAGTTCCCCTGCTCAATCCTCTCACATAGCTGTTCAACATTCCCCTCATCTGGTTCCCATGCTACTGTTTTTTTCTTCTGTGTGTATAAGATCACTGTTTTTCACTGGTTCTTTCCATTATGCTGCCCCCGCTCCATGTCTTCCCTCTCCTTGTGGCCTACCAATAAAATTTCCATCATCTTTATCGTTTAAATCTTCTACTACCATCCTGTTTCCAAGCTCTTTCCTTTACTTCTAGCTACACACACAATACATGACCTAGAAATTCTTAAACAAAAATAAAGCAAGACTCTAGGAATTTCAAGTGAATTTCAACGCTCCAGCATTGCTTTCTTATGCATTTAACACATAACCCATGCTCAATAGTGTCTTTGGACCTATCGAAAAATTGCTCAGTTTGTCCACTACAGCTCAGGGATGCCCTGTATACCCAGCATGTACACCGTGGCTGTAATGTTACCTTTCCTTTCCACCGGAGACGTAAGCGGCACGTAAGCGAAGCGTAATTGCGCAGCTGATAGCCTCCATGAAAGTCAATGAGACCATTTCCAGCGGGTGCATAGCGGTTTGAATTGGCCGTGTCTCAGAAGCGTAGGGTCGTGGCCCTCTCCTAAATTTACGCGGTAGTTCTATTCTGGGTGACTGTGGCTCCGGGGGTTCGGAGGGTTGCTGGTTGGAGCCCCAGAGCCCCCAGATCCATCTGTCTCATTTGATGTGTCCTTGGGCAAGACACTTCACCTACCACCTAATTGTGTTGGCCAGAGGGGCTGATGGCGCGATATGGCAGCCTCGCTTCTGTCAGTCTGCCCCAGGGCAGCTGTGGCTACAATTGTAGCTTGCTTCCACCAGGTTGTGAATGTAAGAGTGAATGAATAATGGAATTTGTAAAGCGTCTTTGAGTGTCCAAAAAAGCGCTATATAAGTTTGATGAATTATTGTTCTTATTTTTTACTATCTACACTTCTAAAACGCATCAAGCTCAGCAGTTTAGTTCGTACCAGACAGGAAATCAGGTGTTCGGGAGAAGTAAAATACCCAGAAGTTTTGAAAGAAAGGACACGCACAAATTTCTGAATCCTCGACTATGAAAAAATAAAAAAACACTACCTGTTCACCAGGGTTAAAGTCACTCAGTCTGTGGGTCTAATTTGTTGGCTTTTATCAAGGGTTGACGTGGAGAATCACCCAGTATATATGATGCCGGTGATCATTTTCATGAGCACATGAAAAAAGGACAATAGAACTATTTTATTTTTTTCCTCTGCGTGCGACCCTTTACGTTATGCAATTGCATTTCTCTGATTCCATGATCTCCTGGGACCAGCTGGGAGGAACGCCTTTGCGAGTGACTCAAATATCACAATAACAGTAAAAATATCATGCAAACACTCTATTTGCACTGATGAAGATGAATCCTTTGGTCATTCCTTTGTTTTCTTGTTTTTTGTTCGTTCTTCATCTTGGCTTGAAATGGCCAATCCAATGTTAGCTATAATCAAGATAAAGGTTTTATCTAAGTTCTTTCTTAACAGTTAACCTTGATATATTTTTTTCCTCTTTTGCTCCAAGTTATAACTTAAAACCTTGCATAGACTGTCATGGCTGAAGCACTCAAAAATGCCCTTATGTTATATACCTTTCATCACAAGAGGTGTGTCTAGGACAACACTTTCCCTTGATCACTCCAGAAATGGGTAATCTTTCAAAGGTTTTGTAGTCAGTTAGTGGTATGTGGTGCAAGAAAATAGTCTGTATGCGAATGTACAAGATAAAATGTTTTCTTACACTCCACGAATAGCATAGTATGGTAAGAGAGCGGGATTTTCTCTCTATTCTCCTTCTCTGATTACTGCTGTTTTGGCAGCTGACGCTCAGTAATGGAGACCTGGCTGTCAGTGAAATTTGTAGCTGTCTGCCGTTGCACAGCTCTTCATTCCAATCAGCAGCTGTCAGACCAGCCGAGGCCGTTATTAATGACGGCCACTAACTGCCTCACAAATTCTCAGCACTATTTGAGATCCAGCGTGAAATAAGGTTACACTCTTCCCAGTGTGCTGCTGTGGTTGTAATGGAGAGATCTCAAATATCAAACAGCTTTAGAAAGTACTTCTCAGCCTTCTCTTATTTAAGGAGCACACGTCTCATATGAAAAACAAAGGTTTTAGGGTTCTGTCCTTCAAAGCAGTTTGTTTCTAAAATCACTGTTATCACACCTGGGACACTGTAACAATGTGTGCATTGCTGTGGTACTCACTTTGTATGATTGACTGAGATAACTACCCCATAAAAACTTTTTTATATCCTTGTATGGCTGCGGTTGCACTAATAGAATTGTGTGTGAGGCAATAAATGCAACGTGACAGAAAAAGCTTGTGTTTGTCAGCTGTTAAACATGGGGCATGGGCATTCAGAACAGCACACTGGGGAACAGCTGCCATATAAATCACTCACCTTTGAAATGTTGCTATGAGCCTCCACCCTCCCCTTAACCATCGCTCTGTGGTAGCACACAGAAGCTGTTCAGTGTGAACAAACTGTCACAGGGGACACAATATTGCTTTTAAATTTCAGTTTCTCAAAGAAGAAATATTTTTTCTGCAAACATGTTAACTCAACATGTTATCAGAGTTAATAAATATTGACACAATAACTTAAAAAATTATTTGTAATAATGTTTAGCCTAAATTTCCGGTTTTGAAGTTATCTGACACTTTTCAGAGAAAAGAAATATCTTTTCACCCCTCTTAATTACCTTGTGTAATTACATTACATTATTCTATGTGTCAGTGACTAATATAATCATCATTATATAGTCTGCGCAAGTTGACACCATTAGCTACTTGATCATATTCTGAGCTGACTGGCAACGTGCAGCAAAAGAACAGGAATTCAATTCAGTTTATTGATATAGCGCTAATTTACAACAGATGTCATCTCAAGGCACTTTACAAGAAGAGTCTTTCCAATACAATTATACAAACATTTCAATCAGTTAAAATTTCTGTATGTAAGGAATCCAAGCAGAATGTGTTGAGTCGTCGATGTGAGATTGTGCCCAGAACATGCAGACTCCAACCACAAGCAATCCTTCAGTTATCTCTCACACTAAGCAAGCATGTAGCAACAGTAGAGATGAAAAACTCCCCTTTAACAGGAGGAAACCTCCAGCAGAATCTGGCTCAGTGCAAGTGGCCATCTACCAAGATCGTCTGGGGGGTTGAGAAGAGAGAGAAGAGAGAGCCTTGAAGGACCGCCCGAGCAGCAGCTGCATTGACGTGCTGATGCCAGCTGTGCCGACACACGCGACCAACTGCATGGTAGCTTGGCGCAGCTTGACGCTCACATGCTGCATAGGTACCATAGACTTTGTATGTAATCTAGCTGCCCTGCTGCCTGGCAGCAAAGTGCGGTCTGAATGTGGCATTTGATGCCATATGCCTCTTATGACAATACTGTTGTTAGTGCTGGGTCATCCCCGCGGGGTACGCGAGTGCCGGCAGGGGAGGGGGAGCTGGTGGCAGAGTAGTCCAATTTGGATTGCATTATCCAGGTAGAATAGTTGAGTTTCTGAAACTCTAGTTCGGGTCGACTCCAGCCGGACTAAGGTGTATACATGCATTTTAAAAGTTTGATTTCAGTCAGACTAAGGCAATAATTTGAATTTATCTTGCTTCATGTAAACATACTGAATGATTATCCAGGTCCTTGTAAAAACGCCTTTAAGCATAATTCCTGCTTGTCACAAGTCTGGAATCTTTATAGAGGACCCTTAATAGCTGAGGAAACCAATCTTCTCTGAGGTGTAATTCATCAACCTTATAGGGCGATAGAGTAACCCAGCAGATAAAAAAATAAGAGGGAAAATCTGTAGGTCAATTCATCCATGTTTTTTTTATTAATATTCTGTACCTTTCTAGGTCGCACTGCACAAAACTGCTATGCCCACAGTTAAAAAAAACAACCAAAACAAAGGCAACAATGAATCTGACAAAAGGATGTTGACAACATTCTCACTGTCTTCTAACTAAACACCAGCAGCTCTACCCTAGTACTTAGGTTTCAGATTTACTAAATATCTATTTCCAGTTAGATTGTTGTAACAAAAATTAACAAGTTGATCTTTGAATGAATGGTGTAGCAGTGTTGTACAGTATAAAGACCATCAAGGCCTGCTCTTATATAGCAGCAGCAGTTTTACTGCAGGTATGTCCTGAAATGAATGTAAACATGTACCCATATCTGCAACTGCGGTTTGGCTTTGGCCCGGATACTGTGTAATTCACAATTATTGTACTCTGTGTTTAAATGTTTTTTTGTTTTCGTTTTTGATTTGTTTTTATGTATAAAAACTCAATGATCCCGAGATGCTTCTTTTTGCAGTTCATTGATAATGACTCATGGGTATCTTTTCTTTCTTTATTTTTTTACCTCTATTACTATCCTCCTCCATCTGCAAGATAAACTTGAATCATGGTTCAGTCACAGTTATTATAAGCATTTTGATTGTTCTGACTGTTCATGAGGGCACTTTCCTTTTAGAAATTTCCTGAGTTGTGAGGACCAGCACACTGCTTTACTTGAATAAAATGTTGTCTTTTCCATTTTTATTTTGAACAATGAGCAGAGAAGACTTATGAAGAACCATATATATAACACTGGCATACATGAAGTAATGTATTGCTAATTAAGCATTACTAGAAACCTTAAACTATATAGGTTACTTAAAATACTTCACCTTAACTTGCTTTATAGTAACTTTTTGATGTTCTTTTTGAAAAAAAATAAAAATGAATTGATTGATCTTTGCCTCTTCTGAAATAAAGGGAGTATTTTTTTTATAATTTTCAGAGTCATATTATGCAGGCAAAGTAAAAATACATTTTACTCATTTTTATAATGGGTGCCAATGAATATGAATGGCAATGCACATTTTGTATGGTGCCTTCAGACCACAAGCTTTGTCAGCGTCAAGCAACGCTCAAGAAGCGACTAGTTTGATGCATATACACAGAAGATACATTTTTAAGCTGAAGCTTGCAAAGCTCATAGCCTTTCTCTGCTGGATGTTTTAAACACTCGTGGATCGTGTTCGGCTAGGCAGTGTCGACGTCGGGCAAGGTCACTGCAGTGAGACGCTCTGATTGGTTGCCGTGCTGCGTGAAGAGCATTAAGACCGTCAAAAGTCCAACTAGCTGAACTTCTGCGTTGCTAGCGTTATGAGCTTTGAAGCCTGAAATGCAGGAAAACCTTGAATAGTTGATGGAGCCAACACTCAGAAAGCACAGCAGAGACCGTGACGCTCCTCCAACGGTCTCAACCGTAGACTTAACATGTAACCTTGACGTTGCTGAGGCTGACAAAGCCTGCGGTCTGAACGCACCATTACACACATCAAGGTACCCAAAGCTTTTAAAAGGTTAAAGATGTAAGCAATTAAAATTTAAATTCAAACCTTTCCTACTATTTGAACTGCAGTCAGTGGTGTACCACATGGATGAGACAGAGCAGGAACCCCATATACAGAGAATATAGTTCTGGCCGCAGTTGTCCCTGGTTCAGTTTCTTTCCCTGAGAATATGCTGAATGTCTTCCACTTCTCCCTTTTCCCTTCCTCTAGTCAAGTTACTGGTAAATAAAGATCACTAGTGCCATAAATAGCCTTTAAAAACTGCTCCTAATAAGATGGCAGAAAAAGTGTTGAAGTCAGTAAAGTTTGGTGCACAGAAAAGCACATCTCTCTTCAGATTTACTGGTAGTTCCTAAGATTTTTAAAAGTAGAATGGGAGGCAGAACTTTTAGTTATCAGGCTCCTCTCCTGTGGAAACAGCTCCCGGTTTAGTCCGTGAGGCAGACACCCTCTTTTTTTAAGGCCATGCTTAAAATATTTCTTTTTGATAAAGCTTATAGTTAGAATGTCTTAAGTAATCCTGAGTTATTTTTGTAGTTATGTAATCAGCTGTAATTAGGCTTAGACTTTTGGAGGAGGACAGACTAACAACTTTTCTTCACTCTTCAGGATGAATTAGATAGCGGTGAGATTGTGTAGGGTTGACGTTTGTTTTGTTGTTTGTATGGCATTTGCTTCCCGAGTAATCATTATCTAACAATCTTAAACTGGTTTTCTACCCTCATTCATACTGCAATCTTTCCATCCCTCGTTGATGTGCTAAGGAATGCTCACACCTTAGTGCCATGGCACTTCAATCCAATGTGAAATCAGTTGCAGGAATCCAACAGGACAAACCATCTGCTTGTAAATGCTGATTGCTACTAAGATAACGAGCTGGAAAAGAAATGAAAAAGATAACAATTATAATGGCGAATTTTGCATGGCGCCCTGGAGTCCTGCAGCTGTGCACGGTTCATCTAGACTTGTTGTGCCTCTGTTTTGGTGTAGAGCAAAATTCCACTTTTTGTCAAGTTTTTTGTTAGCAGTTGTGCTGTGCAGTGGAGGGTGGAGAAATGGATATGTGTGTGAGTCAACAGCTCCAACGATCTTGTATTAAGAGAAGAGTTGTATGATGGATCTCTAACCACTCAACCACCTGAAAATCTGCTCACTGTTACCACCCTACCCTGCAGATATATCACTGGGAAACTACTGACAATTACAGGATTTGGTGGATATGATTTCTCCTAGGTGAAGAGCAAACATTTCTTCAAGCATAATGTGATTTATGGCCAACAGGATTGGATTTATAGTTTAAGGCATGTTGTATCTGGTTGAAACTTCTGTTAGGTCAAACTCACTGGAAAAGAAAAGAAGGCAACTTACAACAAGATATGAGAAATACCATAAGTGCCTGTGAGTTTAGAGCATTGGTATTTTTTTTATAGGTATGCAAGTATTCTGGAACCAAAAAAAACAAATTTCTTTCTACTTTCATCTATCAGCTCAGCTAACTGTTAAAGCTATTAGTTATTTCAACCAATTTAATGAGAAATGCCTGTAAAGTTTAACGGTTGCTTCTTCCTTCTCTGAATACCATTAAAATGATCTCATGTCAAAAAAATGAGCAGATGAGAGTTACATGACAGAAGGTCACAGACACTGAGAAATCACTGTCGGGATCATGGGAACCATTCTAAGGTAGTCCAATGCTTAAATGAAACGAATATTCATTTAATATTCAACTTGAAACTAAGTTTACAGTGGTCTTTGCAGTTGAAGTGAGTGTGATGTCAGAAAAACTGACACCGCTGTGCTTCATTCAACCGCCTTGTAAGGCTGCAATTTAAATCACTGGTAACAGTAACGGCGTTGCAACGATAGGAAAAGTAATTCAGTAGATGACTCTGTTACCTTAAAAATAATGCAGTTAGCAACACCGTTATACTTAAAGGTCGTTAAGGCCAACTCTGATGACAAGGCTAATGTATTCAGAGGGAGGGATCTTTGGCCCATCTACTCTGCACAATCAGGATCATCAGGAGTTCTGGGTTGTCTGTTATGCTGTCATCTCTTAAAGGAAGGGTTCAAGGTTTTTTTTCAACCTGGAACTGTTTTTTTTTTTAGCAAATATTACATTCATTTAGTCACCCAGATAAGTTTGGAGGTACTTGTAGTCGTTCAGGAGGAGTTTATATAGAGTCCCGTTCAGCGTATATCCATATAATGGGAGTCAATATTGTCAGGAGTTCGCTGCCGGTAATAAAGCATTATCTGCCCCAAAATTCTGTTAATTTAACCATGGCTTGTTACTAAACATTAACACTACTCCCCTCTGAGTTCAAAACGTCTCAGAAGTGTTTATTTGTTCGGTTCCGGGTTGTTTTAGAGGAGCAGGACTGAGGCCCTGTCCACACGTAGCCGGGTATCTCACAAAGCGGATATATTTTTATACGGGTTGGCCTGTTATCCACACGTAGCCGGAGGTTTTCGGCACCAAAAACGAAGCTTTTTAAAAACTCAGACCAAAGTGGAGATTTGCGTTTTCTCCGTTTTCAGTATCTGCGTATCGACGGTTGAAAACTGAGTTTTAAGAGTCTTAACGTCACTATCCGCAACAAAAAATACTCCAACACCACATCTGCGACCTGTGTTTACTCTCGAGAACAGTATTTATTTCCTCAGCGCTGTGTTGGTATCATCCATTGTTAAAGCGCGTCTTGTTTGTCTGCTTTTATAAGCTGTATGACTGCTGCGTGCTGAAGATAGAGGATATAAAGTTTCTCTTGGCGGATAGGACTGGGGAGAAGACTGCGCCCTACAGGTTTGCCACGTCTATGAATGTGCTGAAAAACGCATTTATCTGGTTACGTGTGGATGGAGTTTTTTTTTTTTTTAAAGGAGCAGAGGAAAATCTTCGTTAAAAAAAAACCAGTCTACGTGTGGACATGGCCTGAGTTGGACTTTCACTCTGTACTTTATGGCGGTCTGTTAGACAAAAGTTGCTACTGCAGACATCAACGTGGTTCACGTTTACGTGTTTCAAAATTGCACTGAATGACCAGTTGGACTAACTTCAGCTTCTACAGGCTCCCTTTCCCGAACCAACGCAGACTACAGCTGTACTGGCGGGTGCAACATTACTGAAATCCCAGTTAGTGTAAATTGGAATTGGTAACATTAAAAGCCTGTAAAAACTCATTTTTTACAGAGGTGCTAATACCTTAGCACCTCTGAGACGTTCTGAACTCACAGGGGAATATCGCTAACTATTCATAACAAGACAAGGCTAAATGAACGTGTGTTGGGGCAGACAATGCCTTATCACTAGCGGCGTACTCCAGCCCCCGTTGACTCCCATTATATGGATATACACTGATCATGACTCGATATAAACTCGTGAAGAATGGCTCCAAGTAGCTCCACACTTGTCTGGGTGAGGAAATTAACATAATATTTGCTAAAAAAATATGGTCCAGGTTGAAAAAAAAAAAACTTTTTTACAGAGCAGAAAGGTACTTTTAGCAGATAGGATTTAGATAGGGTTATGTGTGGATGGAGATTTGTTTCTTAAAGAAGCAGAGGAAAAACCGGGCTACATATGTATATCGCCTTAATGTGATCAATATTGAATGGTTTTGATGGCATGCGTAATCCAAGCAGAAGCAACATATTTGGATACAACAGATCTTTAACCAACAAGCTTAATACAGCAATCATGCACACATGCTCTTTTACCCCAGGTATGTTCAAATGATTGTGCCACTGAGGCCAATTTAATAGATTTTCAGATTACATAAAGTATATGAAAGAACATGTGCAGGTCAGCAATTCTTGTCCTGTGGTCTAAAAAAAAAAAAAAAAAAAAAAAATTTGCCAAAAAAGGGAATTTAACCCATCAACACTTGTTCAGTCAATTGCCCCCTGAAAGAGTTTTAGGAGCATCAAAGCCAGAACAAATAGACAGGAGAATAGCCTGTATCTGTAAGCCTCGCTATAATTCCCAGATATGGCACTCAAGAGTATGTCATGTAAGTGATTTTTCTTTAATAATGACAATTCATTGTATGACAACTGTCCAGTATATTTAATATTTCTTTTTTTTTCTTTCCGTTTTCTGAAGATTTTTATTCAGCTCGATCCAACGGAAAAGAGTGCTTTTGAAAGTCTTGTACAACAAAAATAAAGATGAATCCTTTCTTATCAAAAGACACATAGTATCTGCAACTCAAAATCAGAAAAAAAAAAACTAGAATGCTTCCTGAATTTGGAGCACCAAGACCAAACTTTAAACTTTGAGCTTTCAAACCTAATCTGGCTATAAGTTATAGAAAATATAGTTATGGCTGCAGTAAAGATGTGTTTTATGGACTTGTGACTGTTTAATTAAATTGGTCATAGACACAAAACTGTCTAATCTCTCATAAACTACCGCTCTGAGACTTTGTGTGAGGAGAGACTGTCATGAGAAGATGGTTTAAAGCTCACTTTTAGATGTCAAACAATGCTATATCACCTCACAACTTGAAAAGTTCACTAGTACCACATTGACAGCTACAGAGCAAAGGTATGGCTCCAAAACCACAAGACTATAATAACTCACCCACACACTATAAAACAGTCACTTCCTGGCTTCTTATTTGCCTGACAGGATAATTATTTCATATTTGAGTGGGGAACAAATCTGGCATTGTGAAATGCACGCTCACTGTCGTCATTCATTCAGAGCTTCATATTAGTCACTGACTTATTTACTGACTCATTTAATCATTCCCACCCTCACATGCTGTAAGGTAATGTGTGTGTGTGTGTGTGTCAAAGGGGACACATCAGTTTTCTAAAAGAAATGAGGATAAATGATCATGTCAAATTTTGACAGAAGCTCCAACCCGTTTCTCCAAACCTATAAACAGTAAGAAAATTGACAGATGGAAATTTTATCTGAATTTTGTGTTAAAGGTGGCAAACTCTGGCTTCTGATGATTATGAGATAATGGAAAATTTCAAAACACTCAGAAAACTAATGTGGATGCCCAAATATGCAATACGATTTGTCAAAATAAGATGGAAAATTAACCAAAAAAGAAAACTTGCAGTATTTTAATAAGAAACAGATTAAATATTCACACGCATCTGTTTTCATTCTACAATCTAAATATAAAAATGATTTTAATCACTTTGTTGACTGCAAACATTAGGTCTGCCAGACAAAATGTTCTATCTCGGTGTTGTGCCCATTTTTCCTGACTCACTACAAGCGTAGGCACGTAAAAAAAATATTCTTCAAACCTTTAGAGGATAATGTTGCCAAAACTGGTGTATGGATGTCTGCCAGACCCTAAAACCAGCTGTAAAATTATCACCCATCCAGAATGAGGATAACATGGCCCGATAATATGTCTCCTAATCCTCATTAAAAGCTTGGTTGTGAATGCCCATATTACAGTGGAGGTGTTTTATGGACTAAATTGTGTTATTGCAACCCACAAGGTGGAGCCCCGTAACACAGTCACGCACTTACCAAAGAGAGATTTATGCCGTTGATAGACTTTAACAACAGCATCCAAGATGAAGTGTCATGTTGAATGAGGAGGGGTAAAGGGATTAGGAACACACATTTATAGTAGCATGTTTCCCCTGGAAGAGTTTTTGCGATAACGAGGTTGCTAAATGTGGGATGAATAAATGCAATAACACCATAGACCCTTATCTGCCTCATTGTATCTGTTGTACACTGAGAGCCAGCGCTCAAACAGGGAAACAGGGAGAGGGAAAACTGTGGAAATTAACAATTTTGTGGCTGAGCTATTAGTGGCTTTTTGGCTGGCAGTGCTAAAGATGGATAGCTTATCTGACTTTAATAGCTGGCACAGCAGCATTAGTTCTGAACTGGAGCGAGGAGAGGAACAATACGGCACATTAGAGGAGCAGCCAGCACACGCCACAAAACTGCTCTAGACTTCTAATTAGCATTCGTTAACAGTAGGGGAAAGAGCAATTATGGTCTTTAAGTAGTGCATTAGCTAATGTTGCTTTTTTTCCACATGTCAGCAGATTTATGTAGGAGAAGCGCGCTGCCATCATAGTCACTGCTTTGTGCTTACTGGGAGGTTTTAGTTGATGCCTGTGATGACCTTAAAATACACTACTGCTGTTTGTTTACTCTAGTTATTACTGCTAACAAGGCCACAGGCTCAGTCAGACATGACTGACTGTTCGCAACCATCACAGCTGCTGCAGGAGCTTAGCTACAAAGTTATTTCATATGTGTGGTGGCAACTACATCATTATAATCTGTTTGTGCTGCTGCTTTGACAGAAAAAAAGATGCATTCTGCTGTACTTAGAGACCATTTAGAAGTCTCAAAATTTTTCACACCCTACGTTGGAAGGACATGCAACCTTGTGTGCAAAATCTAATAATGGTCAAAGATCTTTAGTGTGCTTTTTATAACACACTGGGTATTAATAAGGCAAAATATTTTGCAAGTAAAGTTGGAGGGGTATACAAGGTCAAATTATTCAATGTTTCGGAATACCAATGCTTAGTTTCAACATTGCAAAAACAAGGTTACAGTATATTATGTGGAATAATTCAAGCAACACTGATATTTCTATGAAGGGGAAAAAAGAGAAAGCTAATTTTCAGGTACCATGATTTTTAGCCAATCATAGAGCGAATGGCACCATAATGAAAACATAAATCTATGGGGAAAACAACAGGGTAGGCTTGGCTACTGTTAGTGCTGGAAACACTGACCAACGGATGAGAGAGAATTCTGTTAAAGTTTGGAGGTTTGGAATTAGTCTTCTTTTTTCCATAATTTCCTAAAATTCAGATCTGCTTGCATTAAAATAGACTCTCTGCATAATGTTGCCACCAACAGGCTTGACAGTACCATGAATCATGTTTGAAATCCTTCACTTGACTCTTGCATATAAATTCTTGACAGTATGGCATTTTTGTGTCTTACCTGACCAAAAGGCTATTACCCAGAAGAGAAGTCCAGCATCTGGCCTTTAGAGCTGAAGACTAGATTGCCACACAGTTCACAGGTGGCTGTGAAGGACAGCCACCTTTTAGAGTAACTTCCAAAAAATATTTGAGGAGCAGGGCTTCAATCTGGATTTTAAAAAAAGTTGCATCCAATCTATTTCTCTGTTTACCACAGACTCTTCCATGTAACGGCGTATACTCACTCCTGCACGTCAACAGCCCAGACACCACCACGACACCCTCTTTATCCAGCCATCACGTAATCTTTTTTGTGAGAAACACCTAATCGCAGCATATTGACTGACCACTTATGAATGACCAAAAGACTCACTGAATTGTGGCATTGGTGCTAGCACTGATGGCGTTAATGTCTTTTCAAACAGACTTAAGCCTATAGCAGTATAACTATTGCTCAGGATTACCCAGCAATCTAGAATGAGACATGAGAGAGGCAGATCTAGGGAGAACCATCTGTTTGTCAGCTACTACCCCTCTGCCACTCATCCAACGACTGGCCAAAATCAATCTGGTTTTAACTGTATCCTTTACCAAAAAGGAAGGTTTTAAGCCCGCTCTAAAAATTAAGACAGGGTGTCTCCCTCACAGACTAAACTGGGAACTATGGTTCCACATGAGAGGACCTGGATAATTTAAACATCTGCCTTCCATTCTATTTTTAGAAATCCTAAGAACTACCTGCAAACCTGCAGTCTGACAGCAAAGTGCTCTGTTAGGAAAACATGGAACAATTAAATCTCTGATGAATGATAGAGTTTGATTATTAAGGGCTTTATATATATTTATATATAATTAACATGGAGCTGAAGAAGGTAAGCTAAAACAGGAAATATGATCTCATTTTAATATTCATCAGAACTGTTTCTGCAGCATTTTGGATCAACTAAAGACTTTTAATTGCCTTTTGTGGACTTCCTGATAATAACAAATTAAAACAGTCCAGCCTTGATGTTACAGATGCTTGGACTAATTCTTCAGCATCACTCCTGGACAGGATGTTTCTAAATGTAGTATTCCGGCGATGAAAGAAGGAAATCCAATAATTAACAGGAAACCTGTCAGCAGCCTCAGTTTATGGTGACACTGGTGATACAACATCTTCCAAGTCCAAGACTGAGCCTTGATGAGTCCTGGGTTGTCCTCTGAAAATCATCACAGTTTATTACAGTTTCCTTTTATCTGCCATCACATGAATAAAACGTTGGTACAATTTAGTATTCCAAGAAGTAACGGCAAACACACATCAACATCATTTTGGAAAACTTAAAACAAGCTAAAATGTAGGTTCTAGAAATGCATGACTTTAACCCAATTGAAACATAATGGAATTTTTGTAAAAGTTGGGCATAATTAGTACGCTAGCTGTTTTAAATCAGGTCCACAGATTTCATAATTTGTTAAATATTTACTAAAGATTATGCAAAGACCTTAGTCATGGAAAAGTTTGGTTTGCAGCTTGCTAAGGGGCCTTAAACCAACTATAGGTAGGTATGTCTATATATGTTTGAGACTGTAAAGATTCTTTCTCTTTGAATTAGATGAATACCACAATGAATTCAAAATGATGCACTTTGTTCTTTTTCTAAATTAATTATATTTATGTGCGATACAGTAATACTATCCCATAAAAGAATGCTTCAAATTCATAAATTAAAGCCAAAAGTTAGAATCCCACTCATTGTGTTGATGATTAGGCTAAGACTGCTTTCGACTTGCTCTACTTAGTTCTTTATGTGATACTTGGGGAAACAAAAATCTAATTCTCATACCATACTTCTCATTCTATGGTATTTCAGTGGCTATTAGCTAAGTAAAATAATTTAACTGTAGATAAAAGAAGACTAAGGTAAGTGAAGTAGATTTCCAGTATCGTCTTAGATACTATGTTGTTTGTAGGCTGCAGGATCAACCCAAGAATTGGCCCCAGGCTATTTTGGAATGCCAATAAAGCAGGTTGCTATGGCCACAGCATTGCACTGCCATAACATGTTTATTTTGTCATAGTATTTTATCCCTATTGTGTTTGTCACACCGCAGAGTTGGTTGCAAAATTCTTCAGCATTATTCAGAATAGGGTTCTTATTTTTGTATCTCTGGTCACTGCATTGATTTTACTGCGAAAAACTGATCAACAGAGCTTTGGAAGTAATGTAGCTACTATGTCCATACTTTTACCCTTCACCAGCCGCATTGAAGCGATTCCTTTTTAAGGTCCCTCAATTTAAAGCCAATTATTAAGTTGAACCAAGTATTGCTATAAAACAAATAACATTTTACAAGAACTGCTGTTTGCCTCTATAGGCTAGGGTGCCACATCTGACAAAGAAACCAGTCAGTTTTGTGGCCAATGTCTGATGTACTGTTTTTTTTTTTTATTACTATTTTCACAGTTTGAACTGCTCAGATCAGTTTGAGTAAATTCTTATTTCATTTTTTTCTAAAATAACTGAAAAGATATTAAACTAGGATGTATTTTTATAGCATTCCTGCCATAAGAGAATACTAATTGTTTATATTTGAAGGAGATAAATCATCCTACTGTGCACGATAAGCAGATAAAACGATTACAGTTTACATCTGAAACTGACTTTAGCATCTTATTTGAGTAATTAGCTAATATCAGGATTATTGCAATTAATCATAAAAACTGATACCCTCACTCAGATTTCCAAAAAGATCAATCCACCATCTTATTATCTGCTGAAAGTCTTACTCCCTCTCACAAGTTGACTGAAAATGCAGCCATGTCGCGACATATCTTGTTAATTATTTTCAATGTCATCTTGATGTCATCAAATCTATGGGTCCTCTGACCTCATTATAAACACCTGACTATTCATTCAGTAACATAATCTAAATAAAAATCTAAATCATTTGGTAGCAATTCAATATGTGGTGTTTACTGGAAAAATATCTTATTTTCAAGCAAAAAAAATCATGAGTTTGCTCATCAGCGCGTCTTGTCGTATTTCTATATAAACAGGTAATAATTGTGTCACTAAATAAAATTATCAGTCCTATTAATATTATATAGTAGAGGTCCCAATGGCCCCAAAACAACAGAAAGGAAAAGGGCTAATCTGTCAAAGTTTCATATTTGGAGAAGATTTTTATCAAAATAAACAAAACAGTATGGAACAGATGCAGAAACTTTTTTTTTTTTCAGACTCAGTCTCTTGTGGAAATAAAACTGGTTGACCCATGAACAAACAAAAGTTGCCGTAGGCTGATTGATATATAATTTCATATGACTTCATGATCACAAATGAGGGAGAACGGACACATTTTTTAGTTGCTATGTGTAATTGAAACTTTACTCAGGCATATATATTGTTCATGCCACCACATGTTTTATGCGGTGAAATGATTCCCTTTAGGAATTTTTCCACTTTGAGCTTAATCAAAAAATGCTGTTCAAGTTTGCATTGACTCTAAAGAGAAATCTGCAACTTAACACAGACACACTTATTAACAGGACATTGACAAGGGATGCAGCTGTTTGATTGGGACTAAAAAGAACGCAAGTGTACTTCTTGACATGCTATTCACAGGCCTGTCAGCAGGTTCAAGCTCGACTGCAGAGCGCCCTCAGACCGTACTGTGTAGAATGAGACAGGCGGAGACTCTGACATCTAACAATAACATCCACGTGAGAGGCGTGATAAAAGACATGTCATTCTTGTTAAGCACGGAAATCACAGAGGACAAAAAAAAGGTAAGCAGAAGTTTGCCTTCTTCCGTTTTCTTATTATCTTTCTTATTATTACTGCTGTGGGCAGTCAAGGTTCACTAACAGAACACACTTAACTGTGTATGCTTTCACACACTCACCACACACACACACATAATTCCTGTCTCTCCTAACACCAGCCCTGCTCTGTGTGCTCTGCTAATATTGACTCTCCTGACTAACACTGCCTCTATTGAGTCAAACACAGAACTGTTTGACTAGAATTAGAACATCATTGAGATAACAGCCACGGACCTGTCCAGGCTGGAGCGGCGTCGCTAATATGAGGCAGAGTAAGAGAAAGAGAACCGCAGCCGATGACGGAGATGAGAGTGCAGAGGTGAACTTCAAAACCAAGACAAATGTTTTCATACTTTTTTTAATCACTAGTACCCAATAACAATTACTTGTGAAGTGTCTCTCTGTGAAATTCAACACCTTTGCCGTTTCTGTTTGAGCAGAGCTGTGTTTATTTGTTCGCCTTTCTGTCATTAAGCTCATTGAGGCCTTGAGCTCGCAAAATTGTTTTTTCACACAAATTATTGTGTAGTTTGCGTCTCCGTGATGAAAACTGTGCTGTCAAACTTCTTGGCAGTAGGAATAAAAGCTTGCGTTCTGTGCCAAAGCATGCTTTTTATCTGAATGCTGGTATTAAATTCTTATCATTGGTTACACATTGCAGCTATAATGTTAACAGCTCTACCCAACCGTAAAATGCACACGCAGACAAAAATACACAGATAAGAAAAGCCTACTTGATTAATCCTCACATGCAGGCCTACTCACCTGCTTGGTAGCTTTTTATCTCCATCTCTCACGTACACATTTCCCAGACTGTGTGTGAAATCTCTTACAAAACACTATATCTATCATTCACCTTAAGTCAATGAATTTCTTCCATTTTATACCCTGATGTCCTTCAGCTATCAAGTCTTTTTGCTAACAGTCTCACCATATAGGTGCTTGTGTCGAAAAAAAAAAGAAAAGGATAAATAAATAGGAGTATGAGAAACAACAGGTAGAGGGTGCTTTAATTGTGTCAGGAAGTCAGTCTTCCAGATGGCACCACCAGAGCATGGAACCATCAACTGGTGCAAAAGGGCGGAGTCTCCTAGTGCTTCGCAACTGCAGGTCATCATCATCAGACTGGCTTCATAAGGAGCTACCAGTCACGGATCCAGTTCCAAAAAAAACGTCTCCCCGTTTGATTGGTCGCTGTGAGATTATGGCCATCATCAGTCCAATTGCTGTCCATCTCCATTTGCAAAGCCTGTGGCTAAATCCCCCTTTTCATGTTTCCCACTGGAAAACTGGTTCTTTCCAGTGTTCCTGAACTCCTTTCAGTGAGGTCGCGGTTAGCAGGATAAAGTCCTGAGGATCGGTTTTGGATGCCCCGGTCCTTTATTCTTAATGACTTGCTCATCACCGACCATGAATCGTCCCTGCAGACCCCCAGTTGGTAGTTTTTAAGAGGGCAGTTGATAGCAGGAAGTCTGGGTTGTCTGCATTCTGCTCTCTCCTGATTACTTCTCCAGATGGCGCTATGGAACCATCTACAGTGCTAAATGAAGTGTGTCAGAAAGTCTAAGTTGTCTGTATTCTGCTGGGTTGTCTGTGTTTTGGAACCATTTAGCGGTGCGGAAGGGCAGAGTCTCCTGCTGCGTAACTGGCTGCCATTCGACTCCTAAGTGCTTTGCCTTCCGAGGTACCTCTAGCCCTCTTAGTCCCAGCAAATTTCAAAACTATTTTAATTACCTTGTGGTCTTACCTCTTGGTAATTTCTTCGGTGACCGTCTTCAAGGTACTTTCCTGATCACCTTTCAGTTCCACCATAACCTGTTTCTTCACTCCGCAGTGAAGCTTGTATCAAAAAACGTTTCTTTTTTTCCCTTTTTTTTACGTCTCCTGTCAGTGTGGCACTCAGAAATCTGAGTACCAAGTGCAAGCCCAACAGATTTATTCTCAGCATTGCAGCTTTTGCTATATTACTCCATATATGTCTGAAAAATCTTTATTAGAGATCTCCAAACAAATGGTTCAGTACAGTCCTCTTGGATATGTAGTGGCCTTATGACACCATCTTGAGTCAACCTGCTTGTCATCTGATGAATAAGATATCCTTTAACTCATGAAACGCTTAATCCTTAAGGGGTCGCGGTCACCAGTCCATCGCAGGACCACATAGTGACAGAAAGGACAAACAACCATGCACGCACACACAGGACAATTTAGATTGATCAATTAACCTGACAGTCATGTTTTTGGAGTTTGGGAGGAAGCTGGAGTACCTGGAAGGAACCCACGCATGCACAGAGAGAACATGCAAACTCCATGCAGAAAGATGCAACTTGGCTGGGATATGACTATAACAGTGTTAACCACTGAGCCACCATGCAGCCCCACATATTAACACATATGGAATTATGTTGTACTTTTACAAAAAATAACCTGAAGTCATGAAAATGAAGAAAACGCATTGAATGAGAAGTTGTGTCAAAACTTTTGCTCTGTAGTGTACATATATATATATATATATATATATATATATATATATATATATATATATATATATATATATGTTAGACAAAAGATGGCAGCAGAATATACCTTATTAACCGACATCCGTTCAAAGTGTTCCCATGCGGCAGAACGTGCTCTCTTCGTCACTGACTTCATGTTGATATATAACTTACTAGTTCACCAGTGGTTTTTTCCTTGCTTCCAGAACACTTCACAGCTTCAGTCAGGCATTAAGGTATTTTTGAACTTACGAATAAGGTACCAAAGCACTGATGTATCAGATAAAGCTTGATCTTTTTCATTGATCATGTGATGAATGAAGCATATGCACAGACGAATTAATTAAATATATGACGAATGAGGCCTGTACACAGTGCTTCTGAAGCGCTGTTTAGTTATCTTTTTAGACACGAGCTTCAGCTTTAAATGTTTCATTACTACTGGATTTCATGCTACCTCAGACAGCCTGCAGCTCCTGCCCCTGATGCAGACTCCGCCTGTCCGTGCTTCACCACTTACCTCTAGTAAGTAGCTCACTCCGGATCCATCTACTACCCTCCTCACAGACTGCACGGATTCCTCTCACTTCTCTGATTCTTTGTTTCATCTCTACCAGTAGGTTGTTCATTCTAATCATCATTCAAACTATCAATACTGGGACTCACCTCTCCACTTACCTTTCTCCAGTGCATCCAGTCAACCTGCACCATGAAGTCTGATCAAGCTTCTATCCCCAGTTTGGTCACTAGATGTCAGTAACAGGTGCATAGTGTTCCTTTCATTTGTAACAAATGCATACATCCCTTACAATGTTTGTGTGAACATAGTGTTTTATCACCTAATAATTCCTTTGGCAACAGTATAGAAGAAATAAACCAGTATGATCAAACCAACATCTCTATAGTTACACAATGACTACTCTTTTAGCGTTTTTGGATTTGACATTTAGGCTGAAAGCAGATTGGCTGGTCATCACAGGTGTTAGGTTTATAGAAGGGTGACCTTCTGATGGTCAGTGAATGGTTAATGAGTGATATAAGCAGAGTGAAGGCAACCCGGTGCAACTTGACTGTACAACTCTTTCAGATTACTGGGGGATACAACACCCGTCTTATGTCTCCAATATTAACTAACAATATATTTCTTAATGTACAGTATTTTTAAGTGGGCACCTTTTCACTGTGTGCAGTAGCCATTTTGGCAGCAGAACCCAGGGCTATCAAAATAAGCTGTTTTTTGTTGCATCTTTGGTTGGAAACTCAGAAATTCAAACTTCCAAGAACAGACAGAATGAATAGTAAATATTAGAATTTGCCCCTTTCCCTCAGTCTCTAACTTTAGTGGCTCACCTTTGAAATATAATGGAGACAGGGGCCTAGTCAAAACTAGAGAAATGTGTGAAAAATACTTTTTTAACTTTTAAAATCTCTTAAACATCTCAGTTTTCCCTCATCAAAAAACATTTAAATCCTGACCTTGATTATTTTGACAACGGTGAGATTTAATGACTTAATGATTCATGGTCCTGGTGTTCAATGAAAGGTAAACTGTCATCCACAGAGCATGTACTCTTTTTGATTACACAACCACTGTTGAGACAAGGTTTAACAATAAATCATGTTCCTGCAGGACTTTTCTGTATACACACAGTTTAGCTCAGCCATCTGGGCAGGGGCGGACTGGGACAATAATTCAGGCCGGGAATTTTGATACGTTACCAGGCCACCACCACCCAATTAATGCAAAATGCCAAAACTGTGTTAGGTAGGTGCTGGAAAAGTGTAAAAAAAATAAAACAAACGCTACACATACGCCCACTTACAGCTTGGACTGTTTCTCTCCTCTGCAAAATATATATTTCTGTTCTGCAATAACCTGTACTGGTGATGGTAAATTTGATTATTTTTACTGAATCGAGTCTGAATGAGTCACTCACTAAAATGAATCTGTTTTTTTGAGTCACTGAGTCAGTGCAAAAAATTCACATTTTCACTCACACTTAATTTATTTCTCGTTTTAGGTTAATCCCTCTGCTAAGATGAGGGAATTAAAAAAAGAATTATCTTATAGAGCAAAAAAGAGCAAAAAAAAAATACGTCAAAGACACAATAAATACATTCACATGCATTTTGAACATTAGAAACAAAGTTGGGTGAATTTTTTCTGTGTTTATAATAACTGAACATGTTTTCTTACTCCAAAGCTTTACTTTTGGCAGTATATATTTCATATGATACATATTTCATACATTAGTTTGCTAAACTCATGGGCTTAACATAGGAAAGATTATTATTTATTCCTAAACCAAATCTAATTTCATAGTTTTAATAATAACTTACACAATTTAATAACATCTTAATTTTGAAACAAAACCTAATTGAAATTAATTTAGAAAACAAACCCCAACAAGAGTCAGGTTGTCACAGGGGGTCAGAGTTTCTTCGACAATTAATAAACGTTAATCACAATAAATGCTAAGAAAAAGGAGGGGGGGAAATTAAAGTGTGTGTTAAATTCAAGCCAAGATCCTAGATTTTTCATTTAATCTACAAATGTATCTTTGGAGGATGAGGTATTGACAGCAGAGTATAAAGTGAGAGAACCAGCAGCCCTAGTCTCCAATAAAACTTATGACTATTGTTTTAATACGTTAATTACCCTCAGTCCATCAGCAAAACCTCCTCATTAAGCTAGTGATCATGGTGTGTGAATCTTCTGTCACCAATACTGTTAAATGACTCACCTGTTCTCTTAATTACAAACTTTTCGGTTAATTTTAAGCATTTTCCCGCGTCTAGTGCTTTCTTCTTTTTCATGCTCTCCCTCTCTGTTCCTCCTATTGTCTTGAGCTCTCGCTCTCGTTCCATTTTACATCTGCTCTAGACCGAAAGGTGCAGGAGGGGAGAGTAAAAGGCGTGTCTACTGCACTTTGACAGACTCACATGAAAAGTGGAGGGTGCCGCACCCGCACCTGTGCGGGAGGAGGGATGTGTCTGCAGCGCTTTGACCGACAGCCTCACAGAAATATAGGAGAGAGAGAGTGAATATAGGCGCAGCAGGTGCGTCCTGTGCCTAATGAGCTGCGCCACAGAAGTTTAATTAAGAATCAAGCTCCACCTGACCATCGGTCCAATCACGGAGCGGGCCAGTACAGCAGGCAGGCCACCGGGAAAAGTCCCGCCTTTCCCGATTGTCAGTCCAGGCCTGCATCTGGGTCAGCTGTGGCCATGTTTTCAACTGTGTGAGTAAAGGGAAGAGCTACAAGCTCCAACTAAAGGCATTGCAGCAATCCTTTCTGCTTATGTGGTTTCATTTTATTCCTACAGGCCCCAATGATATTTTGAATTGCCCTGGGTTATGTATTCACTCAGTCGTGTAAGCTAAATGAACCATCCATAATGTAAATGAGAAAAGAAAAAGAGATTGAGAGAGAGATTGGGATGTAAATCTAGTGGTGCCCCCGGTATTAGGGAGGGAAGAGAACGAGATGTCAGCATTTCCACACATTTCACTTTCAAATGAGCCAAAGCTGATTGGAGAGTCAAACCTTTCCCTGTGCTATATACCAAATAGTTTAAGTGCATATAAAATGGTGCAGCAACTTGTGAATATAAAAAGTAAATCATTGTGAGAATTCAGTTATTGTGTTAATCCACTTATTTTTATCCTTAAAAAAAGGGAAAAGATTTCGCATTCATGAGTCAGGGGTCACATTAGTTAATATGTGGTGACCCTTTTTGTCTTATTTTAGTCTAGAAATATCAGATTTTATAGTTGTTTTTAATTCTAAGTAAAAACAGAATATACAGTACCTTGCAGAATTGTTCATTTCCATTTAACATTTTCACATTTTGTCACATTACAACCTTAAGCTGTTATGTATTTTAATGGGATAAGTAGTGCATAGTCATGAAGTACAAGGAAGAGCAAAAATCGGGCCCCTTAAACATGGTCAAGTAAAAATAAGACGTGTGGCCAGAACTTTTTTGTGAAGCCCCCTTGACTTAATACTTTGTAGAACCCCCTTTGATGAAATTACAGCTGTATGCTGTGCTATGTCTCTACTGGGAGTTCCGCATTCAGTCAGATTAGATGAGCAATCTCTGTGAACATAATTTCTAAAGTCTTGCCATAGATTCCCAAAATGTGCCTGAGCTTTTACTTCAACTCACCCATAAATGTTGTTTGATCTAAACCGCAGTATTGTAGCACTTGTTGGATGTTTAGAATGGTCCAAACCAATGTTTTGCAGACTAACAGGTCTTTCACAGCAGCCCTGTATTGGGCTCCAATCCTTCTTCCCATCAAGCCTGACCCTCGTCCTTGACCATCCCGGGGGGAAAAAGCATCCCAACACCATGATGGTGCCTTCACCACATTTCACAGTGTGGTTCTCTAGGTCAAGTTGAGATGTGATTTTTTTTTTTTTGACACACAACATTTTGAAAAACTAAAGTACATTTGTTTTTATTTTACTAGAACACCTTCTGCATCTTTGCTGTGACCTCACATAGCTTATGGAAAACTGTTTGCAGGACATCATCTATAACATAGTTTAACACCATGCACATTTATTCTTTCCCTTCCAGCTGACAACTATGCACTTGAGCTACCACATGAAATCCCAGTTACACATTGAATTTTGAGGCTGTGAAGTGACAAACTGCGGCAAAGTACAAATGGTATAAATACCATTACCAGGTATGCAGTAATTCACAAAATTGCTTCTTTTTTCTGCAAGCCAGGTTCGTTATTGACAGGCATTGTTTTCGCTTGGTATTTTGGAACACGATGCAAGTTATTTTGCGGCATTTCACTGCTTACAAAATACTTCATCCGGTTTGATATTAGATAACAATTTGTGCTGGCACCCAATGAAGCGTATGTCAGATGAACAAAAAAAAAAAAAGCACTAACACAAAGGATGGTTTAGCTATTCAAAAGGAGAGAAAAGACAAGGAAGATGGGCCTTGTGTGTTATCCATTAGAATCCACTCAGTTCTTCAGCAAACAGAGAGGATGCTAGCCAAACAAGCTTATTCAAGGGGGTTCTGGGTGGACCGTGTTAGCTCAGCAAATTCAGCTCCACAAACATGCTTCAAAGAATCCTGCCATCTCCGCAGAGCCTTTGATGTGGTTATTGATCACGCAGCGGTCCGTGAGAAAAAAGGGATGCAGTGGAGGTTTAGTATTCACTCCTGGATCAGACGGAACAGATAATAGCAAAAACATGCTCCCCCTATCATGTAGAGCCGAGCTTCAGTTATGACAGCTGCACAGCCGTTTTCCAGCTTTGAGACAGATTCAGTTGGAATTGAATGACAAGGTAAGAGCAAATCAGGTCATCCAACGTGATGACAGGTCACCACGCATTATGTCAAGGAATTGCAGCACAATTTGAATAAAGCCAACCCCTCAGTGGAGACCAATGTGACCTAATATGTTCACACTTTACATCTCTCCATCCTGAGTCAAAAAGAAAAAGCATACTGCAAATATTTTTGATGGGTCTGGTGTCACGCTGTGATGCCACTGAAAGCAAAGCAAATAAAGCTAACACTTCCACAATCACACAGTCACGCTTTATGCTATAGGAAAGCAAACAAAGTCTGTTCCTCTTAGCGTGCTGAAACAACCACCCACAGCCGTGCTCCTGTCTCACACTGAGACCATTAGTCACAATGATTTCTCTGCCAGCTGTCCTGGTGTTTGCTTTAGCGAGCCTCACAGGCAGTTTGGGCCTCATTTGAAATCTCACCTCGGTTTATTAGGCATGCACTGAATCATTAGAGTCCAGTAAGGCCGATGCAGATGTGCTCCTCAGGTAATGTTCAAATGCAGAAGCTCAGTGATTTTTAATCGTTTCGATAAACTGCATGCTCTGTAAAGCCTATTAGACTAAAACAATTCTATATTTGTGCTTTTTGGCATACGGAGTCTTGCAGAAGTTTTCAAACTCGTTCAACTTTTTCACTTTTTTTGATGTGTCAACTAAGGCCGGGCCATATGGCCACAAATCTGTACTGTGATCAGGGATGCCAGGAACACATTACTTAGTAGCATGTTACTCCTAATATGACCAATTTTTGAGTAATGACTAATCTATCAAGTTACTATTTTCATACAGGTAATCAGATTAAAATGATTTGATTAATCCAGTGTGCGTTACTATTTTTGAAATTTGCTTAAGCAAAAAGATATATTTGGTACATGGCGGCAAAAGCAATAGGAAAACAAGCAACAATAGCAGTAAATATAGTTTTACATAGAAACGAACAAACCCAAAGGGACAGCCTAAGTTCAGCATACACCTTCTTCCAACCAGAATCTTTGAATACCTTTTTTGCTCTTTTGTTGACCTTGCAGTCACTAGTACTCCTAAGGCATGTCAGTACTATTGCAAGACAATGTAACAGTCTTATGAATATACCTTTTATACATCTTTATCAACCTGCCACTGTCTGATTAAAACACCTGCTTCATTAGAAACCATTTCTAAAAGCAAATTTTTTTTAACCCGTACCTGTAATTACCTACTACTCAGAAAGGGCGGCATGCAAAGTTCAGCAGAAAAGACCAGGCTATTTTCAGATGAACTGATGATGTGTATATGTGTTTTCAAAGAGGCTTTTCTGTTTGCGATTGCGTGGGAATTCGTGTGGAGGAACCTGACTGACTGAGCTTTATGCAAATATGAAAATCATGTGGTGCAATTTCGCCCTCCTCCAAATACCACCTATGATTGTTCACAGATAAGCTGTCTATACTGTGAGTAATTTGCATGATAGCACTGGCAAGACAAAGGTTTGAAATACCATTCTCCTTCCTGCAGCAAACGCACAGTCAGATATCATCTTAAGGAGCTGGTTAAAAGCTATTTTTAACAAGCTTAAATGTTTTCATCTTAAACGAGAGAAAGGTAAATCAATCTGTACCGCATTCAAACACCATTTAAACCACATACATCATCTTGCATTGCCCCATTGTCAGCACTACAATTTCTGGCATGTCTTCTCCTTTCTTTTCATCAGCAAATTGCTTGCAGCGCTCCTTAAATAATCAGCCAACTGCACGCAAACTCCGTGTTACGCTGCAGTGTTAAATAGATGAGCTCGAGCACTTGTAAAAAAGCACTCAGACGTTTCTGTGAAGGACACATTGTGGTTACAATGAAAGTGAATCAACGGAAATCAGTCATGGCACACTGTCACCACAGTGAAGACACAGCCAGCTACAAGTGCAGCCAAGCCACATATACTGGGCAAGGAGAATACACTCAAGTGACAGCTGCAAGCACTTAGTCAGCCGCCAAGAACAAAGAGGTGGAGGGAAAACTCTTCAGCCCAATTTGGCAATGTAAGGCTACACAACAGCAGTTCCCAGTATTTTCAAAAAGAAATCAGTCAGGTCTTGAAACACGTTTTTCAGTGGTGAGTTTTTCCGGTGCTGATAAATAACCACAACACGCATGAGGACAATTGGATTAATCCCAAAACTGATGATAGCTCAAGGTTATAACATGGACAGCCTTCAATGAAAACTGATGTAGACTGTCAAAGTCTGAATGAAGCCACTCTGTGACATTAAAGACTAAAAAAAATCTAAGTTAGTGGAGGCAGCAGATGTTTTGTACCATCTGAGACGTGCACTGAGGGAGTTAGGGTTATTTTACTACAACAAGCTTCTAACAGCTGAAATACCAAACTTAACAGCCAAGAGTCTCTCTGAGCTTGTAACTTCTTTGACCCAACTATTTGTTAAAATAGATGAGAGACCGTGGGAGCTTTTACGTCTTTTATCTCTGGACCTTATACATTTTTCAGAAGTAGTACTTTGTTAGCTATTTTTTTTTAGCAGTCAGTATAGTATGAGGGGCTTTTTTCTGCAAAACTATTTGTGAATTGTAACTGTGAACTTGATGTCACAGAGAAAAATACTGTAGGAGTTGTAGAAGTGTAGTTTTTTTCACAAACAAAAAACACTTCTGTCTTTTAATAAATATTTCGAACACCTACGAACACCATGACTGAAAGAAAAATGGAGCGGAAGATGAATAGACGGATTGGTCTGTTGTGGTAAAGAGAGAACTGAGTCGAAAGGTGAAGCTCTTGATTTACCGGTCGGCCTATGTTCCTAACCTCATCTATGGTCACAAACTCTGTGTAGTGACCAAAAGAACAAGATCATGGATACAAGCGGCTGAAGCGAGTTTCCTCTGCAGGGTGTCTGGGCTCCCCCTTAGTGATAGAGTGAGAAGCTCTGCCATTCGGGAGAGGCTTGGAGTAGAGCCGCTGCTCCTCTACATTGAGAGGAGCCAGTTGAGGTGGCTAGGGCATCTGGTTAGGATGCCTCCTGGGCACCTCCCCGGTGAGGTTTTTCGGGCACATCCCACCGGGATTAGGCCCAGAGAGAGACCCAGGACACACTGGAGGGATTATATCTCTCAGCTGCCCTGGGAATGCCTTGGGTTCCTCTCGAGGAGCTGGCCCAAGTGGCTGGGGAGAGAGGAGTCTGGATCTCCATGCTCAAGCTGCTGGCTGGCTGGCTGGCTGGCTGGCTGGCTGGATGGATGGATGGATGGATGGACACTAATGAAGAAGGGCTGGACATAATTTTTGTCCTTGGCTGTTACAGTATTCCCCGTATCAGGCTGAACCGCAAGCACCATTATTATACTTGGAGCACAAAATCTCAGTCTGGCAGCAAAAGCAAAACTCAATGCAGACTATTACAGTCTTGTTAAATATCTGTTGAAATCTGCTAATCGTGATAAAGCTACCAAAAATAACTGCCGGAAGGGTGGAGGTAAGAATGTCGGTTTCTGTGAATGCAGCCTTTTTCCTGGACAGTTTGGTGCTTAATCCATTTACAGACGTGGACAAAATTGTTGGTACCCTTCATTAAATAAAAGAAAAACTCATAATGGTCACAGAAATAACTTTAATCTGACAAAAGTAATAATAAATAAAAATTATATAAATGTTGACCAATGAAAGTCAGACATTGCTTTTCATCCATGCTTCAACAGAATTATTTAAAAAATAAATGCATGAAACAGGCCTGGACAAAAATGATGGTACCCCTAGAAAAGAATGAAAATAATGTGACCAAAGGGACATGTTAATCCAAGGTATGTCCACTAATCAGCATCCTAGGTGTCTACAATCCTGTAATCACTCAGTGGGCCTATATATAGGACTCCAGGTAGTCACTGTGTTGTTTGGTGACGTGGTGTGTACCACACTCAATATAAACCAGAGGAAGCAAAGGAAAGAGTTGTCTCAGGAGATGAGAAAGAAAATCATAGACAAGCATGTTAACTGTAAAGGCTATAAGACCATCTCCAAGCAGCTAGATGTTTCTGTGACTACAGCTGCACATGTCATTCAGTAATGTACGATCCATGGGACTGTAGCCAACCTCCCTGGACGTGGCTGCAGGAGGAAAATTGATGACAGATCAAAGAGACGGATAATCCAAATGGTAACAAAAGAGCCTAGAAAGACTTCAAAATAGATCCGAGCTGAACTTTATGCTCAAGGAACATCAGTGTCAGATCAGAACATCCTTTGCAGTTTGAGCCAGAGGACAAATCATTAAAAAAAACAGACTGGAGTATGCCAAACTACATGCTGACGAGCCACAAAGCTTCTGGGAGAATGTCCTGTGAACAGATGAGACAAAAATTTAACTTTTCGCCAAGGCACATCAGCTCTATGTTCACAGACGGAAAAATGAAGCATATCTAGAAAAGAACACGGTCCCTACTGTGAAACATGGGGGAGGCTCGGTTATGTTCTGGGGCTGATTTGCTGCATCTGACACAGGGTGATATTTTTTATTTATTATTACTTTTGTCAGATTAAAGTTATTTCTGTGACCATTATGAGTTTTTCTTTGATTTAATGAAGGGTACAAACAATTTTGTCCACGTCTTTATGCCTGAGAAAAAAGAACAGAACCAGTTTATCAGGAAAGTTAATCTGATGCCTCAGCAACAAGGAAAACACTTCATGTGTGTTCTAACAGTAGCATAAATGTCTCCAACACTTTTTCGTCATAAAAAAATAAATAGGACAAATATCAGATGGGTCTAATATCAACCAGTAATTAAAGGGCTAGACATGTACAATTAACTGTTCTGAGCAACATTAAGGTAAAATATGCAGAAAAGAAGGAATATTTGTCTGTTAAATCTAAAAGTAAAGAAGACAAATCAAGTGTCTCTATCCATATTTAGCTTCCCTGCTATCACACTTGTCACCGTGAGAGGGACAGCCAACAACTGAAACATACTTACAAGCATATCCCCCTGGGATGCGGATGTAGGTTACTCTTATTGCTCTTTGCTCAAAATAACACCAAAAAAAACCAATGAGCTAGCCCTAGCGGGCAAAAATTTATCAAATAGATATGTCCAAAAAAAAAGGAAATATGTACAAACTAACCTATGGTATAGCCTACTTTGTAACAGCAGTAAGAAAAACACTGGAGCGCTTAATTGTCTTAAAACAGGCAAAACATTTTTGTAAATTAATTTTATAGATATGTTTTTAGAAGTTATTTTCAGTTTATTGTCTACTGTCAACATTGTAGTCTAATGCTGTACAAATAAAAAGGAAAGCCATCTTCTATTTCATAAATATGTAAAATAGTGACGAACTATGTAGCACTAAATACATTCCATACATGTAGAAAATGGTTTTAAGTTATTAAATATGTACATTATCTATCAGATTATCTAAAGAACAAACATTTGTAGGAAAAAAGCATTAATGTAGTATGTTCATGTACAGATGTGGACAAAATTGTTGGTACCCTTCATTAAATAAAAGAAAAACTCATAATGGTCACAGAAATAACTTTAATCTGACAAAAGTAATAATAAATAAAAATTATATAAATGTTGACCAATGAAAGTCAGACATTGCTTTTCATCCATGCTTCAACGGAATTATTTAAAAAATAAATGCATGAAACAGGCCTGGACAAAAATGATGGTACCCACAACTTAATATTTGGTTGCACAACCTTTTGAGGCAATCACTGCAATCAAATGATTCCTGTAACTGTCAATGAGACTTCTGCACCTCTCAGCAGGTATTTTGGCCCACTCCTCATGAGCAAACTGTTCTAGTTGTTTCCGGTTTGAAGGGCGCCTTTTCCAGACAGCACGTTTCAGCTCCTTCCAAAGATGCTCAATAGGATTGAGATCAGGGCTCATAGAAGGCCAGTGTTTTCCTCTTAGCCCTTCTTGGGTGTTTTTAGCTGTGTGTTTTGGGTCATTTTCCTGTTGTAAGACCCGTGACCTGCGACTGAGACCATGCTTTCTGACACTGGCCAGCACATTTCTCTCTAGAATCCCCTGATAGTCTTGAGATTTCATTGTACCCTGCACAGATTCAAGACACCCTGTGTCAGATGCAGCAAATCAGCCCCAGAACATAACCGAGCCTCCCCCATGTTTCACAGTAGGGACCGTGTTCTTTTCTAGATATGCTTCATTTTTCCGTCTGTGAACATAGAGCTGATGTGCCTTGGCAAAAAGTTACATTTTTGTCTCATCGGTCCACAGGACATTCTCCCAGAAGCTTTGTCGCTCTTCAGCATGTAGTTTGGCATACTCCAGTTTTTTTTTTTTATGATTTGTCCTCTCCTTGTTCGTCTCCCATGTAGCCCTCTTTGGCTCAAACAGCGAAGGATGTTCCGATCTGACACTGATGTTCCTTGAGCATAAAGTTAAGCTTGGATCTATTTTGAACTGTTTCTAGGCTCTTTTGTTACCATTTGGATTATCCGTCTCTTTGATCTGTCATCAATTTTCCTCCTGCAGCCACGTCCAGGGAGGTTGGCTACAGTCCCATGGATCGTACATTACTGAATGACATGTGCAGCTGTAGTCACAGAAACATCTAGCTGCTTGGAGATGGTCTTATAGCCTTTACAGTTAACATGCTTGTCTATGATTTTCTTTCTCATCTCCTGAGACAACTCTTTCCTTTGCTTCCTCTGGTTTATATTGAGTGTGGTACACACCACGTCACCAAACAACACAGTGACTACCTGGAGTCCTATATATAGGCCCACTGAGTGATTACAGGATTGTAGACACCTAGGATGCTGATTAGTGGACATACCTTGGATTAACATGTCCCTTTGGTCACATTATTTTCATTCTTTTCTAGGGGTACCATCATTTTTGTCCAGGCCTGTTTCATGCATTTATTTTTTTAATAATTCCGTTGAAGCATGGATGAAAAGCAATGTCTGACTTTCATTGGTCAACATTTATATAATTTTTATTTATTATTACTTTTGTCAGATTAAAGTTATTTCTGTGACCATTATGAGTTTTTCTTTTATTTAATGAAGGGTACCAACAATTTTGTCCACGTCTGTATTTCAGCTCTAGCTGATGTCTTCTACTTCTCCGAATCCCTCTCCAAGCACACCACATTCTGTGCACTCTCTCTGTCAGCTGCCTGCTTCCACAACAGTTGGCCAACAGATCAGCCAAAGAAATCTCTATTTTCTAGTCAGCGTCACTGAAGGTTTTACAAATGTTTCAGGAAAATAAATAGATGATTAAATTATGACCATTTACACCAAGCCAAAAGTACACGTAATTTTCTGTCCAGATAAATCATGTGTTCTTTAAATTTAGTGCAACTTTGGAGAGGCCTTTCAAACATTAGCCAAGTGTCTATCATGCAGAAATCCACTTACGGTAAGAAAAGTTCCCTTTCCAGACAGCATTTGCTAAACTCTACGATCACAATCTCCGTTTTGTTCAAAGATCACCCTCAGCACTGCCTGCTGCATTCAGCATACAAATGGTTTAAAACAGGTCTACAGAATCCCACCTCAGTTAAAATAAAAAAAACGTTCTCTTTAAGTAAAATTTGTGTAATGAAAAAACAGTAAAGACTGGTGAGCCTTGAATGGCTGAGCGATGGGCCAGATGACAAGTCTCTGGCTGTCAGGACTGATCTGTGTTCACGTAGAGTTCTGATTCAACGCATTGAGCTGGCTGCCAGCCACAGCCGTGACATATGAAGATGTAGTGTTGACCCTGATCAGGGTTTTGGTTTTTCAAAAGCTATGCTCTCATGCTTTATTTATGGACGCTTCCCACTAACTGACTTTAATTGTCAGGGACTCTTGTGCTTGCCACTAAAAGAGAGCAGAAAGCCGTGTAATAGGTTGCGGTTTAAAGGACAGCTGCGGCTGTGATTGAGTCACTTGTTTTAGCTTGCCCTTCAAATCTGCAATTATTCAGCTGATGTGATGCAGATTTGGATACAAATGGAAACCATCATACCTCATATGCCTGTTACAGCCCAAGTATGTTGCACAGCTGGATAGGGTTACGCTCTATCACATCCATTTAAGCCTATGGCCAGTTTTCACTGCCTGGTTCAGAACAGTGTGTTATTGATATAAACAGAAAAACAATGAACATGTGCTGCAAAACAGCTTTGATCAAACCTTGTAAATTAGTAATAGATCAAATGGCTACAATGCCTTGCTAAGGCATTCACACCATTAACCTTTCTCATATCATGATACAACTTTGGTATTGGCTGCTGAAGGAGGAGCAGTCTCTCCTGATATCTCGCCTTATTCTCTTCTTATTTTCTCCGGAACAATGAAAATGAAGATTGGGAGCCTCAAAGTTGATGTGGAAGTAGATGTGAACCTCGAAAATGTTGAGTTTCATGCAAAAGTTGATATATTTCAGTAATTCAACTTAAAAGGTGAAACCAATATATGATATAGACTCTTAACCTGAGAAGGGAGATATTACAAGCCTTTCTTTTTTATAAAATTGATGATTATGTCTCAGAAATTTAGAATATTATAAAAAGCTTCAATAATTTAGACTCAGCTACTCCAACAAAAACATGCACCAGTCCTGGGCTGTATACTGCCTCCTCCTGGCTGACCGGGGCGCATGAAGGGTTGGGGAGGTTCTGGCTGGAATAACGTGATCCTTCCACGCGCTATGTCCGGCTGGGGAAACCCTACCCCTTCAGGTGAAAAGAAGGTCCTGCTCACTCCTCAGGCAAGAAGGAGGCTTGAGCTCAGTGCAGGGCCCTCCCGGGGTTGGCAAAAGGAGAGCAGTGCCCAAGACTGGACTTAGGTAGTGACACTGGGTGATAAATAATGGGGGAAAAACTGTGGGACAATATATATATATATATATATATATATATAAATAATAATAATAATTTAGACTCAAAGTGTGACACTCTAATCAACTAATTAATCTAAAACACCTGCAAAGGGTTCCTGAGATCTTTAAATGGTCTCTCAGATTGGTTCTATAGGTATCACAATTATAAGGAAGACTGCTGACCTGACAGTTGTTCAGAAAACCCTCCTTGACACCCTCCATAAGGAAGGAAAGCCACAAAACTCCATTCACAAGTGTTGGGGACTTTCCCAAGTAGTGGACTGAGGCTGGAGTTAGTGCGTTAAGAGTCACCACACACAGACAGACCCTGGACATGGGCTTCAGATGTTGTATGCCTCTTGTAAGCAGCTCCTGATATGCTGGTGAAGCTTCTCAGTCATCCAGCTCATGGTAATCCAAATGTAAATTATAAAACCATTTCATCTTTGCATTCCAATGTAGTGAAGACTGTCCAGAACTTTACATTCCAGAAACAAAACAACAATTACACAAACGAATGGCACAACACAGGAGGGCCACCGGTTCAAGACTCTCCAGTCCACCTACATCTGAAGGACAAGGGACACACTTTTGAAAATAAAAAAGTACACATTTTAGAAAGGGAAGATAGATGGTTTGAGAGAGGAGTGAAGAAAGCCATCTATGTTAAATGTGAAAAACCCACTGTGAATAGGGGTGTGAAGGAAAATTGGAGAGGCACACGATCCAAGATGCTTGATGTCCAGTGTGAAGTTTCCACAGTCTGTATGGATTTGAGGACCCATGTCATCTGCTTGTTTTGGATTGGTCCACTAGGATTTATTAAGTCCAGAGTCAATGCAGCCATCCAACTAGGGCATTCTGGAACCCTTCATGCTTCCTTCCACAGACGAGATACTGGCTTCCTTTTCCAGCAAGACATTGCACCTGCAAACACTTCCAGAAGAACCAAAACTTGGTTCAATGACCATGGGATTACTGTTATGATTGGCCCGCAAACTCGCTTGACCTGAACCACATTGAGGATCTATGGGTCCAAGAGAAAGATGGGAGACATTAGACTGAACAACGCAGACGAGCTGAAGGCCGCAATTGAACCATCCTGGTTTTATATGATACCTCAGCAGTGCCACAGGCATATAGCATCCATGCTACACCATACTAGGGCTAAATTGATGCAAAAGGGGCCCAAACCAAGTAATGACTGCATATGCATTTTTATATGCTTTAGAGGTACGCCATTTCTCTATTTAAAATCCTTGTTTTATTGATTTCATGTGACATTCTAAATGTCTGAGTTTTTTGCATTTGGGGTTTTCATAAGCTATATGCCATAATCATCATAATCATAACAAATAAAGGTTTGAAATATCTTGTTTTGCATGTAATGAGTCTTGCATTTAATTAAGTCTTTCTCATCATTGCCGTAGCTACGGGTGTGCCAGGGTGTGCCAGTGTGACCTACAGAGCGAGCTGGCACACCCAAGAAACTAAATACATATATATATATATATATCATCACATTGTCATATATACTGTCATATATATACACTGTCATCAGCAAATAAATCTCCCTTTAAAACGTTCTCTGACGGGCTGAATGCTCAGGCTAAAATTTTAACATTCATAATGACTGCCACGATAGACAAGCAAAAACATGAAGTGATACTCTCTATAACTTTGCCCTGACCCAATAACCAACACACAACCGATGACACACTCTGGACTTAATTATTGCCAAAGGTTTCAAATATCTCTGTAACTGATCATCCATTTTCTAACCATTTCGGTATTTTTTCTGAAAGCACCTTCTCTGCCAAACTATCCAGTCATATTGAGACCAGTGTAAAAAAAAATCATTTTCTTGGGGACAGCTCAGTTGAAATATTTCAACAAATTTACTCTCCAGCCCTACCCTCATTCCCTCCGTTATCCAACACAAGCTCAGTAAACAAGCTAATAGATAACTGTCTCTCTAACATTTCTGACATCATTCTTACAATGCTTCAATGCTCCAACTAAAGTTAAAGTTGTCTTAGGTAGACAGAAATCTCCATATACTAGCAATCCACTGTATAAAAGTGAGTATTGACGAGCTGGGAGAAAATGGCAGAAAACTTGACTCCAGGTTCACTATGATCTCCACAAAAATAGACTGAACAGATATCATTTAACTATGAAAATTGCAAGGGAATCGCTTTTTTCTCATTAACAGAAACATTAATAGTGTGCTGACTTTATCTGCAACATTTGAGAGACTAAACAATCCAACTGTGACAGCAGTCTCTGAACTAAATTCCATCAGGGCTTGCAATGAATTTGTCAGCTTTTTTAATGAAAGAAATATGACATCAAACCCCTACCAGTGTCATCCCCACTTAAGCCGAATGTAGAGAAAATGTCTGAATTCCAAAAACTAAACCAAACAAACCTTGATGAAACAATAAGCCAATTAAGCTCCTCCTCTGGTTGCCTGGATATCTTACCCACAGTTTTTCTTAAGAAGGTTTTCCCTGTCATTGGGCCTGATCTGTTTCAAATAGTTAACACCTCCATCCTGTCAGGTGTCTTTCCCCAGGCTCACAGCTCACAAGGGATAGAATTGGCCTAGAAACCACAGGAAATTCAATAGAAAAAAAGAGTGAATGAGACCTTTAAAAGTAGCATCTATTTGAAGTTCATTCTATGTAGTAGCTACTATATTAAAGATCTGTTGTCACCATGCCATCCCATCATACCACCGAGATCTTCTAACTAATCATCTAATCATCAATAGAATTAAAGGGCCTATATCATGCAAAATCAAGTTTTTGGAGCTTTCAACCATATGGTAGTGTAATTTTCTCATACAAAAAAAAAACCCCACCAGAGTGGTTTTTGGCTTACTTCACGCATGTTGGAGTAATCCTGCAGAATTCTGCTCTCTGACCAGCTGCCCCTCCCTCAACTAGTGACATCACTGGTTGAAAGTTCAGTGCTAGAGGTGTCTGCACCGCCCTTGCGGGCAGAGCAGCTTACCCCTGGTAGATTTTCAAACACACCCTCTTCCTTCTCACAGCTAATGGCTGCTTCGGTTTTTGGCATCTTAAAACATTTTTTACTTTCTCTATGAAAACACTCGTTTGGTTCCATGGATTACAGGATTTTATTCTACATTCCTAAATAACAGCAGCTGGATCAAAGAACAAAGACGCCTGGTGGACAGAGAAGTGGCTACATGCTAATGCTAATGTCGGTTAGCCATTTATCAAGCTGCTTATGTGATCTTATAACAGCATTGTGTGCTTAATTAATTGATCTGTAGCATCTCAGAATGTTCAGTAAATGGGTGCAAACAACACCCACGGTTTTTTATATACTGGGCTGGAAAGATTTGCTTAGTGGATGCAGCTGTGTTGGTTTGGGCTGTGTCTAAAGCCTGAAGATTTTGCAAATGAAATAGGCTTTATTGACTCCGTTTTTGACCAAAAAATAAAAAATAAACCAAACGTCTGAGCCCTTAATATAACAGAATTTAATTGTGCTTTTCAAATTATTTGTGAGAATACTGTTTGTGATGAAGCTTAGCACTGTTTGTTTCAGTTTGATCTCCTCCAGGCTCTGCAGCGGAGCGGATCGTTGGGGTGCAGGAGGTGGGTTTATAGAGAAACGATCCGTTTCACTTCGTGTTCTAACATTAACTAAAGGATACAAGTTACATTTCAGGACAAATTAATACGGTATAACACCAACGGTAACATTTTATCATATACATTTCTATCCCAGAAGTTGAAAGCTATAACTAAAAGATCTGCCTCCCATTCTACTTTTAGAAATCCTATGAACTACCAGTAGACCTGCATTCTGAGAACGAAGTCTTCTGTTAGGTTATGGAACAATAATATCTCTGATGTACGATGGAGCTTGATTATTAAGGGCTTTATATGTAAGGAGTAGAATCTTAAACTCTATTCTGGATTTAACAGAGAGCCAATGGAGAACAGCCAAAACAGGAGAGATGTGATTTCTCTTTTTAATATTCATCAGAACTCTTACTGCAGCATTTTGGATCAACTTAAGGCTTTTAATTGCATTTTGTGGACTTCCCGATAATAAAGAATTACAGTAGTCCAGCCTTGAAGTAACAAATGCATGGACTGGTTTATATGCATCACTCCTGGACTGGATGCTTCTAATTTTAGCAATATTCAGTGAAAGAAACCTGTTTAATAAGGGATTTAGATTAATTAAATTACAACAAGGTTTTTTACATTATTACCAGAGGCCAAATTAATGCCATCTAGATGAAGTGATTGACTTAGCAGTTTGTTAGGTTTTTTTTAAGATTCTGGTCCAAAGACAACAACTTCTGTCTTGTCTGAATTTAAAAGCAGAAAATTCAGAGTCATCCAGGTTTTTATGTCTTCCAGACATGCTTATAATCTACCTAACTGATTGGTTTTGTCAGGTTTTATGGATAAATCTGATTGTGTATCATCAGCATAACTGTTAAAATTCATACTATGTTGTCTCATAATTTCAACAATTGGAAGCATATATACAGCAAAGAGAAACGGTCCAAGCACAGAACTTGTGGTACTCCACAAGTAACCCTTGAGTGTGATGATTTATCATTAACATGAACAAACTGGAATCTGTCAGAAAGATATGATTTAAACCAGCCTAGTGCTGTTCCCGTGATCCCTACAACATGTTCAGGCATTTCAAGGAGAATATTATGATTGACTGTGTCAAAAGCAGCACTGAGATCCAACAAGACCAGAACAGTCACAAATCCATTATCTGAGGCTATTAGAATATCATTAGTAACTTTTACCAGTGCTGTTTCAGTGCTATGATAAGCTCTAAAACCAAACTGAAATTCTTCTAACAGGTTGTTACTGTTTAGATGCTCACATACTTGATTAGCAACTATTTTCTCAAGAATTGGATAAGAAAGGGAGGTTAGATATATGTCTGTAGCGAGCCAAGTCATCTTGATTGAGGGAGGGTTTCTTAAGCAAATGTTTAATTACAGCAACCCTAAATTCCTGTGGTACATATCCATTTATTAAAGATAAATTCATCATGTCTAGAATAGGGCCAGTAACCAGAGGGAACACTTCCTTAAATAATTTGGCTGGTATTGGGTCTAACATACAAGTTGAGGGTTTAGATGAATATTTGTGATAATTCCGAAAGTTCAACAGAATCAAAATGGTACAGACATAAACATGGTTATACAGTTCTCTCTGATACTGTCTCATTTACTGAAAGAGAGTTAATCATGTTTGGGAGAATGCCAATGATTTTATTCTTTATATAATTTATTTTACTTATGAGGAAGCCCATAAAGTCATCACTACTGAGAGAAGGGGGAATAGTTGGCTCAACAGAGCTGTGTAAGTTTGGCAACTGTACTAAAAGGAAACCTAGGATTGTTTTTATTTACCTCTACGAGAAATATGCTGTTCTAGCTTGCCGAAGGGCCTTTTTTATAAAGTCGACCATTTTTCCAGGTTATATAGGAATAATTTAAGTGTGTAGAGCACCATTTTCTCTCCAGTTTCCTAATGGTTTGCTTTAAGGTAGGCAAGTCTGCACTAAACCAGGGAGCCAATCTCCTATGGCTGATTACCTTCTTTTTTAAGAGGGCTACACTGTCTAGCGCTAAACGCAGTAAGGAGGTAGTACTTTGAACCAGACCATCAGTTTCTGAAGGGTTAGTGTTTAAAGCTAAATCAGATAAAAAATCTGAGATCTGGTCCAAGAATTAAGAGTAAGGGTCTTGTGGATGATATAAAACCACAAACAAAATAGGTTTTAATGTTTTGCAGCTTGGATGAGGAAAACTAAGGATTAGATGTTCAAAAGAGCTATAGTTAATAATTGGTCTAGGGCAAACTTGCAAACCTAAATGAAAGATGGTTGCAACTCCTCCTCCTCGCCCAGTACTTCTAGGAATGTGAAAATTTTGATAAATGGACGGAGTTGACTCATTTATAATTACCAAATCCACATGCGGCAACCAGGTTTCTGTCACATATCAAGTCATTTACTAATAAAGTATTTGAGGAGAGGGATTTTATGTTGAGTAAAATCTATTTGGCCGTGGGCAAGACACTGTCTCAATGGGGTTTTGAGTGGGTAACAGTACAGAAACTCCAGAGAGGTGGGTTAAACTATGAGTCTGATTCCTGGTCTGGACCCTGGTTTGTCAGTGTTTTTGAAGGACTAATAAATCTGTCCAGATTCCTAGAAAGAAGAGCTGCTACATTCAAAGTGGGATGGATGTCTTCTCTCCGGATCATACCAGGTTTTCCCCAAAAACTTTTTCAATTATCAATGTAGCCCACGTTGTTCTCGACACAAATCAGACAACCATCGATGAAATGTCAGCATGCAGCTAAACATGTCATCACTTGTCCGATCGGGCAGGGGACCCGAAAAGATTACACAGTCCGACATCTTTTTAGTAAACTTACACACCGAAGCAACACTAATTTTAGTGATCTCCGATTGGCGTAACCGGGTGTCATTACCGCCAGCGTGAATAACAATCATACTGTATTCATGCTTATCCTTGGCCAGCAGTTTCAGTTGGGATTTTATGTTGCCTGTTCTGACCCCTGGTAAACATTTGACTATGGTCGATGGTGTGTCTAATGCCACGTTTCGGACTATGGAACTGCCATTTACCAGAGTCTGTTTCTCAGTGGGTGCTTCACTGAGTGGGGAAAATCTGTTAGAAACGCGGACAGGTTGGTGGTGCCCTTTGGCCTGGGAACTATGCTTTCTACGTACAGTCAGCCTGAGAACCCAGCTGTGTGGGTTCTGCTGGAGGACCACTAGGTGGTTCTATCCTTGTTGGCTCTGCGCTGGCTAACGGGCCTTGACTATTTACTGGATTCTCAACAGTGCGGAGCCGGGCCTCTAACTCTGAAAGCTTTGCCTCCAAAGCTACAAAAATTAAATACATTTATTACTCTTACCACGATCAAGGAGGCAGGGGGGTAACTTAACATCTGATACAGAGAACAGGAAAGAGGAGCCACAGAGTGAGAGGAAGGAGAGATGGACGGAAAAGAGGTAGTCATAGCTGCTGCTACGAACTAAGCTAACGAGCTGGCGAGATCCAAGCACACCGAGCACAATAGTGTGAAACACAAAGGGTTCCCAAATCGTAAAGTACACCAACTGGAAATAAGTGTAGTAGTGTGCTTGTGTGTTAAAATAACTTAGAAAGACCTCAACAAAGAGAAAAATAGATCAGTCAAAGAGAATCTGAGCACCAAACACCAAGCAGCTCTGCGGAGCTAAGCAGTGACAAAAGAAAGTGACACAGCAAGTGTCGCAATACTCACAATCCCTTCAGGAACCTGTACAGGACAATAGGCAAGCAGCTTGTTGAGAAGGCAACAACTGTTTGTCCAATAATTAGAAAATGATAGAAGTTCAAGACGACGGCTAATCTCCCTTGGTCTGGAGAACCATGCAAGATCTCTCCTTGTGGGGCATCAATGATCATGAGGACACTGAGGCATGAACTCAGAACTACACAGCAGTACCTGGTCAATGACCTGAATAGAGCTGGGACCACAGTCTCATAGAAAACCATCAGTAACACACTCCGCCATTATGGATTAAAATCCTGAATCCAATAGAAAATCTTTGGAGAGAGCCGAAAGTCGATGTTGCCCAGCAACAGCCCCGAAACCTGAACGCTCTGGAGACGATCTGTATGGAGGAGTGGGCCAAAATCCCTTCTGTAGTGTGTGCAAACATGGTGAAGAACTACAGAAAATGTCTGGTATCTGTAACTGCAAACAAAGATTTCTGTACAAAATATTGAGTTCTGTTTGTCTGATGTATCAAATACTTATATCATGCAATAAAATGGAAATTAATTATTTAAAAATCATCCAAAGTGATTTTCTGCATTTTTGTTTTAGATTCTGTCCCTCGCAGTTGAAGAGTAACTTTAATACAGATTACAGACCTCTACATGCTTTGTACGTGGGAAAACGTAAAAAATAAGCAGTATATCAAATACTTGTTCTCCCCACTGTGTGTATATATATGTATATATATATATATATATATATATATATATATATATATATATATATATATATATATATTCCTCCCAATTTTCCTCCTATCAATTGTGACTGTTTCCCACCTGTAACAGAGTCGCTGCACCGTGGCTGCTCCCTCAGTCTACATGTTCCTGTTTCTTTACTAATGTTATATGTTCTTGGACAGGTTGTACTATAAACTGAATTGCCACTTGTGGGATCAATAAATAATAGATTCCCTTATTCATTCATTCATTATTTTCCTTTTCTTGGATGTATTTTATTGAATTTTTTTCTAAAAGATTTGTTTTCTCTAACCCTTGTCCCTTGAACTTTTACTGCTAACTTATTTTTGTCCAGTCCTTTTTCTATGCCCCTGAACTTTGACCCATTATTCAATTGTTAAAATTTCCCCACCCTGAAAAGAAGATTCTGTGGTTGTCACAGTGCAGAACACTTAGCCAAGAACAAGTTTTGAATTGGTTCTTTGTAAACTTCATAGAATATTTTGACATTCAATAACTTAAATCTTTAATAAAAAAAAAAACATGATTTGTATTTTTGCATTGAAAAGCTCAATCAAATAGATCTTTTACCTGGAATCTTTCGCATCCATAAGGTGGATCAGTTGTCAGGATTTTAAAGAAAGAAACTCTCAGGTTGTACTGTAGATATATTTAAGGCATGGGATTACTTCTCTTGTCCTCTTGTCCATTTTCTCCTTATATTTAGGTGCACAACTGCAATATGCTGTAATGGTCAGTTATAAGTACCAGAAAGAAAATAGTGAAAAAGTACACAATTTTCTAGAAAAAGGCTGAAAGACCCTGTAGTATTTAAAATGAGGTTCACTTTAAAAGGTAACAAGAAAGCCTGGCTCCTTAGAAGAAAAATATTAAGCAATTATACGTGGTTTAAAAATTTTAAGGAATAATAATTAAATAGCTTGGCTTGATATATTTTTGGTGTGCTGTGTGGACTCTAGAAAAACAGGTCAGATTTTTCAATACATACATAGACACAGCAATAACTTTCCAGCAGTGCGTCGGTATCCAGATTTAACCTTAAAGTGCTGTGAATACAAATAAAAAACTTCAAGCTGGACGATGGATCAGGCCAGGTGCAGCCCTTGTCAAAGTGTTCACACCTGTTAATTTTGTCTTCCTTGAATTCAAGATTTACAAGAAACAACTGTTTACCCTGCACCAATAATTTGCCCTTAAACTGTTTGTTGTATGGGCTGTTGAACATTATGAACCGAATCCTTGTGGGTGGTCACCTATCTGGTTTGGTAGATTTAATCAGACAGTAATCGATAAAAAATTTAATATTAAAGGCGAAAGATTGGACAACACCAATTTGAGTCACTGAATTATTAATGGACCTCATTTACATTATAGATTAATGTGAAAATGATTTTATCCAAACTGTGCCAAAGGCTGCTTAAGACCTCTTCATCAGATTAATTCAAGCAAGAGTCAATAAAACACTATAATTAGGCTCACTCTTTTAAAAATCTAAGACAGTCTAATTGACTGTGTACTCAAGTGGAATATTAGAATTCCCTCAAGCAAGTATATCAAAACCAACAAAAAGCATAATTTATAAACATACTGAGCTTAAAGCCATGGAAGGCAGAATGATGTATGTTTAGCATACAGTTGGTTGAGTGGCGTTGTCTCTAAGATGTGGTTTTCGTGTATTTCAGGCCTTTTGATGTAGTTCCCCTCAAGTGTCTCTTTTGAAAGCGCTGATCAGAGGCTCATCAGGAGTTTGATAATAACATCTTTATAAAGCTCACACCACTTGGCTGTGGAGGGCCCTGTGGTGAGTAGCTGTGAAAACGTGATGCAGCACATCAAACAGAGCCTGGTCAAAAAGCAAAGCACTCAATATCTCATAGAGGTGAATTTAATGGCCGCTGGTTGCTCTGGGCTCTTGACCCTCTCTAAGAGGTTTCATATTAGTCACTCTCCAGTGCTTTCCAACTGAAACCCAGCCAGACTGGCAGTAGATGAGTTTTCAACCATCTACTCGAAGCCTGGATGACTACACCCACTGGGACGAGCTGATCAGAACACATGTGATGTTCAGCAGATAAGAAATGGCCAAAATGAATGCTGGAGAGATTATTCCATAATTTTCTCACATTTTCCTTTGTTTATTTTTAACCTCTGCCCACTGAAATAAAAGAAGTCCTTCTTAGATTAATAAATGCAAGACTTAATGAATTAAAGTTCTTGAAAATCTATTTCCAACACAAGCTATTGCTTTATTTATTTTTTGTGGACAAATGCAACTAAAAAAGCAAAGCCAACAAACTGGGCTTTCTTTAAAAAAAGTTTTACTCCACTTGCTGAAGTACTGCCAAATAAAATGCAAGCAAGCAACATTTGACTGATAAATTGTCACTGATAATGCTTGCCTTCTGATTTCATGCTGTCCTGGGCTGCCATCTTGTGGTTGCTAATTATATGGGTGACGTTTGTGTTCTTTCCTTTATGTGGGTGATTCTCAGCAAATCGGAAAATCCTTGAAAATGTAAAAACAAAAAACGTATTAAAAAAGTAAAATACATATTATATAGATTAATTTAACGCAGAGTGATATATTTCAAGTGTTCATGCTGTTAAATTTGATGATAGTGGCCAGGGGCGTTTCCTGGACCTGAAACATTGGGGGCTGAGCCCACACTCTTGTAGAGTAACATAGGGGAACCTACGCAGTAAAAAATGCTTTTATCAAAACTTTCTAGAGTATTGTGGAACAAGCTATATAATGCAATATGTACTTCAAAAAAAATGTTTTTTCAAAATTAAATGTGACAATGTAAACGAGATCTCCGAAATCAGTACTGATATTAAGTAAGACAAGATGATAAAATAAGTCAGTAGGTATCCATTTTTTGTGTCTTTTTTTCTTCCCTGAGAAACTAAAAAGTTAGTTCTGTGTCAGGTTGCATGGTGCATCTATGTCTGCTACCCTTTTCCTCATTCTCTGTCCTTTCTGGGTCATCTGTACACAGAGTACAAAATCATATTTATTTTATCATAATAGATGTTAATCAGTAGTGTACGCTAGTTTCTTCTACTGGTATACTCTGACATGTTTCCTCACAGACAATTAATAGTCAAAGGGCCTGATGTATCAAGATTCCAAATAAGGAGTGTGTGTGTGGCAAACAGTTTGTGACACCAGGTTGTCCATGGTGAAAAGTGCTAAATGGATTGAGTGTGTATAGCTCCAGGTATAACAGGTACAATGCTCTCTGCACCATATTAGCAAATCAACTACAATCTGTTTTTGCGACACTGCGTGGTTTGCATCGGTTTTAAAAAGCGCAAACCATTGAGAAATCAGGCCAAAAATGTTTAATCATTGATTAGCTATTCATTTTAATCCTGCCCTGCTCTCTGCAGCAGCTCCTTCTGTCCTGCATTTATGAATATGCCCGCAATATCACTTCAAATCAAATCAAACTTTTTTATATAATGCTTTTTATACAAAATAGCATTTCAAAATGCTTTACAGATTAAAATGACCCCAAATTACTTTGTCAAGACACGTGCTGCTGAATATTGCTGTATTTGTAAACCTGAGACACTCTTTTTGGGAAGACAAGAAAGCAAGGCATTTCAGTATCGATTCTACAGGTGATAAAAGCATGCATTAGTGTCTCAGTATTGGCCCAAAAGAGAATGGGGCGAACTCTTGTAATGTTCTTTAGGTGATAAAAACCTATTTTAGTAATGTTTTTAATGTGAGGGATAAAAGTCAGCTCAGATTCAAATCACGCCCAGGTTTTTCACTTGTGAAGGAGGATTAAGAGAAATATATTAGTAGTTTTTTTCAGAAAAGGTACACATGCATAAATTATTTTGGAATTTTAGAGTGTTTTCTCCCGACAGCTCAAGCAAATAAACAACCATAGCAGTCAGTTTCTTTGTTCTCTACATCCTCCTGCTGTTCAAAATTGCCAAAGACCATGTTAGATCAAGTGGTCTTGCAGTATAAAACATCTAGCGCCCAAAAGCTGAACGGGAAAATAATTACATCAACTATAGGGCACCTTTCTGGTGAAATGATCATATCTCTGTGCTCACCCTTATGTTTGATAGGTAAAAAAAATGGGCTCCACTCTGTTCATCCTTGTGTGCCTGTAAGCAAGCCCTTGTATTGATGGATGGACGGTGCTGCATGCATCCCCCACCACATCTGACAGAAATGAATAAAATAGGCTTAACTGGCACACTTTTTCAATTTAAAGTATAAATTGGGACCAGGGTTTACATTTTCTCATGATTGCATCTATTTTGTTAAGTGCACTAGACCCTCCTGCAGCAAAACACACAACACGATGATACTACTCCTGTCCTCCACATGGTATTTTCAGGCTTGCAAGCCTCCTCCGTTTTCCTTCTAACACAATAATGGTCATTAATTTTAGATATAGTGGATAGTACTTGAATTACATGTCTTTTTAGCTAAGTCTCTGGAATGTGGTTGTCAAGGAAAGTTACTGTTACAACATTAATCAGTTTTGGGTTCATGGTTATGAGCTTTTTGTAGAAACAGGACCACAAGTCCGCAGAGAACGTTCATGGTTTTAAGAGCAGGCTCAAGACTCACCTTTTTAGCTTAGCTATTAATTGATTCTTATTTATTAGTGTGCTTTATTGCTCTGTATGATTTATTATGCTCCAACTTCCCTCCTCTGGGAGCCCTGTGTCGGTGCCCTGGCTGCTGCCGGGGATCTGCTGCTGTAGGGGCAGACGGCTCTCCTGATGGTGTTTTCCTTACGTACCTGACTCATCTCAGGTCAGCCCAGTGTCTACCTACATGGTCTTACGTGTTTTGGGAAGGTGTCTGTGTGTGTATGTGTGTTTTTGTGTGGATGTGAGCCAGTGTGTGTTTGGGAAGGAGGAATAATTGTCATTTTGTTTTTACAATTGTGGGGAAAGGATGGAAATATGGCTTATATGGCATCATTTTAATCTGTAAAGCACTTTGAGCTGCATTTTTTTGTATGAAAAGCACTTTATAAATAAATTTTGATTTCATTTGAAATCAGTAAATGTTGAACAAATTTTCTTATCTTTTACTGAAAATAGCCCTGGCACACTCACAACCAAGCTTGCAATATAAAATGACATCAAATTTTCAAGCTTTTATTTTTTCCAAATTGCCTTTTTCGTGCAACAAATTGAGCCATCTACCACAGGATGTTTTGTATCAATCATGTTTACATTTTACTTGATTTGACAACCGATTATAAAAAAATGTTGTGATCTGCTTATGGTCCAATATGAAGAAATACTGATTTTGTTCCTTACAATTAACAGTCTTATGATTAGGCAAACTGAAATATAGCCTTCAACATACATGCAAGCCTTGTTGAATATGAAGATTTTTATATCTTACATGCAGCCCAAGCTTTACGGAAAACAAACTGTAAAAATATTAAATCTAATTATGTTTACTTCATTTTTGTATACCCTCAAACCTTTTCAAGCTAACCTTTTTAAGCTACATTATTAAATTACAAAGAGAACTACAAAATTATTTAAAGGGAAAGCTTTGTTTTTTTGCAACCTAACCCTTATTTATAGCATGCATGGTGTTCATTTACTCGCTCAGAGAAGTTTGGAGCCACTTGGAGTCCTTCAGGAGAAGTTTAGATCCATTCACGATCAGCATATATCCATGTAATTGGAGTCAATGGGGGCACCGACGTGCAGCTTCTAAATAAGGTACTGTCTGCCACAAAACTCCTTCATTTCACCAATGTTTTATTATGAATGGTTAGCAAGATTCCCCTGTGAGTTTGGAGCATCTCAGAGGTGCAGCAGGGTAGTCTGTAGGCTTTTTAAAGGTATTAACCCTATGGAGGGTGGAAACTGCCATGGATTACCTGCCTAAGGAGACTGTTGTGTAACACATACTTTTCAGAAGCTCACTCTGTGTCTAACGTTGCTTCCCACCAACACTTAGATAGTAGTTTTCTTCTTCTTTGTGGTTTTATGGCGGTTGGCAAACAACAATTTGGAGTGTGGACTGGAATGACTCTTAAACAAATTAATAGGAAAAAAGGAACCATCATATCATATATTATATCATACAAGTGAGTTTTAGAAACTGAAATAAAGCTATAAATATTTTACATCCCAAACTTCTTTGCAAAACATCCTTTATGTCTAACTAAATCCTCTTTTCCCCAAATTATTGACTAGTTGTCTTCTTCTTGATCATTTTGGCAATAAAACCGAACATGTTCTATGGTTTAATTTACTCCACAACGATCACATTTCACTGTTTCATGTTTTAATATAATGAAGTAAATACTATTTAAACCACCGTGTCAAAATCTAAGTCAAGATATTATTGTCTCCTCTCTCCTGCGCCTTCCTGTCCTGCAAGATTAAATGCTGCATCAAACATTGTTCTGGAGTTTTTCAAGGTCCCGTTGCGACATTAATCCTTTAATCCTAGAAATATTCATCAGGTGATAGAAGGCTGAGCTTGTTATTGCCTTTATGTGACCCTGGAGGTTCAGGACCCAGTCCATTACTACTCCTAGATTCCAGTCCTCATCATTAGTTTCTAACTGTACTAACTGAATGTGTGTGCTGACTCTTGATTGTTCCTCTTTAGGTCCAAAAAATAATTACTTAGCTTTTGTTTCAATTCAGCTGGAGAAAGTTATGGCACATCCATCCATTGATTTGCATGATGCATTTACTTAGAAGTCTGCAGTGCTGAGATCACCTAGGTTATATTTTGTATAAAAAAAAAAAAAAAAAGGTTAGTAAAGTAACCAATATTTGACAAAAAGTTTAGAAAAAGTTTAATTTGAGGATTTTAGTTTTTAATTTGAGGAATTTAGAGTAATATTCCAACCCTAAGTAAAATGTGGTCTGTTGCCATATTCCTCAAAGTTAGATAAGTACGAAAAAAGCATTTTGGTACCAGCCTGGACATTGTCCTGACCTGGCAGGGCGTCCAGTTTGCTTTAGCATAGCATAAACAATGTAAGTTAATGGGAGAAACGTGTATATTGTAATGCAAAAGTGATTAAACTACTCAATGATGATCCTAATTATTCCTGGTGAACTCAAAAAACGGTATCAAGTGCAAATGAAAGGAGTAACAAGAAGGAATTAAAGGAGCCAATTTAGACTTGGGACAACATTATGACAAAGCAGTTGCAAAAGCCACCGGCTTCTGTAAACAAACACACATGCATGGCAAGCTGCGATAACAATGGCAGGGTACATGACACACGGAGATGATCACTTCTTTGATTTCCACATTCCAAGACCATACCTGATCTAAACAGAGTCTCAGAGGAGCTGCATGTTTAACTCTACAAAACTTGCGGTTTACAGTCATTAGGATGAAATTTTGTAAATGTTACACAGTAAACACATCACAATTATAGTATTTTATAATAGCCCAGCAACACCTGAGGAATTAGAATAAATAGATCACTACTTTGTTTTTTGCAACCACTGTTTCATGTCCTTTTGCCTTGAAGAGGCGGCAGCTTACAGCACTGATTTGTCGTAATGTAGTCCCAAGTCTATTGGCTTCAATTTCCTCATGTTACTATTTACTTTTCATTTGCAATCGATATGATTATTGGGTACACCAGGAATTATTAGGATAATCGTAGAGCAAATTTCTACACAATAAGCAAGTTGCTCCCATTAGCTGACATTGTTTAGGGTAAGCTAAATCAAATGGACTGCTGGCAGTTCAGGAGAAAGGCTGGTACCGAAATGCTTTTTTTCTCACTTACCTAAGCTTGGGGATTATGGAAACAGAAAAAAAATGACTTAGGAGTGAAATATCCCTTTAAATTGATTAAAAGATTAATTAAGAGACAGTCACTGATTAAGTGCCATTAATATTTGTTAGGGTTATTTGTTTAAAAACATTGGGAAATAATTTTAATTGCATAGTATCAGAGGAAACAAATTAATAAAAAAAATTTTAATCATAAAACAAGGATAATAACCAAATATTGTTCAGATTTCTCAAGTTTTGACTCACCCTCCCACATTGGGCACATTTCGAAACACATTCCGAAAAACCTCGAGAACATCGACACATTCATCACAACATCTATCGCAACATCCCTCGCCACATCCATTGACACATCCCCCGCTCATCTGACAGTCATTGGTACTCAAGCAGCAGATTGGACAGCATCATGCTTGGGGAATGTTGCTCTCTTTTTCCTCAGGTTTCTTGGGCTGAGTTGTCTTTATCTCCTTTGGCTCTTCCTCCAAGTCTTCATTCTTACCTCGTTCCATGATACTTGTTTATTTTGATTCGAAATCTGTTTTTTTGTTTTTTGTTGTTTTTTTATCTAAGGAAGGAAACAGCCAATTGCCACTTGTGATAAAAAAAGGGTAAGCTCATGTTCTGATTTGAACAAATTCATGTCTTTCAAAACAAACCTTTTTTATAACAGTGTAACAAAATCTTGACCAAATCCAGTATCAGTACTTGCTGACAAAATGGTTCCTGTGCTGGTGCAGAGGGGCCTGGGCACCTGCCCCTTTTCTGCATGATGCCCCAAGTGCCCTTTTTGAAAGAAAAAAAAGGGTTAGCTGAAGATGAAGGGTTGGGGGGGTTAGCGTCCCCTTCAACATCAACATTTAACGACTAATAAATAAAATGACCTGGCTGCTGTCACTCACATGATGGCTCATTATGCATCTGCTCCTCTGCTGCTTAGCTTTGTGAGCTCAGAACTGGGCCCTCCAACTATCAAGTTATGGCCAAAAATACTAAAAATGTGTACCCATTTGTGAAGGCAAATACAGTCTTGATTTTGAAGTTACATAAATCTAAGTTTATTTTATTTGTTTGCAGTAGTGGTTTCAGATCTAATGAAAACTGAATTGATATATAATTCTAAGATTATTACTATGAAATATTTTTCCTTTTCACAAAATTCAACTGTACATTTTTTCCTAATAAGTATAATTTTTGGTCATTTTAATTTATTTCTACTAGTTTTATTTCAAAACATATTTTTCACAAAGTTAGCTTATACTCAATGGTGTTTTTCCCAACGACATTTAATATTAAATTATGTTTTTCAGTTAAATCCATACATATGCCAATCAGGGTCAGAGAGTGAGACTTGAGATTAGTTTCCTTCATAATTTCCCTTTCACATGATATATTTGTTTATTTTTTTATTAATGTAGACATATTTAATAAGGTTTTATTTCTTTACTTAATTTTGAGCACTTTGGTGTTCCGTAATGGAAAGCCAGACATGCCAAAATGTCATAATCAAAATGTCAAATTTATTCATGTGAAAACGCTAATAAAATTATCCAAATAAAGATGCATTATTTTTATATATAAATGTTTGATGTTTTTATTAATATTTTACCTCATTGTTGTGTGCTGAAGATATCAAAATTATTTCATCTGTTGATAAAAAAATAAAATCCCTCAGAGTATCTAACACTACCATAGAAAAGTAGAGCTGTTTTGATCTTATATTCCATCCTTAAGTAAAAATGTGCATGCTAGTAGTACCCATTCACTTGCATTGGTTAATGCTGATCTAAAGCAAACAGACTTTTGCCAGATCAGGGAAATTACTGGGCTGGTTACAAAATGCTAGTTCATCACTTATCCAACTCTGAGGAATATGGTAACAGACACATTTTACTTTAAAAAACAGGCTACTTTGTGTTTGCATGGTCCCCTACTGATGACATTGATATATTATCTTGTGATACTCTATTATTCTATTTATGGATATTGGATGTTGCTATTCAGGATGATACACTAAGTTATGTTGTTGTACGCCATTTTTAAAATGTTGCTCCATGTGCCCCCTTTTTGAACTCTGAGCACCTGCCCCTCTCAAGGTCTCTGCATGGCCCTGTCTGGCAAAGTCACACATGGTTCTGTCAGCGGAGCATTAAGCAGACCATACTGACAATAGGTCTTTTGATATTTATGTCACAGGTACCATAATATCCGGATTATAACCCGCCACTTTTGTCCAATGCTTTGAACTAGAGCTAAAGATGTTTGCCCGAAATCGTCGGGACCCGATGGGCCGGGCTTAATTTCCATCATTGTCCACACGCTCGGGTCGGGCTTTAGTGGTCAGCTGATCATCTCATTAGTGCGATAATTTATAATATAATGGGTCACTAACATTATTCCGAATCTACCTTTCAAGATGTTGCAGGCACACTGCATGCGTCATGATGTGAAAGACCCACTCCTCTCAGATCAAAACAGAAAAACGGGTCCCACTGCTGCGCTGTGCTCTCATAGAAAATGCTAGTGTAAATACACTTTTACCAGACATCCGTAGGCTCAAGTTGCAGAAATCTCCTAGCATTTATATAGCAGCTCCCTGATGCCCAGAAGTCAGATAAAATCTCCTGAAATTCAGAGAAAGCGGTCAAGAGCGCACACAGAAACGCAGGCAAGACAGACTTTACGCAACACAGGCAAGCGGTTAAAGCTTCATATAAATGCAGACAAAAATTTTTTTAGAAATCAACATGCCCTGAAATTACTATTATTCATTTATCATTTTAAGCAGGCCTATTTGACCGGAATTTCAAATATTTGTCCAGTAAATTGAAAAACCGCTGGTCACGTTGTCTGGTGCCAGTTTTTTCTAGCAGAAAATCAGGTGTGTGACTTTTGAATGTCGTGCTGTAATCGGGTTTGAGATTTACTAAGCTGTCAATCAAAATATGCTCTTCGGGCTCGGGCTGAACTCTCTCGGGCTCGGTGCGGGTCGGGTCTAACTTTTAAGGACTGATTACAGCTCTACTTTGGACCCTGCGGCCTATACAACTGTGCGCCTTTTTAATGGATTTTTATAGGTAGGAGGCACTAGTAGACCTCCTCGACCTATGGATTGTACAGTTTACATCCTTCACCAAGGCATACTGGGCCTTTAAGAGGCAGGCTCCAGCAGCGCAGGAGACCAGAAAACTGTGGGAGAGGCAGTCCGCATGGACAGTGAAAGGAACGGTGGAACAAATAGACGTTACAAGAACGAGAGAGTTTGCAAAAACCTGGTTGTCATGCACAAATCCTCATTATGCAAAACAAAGAAATGCATATTATGCAGCTTTCAATGTTAGGCAGGCGATCTGGCTTTTAAACCAAACAGACTCTCAGACTGCAGGTTTACTGGTAGTTCCTAGGATTTCTAAAAGTAGAATGGGTGGCAGATCTTTCAGCTATCAGGCTCCCCTCCTATGGAACAGGCTCCCAGGGTTGGTTCGTGAAGCAGACAATTTGTATATCTTTAAAACTAGGCTTAAAACTTTCCTCTTTGACAAAGCTTACAGTTAGAGATATGTTAATAGGTAGTTAGAGACAGGTTAGACAGGTAGCTAGGAAGAGATAGGTTAATGTTAGTAGCTAGGTAGAGTATCAAAAGCTAGGAAGGGATATGAAGAGGTAGAGTAGCTACGTAGAGATAGATTAATGTAAGCCAAGTAGAGAGTGTTAGTAGCTAGGTCTCCTAGTAGCTAGGAGACAGGTTAATGTTAGTAGTCAGGTAGAGTATCAAAAGCTAGGAAGAGATAGGAAGAGGTAGAGTAGCTAGGTAGAGATAGGTTAATGTAAGCCAGGTAGAAAGTGTTAGTAGCTAGGTCTCCTAGTAGCTAGGAGACAGGTTAATGTTAGTAGCTATGCTGCTTTAGGCTAGGCTGTTGGAGGACATTATTAGGGTCTGTTCCTACTTTCTCTCCTACTTCTCCCCAACTGCATGTTGTGCTGTCAATTCAAGCGCTAACCTGTTTTCTCTCAGTCTCTTCCTACAGTAGGTGCTCCTGACCCGCCCTGCTTGACGACCCTGACTAAGATGGCATTGCAGTGATGGAAAGTTCTCCACGTCCTGCAACAAACTTTATATGCATCAGTTGTGTTGTTCTTTCTGTGTCTCTGTTCTGTGTCTCTGTTCTGTATTCTCCAAACCACAGACGGTCTCGGCAGATGACCGCTTGTGCTGAGCTTGGTTCTGCCGGAGGTTTCTTCCTGTTAAAAGGGAGTTTTTCCTCTCCACTGTTGCTTCGTGCTTGCTCAGTGTGAGGGATTGCTGAGAATTACACGACGCAATCTTCTGTGGTTCTCTAATTTCTAAATTAAACATTGTATTGTAATAACTCTTCTTGTAAAGTGCCTTGAGATGACATCTGTTGTGAAACGGCGCTATATAAATAAACTGAATTGAATTGAATGTGGATAAAATAGATCCGTAGAGTTTTGTTTTTTTTGTCAGGGGGGGTGTCATCAGTCGGTTTCAGTCAGTCTCTCCAAAAAAACAATTCGCACAGAAAGAAGAGGTTTCCATCTTGCTTCAAAATATCGTTTTTGACCATCTCTGTCTCTTCTTCGTCATGGATAACGGTTGCCGAGGTCCTGATTGTCACTCTATTTTTGCCTGTTTATGGACTTCAGCAGCTGTTTTGAGATGAGTATTGTCTGTCAAGAGTTTAATATGTTATATGACTTAATGTTCTGTATCTTATATAAACCCCGTTTCTGGTCATTTTCAGCATGTTAAAATATTTAACGGAAAGTTTGTTCTTCTTGTTAGCCCCTCTGCTAAACTAAGTGTTTAAAAGCTCTTGTGACACCAAATCTTAACAGAAGAAAGACATAAAATAAATAAAAATCAGGTGTGCCTTATAGTCAGGAAATTACAGTAAATTTAGGAACATGTCCAATTTTTGCTACAAAAAACCTACAGTACTAAGCATACATTTAACAGATGCAACCTGAGAGGGATAAAGGGGAATAAAAAGTACAACTTCAGAAAGCTGAGCATCAGCATGGACACTAATGATTTTGACCCTTGAAAGGGCAGTAAAACCATCTGTCAATTGACCTTTTATATACTTTAGTTCGATTTCAGTTATGTTGTGTAAATTGAAGCTACTAGCCAAAAAGTAATCAAATGTGCCTTTTTTGATGACGTCTTTTTAATATCCTCCATTTAAATAAAATGTAATAAAAAATTTGGTCAGTTTCAATACTGAAATATGGAGTAGATTAGAGAGATTCAAAGTGAATAAAAAGCATTCCAACTAATTTTACTAATGGGATAATAGACTTTGTATTGAGTGTGTTCGTCCGCCTTTTACCTTCTTCAGTCATTGGATTATGTTTTTTGCATACGTTAATGGAATATATTGGAATATCCACAGAACAGCCACACATGCAGGGGAAAAACGTGTAAACTCCATGAAGAAAGGTCCTGGGTTCGATTCCTGCCGATTTCCTGCCGGGGAAACTGTGGGTGCTGAGGGTGTGTTTGTTCCTCCATATCATCAGCACCCACACCCTGGGTGGGGTTGGCAAAAGGGCCTTTCTGTGTGGAGTTTGCATGTTCTCCCCGTGTTCCCTTGAGTAGTTGATGTGAGCTACTCCCACAAAAACATGCATCAGTTCTGGGCTATATACTGCCTCCTCCTGGCTGACCGAGGCGCCTGAGGGGTTGGAGAGGATCTGGCTGGAATAGTGTGATCCTTCCACACGCCATGTCCAGCTGGGGGAACCCCACCCCCTCGGGTGACAAAATGGGCCTGCTCACTCCTCAAGCAGGAAGGAGGCTTGAGCTTTAGTACGGGGCCCTCCTGCGGTCAACAGAGGGAAGGAAATGCCCAGGACTGTACCTAGGTAGGAACACTGGGGTGATAATAATGGGAAAAAAAATGTGGGATAAAAAAAAAAAAAAAAAACTCCATGTAGAAAGAACACAGGCTAGGAGATGGATCCAGGACCTTCTTGCTGCCACTTCTTGGACCAAAATCCAACAGCTAGTAGTACATTCATCTTCAGCAGCAATAACTTGTATTTTCTATAATTTTTTGTCTTTCAGGGTCAGGCTTTTACATTATGTGAAAGAATAATGGCCAACACCAGGTTGTACTTAGTTTTTTCCAAACATGTTTTTGATTTTTACCTCCTATTTGTTTACTAAATATTTAGGATCTAGTAGAGACCAGCTTTTTTATTTTTATTTTAACAGAAAATTAGGGAAAGATGTACTTTCCTTTTTTTCCATACAAACCTGACTCTAACATAAATACATGATTAGAATGATTCTTATGTAATTAACCTTTTTTACATTATTTATAGATAGAGAAAAAAAAGACAGGAACAGAAAACATTGAATAACAATTACTTAAGACTATTTAGGGATTTTTCTTTCAGTGTGTGGTGTGAACTATGACTTCAAACTGGACTGGTCTCTAGCTTTAACTTTAAGTATGTTTGTAACCACCCAAGTAGCTATCAACAATATGACAGTTAGCGGCTGAGTGAAGTCACCTCAGACACTGGTCCAGCGAATACACCCAACAACCATTAAGAGCAGATAATATAAAATTAGGGCAAAGGGCTACTAAGTCCGGCTGTATAATGTTTTGACTGTATAATTACTATATTGACCTAAAAAGCAAATGCATTATGTTCTTTTAGATATGACACTAGCCTCTGCTACTCTGTTTTCTTCTTAAACTGATTTAATTTTATGTTTCTTTGCTTTTTGCAGATTTATGACCAATATCAAATTCTCTCATTGACTTGAATTTTTGCATGAATGCAAAATAACTTAAGATGTGACAAGTTTTATTTAACAAACATTTCAAATCATCAGGCCTATAGATGTACATGTCCTTTATGTTACTTTCATTTTTACGCATAAAACTTATATGATTTTTTAAATATAAAATGAAAGAAAAGCAATTGAGAGTAGAGAAAAAAGTAATGGTTTAACCCTCTGGCTTTTAGAGGTTTTCCCGTTCTGTGGAAAACTACTACTTTCCCCGTCACAGACACCCCCACTATGGGAAATGGAGTCTTCATGTGTCAAGGTTCAGATGATGAAAGAGGGTGTATCTTTTGGTTCAACAGGTCTTTCCCAGTTGATTGCCATTAAAATCTGAACACTGTTTTTTTATATCTTTCTGACCTACATGCAGAAAACTTTCAGGAGACGATAAAGAATTAAGAAGTTTATTGAGCCAGTTTCTTCAGCCGAGGATCAAACTGGGAAGGTCTACGTCTTTGGCCATGGCACGTCTCTCATTGCACCTGACAACCCCTGTGGCCCCTCTGACAGCTCGATGGAGTTCTGTATGGCTTCAAAGTAATTCTGGTCCACCATCCAGTGTCTTAGGAGGGGTAGCAGTGCAAAACCAACAGTGTTTATAGTGAGGATGTTGTTCTGCTGTACCCTGCAAATCCGGAGGTCTAGTATGAGCACAATTTGAATAGTCTCTGCAAGATACTCTGGAAACGAGCAATGGTACTGTTACTGCATTTAGTGAGCAGTTCGGGGAACCAATCAAATCGGTGTATCTGATGTAGGTGGGCCATACGTGAGGTAAGCTGATGACGACATCACTGCGACATCTGGAATCATTTAGTAAACATTGAATTATGGCTACATACGAACAGCAGTTGTTTGAAACTGCTTTGGTCGCTACAATGAACGAGTTAGACTTGGATCTTCGTCTAAAAGACAAACAGAAAACCCCTCTTGAATCGTTCCTTTACAAGAAGGACCTTTTTGATGTTTTGCCAACTGGATACGGCAAGAGTTTAATCCAGTTAGCTCCGCTGGTAGGTCTGGATAATTTGGTCCAATTGTGTGCAGTGACAGTGTCAAATGCATGCTTGGTTCCAGCTCTTTCCCAGGAATTTTTGGGTTTTCTTTACTTTTTTTGCAAAAATCATCAATATTAAAACAATAAAAGGCTTGAACTACTTCAGTTGTGTGTAATGACTCTAGAATATATGAAAGTCTAATGTTCATCAGTACATTACAGAAAATAATGAACTTTATCACAATATGCTAATTTTTTTTAGAAGGACCTGTATAGCTGCGGTTCCTCTTGTGCATAGGAGGTCCCAACTGTTCCCCATTGTTCTCTCATGTTTGTCTGAGTATGAGGTGTTTTGTCCTTCTACTATCTTTCATGTTTCATGTCAGGAAATAGATGTTGGTTCCGAGTCAACAATAAACACGGTGAGGCTGCATTTCAGTTTCAGGCGGCTAAAATATGGAACTGTCTTCATGAGGATGTGAGACAAGCCTCAATTCTAACAATGTTTAAATCAAGGCTGAAAAGAGTTATTTTTACCCGTGCATATGACAATTGAACGTATTTTATCTGCACTCTTGCTTTTTATTGTAATTAATTATTTTTTAAGTTGATGTTTTTTCCTGTTTATCTGTTTTCTTAATTTATGCAACTGTGAAGCTCTATGAATTGCCTTGTGTATGAATTGTGCTCTACAAATAAACTTGGCTTGCCTTATATCAACAATAGAGCACGATTCTGTTGAAATAATCTTTGGCTGACCAATCGCAGATGTGTGAATGACTGATAGTTAAAAATTCTCTGTCCGTGCTTGCATGAGTGACTGAGCCCTTGCGTTGACGGATGATGACGCTGCATACCCCCATGGACAGAGAAGTATAAGCTAGGCTTCACTCAGACACTTTACCTACCTCTAACCCATCTTTTCCTGACCCTAACTAAAACTTAATTCACACTAGGGACTTATAAAATATTAATACACTGATTAACACAATTTTGTCACAATATTGTACTGATATTCAAGAGCTATGTATCAATTTTTTAAAGTATTTTAACATTTGAATCGAACCATTAATAATGACAGTAATTTTTGTTGTCAAATTAAAAGTATGACTGGGGGCTGTTTTGTTCAAGTGGATCGCCTAGATCTTGTAATAAAACTGGGTGTGTTAAGTTTGAAACAGGTTGTAATGTTTAGAATGTTGAGTTTTTCTATAGTTAAATTCAGTTTTAAAAACCAATATATCATACTGTACTCCCCTGTATTGTGATGTATGTACATGTATCACCCGATTCCTGCCAATACACATTTTACCTCAAAACCAACCAGTAGAGCTCAGTAACATTGGCAGAAAGTAGGGACCAGGCAAACGGTCCTCACTTTATAAATGAAAAATCTGAAACGGCAATTTTATTCCAGAATAGATCCAGAATAAAATGTATTTTGTAAATTCCACTTGAAGCTTAATAAAAGTCATTTAGACAAATTGTGAGTAACAGACCAAAATTTGCCATTACAACTGGTTTGTTCCAAAACAACAAAACATGTTTTATGAACGCTTTGGTGACCTACATCTAGAAATAATTTGCATATATAAAAAAGCAAGAAAAACAGCATAAATATTAGGACAATAGCCAAATATAAAACAAATTCAGAATATTGCACAGCAGCTAAGTGAGGACAGGAGGGGGGATACTGTGGAAGCCACCAGCGGCTTTCAGGGTTTTCTCCGCCTGCAATAGAACAGAGTGAATCATAAATTTCCAGCCTTGTGAATAAAACAATCTTTATTAATCTTGGATGCTGACAGCTTACTTTGTGATACCGTGATGCTCAAATCCAGGTCCCATGTTTGATCCAGCCTTATTTTCCAAAGCCACAGAACACTGGAAAGAAAAAGAAAATGGATTAGAAATTTTAAATAGAATATTTTTATTTGAATTTTAGGAAGATGCCAACTGAGATGTGCACCAGAAAGAGATTACAAAGAATTTGTTGTTTTGGTCCATTTTATTTTATTCTTTGAACTTAGTGAGGTTAAAATACTCTTAAGTTCAGCCTTTTATTATGCTTAACTTTTCATCCCATTTATACAATACATGCTTGCATATGAAGACATTTATAGAACTGCAGCAGCTGCTAAATATTTTGAGGGACTGTGGCTCAGGGGGTTAGGAGTTCACCTTGTAACTGGAGGGTTGCCAGTTCTCAGATTCATCTTTCTCGGTCATGTCCTTGGGCAAGACACTTCACCTACGGCCTACTGGTGTTGGCCAATATGGAAGCCTCGCTTCAATCAGTCTGCCCCAGGGCAGCTGTTGCTACAATCGTAGCTTGCTTCCAACAGTGTATGAATGTGAGAATGAATAAATAGTGGAATTGTAAAGTGCTTTGAGTTTCTTGAAAAGCACTATATAAATGCAATCCATTATTATTTTCTGTTTGTTAAGTACTTCATCTTCAAGCTAGGAATGCACTGATAGCAATGCTGGTTTAGGGGCTGATACCATTGTGATGTACTCATATTGGTATTGGTTAATTCAAACATACCCTTAACTGATGTTTAAAATTTGAAAACTAATAATTTCACAAAAAATTTGTATTTTTCACTTGAATTTGTATTTTTGTAGTATTTTAATTTTAACCTAATTTACCATCATTTGTTGTAACAAGTAAAGAAGAAAAAAGAACCTGTCTTCCTTTCATTCATTGCTTTTTTGTGTGAGGTGGAAGTATCGTCAACAGTACTCTATATCGGCAAGTACTCTGATCCAAGTATTGGTATCGTATTGGTTTGCTGGGCAATTCAATAAAGACAGAAATTAAGATATTTTTATTTACCCGTGTCTCCACATCAGTCCAAGCACCATCCGTTTGATCCCCACTTCCAGGAGCGCCCTCTGAAGACTTCCTTTTTCGACTTTGAAAGAAAAAGTGACAGAAATGTGTTTAGTTATAATATTTTACTGAAAATGGTTTCATCCTTAGAAAGATAAAAAATGAATCTGGGGATGTTCAAGGATAATTAGGCCAAACTACTTTCACAAACAATGAATCCTTTATTTAAAAGCACTTACTTTAATGTTTTCAGTATTAAAAGAACAACAACTACATTATCTGGCCACTATTATGTGCATTGGGACTGGCCATCAGGAACAATAAAGGGGTTTCTAACTGGCTATATATACTGTATATCTTGGGCACACAAAGCAGGAATTTTCAACACCTTTTCAGACTCAGATTTTAAACATTTTTGTAGACAAAGTATAAAAGGAATTTACATAGTTTGTATCATCTATATTTTTATACAATCGTGAAACAGAATTATGCAGTGATGTTCCACCTCATCTTAGAGTTGCCAAATAAGAACTGTAAGCCTACAATAAATAAACATGAACTAAAGTATCGTTTTTAAAAGTTTGATACTTTTATTATGGTTAGAAAAGTAAAGAATGAAACATTTTTTGGTTGTCTAAACTAAACCAACTTAAAAAAAGCATACAGATCTAATCTAAAACTGATCTAAGAAAAAATTACAAAAGCTGCTAAACTGACCTTTCTAAAGGAATCTTTATGGGAGAAATGTGTCTCATTAATTGGGACCCTACAAAATATTTTTCCCCTCAGAATAATTTGCCATCTAATTTCTTTTTTTTTTTTTCTGAAAAAAATCTGGTGACAACCTGAAACAAGATGAAAAAGAACAAAAAAATGGTAGTGTAGACTACCTTGCTTTGCTTTGTAACAATCCTACAATATTTGTCAAGCCCGAGTGACGTCCCAATGGCATTACTTTAGATCCTGGTGGTGTGGATCAGGGAGTCTATGTCCCTACCATTTAGAGGAGTTGGCTGATCGTAGCCCCGTTCATGAGGCGGCATCCATAGCCAGTTTTGATGATTATCTTGCTTTGGGGTTCATACCTATGCAGAACAGCAGTGGGGACACAGCATCACTTTGGTATATGCCACATTTGATGGACAATTGTGCAAGTGGCTTTCCATTAGTCTCAATAGTGGTTCTCCATAAGCTCAGAGTTTGCAATGAACGCTCCAAGAGTCCTCTTGATGTCGAACAGCATCAAGCGTTCACTGATCCATGTGTGGCATCGAGTCATAGGCTTTCATGTAATCATGCCAGGCCGTGTGCGCAGGTTGGTCTTTCGGGACTTGCAGTCTTTGGCGGCTGTTCTGTCAACCAGGAGCTGGAGTTTAGCTCCTCTGGTCTCTCTACCAATTCCCTTCTGTGATTTGCTCATGTTTAGATCCATATGCCAGCTTATCTTAACCACAATGATGCCTGACATGAGCTTCCATGTTGTGGAGAGGCAGGTTATTGGCTGATAGTTGGATGGGACTGCACCTTTGGTGGGATCAAGGGGCAAACTCCGCCCGCAGAAAGTGAAGCCAACCAGGAAGTGGTAAAAATTGCAGTTCCCCCTCATCCACTGGGGGCTGGCTCCAAAAAGGAGCAACTTCCCATTGACTCATGCTAAAAAGGCCAACTTTACAGCAAAAATAAACCTGGTTCAAAAAAACAGTTTAGTTGAGATAGTTCAGGTTTACTGTCATGACAACTCTGAGGGGGGTGAATCTTTTTCTAAGTCCTCCATTTGGATATAATTTAATCTTGAAATTATGAATAATTGGGGGCGTGTCCTTTTGATTGACAGGTCTGGCTAGGCTAACTCTGGTGGCTAACGGTAGCTGATAGCTTGCACCATAGTCTGTTTTCCCCCTCTGCTTTCTCAGGGAAGGTCTTCACAGCCTGGGACTAACGTAAAGAGTTCAGCCATTTCATGTTTCTGAACTCCACTGTCAGTTGATTCTGCAGTTTTTATTCAGTTTTGGATGTTAATCATGCACTTATCGGACAAAGAGGGCTCGCTGTGGTATTGATTACAGTAACAGACTGTCCAAGAAGTCACTGCTTGAGGAATGCTTTATACGGGTAGATGCTTCACCAGCAGTGTGGGGGGGGGGGGGGGGGATTCTGTCAGGTGGCCAAGAGGGATGGAGCTCCGATCAGAGCGGTTATCCCATTTCACATGCGGGTTGGAGCAAGAGACCGGTCAGGTAGCAGTAGAGCAGCAAAGTCGGCAGGACAGAGAAGCCGCAGTAGCCGCAGTGTCAGAGAGCGGGAGATGGCTAGATCAGACTGGAAGACTACATACGGAGTCGGACTGGATGCTCGCTGGTCAGATCAGTACTGGTGTAAAGAACACAGTTCAGCAGCTGACGGCATGAACTAATGGATGCCTGAGATGTAACGTGAAGCATAAGTCTTTTAGCTTTTGAGAGGATCTGAGTCATCATGATGAATTTGTGACTACTTTTTAGTGGAGGTGTTAAACTAAGCCCGCCCACGTCCTCACCGTCCACTGATAGTAATAAAAATACAACCGTTTTAGCCATAGTGACCCGACCTATTCGGGTTTGGTTACATTGATTGTTTTCTCCACTCGAGATCTATCTGGGTCTAAAGCGACCCTAGTGGAAAAACGGGGCAAAAGTCTCTCAACCGCGGTCTTCTGGCTGAAACCGGCTGCAGCCTACATTAGCTTCAGTTAGCTCCCCGACTAGTTTGTAGCTATGTCGACTCGGAGCATTAACCCTCTGCCCCCAGCCTCACAGCGCCACTCTCTGCTCCACCTCCAAATTACTCGAAGCTTCAGAACTCTATGAGGACAATTGCTGGTGAAGGCACTGTTTTGCTAATGTTTTCACAGATGAATGGCAGATTTAACTTTGTGGATAACCAAAGCATTCAAAAAACCTTCCCCTGACCATATAATAATAGTGTATTGCATTTTCCAAATTAAATTAAATACAATAAAATACATTTTCTTGGTGTTGATACTCAAGTTCATTAATCATGGAGGATGTGAATAAAAGAGTGCTTTATTTTGATTAAAAATAACACGGCACCTACTAAACTAAATAAATGTTTTTAAAGGATGGCTTTTTATGGGATAAGCGTGTGATTATTTTAAAAGTTATTTCAGATATTCACATTGTATACATGGTTAAATTATTTTACTTTTTAAGTTTCCATTGTATTCAGTATGTAAATTAGTAGAGAGAAGTGCATAATTATCCCTATTCCCTTCCCAATACTTGTAGCTCACTTTATGATTTTACACATAAAGAAAGTATAGAAGATACCAAAGTTCACACAGTTTCTTGCAAATAGAATATGCAAAGTAAAACTGAGAACCTCTTTAATCTTTTGTTTTACCTTAACATTTTTATTAATAACAGGGAAAGTAAAAATATAATACAAAACTAGAATTTTTTTTTAATTACAAGGATTGACAAATGTACAAAATGTCTTAAGAGGCTCCTATCCATGTATGGTATGAAGCCCAATAATCTTCTACTTACTATAGAGGTACCCAACTAGGCCACATAAATTGGACGTTATTTGGAGAAATTAAACCGTAAAATTCCCACATCTGAGACAGACCTTTCTTTGCAACAGGTTCCCATTACTGATTTGTTATTCAGTGACTGCTCAGCAAATAGTATCTCAACACCTCAAACACCAACAAACAGATCAAGATCCTTCACAGTGGCTTGTTTTTTGTGAAACAAGCTTTGAATCAAAGGTAACATCACTACTGTGCTGGAACACAGTCCGAAAATGTATTGAATTTGAAAAGATACCGAAACACCCCGTTGTAATGTTGATATTGCACACAAAGGCACTGTAATGATGAAAGCCATCTGGAAAAGTATTTTGACGTGAAATAAAGTTAAACAATAAAAATTCTCTTTTTGCCTTTTTTGTTACCTTGGGACGGTGGTGAGCTCCTGTTTAAGCGTCTCGATATCCGTGAACTGAACAGCTTGGCCCCCTCCTCGGGTTTTAATGACCTCTCCCTGAAATGTCAGGAACAACAAGGTTATAACCAGATTTAATTAATATTATCAAATAATTTACTACTATACAAGTAGTACTATACAAGTAATAAAAAAAAATTAAAGTTAAAGAAAAAAAAATGTTAACCTTGTAGGAAATTGAAGAGTTCTTAAGACTCAAGCTGATAAAATAAAATTGCTTCCCGCAAATAACTGCCCAATCTAATCTCAATTAGTCTTCTAGCTGTAGCTGTACATGATTTCCTATTGAAAAACCTTAAGTTACCACAAATGTTCATCTCTTAATTCAGATAGAAAAAGAAGTTGCAACTATTTGCTTGCATGTTCATGTAGCTTAGTAAACTGGTAACATATTTTCTATATCTTAATTATCACGGATAGGTACTAAAAATTCTGTAGTAAAATCTAATATTCCAGAAACTCCAGGTACCAGTGCTGCAAATAACAGCAAATTTGCAATTATCGCTTGCAACAAGAAACAAATGTGGAAATATTGGTTGTAAAATACATGAGAAAAATAAAGTGAAAGAAAGCTTTAATTTTATCCCATTTGTTAATGAATATACACCCCCAAACCAATCCCACAAACACCTATAGTTTTTTAAATTATATTTGTCAGTCAAAGCTGATGTGAAACGTTTGTCAAGCCAGATGGACCAACTGTACACTTAACTCATACAAAAAAAAAAAAGCATGATTGAAACAACTGAACCAATGCATGTACAAATGAATACCAATAAACTATCACCTTCTTTCAACATTTATTTTCCATCATATATTTCCACATTTATTCATAATCAATTTTATTTACTGTTTTTACACATTTATTCTTTATTTCACTGCAGTGAGAGCTTTAAAAGGCTAAAAGGCAAAGTTAAAGCTTCTCCCAAACAGAAAACTTTCAACCTGGAAGAAAAAGCTAACCAGAAAAACCTCTACAGTTCCTGCTACATTTTACTTGACCTTAATAAGTTTGGTCTGTATCTCGCCGTCAGAGGCGACCTCCTGGTGCGTTAACACGTATCTGTCGCACTTGGACAGGGCCTTTTCGCTGGGCGCGGAAACCTGGATGGCGTTGGGGATGACGGGCTGCAGAACCGTCCCCAAGTCGAGGCTTGACGACGGCTTGTGGTCCACCCATTTTTCTCCGCCAGCAGAACGGGAACGACGGTGGAGAGGCCGAACCGGGGTTGTTGTCTGCTCAGGTAAAAAAATAAATAAAATTGAACAATTTAAGAAAAAAAAAAAAATACTATTTAAAAAAAAAAAAGGAGGGGAACGTTTTAAAAGTGAATCAGCTGAAGCCTACAAATACTACAAGGAAAACAGTGTTTAACTACAAGCACAGAGTTTTTTTTAATTATTCTTCAACCTGATGCTGCTGCAACTATCTCACTGACCCTTTTGCTTCTCTCTTCTATCAGGTCAAGGACAAAAATGGGGGAGGGGAGGCAGACTCCCTCCGCTCTACTACAGCACTCTCCTCTTCTCTTGGTTCGGCGGGCTGAAGTACCGACGGGAGACGGGGTTCTTTTGTAGGAAACAGGGGACCGTAAAACTTCTCTGTTGTCTGGAGCCGCCTGCTGCTCCAATGAGGAGATAGAACTGGCCACTGACGAGGAACAACTGCTGCTGGGAAGGGGGGATTCGGGTATCAGGTCGATTTCAACCTCCTGAACTCTAAAGTCTCTGACTGCAGGTGACCCTGGCTCTGGACTGACCTGAGGAGACTCAGAAATACTCTGAGCAGCAAAGTGGAAATACATAGTAAGGGACATGATTAAAAGAAAAAAATTATACACTGAATATGAACTGGAACAAACGGCACAGTCTCACCGCAATAATTTTAGCTGCTAAAAGGCAACAGAGCATCATGAAAAGTAGTGACATTTCAAACCGGGAGCAAACTACTAAGACGACAACATACAGGATGAGGCGACGGCGATGCTGATCTCTTTGTTGGGGGGCGCTCCTCCCGGGAGGACCTCTGAGGCTGAGTCTGACGCGGCGGTGGATCAGGACGACCAGGAGTCTTGCTCTCTGTTACTATAGCCTTTAGTTGTTTCAGCTTTTCGTCTTTCACCCAAAGCTTGTTCTGCATCTCAAGCTGCATCGCATTCACACGTCTCTCCTGCACAATAGCAGCAAGGTTGAAGAAACCATCAGGGGCACAAAAAAAACCTCACTTCAAAGTCTAATAATAATGCTCCAAAACCAATGAAACATTTGGTCCAACTTACGCATTCTTTCTCCCACTTATACTGCGTGTCTGAGACCATGCCCTGCATGCGCTGCTCCATGCGTCTCTTCTCAGAAAGCTCTCTCTGCAGCCTATGCCCCCTGGTCTCCAGCTCCTGCTGCATGGAGCGCTTGTCATCCTCGTAGATTTTTGTTGTTTTCTGCAAGATGTCGATCTGGAACAGTCATGAGAGACCTTTAGAAAACAAAAGCAAAAATACAAAACAAGTAGTAGTAAAATAAGTTCAAGATGCACCTTGTGTTCTTGCATTTTGTTCCTCTTCTCTAAACGTTCGATCTCAGTCTTGTTGGTCTGGATCACTTTGTCTTTCTCTGTAAGTCTGCCATTATGTTCATGGATCAAATTCTCTTTGGAACTGAGGGTAGAGTCCAGTTCTTGAAGCATAGACTTCATCCTGCTGGCTAAAATCATAAGATGTGGGAGATGAGCCCAAAAAAATAAGATAGATGGCTTGTAGGAGACAAGCTGCGAGTAGAAACCTGCTCTGTTGTATTCTTCAATCATCATCTGCCGGATCCTCTGTCTGTTCTGCAGTGCTTCGATCAACCGAGGCAGAGTGATCTCATCATTCGGGTCAGTCAGCTCAGAGGAGGGCAGAGGTGGTAGGCTCATCACCATCCCATTTAGAACAGAGATCCCATCTAAAGAAAGAGGACCAATTCAACACATTAACAGAATCTTCTCTTAAATGAAATATTTTTATGTCAGAGGTCAATATCCTTTACTTCTAAAAGCTGTAAAGTTCTCAATCTTTTTAATGTAAGAACTTAGGAGTCATATGCTTTCAGATAAAAACCTGAGTGACTTATCATTCTTAAGAATATTCTTTAATAGCGGCCTTCAGCTCTTCTGCATTGTTCGGTCTCGTCTTTTTATTGGTAACAACCCATAGATTCCCCATTGGGGTTTAGGTCAGGCGAGTTTGCTGGCTAATCAAGCACAGTAATCCCATTGTCCTTAAAGTAGAACTGGCATGAAATTCCCCGCAACGTTTGGGCCCTTTTTAGCCACACTCTAAGTACCTTAATACTATATCAAAGGATTGCTTGCCATAAATCAGCCTTGTTGTAGAATTGCAGGTGTGACGAGGTAGCCCTTCTGTGAGCATTAGCACAGCACGACCGGGTTTGCGAGGGCGGGGCCTAGGCTATGCGCTTCTGTGGTCAATGAGTCTAACGATATTTTGAATGTTCAACTATAATATATCATCTTTTTCCCCCCCAAATAAAAGCATACTAGCACCAATGCTACATAAGCAAACTGGGGTATTAGCTGTGAAGCTAATTCTGAATGTTAGCTATGAAGCTAGTTGAAAATTGGAAAGAAAAAAAAAAAAAAAAAAAAAAAAAAAAAAAATCAAACAATGCCACAATGTCTACTAACAGCTGAAGGACATTATTGAGGAAATATGCTTTATTGTACATGGATATTTGCTGGTTCACCAAGGGATGGTATTAATCCTGGTAGAAGTTTAAAAACGACGTGCGAATCCGCTGCTGTATTGTCCCAAGTTGGAAAAACAGTCGTCCTAGAATTGCTTGCCACAAACTAACACACGCTTCGGCAGTCGGTCGGGCACATTCCCTGCATACATAAAATCTATCCGCAAGCTTTTCAGTGGCGTGGGGAGGACAAAAAGATGTATGTTCTCTTTTGTACACCCAGGTACAGTGCAGTTTAGATGCGGTCTGGACTACATGCTGTTGGTTTGTTGTTTGCCTGTTACTGTAGCTCTCCGCGCCACGGAGGGAGGGACTTGCAGGGTGTAGTTCGGGGAAGGAGGTAGTTGGCTAGAACTCAACACGCAATATGCCCAACTGCCAAACAGCCCGTTTCTGAGTGCTAATTTCACGATGTAGGCAGACATACCCCGGGACAAAGGAAAGACTAATCAGTCATTTGAACCCCGTAGGGTAGGCAGGCTGGGGGAACTAAAAGATATGATCAAAAACCTCAAAAAAATGCAAACTTCATGCCGGGTCCACTTTTAACCAGCTACCAAGTCCTGCTGGAAAAGGAAGTCAGCATCTCTATGAAGCTCGTCTGTGAAGGAAGCATGAAGTGCTGCAAAAATGTCCTGGTAGATTCCCGCTTTGACTCTTGACTAGGGGTGCACCGATCTGACTTTTTCAGTCCCGATACCGATAGCTGGATTTTGTGTACCTTTGGCTGACTGGTTAGCGCACATGATCTTCACCTGGGAGCCGTGGGATCGAATCCCGTCTGGGCCCTCATTGTGTACTTTGCCACATGTTGTTGAATTAATAAACTGTATAACTTCCTCTGCCTCTCTAGAAGAGACTAAAGAATTTACAAACTAAACATAACTGTGACAAAATAACAGATGTAAAATATGAAATTACCACAAAAATACAATTTCTAGTGAAAAATTAATCTTTTTTGGTGAATTTGTTGCAGATTTTCCCCATGTTGAGTATCGGTTCATGGTATAGGTTAAGATTAACCGATACAGATACCAGTACATTAGGCAGTATCGGGGCCGATACCAGTATCGGTGCATCCCTACTCTTGACTGAACAGTGGACTAACACCAGCAGATGACATGGTTGCCCAAATCAACACAGACAGTGGAAACTTCACAGTGGACTTCAAGCATCTTCTATTGTGTGTCTCTTCCTCCAGACTCTGGGACCTTGGTTTCCAAATGAGAGGTAAAAATTGCTCTCATCAGTGCCATCTATGTGTGGTGGCATTTGTTTCGCTTACTCCAGCTTCAGTCCACTCGTTGTGAAGGTCCCCAACCCTTTTGAATGGGCTATTCCGGACAATCCTCTCCAGTATGTGGTCATCCATGCTGCTTGTGCACCTTTTTCTTACACACTTTTCTCTTCCACATACGTTAATGTATAGTTTTTTTGTTTTTTTTTTATTACCTGGACCTTCTTTATAGCATGTATTATGTTAATTTGCTCAACGGGAGCCACTTTGAGTCCTTAAGAAGAAGTTTATATCCAGTCACAATCAGCATATAGCCATATAATGGGAGTCGTGCGGGCAGACAAAGTACCGCCTCTAAATAAGACATTAGCTGCCACAAAACCCCATCATTCACCAATGTTTTGTTATGAATCACTAGCGCTATTCCTCTGCGAGTTCAGAGCTGCTGTGTTGTCTTGCGGAGTGTTTTAAGGGATTTTAATCCAACTGACTTAAATTTACACTACCCGGTGCAATTAGCACCGGGTAGTGTAAATTTACATTACTGAAATCACCCGGTGATTTCAGTAATGTCGCAGCTGTCCACCATTGCATTGGTAGTCTGCGCAGGTTGCAGAAAGGGAGCCGGTGGAAGCTGAAGTTAGTCCACTTGTTCGTTTTGTTTATGCAATTTAGGAACACGCAAACCCGGACCATGTTGATGTTTGCAGTAGCCAATTATGTCTAACTGACTGTCATATAGCACAGAGTGAAAGCCCTGCTCAGACTACAACTGGTATGCTGCATAGCAGTGATATCACTGAAGTTGTGTGTTAGAGTTAGTGTGGTTGGATTAAAAGCCTGTAAAACACCCCTGAAGACAAAAAAAAAAAATCACGTCTGAGACGGCCCAAAGTCACAAGGGGAATAGCGCTAGCAATTCTTAACAAAATGTTGCTGAAATGAAGGGGTTTTGTGGCAGATATCTCGCTTTATTTAGAGGTTGCCCATCTGTTGCCCCATTAATGAGAGTTAATGGGGACTCCACGTGGCTCTAAACTTGTCTGGGTGAGTAAATGACTGTAATGCATGCTATAAATATGATCCAGGTTGAACAAAAAAACATTAATCCCCCTTTAAATTGCTTTACTACAGCACATTGAGAAACATCCATCTTCTTTTGCAATTACCTATTGAGGCTTTACCTCTTTATGGAGGGCGTCAGTGGTGGTTTTCTGCACACCTGTCAATTCAGCAGTCTTCCCCATGATTATGATTCCTACTGACTAAGAGACCATTTAAATGCTCAGGAATCCTTTGCAGGTGTTTTGGACTAGTTAGCTGATTAGAGTGTGAAACCTAATATATCAAACCTTTTCACAATATTCTAACTTTCTGAGATTTCTAATATGGGGTTTTCATAAGATGTAAGCAATAATCATCAAAATTCTAACAATTAGGGGCTTGAAATATAGCCCTCTGAATTTAAAGAGTTTATATAATATACCAGCTTTACTTATTAAGTTGGATTACTGAAATATATGAATGTTTGCATAATATTCTTATTTTGAGTTTCACCTGTGTAATTCTATAACAAAAACGTAAAGGCTAATACTCTGCCTTGTGATCGATTAGGATAATGGATACTAGCATTCTTACCACCCCCACGGTCCTCCAGCCTGTGAGACCGCTCCTCTTTACAAGCCTGGTTTCGATGGCGGCGTCCTGGAGTAAAGCTACAGATGAGCCGGTCTACTGGACGAGCCACCTCTACCTCCTGAGTCATCTCTGCAAACCGCATCACCAGCTGAAAAGACAGGAAATCTGTTAGAAAAAGGCAACCTAACCTTTTCAGACCGACAAAGTGAATGCGGGGGATAAACTTGCCAGCGTTTCCTCATAATCATCCGCCTTTGGGTTGACGCAGACAACCATTCGGACTTTTCCTTCTCCGTCAAAGTAGTTTTTAAATAGGTGGGTGACTTTGGAGTCTCTGTATGGTACCATCTAGAATAGAAATTCTTTATTACCTGCAAGGTTTGAATGTAAATGATGTTTAGTTTCAGTCATTTGACACTTGCCTTATTAGTGCCGCACATTTGGTTTTCCCGAAGTATTTCGATGCACGTCCGCAGATTCAGGAGAGACTGATTAATGTTTCCTGCGCAACGAAACATGTCGGATTGAGCAAAGGATTTCTAGATGTCTAACCTAATCCAACATTCATATTTAACAAACCTGCTTCTCGTATCCGTGTGCCTTCAGCTCCAGTCCTACCAGTGCGCTCGCTTCCTGCCAAGTCAACCAGACACAGCTGACTGACGCTCACCTGGTTCTTATCCTGACCATTGAAAGGAGAAAAACTATCTAAATCAATTATGTAGGTTTTAACTTAACAGAAGGAGGATTTTAAAATGTGAAATGAACCAAGAGCAGAAGTTTGGTTGCTGCTGACCTGGAGAATGTTGTCACCATCTGCGTCCAGAGGAGCCTGAGCCAGTTTGATGATAAACACGCTGTGTGATCGGCTCGACTCTGTGTTCAGCCGAGTGTTTGCAACCTTCCTCTTCTTTTGACCTGTAAAAAGTAAAATAAAAACAGAGGTCACAAAAAAAAAATGCTTAATACAGAAATTCATCCCACTAATTCACTAATCACACAAAATGAACCCCTCTAGCTGATCTTAAACCGCTCAGAGAGAAGATTAACCAAAGTCATTTCCTAAACAGAGCCGACCCGGAGGCCAGCAATTCCAGGTCAGTCACATCTAGAAATCATCATTGCAGTGTCTATATTCATAAAGCACATAATGTTTGTTTGTGTTTCTCACAGAAGCACCCACCTCTCCAGAACACCTGAAATGCTTCCTCAGCAGATTTGACTTCGACCTCCATACACCCAGCCACGTACATGTTGTGATTCTGATCCTCTCTAAGGATTTTAGATTGAGGTGGTCTATGGCGATAAAAAAAAAAAAAAAAGTGTTATTTAGATACATTTTTATCCACTGAGGAGCAACAGTCTTTTTCATGACGCAGATACAGAAATAGAAGCACTAATTGCAGGTAGGCATCAGGAGGGAGACACAAACGGTGACAGACTGGCAACAAGTATGAGTTTATGGACGGCTGTGACAAAGACTGCAAGCGGGAAGTGGGTAAGTAGGGTTTTCTAAAAACTCAATGAAGCTAAACAGAGTTGATTAAAAGGGTCTAATAAACAATAAATCACGACATAAGGACTCAGATTTGATTTTTTTTTTTACGTTTTGTCTACTTTAAAAACACATGTAAGCACACACATTGGTCTGTTTTGTTGTTCTCTACATCTCCTTGTGTTCAAAAATCGCCAAAAGATCATATTAGATCAACTGTCCTTTCAATATAAAGCGTCTAGTGCCCCAACTCTGCATTAAATACTAATTACATCAACTATAGAGCACAGCTCTAGTGAAACAATATCTGGCTGTTGTTTAGCAGACCAATTGCAAGCATACGCTTTCCGTTTCGTTCAGCGTATAGTTAGAAAATTGGGCCCTACTCTGGCATCCTTGCATAGGCCACTTTCTGATGTAGACGGAGAAGTCTTTGAAATGTCTGAGTTCATTTAATTGAAAGCAGAAGATCCCAATTTAAAAAGCCACATTTACTCCAACACCCCACAGACCATGAACATGTTGAGTTTAGTGAAGGTAAGTTAATTAATTCCGAGAGCCCCAAAACACTGCTAAACTAAGTCAGCCTCCTTCATTCCCGAAATGAAAATTCATTTTCATTTCATGGGCTGGGATATTTTTGTTAATACCCTGTACATTTGTATTGAAGTCTACCTCATTTTGTATTTTTATGCCTAAAAATTATTCTGGACAAATATTTTGCACCGTTACGCTCATTTTACCAACTGTGTTCAGGTCCAATAAAATAGGTTGCAGTGAACTGCACAATTCTTTTGTATTTTCCTTGTTCTTATGAAAAATTTGTTCGTAATAATATACGTGTAAGTAATAGCCAAATATAATTATTAATAAAAGCGATTCATCGCAAAAAAAAAAAAAAAGACAGATTAACCGATTATGAAAATAATCATTAGTTGCAGCCCTACTGTTTTGAATGATTGCATTACAGCTGTATAATTTAAGGTAACCGTTCCAAAAAAGATTTTTAATAGCACTGACCCATATCAATATTAAACTGGAACAGACTGGATTTGGATCGTGATAATTAATTCTAACTTTAGAGACTCGATACCCAGCTCTATACTAATCAGGTTAATGTTGGCCAAAAAACTAGATCTATGACCGTAGATCCAGTATGAACTCTGGTTTAACTCATTCAGTTGCTAATAAATTTCTTCCAGTACCTAGTTGTGTGTTTAGGAAGCACTATCCATTATAAAAATTATTACTAAGGAGTTTTCTTTAACATAAGTGTGCAATAGGACAGTTCAAGCTCAGCCACATCATGCAGCTATTCTGTTGTCTACTGGAATAGTCTTCACTAGCAACATACATGAACTCAGTGTTCTGGCGCACAGGTGTGCCTCCACCATTCCACCTGGCAAAAAGAAAAGACAGGGTTTTTTTTCCCCCCTCCAGCTAATCTGTCATCAAACCAATAAACACCTTCATGAAGATCTATCTATCTAAACATGAAGATTCTTAAGCGTACACTTAAAGCACACGCAGTTTTATTTTAGAAACGTACTTTGGCTTGATGGTGTCTTCCTGCGTCTCCTCCAAGAGGTCATAAATGTAGTTGTTGTAGATTTCGATATAGGAGACAAAGACGCTGTAGCTGCTATCTTCGTCCACCCCGTCTGCTTTCCAAGCTTCCTCTGGTCTGAGCATGTCACCAATTTCAGGATCTATCTTTTGCCTAAAAGTAGAAAGAAAATTACACACCACATAGATTTTTAGTTAGCCAGTATTGACGTGGAGCCTATTTTGGTTTTTTAGCATCAAATGATTTACCTGGAGGAGGGAGTTTTAAGAACTGTCAAATTGTTTTCCCGTCTCTGACGCTCCAGTAAAGCATCAACTTCACACTGAACATCCATACCGTTTTTATCGTCCGTTTTAAAAACCTGGGCAAACACATTCCAATAAACGTGAAGTTTAGACAAGATGGCGGCTGGTTGTGGGGACTTCAACGAAGATTTCACTGTGTGCAGCTCTCTTACATATCTTTTGGCCTGAAAGGGGCCGACGCTGTTGAAAATCATTTCAAGGGAGCGTGGCAGCAATCCGCCCTGACCCGGAGAGCCAGTCATGGTGAAGGTCTTCCCACTTCCTGTGACACCGTATGTGAAGAGCAGGCCTGCAACAACCAGAGTACATCAGAAAAGTGGAAGATCTGATGCCATTAAAATGCAGGAATAGCTGGAAGACTGTGGAAGCAAAGATTCCTCTCAGTGTCAGCATTATTCTGATCGCAACACTCTTCTAGCTGATCGCCAACAGCAAATTCTTTCCATGGCTCGTATCAAAGCATGAAATACAACTTCACCAGTTCTGTTTTAGTGAATATTTTCTTAACCACTTTTTTGCACAATCGTTGACTTCATATGATCAACATATTTCGCATCAATAAGAAGCTATCATGGTTTAACAAACGCTTTCTGATTCTAACAATATAGTTTTCATATTTGTACAACATATATCTATATAGACCATCATCCATACTTTAATAAAGTTTTGCTGTATTCGATAAGCATGCATGTTTAATATGATATAATGTACAAATATGAAAAGTAAAGTGATGTCCAGTGACTGGATATTAAAATATACCATCTTGTTTCTGGGGGTGATCCATCCCCTTACCATTCTTCCCATGAATGAGGTCCACAACAAGAGGTTTGGCCACATGCTCAAAGAGCTCCATCTGCGATACAGAAACTCCAAAGACTTTTTTGAAGGAGTATTGTGTCTAAAAAAAGCAAAGCAGAGTCATTAAAACGAAATACAAACAATATGAACACAAACAAAGTATTATAATTTGTATAATGCTTTAGTAATATACAAAAAAAACATGACAGAAAACCTAAAAAAGGTAAAGAACACAATAACAACTCTGGTAAAAAGCCATCTTGCTACGTAACAGCTACATGATGAAGCTACATGATAAGGAGGGAACAAAAATATTGATAATCTAAGAAAATCTAGAGCAGCAATGTAAATCAAAGTGCCGTTTTTCCTTTAAATCATCAAGATGTCAAATTGTTAAACTGTAATCTAAAGGTACACCTGCATAACTGGATCGGTTACCTCTTTATATTCCCCATTGCGGTTTACTTTGAAGCCCTCGGGAGTATGGAGCTGGACCGTGGTGCTGCTGATCACCTCAATGCAGCATTCCTCTTCCTCCGCGGCCAGAGGCCGCACGCGTAGGTACACCTGAGACAAAAGAAAATTCGTTTTTTTTTCTTGAAGAATACAGTGAGATTACTCGCTGAAGAGACTCTAATGAGGTCACAGAGAGCAGAGACATCGTCCTGGTGGTTCGCCATGTTGAAATGTTCATTCATCGACCTGGGATACTAACTTACCCCAACTGGGTCTCTCTGGCTGTTAGGAGGCTTTTTAGGAGGAGGTCTTCGGGGTGTTTTACATTTCCTGATAGTGAAGGACAAAATCCATAACATTTCAAACCATCGTAGCAAGCTTGGGTGAATTACAACAGAAAACGGTAATGATTGTCCACTCTGCTAACTTTCCCACAGCTAAGCTAGTAGCCAAAGCCTCGATAACTCCATAAATCAAGATTTACAGTTCGGCATTTAAAGATAACACGCACAATAGACACAAATTCATATGTAAATGTGACACATGGTAGATAGTAAACCAAACTTACGCTTGTCGGTTCATTGTGAGAAGTAATCTGTTTTAGTTTGACCGTTTCTGTTGCTCTAAATTTGAATCTTCCCTCCGCGTCAGCAGGGAGCTTTTTCAAAACGCACTGTAAAGAGCCAATCAGATCCCAGAACAAGAAACACGTGTTTCCGCCGGAATATATAATGACAAACACACGACGCCAGGCAAAAAATTAAAATATGTTAAATAAATTCACAGCTTAAAATTTATATGAAACAACGGAGTGTACGTTGACCCAGAAAATAAGGGAACAGCACCTTGGAGAGAGCTGTGGAATCATAAGCAGGTATTTTTATGCACTATTAAAGATGTAAAATTTACTCAAGTGTCTAAAACTCAATGAATGTAGGGTATGTGTTGCCAATCAAGTTTTGACTTCATAAATTTGGAATAAGGATCAAAAACCTTTATATTGATACAAGCTATTCTTGACGCCCTCAGTCCAGTACTTCTATTAATCTTTGAGGGGGAGGATAAAACGTAATTTATATGAAAAATATTCTGTAGGAAATCTGCTGTAATTTAAAGAAAAACACTATGCTATATCTTTTTAGTTAAAAAAAAAACTGCCAAAAATTTGCTAAAAGAAAATTCAATCATTTTCTTTCTGTGAATGTTGATATTTGTGGAAAACTATGTAGGAAAAAAAAGGAGGGTGGGGAGGACAATGTTTCCAAGCTAATAATAAGAAAAATAGATCTATAAAATATTAAATGTGAAATTTCATGCAAATATTCTATGAAAAAAACACATATTTGTTATTATACCTATACTATTTGAAAACTTTAGCTGTTTTTTTGGTCATTTTATTCAAAGTTTTTAAGAACGGGGGTCCAAAAGAACCAGCTGGCTCTGTAGCAGCAGGTTTCAAACCCCTGGTAATAATAATAATAATAATAATAATAATAATAATAATATAATTGAGTCATTGTAAAATACTAACAAAATATGCATATACAAATTAACGAGTGACGCTGTGCACATGTAAACTAAATTTTACCCTGATCAACTAACACAATTAGTAAATAAGTCCAACATGGAGGTGGCAGCATCTGTAGGGTCATAGAAGTTGAACAGAGTTTATATAAAGATGGATGAAGCAGTATGCAGGACAGGACTGGGGGAAATTCTGATAGGGACTGGGGAAGACTTTAGTCTGAGACAGAATTAAAAGAATCTAAACCAGGGCTTGATTTTCATTTTAAACATTATCCACCCAATTGGACTGATCTTGAGATTTATTTATTTTATTTATTTATTTAATTTAAAAAAATTTTATTATCCAGATTCACTCCTTCTAAAATGTTAAAACGAAAGCCATATGCAATAAAATGAATGTTGAAAAACACAACATATTTGCGTTTTGTTTCTTTTTGTGGTTAATAGGAAGAGGATTACCTTGATTGAAATATTATTATGTCAATTTTGCAGTCTGAAGGTACACACATAAACAGCGCCCCCTACCGTGCTCCGACTGTATAATTCAGAGGTTACAAAACACAGTCCTTCTGCCACTGAAGTCACGTGTACTCCAGCGTTACGCAAACACAGAAGTTGCTTATTTTGACTTGCAGCTCTTCCCGCTGACCATCACAGGTAAAGCAGCAGGTACGGAACACTTTTATGTGTAAAGGCGGACTGATAGTTGTCGAGTCAAATCAGTCTTCTCGTGCGTTGTCGACTCAACAGGCTGAGAAATGAAAAGCAAGTCACAGAAAAATGGATCAAAAAGTAAACTGAAGACAGGAGCTGCAGAAGACACGCCGCTGACTAAAAAACTGCGAGAAAAGAAAGATGCAGAAACATCTAAAGCAGGTGTGGTGCAATGGATTGACGGATTTGTTGACTCCTTTTTTGATCGTTATAGTTTGGTTACCTGAATGGCTCTCTTCGTCTTTCAGGTCCTTCTTACAGTTCTGCTGGAGTCCAGAGGAAGAATGGCCATGGGAGCATCCTGCACTATATATACAAGAGTTCTCTGGGCCAGAGTCTGCACTCTCAGATGAGACAGGTTGGTAACTCTACTAGTTCATGGTCAAGAAGGGCAGTATGCCTATGGAAAATAAGCCCCAACCTCTCTTAAGTGGCTGTCAGTCATTTCTTTATGTCTTTATGATTCCAGAGATGCTGTCAAAGAGAGAATGTTGTGGATTACTGCATCCAGGCCTTCATTATAAAACAATTAAAGAAGCAGTCTGGCTAAGGAGGATAATGCTGTACAGCTCTATTTCAAATTAGACAAAGATAGTCTATCAGTATCTGGGTTTTGTAACATCAATTAGAGTACTGTATGGTAAGCATGAAAGTCTAAGGTATGTGTGGCAGAGGGATTTGCAGGTAGATATTGATAGAGAATCATGGATGAAAATAATTTCCACTATGGGGTGGTTTACTAGAGAGGCATGAGGAAAGTTGACGCATTATAAGATACTCCACGGATATTACATATTTGCCAGTAATATGCCATACGCCAGTTTGTCTTCATCAAATGGGTTTATTGGAGAATAATCTTTGTTGGAAATGTGGAATTGGGAAAGGTACATTTATTCATGCTATATGGTCGTGTACCATTATCCAGCCTTTTTGGAAAGTAATAATTAAGACAATGCAGGAATGGATTAGGACACCTGCCTGAATCTGCTCAATTCTGTTTATTAGGAGACAGGCCGTGTGTACCCAAAATATCTAAAACAAACATGGCACTGGTTCTTATGTGTTTTATTTCAGCTGCCAGAGTTATTCTTCGCAGTTGGAAGAGTCGGGAATAGGCCGGTATATAGAGATTGGGTCATGATTATCACTGAGATTGCATCTTTTGATTTATTGAAGGCTAAAATACATAATAAAAAAGAATCATATTTGGATATGTGGAATAAGTTTTTATTTTTTATTGGGGGGGGGGGGGGGTGATAAAGTTGAACAGAATCCAGGAGGGAATTCATTTTTAAGTATCTAAGTAGTATGCTGGTTTTTTTCAAATCTTTTTTCAAATTTTCTTTTTGTTACTCTCTCTTTAAAATGTAATAAATTTACATTTAAAAAAAAAAATCTGCAAATCATCTGCATAATTATGGCATTTGACAAGTTTGGTTGAAAAGAAAATCCCTTTTTCTCTGTCTCTCGCAGTGTCTCCAGGAGCCGTTTGTTCGATCTCTGTCGTCCTATCATTTTCACGGCGCCAGCAGTCCGTTTGATCGCAGAATCACCTGCTTGGAGTGGCACCCCACTCATCCCACCACTGTGGCTGCAGCCTCGAAAGGGGGTGACATCTTTCTGTGGGACTTTGAAAAATCAGAAAAGAAAAGCTTTATCCAAGGGGTGAGTTGATGCACCTCAATGTTTTTTATATCTTCATATATGGAATGGTCCTGCTGATCTTTATTATGATCTACAATCCTGTTGTGGCTAAAGAAATCATCATTTTGAGTCCGATCTGGAGAAGTGTGTATCCTAGATGTGCCTTTCGACAACCTGTTTTGATTCTCTGCGTAGATGGGGGCTGGAGACTCAGTAACAGATATGAAGTTTAACCTGTTAAATCCCACTCAGCTGTTCACCTCATCTATGGGAGGTACGACAGCTCTTCGGGATTTCAGTGGGACAACCTTAACAGTTTTTGCCAACACAGACACCCTGAAGTAAGACTAAGAGCCCCTTTATTCTCCCCCATCAGAGTCGCAGGCTCACTTAAGTCTTGCATCAGTCTTCTTATCAGGTGGCCTCAGCAGATTTTCAGCCTTTGCAGTGCATCTGCGTTACAGACCTGCATTTGTATATGTGTGTGCAGAATGGCGCGGGAGACTTTATTGGAGGGATGAAGTTTTGCCCCACAGACTACTCCAGAGTTTATGCGGCCTCTGGCGAGGGGATATTGACCCTGCAGAGCTTTGAGGGACACGCTCCCACCCTACTGTCCAGAACTCAGGACTGCGGCCATGATCACCACAATGTTTGGTGAGAAAACTGGAAAGAAGACTGATGCTTGACGGTGACAAAAAAACCCATCTGCAGTTGTAGTGCCTTACAAAAGTGATTATGCCTTGAACTGTTTCTGTTTTGTCATATTACAATCACAAAACTCTGTTTTTTTAGGGGTCAATCTTATGCAGTAAGATAGTTGTGTTCACATTTGCTGTTTTTTCTTTTTTGTTACAAGTGCAAAACAATTTTGTAAATTATTGTATCTTTTTATTTATATTAATCTACTTAAATCTGATAACCAAAGGAAAATCCAGTGCTACAAATTACCTTCAGAAGTGACCTATGTAGTATGTATTGCGTATTTTAATATAAGTATGAATCACTCTTTTTTGTGAAGCGACAAAGGTTTGGTGGGGGAACATTGGTGAACATACAGCACCATGGAGCAGGGAAAGGCTGTAGAACAATCTCACAAATGATCAACGTCTAGTACGACCAATCATCTGAATAAAAAAAGGCCACATCATGCTGTGGGGGATGCTTTTCTTGAACAGGGACAAGGAGGCCGGTAAGAGTTGATGGAAATATGGATGGAGCTAAATGAGGGGAATATGTCGGATGTCTGTGTACTGTTTTTAATGCACGTTCCAGTGTGATATTTTTTATGGTTCGGCGTATTCAGGAAAGGGTTTCCTCTGCCAGTCGGACTCTCACTGAGCAGGCGGAGTTAAACACAAACGCCTAAATTGGTGTCACACTAGTGCGACAAAAAACATGACTCGCTAGTATTTCTTATGCTTTCTGCAAGCAGTGATGTTTTTTTATGTCCACCTCCTTAGGATTTTGTGAGATGCATGTAGCTTCTCCCTTACCATACCATACCTTTGCATTATCCTAAAGAACTACAACTGAAGGGGGTCAGGAATGGTCAGTACGGGTTGGTCGTATGGGCATCTTTATTATGGAAATAGACAAAATATTGCAGAGATTCTGAACCACGCCGACTCGTGCTGTTCTGCTCAGTGGAATCGAGGGATTAGACTGGGGCGATGGATGGCGGGGTCTCTCTATTGTACCTTGGAGAATGAGCAAAAAATGTAATTCTCTACATGTAGATTCAACAAGCTTTTAAAGACTTGCCTCCTAAGATCTGCAGCTGTAACTGCAGCCAACGTGCTTCCAAAAAGATTGACACGAAGGGGCAGAATACAAATGCTGCACCTTTTCAGATGTATTTTGGAAAATAACATAAAATATGGTGTTGTAATACTCTTTTGCAACTATACACTACTTTCTGTTTGTATCTAAAAGCTTTGTGGTTGTAATATGGCAATGTGAAAAGGTTGTATTAATATAATTGCAAGGCACAGTACTGCTGCTTGTGTACTTTGAAGATTTCTGTGTAAAATTTATCATAAGTTTTTTATAATGTTTTGGGTCTAAAAGTAATTCTCTAACCTCTGATCAAATTGGTTAATTTCTATTGTTTTTGCTTGATTTTTAGTTTAATTAAGTACTACAGTATAAAAAAGTTGATTGGGGGGGTTGAAGGTTACACCGTGGAGTAGATTATTTGAGTTTTGTAGTTTCTAAATGGTTGTATTGTTGTTTTTTTCTTTTATAATGTATGTAATTTCTAGTCACATCACCTTGCTGTGTATTGCTTATATTCTCTAAATGGAAATTCCCATTTCCCCCCCCCAGCTTTTGGTACTGCTGTGTTGATGTGTCTGTGAGTCGCCAGATGCTTGTGACTGGGGACAACGTGGGAGAGCTCATTCTTCTAGGTCTGGATGGGAAAAAGGTGCATTAATTAAGAAACAAAGGTCTTTTTTTGACAACAGCCTTACCTTCTAAACATTTCATTTTGATACGCTCTAGTGTAAACTAAGGTGGAGATTTATTTAGGGCTAAAAGGTCTGGAGGATGTAAAAGGTCTGGGGTTGGCAGAGACTTTAAAAGAATGTGTTCATGACCAGATTGAAGAGAAGAACCCTGGTAAAATTAACATAAATTGTACTTCCAGTCAGAAGAAACACGTTGGTTTTAATTAAAAAAACTGACTTTTATACTTAAATCTAGCAATGGCACTATGAATAACTTTGGTCTTAACCTTCGGCCTCCCAAACCTGTAGCAAAATAAATCTTTATGATGATTCATTTCAAGTTTCAAACCACTACTGACATTCAGTAACCGAGCGGAAAACATAAATATTAAAGAATAACTTGGTGAATGGAAGTAACTGCTGAATGGAGGCTGAATTGTCTAGAAGGATGCGTGTCTTGGCGACCTAGTTTTGAAAACAATTCCTATACGTTTAATTTTATTTTGAATTTTTTCATAAGTAAGAAAGATCATGGAATGAATGAGTTTAATTCTTGAAAAGATTAACATTTTAAATCTTGCACTTATTCCTCACAATAGATAAAACTATAAAGTATAGACCTATAGTAAAAGGTTTTTTGTAATGTAAAATATATATAAATTACTGTTTTTCAAGACTCTGAAAACATAGATATTAATTTTTTGTTTTTGCCTTTCCCTTAGATTTTCAGTAACAAGTTGCACAAAGCCAAAGTGACGCATGCAGAGTTCAACACCCGATGTGACTGGTTGCTGGCGACGGCCTCGGTCGATCACACAGTGAAGCTTTGGGACCTGAGGAACATCAAGGACAAGACGAGCTTCCTCTATGAAATGCCTCATGAGAGAGCGGTCAACTCAGGTTGCAATTCTTTTTCTTTGGTGAACCTGTTATAGTATTTCTAAGTCCTGGTTGTTCACATTGACGTGATAAAACCTCCTTGACGTCAGAGATCAGAGGCAAAATTATTTTGAGCTTGATTAAAAATCTTCAGGCTTCAGAACACTTTCATGAACCACTTCCAAGGCAAAATAGAACAAACCTATTCTCAAAAAGTTAAGAACAATGGGAGAACAAAAAACTCGTTCAGTACAATTTGATGCGTTAAGAGGTTTTATTCTGCTAAAAAGAAGATAACAGAGAAAAACGAAATAGTTTCCCTTACGTTTTAGATTGATACAGATGTTTTTAATATAAAAAAGTCACAGTAGTTTGCCGACTGGCTTACTCTTCTGTTATAACTCAGCTGATTTGATAAAAGTGTGGGCCAAGCAAAAAATCCCCAAAACATACATATTTCAGCAATGTGACCTGGGGTATTTATTTTCCACCGAAATTTCATGTTCCAATTTCACATTATTCAAATATATGCAGGTTTCTTTTTATGCGAGATTACATTTATAAAAAAGTAACCAGGAAAACAGACAATTATTGAACTTTATTTTCATCATATTTAGCCTTTATTTTATTTAAAATATCTTCGTTTTTACTTATGTTGTGAGATTTTTTTTGTGTGCATTATTTTGGAAAAAGAATGGAATATTTTTAACACATTTTGCACAACAAATCTTCTTTAAATGCCATTCTAAACCTTTTTAAACTTGTTCTGCTGCTCTGGCTGGAAAGGGTGAATGCTCATAAGCACTCATTTTGACTCGGAATATTCTGGAATTCATATCGTTATCGCACATGCTTTAAATTATATCGCATGTAGATTTGAAGCCGTCACGCCAAGCCCCAACTCAGACTTAAAAGTTAAATTCTTGGGTTTTTGAACAATAGAAATAGTTTATCGTTCAAACATTTAGCAAATGAAAATACATTTTATATTCAAACTGACCTTAAACAGGAAAGGTTTAGTCGAATTTATTGTTAGGAGATGATTTTGTTTTTCTAACCGTGGAGGTAAATGTCTGGCTTCCAGCATACTTTACAGCAGATGTCTTAGGTCCTTTAAAAGAGAAAATAGCAGTTTGTCACCATAAAGGGCTGTGAACAAAGATCGAATCATCTCTGCAGCATGATTTAATACAAGAAATTGGAGAGTAGTTTAAATAAATGAGAGTTAAAACTTTATTAGGAGATAATGTCCTATAAAAACATCAGCCAATTATTTACTGCTAGTGTTCCTTGGCGTAAAAAGAAACAATTGTTAATTACTTTTGTTAACCTTGTGTTTAATGGGTTTCTGCAGCCTATTTCAACCCTTTGGACTGCTCCAAGCTGCTCACAACGGATCAGCACGACCAGATCCGTGTGTACTCTTCCTCTGACTGGTCGAAACCTCAGCACATCATCCAGCACCCGCACAGGCAGTTTCAGCACCTCACACCAATCAAGGTTCGTCGCCTCTCCTCAGATTTATTGTAATGTCAATAAAAGCAGAATGCGACATCCATCTTTTCAGTCATTTGCTTAAGTCTCTTGTTTTATGACAAAAACGAATTGTGTAGGCCACATGGCATCCCCTGTATGACCTAATTGTGGCGGGACGCTACCCTGATGACCGCATCCGTCCCGGAGATCAGAGGACCATTGACCTGTTTGACTCCAACAGTGGGGAGCTGGTGTTTCAGATGTATGATTCCACTGCCTCAGGGATCAAATCTGTAAATATAATTTAACTAAAACATAAGCAAGTTCAAATGTACTGTAATATTGCACTTTTTAAGCCAATGTATTTTGTTTTTACAGATAAACAAGTTCAGTCCGATGGGTGATGTCATCGGATCTGGAATGGGTGAGTCTTTTTTAAAAGCGTGCCTTTCATGTGAACAATTCATGATCAGTTAAGAGGGCCGTAACTTTATATACATAAATATATAGTCCTTGAATTTTTTTTACATTTTGTCACGTTACAGCAACAAACCTTAAGTGTATTTTATTGAAATATTTTTGGTGAAACACCAACACAAAGCATTGAATAGATGAAGGAAAATGATACATGGTGTTTTGGGTATTTTTCACTTGTGCTACAGGTGTAATCAGAAAGGTGTAATTGTGTATTTTGCACAATATCTGTAGTCTATATTTGGGTCTTAAGTCATTTGCAGTCTCTTACAGGTTTTCCATGGGTCCCATACTGCCCAAAAAAAGAAAAATAAATGAGAGTCAATGGAGCGATAAAAGTTATTTTCTGATCTCGTTTGAAATGTGCCGTGGATCGAACATATGACGTCCGTAATTCTGATGCTGAGAAAACGCTGGTTTTTGACCGGCAGCAAAAGTTACTTAAAGTTTTGTGTTAAAACGTTTCTACGACTGCAGAAGAAGGAGAGCGACGGTTGAAGCCTCCCGGACAAAGAAAGGAGCATTAAACACAGAGAAAACCACTATTAATCTGACCATGTGGGAAGTAGCAGCTATGTCAGGGTAAAGCAGTCGGTGGAGTGAGAGCCAGCATGGAGGAGAGGCTCTACAAGCTCTAGGTCAGTGTTTTATGTGCTATAGCTAGTGCTAGCTCGGATTAGCTGTGTGACGTCATATATGCAACTTCTGATTTGTAGGCATTTTAATTGTGAAAATGTAATAATCTAATAAATTCCAAATCATTTGACAAACACAGTCGAAATGTACATCATTAGTCATCATTTAAACTGAGGTACAACATATGTCTTGATTCACGATGCAAGACAAAGCGGACCAGAAAATAACTTTCATCGCTCCATTGACTTCCATTCATTATTTTTTCGACCAGAAAGGGAGGAGACTTAGGCTCCCCATTATAGTGAATTATTAGACTGTTGCTACAGTGTTTGGCATGTACTCCAAAAAGTTTCATTTTGATGTCATCTGATCACGTCCTCTTCCTTGGGATATTAGCTTTTCTCCTACTTTGCCAGTCGTAAACTGCAAACAGGACTTTTAAGTGCTTTCTTTTAATACCAGCTTTTTTTTGACACCCCTTATGAAGGCCAGAATTGTGAAGTGTACAACTAGCCCTTAAATGAATACTGGTTGCTTTTGGTTGGACTGGATTTTACTTAGGGGTATTAGATTAAAGGGGGACAGATGCTATTTATTTTTGTTTAAAAAATGTGAAAATGATGTATCATTTCCTTCTGATTCAGCTAAGTGCTACTTTGTGTTTTTACTCAACACAGAGTCCCACTAAATACATTTAAAGTTTGTGAGATGTAACCAAAATAATTGTGAAAAAACTTTAAGGGTTATAAATGCACCCATTTAACAGTAAAGCTGTGTTATGTGTTGTTATCAGGTGTGACACTATTAATCTGGGACCACGACGAGTCGTTGGTCAGCGGTCGACACAAACCGCTCGAGGAAACATCAGCTTCAGCGGACGGGTTAAGGGGTCAGCGTAGGGGTCAGCATCGCTCCGGCAGAGACAGGAGGGCTCCGGCTGCCGATGCAAAGCTGAAGAAAAAGCTCGCTTCTCTGGAAGAAACTGAGACCAAAACCAAGACTGGCTGCACCAAACAAAAACAAACTCAGAAGAGGAAACTGTCGGAGAACTAAATAAAAAAAAAAAAAAAAAAAAAAAAAGTTTTTTTGTACATTTATCTTACTGTTTGGTTCTAAGATCAGGGATTGTTTGCATGTTTGAAAAAATTCTTGAGTCTTTTATATGAACCATATTTCCTGCACTTTTTTTACTGTAAAATAATAAATATTTTCATTCCTATATAGTTGGTTACTTCTTTTGGAAAATTTTAAGATTTAAGCTTGTATAATTAATGTATGCACACATCTTAAGTATAACGGAAGAGAAAACTTCCCCTTAAATCGTAGGTGGTGATGTTTGCCAGCTGGATGAGCACTCCGCCCCAGGCCTCTCGCTCCTCCTGGCTGTTCTGGACTCGAACCTGCAGAGCGGAGTACACCATGCTCAGAACCAGATTCTCAAACTGATGCTGAGTCAGAGGCGTCTTCTGAGAAGTCCCCAGTATCTGCGCCATGAGCTCCATTGAGCTCAGACGTTTCGGAATGCCGTCGTTGATCTGAGACAAGAATTCCCGCCCTTTCCTCATCGATGCCAGCTCCTCGTCCAGCAGGAGCACGTTGTTATCCTGGTTTATCTCAGCCCCACCCAGCAAAATCTGTATAAAGAATATGAAAACAAATGTTTTATCAGTGAAGGGGAAACGGCATAAATGCCTTTTAAGTATCAGGAGGTTTGTTGAAGTCAGTCAATAAAGCTACCTCAAACATCAGATTTGCATCAGAGAGAGACGAGGCAGCTGTAGCAGGATTTGGACTCGATCCTTCTGCCACATCTGAAGGAAAAATTGAAAGATTCTAAAAGTTACATTTCTTACTACCGAAGACTGAGCTGATTTGCTATTATAACTGTCATTAGTCCTCTGTTTATGTCATCCATACTGGACAGCACCTGATTAGTCTCGCAACAAACTACTAGAATGTCTGTACTCACCTTGAAGCGCCTGACCAAGCCAAAGACAGAGAAGAAATTGGAGACACGCTTTTAGTTGTGGATTCATGCTTCTCTAGATTAGAACAAAAAGAGGAAAAGCAACATCCCTCCTTCCTCTGCACTCTTGGAAAGAGGAAAACGGCCACTGAATACCACACATTTTTCCAGCTTGGAAAAAGGACAGCAGAAGCCAGATGGCTGCTCTGCACAGTCTACATTGTGGATATTATTCTAATTTGAACTTTTTACCTTGCAAAACACACGCAGGCAAATTTCCTTTACTTCAATCCATGGCCTCGCCTGTAATTATTACATGAAAATGTTTAAAACAAAAACAAAAATGTACATTTTTACAAACTGAAGCAGTTTAGTTTTTATTTCCCTTGTTTCTACCAGTTGTCGCTCTGCATGGGAATTCTGAATGCTTCTTTCAGTTATCATTCTGATATTGTGAAAAAACACATCGTATGGAAACTAAACTGATAAGCAATCCCTGACAATAGGCTTGAGGTCTATTGGGATCAAAAAGTTTATATGAAAATATGAGTGGAGGGAATAATCTATATGGCACCTCTCAGATGGACTTCGAAGGCAGTGGCACAACATTTCTCTCATCCCCACCTGACTATTTTCGCCTTATTTCACTAATGTTCTCTGACACAAAGCATATGTATCTATGCTGATATTCAATTACAGACAGGGGGATCGTCTCTACACAGGATTTTGTCGAATGGCATCAGGAGCCTGAAAATAGTAGGCCACAGTTTTCATTTTTTTATTTATAAAACCGTTTTCTTCCAGTTCTGAACATTATACTAATCTATGTTGGTATATCAGATGGAGGTTTGTGGTTGCTACTTGATAATATACTTTACTGAATCCACTTTGGGGAATTTGTTTTAACCTGTTTGTTAAAAGCTGTTAAAATTAACTTAAAATATACTATTTTATTATTTCTTTGTTCTCTGTGGCACACATTGTGGATTTGTTGCATATGTTAGTCCTACCTATTAAAGCCCTAACAAGTCATTGGTCTGCATTTAAACTGGAGTGCAGAGCAACCAGTGTCTGTTTATATCTAGTGCTGATGGCATTTCATCTATTATTTATTATTAGAAATGTTTAATTAAATAATTGCTTTATGGCCTGTCAAATCAACACTTAGAAAAATTCGTTATTTTAACAATGAATTCAGGTTTTGCTTAATGATCTAAATGGTATTTAAATGTTTTTGTAAATGCATTTTTTGACACTTTTATACAATTCAGCTTTCTAATCCACTACGTTCGGTACACTGTATTTGCAGTTGAATGCAAACTGGTTTTCAAAGCTTTGTCTGTTGATTGCTGTGATTTAAGCATGATTTAAATTTCCCATTTAACCATTCTAACACCTTAATTGTAATTCTATGGTATAATTTCAATATATGCTATGTATCAATGTGTTTTCAATTAAGTTATTATTCCAGTTCTAATTAAACAAATGAATTATCTATAAATATTTAATTTGACAAGTTATTCATTTACTGGATTAAATAAAAAACTGCAGCAACAAGCTTCTGCCACACGAGGGCAGTAAAGGTTTTGTGCTTTTTAATTTACCCTACTACAACATTTATTTACTTCCGGTTACCAGCAGGCTCCTTCTGAATGCTGCAGCAGTGCAAATAAAGGTAGTGTCTATACATGTTTTTATTTTTTATATTTCAGCGATTTCTGTTCTCTTCTAAGTTTTATTTTAAATATTTTAGTAGAATTTTTTGTAGAAGAGAAAGCAGGCGGCTTTCAGCTGTGGGCCCTTACGGCAGATAAACACAACAGCACAGCTAGCGATAGCCTTAGCTTAGCCAATCAGCATCTGTTGTCACTTCTTCTTGTTTACAGTTTGCTGCTGACGTATCTCAGGCCATTTATCAGAAAACACTTACGAAATAAACGATTTAATTGAACTCGTTGCAACAATAAAAATAGAGTCTCAGTTTGTCGTATAGACGTATGAGCTTTTTTTTTACCTTCAGCAAAACCACTTAAACAAAAGTTAATAAGGTATATACTTTGTTGTCCAATTTGGGAAGAAATATTCAGCAGGTGAACAAATGGCACTGCCTTTTTAAACAGCTTTATAAACAAACATAAAAGCAAAAGCCTCAACTCAAACCTATTATAATAGGTGACAACACGAAGACAGAATTACAGCTAAATAAACAGTCGAATAAAACTTCTTCCCATAAAGGACAGGTAGAAGTTTGTACCATCCAGAACTGATGATCGTACAAAGGTATCATTTAAAACCCGTTGCATCGCTGTTTTATTAATATTCTGTCAATCAAAAGTAAATACTGAATGTTTTGATCAACTGAAATACTTTTTGCTGTGTTAATAGGTCTTAGAGATGCTACAAATGACTAAAAATCAATCAAACTGGGGGTTCTTGATTCAGAAGGTGTTGTAACATTTGCAGCTCTAACTAAGCAAGTTTTATTTCCCTGGACTGAAGGTAAAAATGGCTTTACGGATTGTCAAGTTTGCAGATTCCTGATGTGGAGCAACAGGACAGAAATTTTCTGTTTTTAAGCCATCTGTTTAACATTTGCATTAATATATTTAATCATTTAATATATTTTGTTCTTGCATGTTCTGCTGTTTACAAGAAAAATTGTTTCAGAGTTTAGTGTTCCGAATGATCTAAAGTGTAAATGTTGCTTTTAATTAGAGTGACCATATTTTGACTGCCAAAAAAAAGAGGACACTTGACTAATTCCTGAAACACTTCAACAAATACTCTGTTTTGTTAAAAATACTTTTGATTTCAACATATTTAATGTGTTCCTTCTTTATGTGCTTAGAAAAAAAATATTCCTTGATCTGTAAAAAGAATGTGAAAAGAGGAAAGTTGGTCACCTTATTTTATTGTCGTAGGCAGCCAAGATGGAGTCCAGTGAGGAGGGTGGTGTCAGTGTCGGCGGCTCTGTGGGAGAAGAGAATTACTTCCTTGGCTACACCTTTACCGACCGCTCTCATTCCAGCCGTGTGGTGAAGAGCATCATGGATCTCTGCCTGGAAGACGGCCTGTTTGCGGATGTCACCATCACTGTGGATGGCAGGCTGTTTCACCTTCACCGGCTGGTTCTGTCGGCGCAGAGCAGTTTCTTCCGCTCCATGTTCACCTCCAACCTCAAGGAGTCCCACAACCGCTCTATCGAGCTAAAGGACGTGAGCGCCTCTGTTTTCCAGCTGCTGGTCGACTACATCTATCACGGCACCATTAAACTGCGGGTGGAGGACCTGCAGGACACATATGAGATGGCAGATATGTACCAGCTGACGGCTCTGTTTGAGGAATGCTCCCGCTTTCTCTCGCGGACGGTGGAGGTCAAGAATTGCCTACAGGTGATTTATTGTGCTTCACTGGTGAAACAAGCCATGCTGTTTAGAACATTTATGCTAAATCATTTTTTTATTTGTCTATAGGTGATGTGGCTTGCAGACAGACACAGTGACCAGGAGTTGTATACTGCAGCCAAGCAGTGTGCTAAAATCCACCTTGCTCAGCTCCATCAGACTGAAGAATATCTCAATCTGCCCCTGTGTCTGCTGCTGGACATAATAAAGGGTACTGCGGCTAGATGGCCTGTCTGTTAAAACTTTTTCATAAGTTTGAGTGTTTTCTCTCATTTTAAAATCACGCACAAGAATCGTTGAGGGCAACATTTAAGTAATTCTGTCCTCTTTTCCCAGTCGGTTTCTGAAATGTCATTTTGAAACATGCAGTCAAAGTATCAAGAGTGTTCTGAAAGGCTCTATCTTTGTGCTTAGATGGTGTTCCGAGCTCCCAGAATCCAATAATGGCAATCGAGTCGTGGATAAACCATAACAAGGTTGAGAGGGAGGAGTTCTCCTGCCTTCTCCAAGAGAATCTGAAGGTAAAATTTCAAGACCTGCCAAACAGGTTGTTATTGGAGAATACCAATTTCAAGTTTTATTTCAGATTTTACTTGACAATTAGTTTTCTTTTCAAAGATTGAAACTAATAAAAATAGTAATTCAAGATTTTTATGTGTCAAACATTAATCCAGAAGGAAAGAGAGGGTCTTCAGGAAATACAAAATCCTCGCTAACTTTTTGTCAAAACCTTAATGTGAATTGAAAAATGTTGTGTCAATAGTCAAATTACTGCATGCAAAGAAAAAGGGTTCTCTATAAACATTTTTTTTCTTTTAGTTTGTTATTAATTAACAATCACATTTACAACAAATTCCAACATTTCAGACTAATGAGCACACCTGAATATAAGCCAAATCGGCTAAATTTGAAAAGAAAATAATTGCGGTGGCGGATCTCAAGATCCTACGAATGGCTAGAGAGGGCTGGCCTACAGGACTCAATAGAGGCACTCATTCTGGCAGCACAGGAGCAGGCTCTAAGCACCAGATCGATAGAGGGCAAGATCTGCCACACCAGACAAGACCCGAGGTATAGGCTGTTTACTGTGCAAAGAGTCATCTGAGACAACCCAGCACATAACATTAACAATGCTGGCAGGGAAAGCATACATGAAACGTCATAACCAAAGAAACATCTGTGCAAAGTATGGGCTGGAAACCCCAAGGTCAAGGTGGGAAACGCCTGCAAAGGTGGTGGAGAACGACCGAGCAAAGATCCTGTGGGACTTCCAGATCCAGACAGACAGGATGGTAATGGCGAACCAACCAGACATTGTGGTGGTTGAAAAAGAGCAAAGGAAAGCTGTTGTGGTGGATGTGGTAATACCAAGTGATGGTAACATCAAGAAGAAGGAACATGAGAAAAATACCAAGGGCTCAGAGAGGAGGTGACAGTTGTACCCGTGGTAATCGGAGCACTCAAGGCAGTGACCCCAAAACTGGAGGAATGGCTCCAGCAGATCCATAGAAGAACCTCAGACATCTCAGTCCAGAAATGTGCAGTACTTGGAACAGCAAAGATACTGAGGAGGACCCTCAAGCTCCCAGGCCTCTGGTAGAGGACCCGAGCTTGGAATGGGAAAAAACCACCCACGGTGGGCAAGAGGGGAATTTTTATTTGTATGGAAGTCCCACTTAAATATAAGCCGCAGGTTTTCTTTTTGTGAAACTAGATATTTACACAGGAAAATGGCATATGAAAGATGTTTTTCTTTTGTTTTAATTACCTCCATAAGGAGATCATGTTGTCATGTTAGTCATTTTTTCTTTGTTTCTTTCTTTGTTTGTTTGACTGTCTGTTAGCAACATAACTAAAAAAAAAAGTATAGACATTTTTTTTTATTAGAAGTTTACGGAAATGTCAGCAGGAACAACTAATAAAATGTTCTGGTTGATCCAAAATGCAGCACTTTTCGACCCATCGACCAGCGGTGCTAACCTCCACTCCTCTCCCGTTTCATAGAGCTCGCAATAGGCTTCCAGGAGCTCCTAATCTCTGCTGGAGGAGCAGGGCAAAAGTACGAACACAGCCGCGCAGCTCATTAAGGGACATTTATTAAGAAAAGTGCTGAAAATTAGAACAAAAGATAGTCTGCAGATGTCTGCTTGTCTAGTTTAAGACATGCTTGTTTCACACTCGCTGAAAATTGCTAGTAAAGCACCGACATGGCTTCAACACGAAGACGACAGTAACATGCCTGATTAAAAAACAAAACATACTTTACCTTACCAGAAAGACCTGGTTGCTATCTTCATCTTCCTCTTGGCCACTAAGGCCAACGTCTCACCATCGATTCATTGATGTCCAGCTTAGGGGCAGCAGATCTGTTCGGCGATTGCCTTTAACTTTAAAGCTGCATCATAGGAATTTATTTGGGTGTTTTTAATGAGGGTGTGTGCATAATGTGCAAAAATAACTAATAACTAATGTCTTTTTTTGGCGTATAATTTTTCCCCCACGTCTGTCTCACCATTGCTTTTCCTGCTATAGCGCCGCCGGAGGCCGTTAGCCAGTAAAAATCAAGTTCCTTGTTATTGGGAGCTGGACATAGATAAGTGTTTTTGTACGTTTTCGCCTCCCGCCTCCACCATCCCTAACCTATTGCAAATCCTCTCTCATATCTGCGTATGGTGCGCCGCCTGACGCTGGCTGCAATACCACAGTTGGCCTTTATCTGTCTGTGTATTGATGTGTGTTTGTTTGCTCTTGATCTTGATTCATTCATTCATTTATCATTTTATAGGGTTAGGGTTAGTTAAAGCATGTAAAAAAAGTAGCGGCTTCTTGTCCCAAAATTACGGTAATAAAATTGAAAACAGTAATGCACAAAAATATGTAATGTAAATAAATATAGTAAATGAGTCTCTATTAATGTTTATGTAATGGTAAATTCTGGTAACTCTTCACAGAGTGAGTTTTTAAATGTTCTCCTTTTTCTGGAGAATCCTTAACAAGGTTAATATTAATAAAGGGTTTGTTTTCTTGCATGCTTATTTCTGTCTCTGAAGTCTCTTTGTGGCTCCATTCTAGGAAATCGGGGAGAATGTCCACATCTACCTGATAGGCAAAGAGGAGACCAGGACACACTCCCTCGCCGTGTCGCTGCACTGCGACGAGGACGATGCGATCAGCGTCAGCGGCCAGAACAGTCTGTGCCATCAGATCACCGCCGCCTGTAAGCACGGCGGAGACCTGTACGTGGTGGGGGGTTCCATCCCGCGCCGCATGTGGAAGTGCAACATGCACACCATGGACTGGGAGCGCTGCGCACCATTGCCCAGGGACCGCCTCCACCACACCATGGTCTCTGTGGCCTCCGAAGATGCCATCTACTCCCTTGGAGGCAAGACGCTGCAGGACACGCTGTCGAACGCCATCATTTACTACACAGTGAAGGACAACATGTGGACAGAGACCAGCCAGCTGGACACCGCCGTGTCCGGGGCGGCTGGCGTCAACCTGGGAGGGACCATTTACCTGCTCGGAGGCGAGGAGAACGACATGGACTTTTTCACAAAGCCGTCACGTCTCATTCAGTGCTTCGACACCTCCGCCCAGAAGTGCCAGATCAAACCTTACATGCTGCCGTTTGCCGGCTGCATGCACGCCGCCGTCCACATGGACGTGATCTTCATCGTAGGTGAAGGGGACTCGTTGGTTTGCTACAACCCTCTGCTGGAGAGCTTCACACGTCTGCGTTTCCCCGAGGTGTGGAGCTGCATCCCGTCATTGTGGAAGGTGGCCAGCTGTAACGGCTGCATATACGTCTTTAGAGACAAATGTAAGAAAGGCGACGCCAATACGTTAAAGTTCAACCCAGCCACGTCTGTGGTCTCGGTCATCAAAGGTATAAAAATCCTCCTAACGAACTGGCAGTTCGTTCTGGCCTGAACTCTTCTGTGAATTTCCAATCTGTGGTCCATAATCATCACAATGAATCCGGGAACAGACGTTGGTGTGATTTAACATTTTCTCAAAAAGACATCCACCAGGCCATGTTAGCCATTCCAGCATAGTGAACTGTTGTAGCGTGCTGTCATGGATTTCTTAGCTGAGGAGTGACTTTGTGCTAACACTGTGACCAGTGATGAACAAAGCTTTTGTTTCCGGTGCACTGCTCATATATTAACACGCATGAAGTGCTTTAGTGGTCAGTAAATACTCCTTACTGCCTTGTAGTCCTCGTCAAAATAGTCACACGTTTTTCGTCCGTGTCTGTAAACGTATTATCGGAGATTTTTTTATTAATTTTCAACGTTTACATTTTTTATGTAAGCAGTACTGGTTCGAGTTTGTGTGTCATGATAAATGGTAAAACGGAAACCTGTATGGAGTCACTTTTTAGTTCTCATTTGGTCAGTCAGCCTTCAAAATCCTCAAGTAATGGTGGATGTTTAAGATCCGTCAAAAAGTACACAGCTTAAAACAGTACAGTGCCTTGTAAAATGATTGATACTTGTTTAACTGTAAAGTGTATTTTGTTTAAATTTTAGGTGATAAACCATCACAGAATGTTAGTATTTGGTTTCCTGCTGTATCAAAACAGGTAGCAATACACTTCAGATTAGTAGAACCATTAGACCTTTATTTATACTGAAAAACCATTTTTCAAACAAACCGCTCAGTTGCAATAAAAGAAAGACTTCTAATAAATTAGGGGTTTTTAATAGCCGGTCCCTCCGTGATTTTACAATACTTTTTTGTGATTGTTACAGCCAAAACGTGTTTGATGTTGCGTCAAAATTGCAACAAATGTCGCAATGTTCTAATTTGCGATTTTCTCTTATTTTTCACCACATCCGTTGAAAATATATATTTTTAATGAACAAAATGGTAAATTCTGAAATTCCAACATTTTCATTGTAATAAGTGCTCTAGAAGAACACATGAGCATCCAGCAGAACACTCTTCAAATTGTAGCTTTTTGCTTGAACACAAAAAGAACTATTCTATATTCATAGAATAACTCAATATTTATTGGTTCTTTTCTGAGTCTTTGATTAACAAATCAGTAAATATAGAGTAAAATGCCATTAAACCTGAGCTGATGCAACAATCACATATTCTGAAACTTGAATAAAAAAAATTGCAGACAAAAAAGTTTTAAAATGCACAAATACAGTAAACAAATGTCTAAGATGAAGTGTGTCAATAAACGAAAAGTTAGGTTTAAATATGAAAATAATATAAAACGAAAAAAAAAATTAAGAACGTAAGAGGTGCAAATTCAAAAGTTCAGATTGGTGGTATTTTGGAGTTGCTGTCTACCTTACTTCAGCATATGCTTCCACTCCAAATAAGATGGACAATAAAGCAAAACTAAACTCTCAGCCGTTCATCCTTTCATAAGCCCAATAATTTTTTTAGGCACCTTGTTTATTTAAGCCATGCATTCTAAACACCCATATACACAATGAAATGATACATGAATAAATAATAAAAGTAGAAAAAGTAAGCCACCTTACACCTGCCAAACTGTAGACTGGCGAGCCCCACTTCAACCAAAGATTTGAAATAAAGGAACAAATCTCCAATTTAAGAGATCAGAAGTCGGAAAGACTCTCTGAACGAGAGGTTTCCTGACCCACAAGCCATCGCTTCAGCGGAAGGTAGCCTGCATCCTGCAGCATCCCGCTTTTGCACTATAGTTGGCAGTACTGCACTGGGCTCTTTGGAGAGTGTCTGTGATCAGCCACACCGGTCAAAGATGCTCCTGGATAGCAAGATACACTGAGTACAGCTGCTCTCATGGTAATCTTTATTTTTTATATCTTTATTGTTTTAATTGCAATCTGTAGTACAGTTGAGTAAGGTTTTGAAAATGTATGCAAACCCATCAAGTGGTCAGGGAATTATGTGAATTGTAATCTGTTAAAATGTTGTTTTGCGGTAGAAAGATGTTTGTCAAATGATAACTTTCATTTGTGTTGGACCACAATATTGCACGAGATCCAAAACAATTTACAGTACAGACCAAAAGTTTGGACACACCTTCTCATTCAGTGAGTTTTCTTTATTTTCATGACTACATCGTAGAATCTCAATTAAGGGCATCAAAACTATGGATGAACACATGATGTATGGAATTACTGTAGGTAATTAAACAAAAAGGGTGAAATAACTGAATACATGTGTTATATTTTAGATTACTCAAAGTAGCCACCCTTTGCTCTGATTACTGCTTTGCATTCTCTTCAGTTTCAACAGTTAGTCACCTGAAATGGTTTTCTAACAGTCTTGAAGGAGTTCCCAGAGATGCTTAGTACTTGTTGGCCCTTTTGCCTTCACTCTGCAGTTCAGCTCACCCCAAATCATCTCGAATGGGTTCAGGTCCAGTGACTTTGGAGGCCAGGTTATTTCACACTTTTTAGAAAAGTAAAAGTACTACATAATTCCATATGTGTTCATTCATCGTTTTGATGCCTTTAGTGAGAATCTACAATTTAAATAGTCATGAAAATAAAGAAAACCCATTGCATGAGGAGCTGTGTCCAAACGTTTTGTCTTTCAACTTTAACCTATAGCACGTTCCTTGGCAGCGATTTATGTTGGCAAATGTAAAATATATAATTCTCGCTCTCTCTCACGTAAGAAACAGGGAGTGTAAATGATATGTGATTGTATCAGATATAACAAGATCAGAAGGAGAATATTGACTGGTTAAAAATGCGTTAAAGTTGTGATAATTGGATAAAATTGCAAGACGTGCAGAATTCATTGGCTGAACTTGCATTGAAAAACAAGGTTAAACAATGGTAGCAGTTGCATTGGGCTGATATGCAATATTAATATTTCTGTCCTCACTGATATATATATATATATATATATATATATATATATATACACTACCGTTCAAAAGTTTGGGGTCACATTGAAATGTCCTTATTTTTGAAGGAAAAGCACTGTACTTTTCAATGAAGATAACTTTAAACTAGTCTTAACTTTAAAGAAACACACGCTATACATTGCTAATGTGGTAAATGACTATTCTAGCTGCAAATGTCTGGTTTTTGGTGCAATATCTACATAGGTGTATAGAGGCCCATTTCCAGCAACTATCACTCCAGTGTTCTAATGGTACAATGTGTTTGCTCATTGGCTCAGAAGGCTAATTGATGATTAGAAAACCCTTGTGCAATCATGTTCACACATCTGAAAACAGTTTAGCTCGGTACAGAAGCTACAAAACTGACCTTCCTTTGAGCAGATTGAGTTTCTGGAGCATCACATTTGTGGGGTCAATTAAACGCTCAAAATGGCCAGAAAAAGAGAACTTTCATCTGAAACTCGACAGTCTATTCTTGTTCTTAGAAATGAAGGCTATTCCATGCGAGAAATTGCTAAGAAATTGAAGATTTCCTACAACGGTGTGTACTACTCCCTTCAGAGGACAGCACAAACAGGCTCTAACCAGAGTAGAAAAAGAAGTGGGAGGCCGCGTTGCACAACTGAGCAAGAAGATAAGTACATTAGAGTCTCTAGTTTGAGAAACAGACGCCTCACAGGTCCCCAACTGGCATCTTCATTAAATAGTACCCGCAAAACACCAGTGTCAACATCTACAGTGAAGAGGCGGCTGCGGGATTCTGGGCTTCAGGGCAGAGTGGCAAAGAAAAAGCCATATCTGAGACTGGCCAATAAAAGAAAAAGATTAAGATGGGCAAAAGAACACAGACATTGGACAGAGGAAGACTGGAAAAAAGTGCTGTGGACGGATGAATCCAAGTTTGAGGTGTTTGGATCACAAAGAAGAACGTTTGTGAGACGCAGAACAACTGAAAAGATGCTGGAAGAATGCCTGACGCCATCTGTTAAGCATGGTGGAGGTAATGTGATGGTCTGGGGTTGCTTTGGTGCTGGTAAGGTGGGAGATTTGTACAGGGTAAAAGGGATTCTGAATAAGGAAGGCTATCACTCCATTTTGCAACGCCATGCCATACCCAGTGGACAGCGCTTGATTGGAGCCAATTTCATCCTACAACAGGACAATGACCCAAAACACACCTCGAAATTGTGCAAGAACTATTTAGAGAAGAAGCAGGCAGCTGGTATTCTATCGGTAATGGAGTGGCCAGCGCAGTCACCAGATTTGAACCCCGTTGAGCTGTTGTGGGAGCAGCTTGACCGTATGGTACGCAAGAAGTGCCCATCCAACCAATCCAAATTGTGGGAGCTGCTTCTAGAAGCGTGGGGTGCAATTTCTCCAGATTACCTCAACAAATTAACAGCTAGAATGCCAAAGGTCTGCAATGCTGTAATTGCTGCAAATGGAGGATTCTTTGATGAAAGCAAAGTTTGATGTAAAAACAATCTTATTTCAAATAAAAATCATTATTTCTAACCTTGTCAATGTCTTGACTCTATTTTTTATTCATTTCACAACGTATGGTGGTGAATAAGTGTGACTTTTCATGGAAAACACAAAATTGTTTGGGTGACCCCAAACTTTTGAACGGTAGTGTATATATATATATACACTCAACAAAAATAAAAACGCAACACCTTTGTTTCTGCTCCCATTTTTCATGAGATGGACTTAAAGATCTAAAATTCATTCCAGATACACAATATTATTAATATTTCTCTCAAACATTGTTCACAAATCAGTCTAAATGTGTGATAGTGAGCACTTCTGCTTTGCTGAGATAATCCTTCCCACCTCACAGGTGTGCCACATCAAGATGCTGATCTGACATCATGATTAGTGCACAGGTGTACCTTATACTGCCCACAATAAAAGGCCACCCTGGAATGTGCAGTTTTTTGCTTTATTTAGACTGGTCTGGAGTTGAAATGTACTTCATCTAAAGTAGCAGCTAAAAAAGTAGAAAGAATATGATACGATTTTTTTTTTCAAAACTATTAACGTAAAAATCCAAACGTGTATGTTTGCTTTGAGACCTTGTTTTTCTGATACCCCTAAATAAAATCCACTGTACCCAACTTTCTGTAGAGGTCACCAAAGTGGTAAAAAGAAGCCACATGTTTGTCCATTTCAATCCAGCTGTTCTATGAAGTCATCAAAGGTATGCTAGAGAGCATTATTGAACAAACAATGTCACAAAGTCTAAGGAACTGAACTAACGTGATAAGATAAAGTTATTGAGAAGTTTGGTGAGGTTGTTTAAATAATATCTCAAGCTTTGAAAATCTAATAGAGCACTGCTCAGTCAATCATCAGAGAATGGAAGGACATTAATCAGCAAAGCATATAGGCTGGCTGAGGTAATTTTGGACCAGCTGCAGAGATCTAGAGCACTGAATAGGAGAATGTGTCCCCTCTGGGGAATGTTTAAAAGTATTCAGATATTCTGTTTGCCTCAAGTCAAACCAAACGTGGAAGAATGTACTCCGGTCATTTGAAATCACTGTTGTATTTTTTAAGCCCCACCCCTCCCCAGTCAGAATGTGTTAGGGAAAAAACTACTAACACTGCACACCATACCAGAGCTAAACATAGGGGTGGCAACATCATGCTGTGGGGTTCCTTTCTGCAGAAACAAGTAAACTAGTTTGAATTGATGAGAAAAGGAGTTTAACTAAACACGCTTAGAAGAAGGGGCAACTATTTCAAACCTAGAATGTTTGAGATATAGAAAAAGACTTGCAGCTGTAATTTCAGCAAAAGGTCATTTTTATAAAGTACTGTTTTAAAGGTGCTGAAGATAAATGCACATCAACTTTGTCTTTGTTTCAGTACAGTCGGTGCTTAAAGCTGGTAAAAGGTCCCTGTATTGCTCTTTGAGAGTCAAAAACCTGAGGGAGAGCTAAAGTTACTACAAAGAGGCCAACAGTGTGTTCCCATTGATGTTCTGCAGTAGTCTGCGCAGCTGAAACCTAAGCTCAGGAACATGTCAGACTGTGCAAACTATTCTGAGCATCGCCTGCTGACGAAGGGATGAGGGGTGGGTGTTGGGGTTCACATGCACCCACACAAGACCTACCATTAAGATCTTAGACCCGCTGTGAACACAGTCGGAAATGTAGCACTTTTACTTAAAAAAAAAAAAAACAGAAGAAAAACACTTGGAACTGCAGCATGTCGGTTCATGTTATAATTAATTACCTCTCGCATGAGTCTCTGGGATTCTTGTTTTAAAGGTTCCTGACATTTACATTTTCTCCAATGTTTATCTCTCCGTCATGTTTGGTTCACGTAAAGGTAGATTGCTAGGAGCTGTAGTGACCTTGGGACAGTTTGCTGAGGGCAGAACATTCATTCCTGAATGGACACATGGTCTGGAGTGACAAGGCCATCTGCTGGAGCAACAGCAGGAGGAAGGTGGAGTGGGGTGGTTGGTCGAAGGGGGTGCTAAGAATTCCTTTTGCTGGGGTGTGGAGAGAGAAGATATTCTGGGAAATCTTTGCCAGCCCTCAGCTGGGATACTTGTATCTTTTATGTTTTTTTCCAAAGGAATTTAAAAGAAGAATTTTCTGCACTCCTGAGGGTGAGACAGGATCAGTCTTCCAGCACGTTGCAAGGCGTTTTGTGATAATGTTCTTGATGTGCCACCACTGTTCCTTGCTGGATCCAGTTTCCTCTCCGTCTCAGCTCGGCCGGAGCTGATAGAGCGGAATCTGGTACCAGTCTTCCTGAGCGGATCATCTTCAAGGAGTCTTCTTTGGAGTCGTGCGGGAAGGATCTGCTTTCTTCCTGCCTCGCTGAAACTGCATGGCCTAAGCGAATGAATATTTTTACATTGCGCATTGCACCAGAAATGGGCCAGGACCAAACCAAGCAGCAGATAGAGAAGGGCCTGAAGCTGTATCAGTCTAATCAGACGGACAAAGCCCTGCATGTTTGGACAAAAGTGCTGGAAAAGACCTCGGATCCTGGAGGGAAGTTTAGAGTTCTCGGGTGCCTCATCACAGCCCACTCAGAAATGGGAAAGTACAAAGATATGCTTAAGGTATGCAACCTGATATGTTGAACTCAGTGTTAGCTGATGAATATTCTTTGGTATTTCTTAAAAAGGTGCATTCTGTAAAATGATAAAGTCATTTCAGTTCATGCTTTTGCTAAGCCATGTCACTCCAAGCAGCTGAACGACCATTTACATAAATCCTGTTATGTTTGGGTTTACGCCCACATACTATAGTTTCGCAATTTCAGTGTGTGAATGCTATGGACTAGTGTTCTATCACATCATATGTGAACATGTCAGCTCACCTCTGCTGTTGTAGCTTTTACATATTTCCATTAAGTAGTTTGAAGGCAACCACCTTCCATTTAAAGCCTTCCTTAGAAACATGGATTAATGCGTGGGCTTCCAAGCGATGCGGAGTAAATAAGTGTCCTGCAACCTCAGAGTCAGCGTAGGGTGTCTTGTTGATATGATCATCACCTCTCAGACAGCCCCCAGTCTCAATAGCGTAGTTTTAATAAAGGCTTCAGGAAGAAGAGGTCTGGCAACCAAAACGATACAGCGCTGTGAGAACCTGCCAACTCCAATGGTTCTTCAGCTTCGTGTTTTTCTCAATTTCTCAATGTTTCGTATCATTTAATTGTAATATGAAGCAAATATTATCTAAATGAATATACAATTCAGTTTTCAAAAGATGATTTCATTCATTAAAGGAATTGTGATTACCCACATTTTTTTGGAAAACGTTTTTCAGCTACCAGTCACATCCAGACCTAATTACTAAATTGGCCTGGATAGTAAAACCCTCATTTCCAGTTGTTTTAAACAATGGTAGCAGTTGTTGGTGCCTGAGGTGGCACAACCAATTTTTAGGTTTAGAGGGTAACTAGCTTTTCACATGACCAGGTAGTTTTTGCTTTTCTTTTTCTCCTAATAGATAAAATCCCCATTTAAAACTGCATTGTGCACCTACTCAGATCATCTTTGCCTTACATTAAAAATGGTTTGATGAGCAAAACTTGTTAAAGGTATAGCGGATGATTTCCTGACTTTCAGGAAAGAACCACCCTCTCCACTTTAAAAAAAAAATGGCAATGCAGAACAATGAACCTTCCCTTGGAAAGCTATGATATCGATGAAGATAGCTTCTTTTCGCAGTAATCTGAAATTCATTTATCTGAACAGCATGCTGAATGTTAGCCTATATGTCGAGTAGAAACTTGGTGACGGACGCATCAACGGGGAGCCCAACCATGTGCTTGCAGCACACGCCATCACTGGAAAGAATCTCCTACACACTGGTCTCGTTTCTCTCATCTGAGGCCTTTCTCTTCTTCAAATACGCTTCAAAGACACTTATTCCCCTTGTGACTCTCAGCCATTTTCTATGGACCTGGTGAGAACAGCCAGGTAGAATGAATAGATGAAGGCGTAGCGCACTACACATAAACACCTGAGAGTGTGTGCTCTCAGAATGATTGACAGTTAGGAAGACCAATAGTCTAGATGATCCACCCACAAGAAAAAGATCCTCTGCCATATCTTTAAGTGTGACCAAAAAGTAAAAGCAGAACATGTTTGTAACAGGTTCTTAAAGCTCTACATTTTCAATGTGATTTCCGTATTATCCGTTTCTTTTACCAAATTCTTCCTCTGCAGTATGCCCTCGAACAGATTGACACAGCTCGGGAAATGGAGGACCCAGACTACCTAACTGAAGGGTACCTGAACTTGGCACGCAGCAACGAGAAGCTGTGCGACTTCCAGAAGACGGTGTCCTACTGCAAGACCTGCTTAAACATGCAGGGCACCACTGTGAGTCTGCAGCTCAACGGCCAAGTGTGTCTCAGCATGGGAAACGCCTACCTGGGCCTCAGTGTCTTCCAGAAGGCCCTGGAGGGCTACGAGAAGGCGCTGCGCTACGCACACAACAACGACGACAAGATGCTCGAATGCAGAGTCTGCTGCAGCCTGGGAAACATCTACGTTCAACTTAAGGTGCTAAAAAGGATGAAAATGATTCGCCGCAGCACTGCAGAATGTTTCATTTGTAGCCAGCTTTAATTACTTTAGACCAGATTATTTAAAGAAGGTAGTCAAAACAATTCTGACCAATATACTCAGAAAATCATGTAATCATATTATTCTTATGACAGTAGTAGATTCCTTTTGAAGAGATACCAATGAAAGCACCATAGTAACCCGAGTTTTCTTTGATTGTGTAGAGGAAAGAGTAGAGCAGTTTATCTTTCCCTAATGGATTGCTGTGCACTGCTGGGCAGCTGACTACAAGAAATATCCAACACTTTTCCTTTGCTCTCTAGAAATACAAATTCAGGGGGTAGGTGCTATTATTCTTTGATGCAGCTGTGCAGAGTTTGAATCCCCACCATGGGACCTTGCTTAAATGTCTTCTTCCCTTTTCTACATTTACCACTGAATAGGTGGCCAATGGTAATTTAAAGTTAAATGTAGGAAGATAATTCAGCGCTTTGAAAATAGTTCAAATCACAAAAACCCCCATACAGTCACGGTGGCCGAGATTAAAAGAGCAGCACCCATCTACCTTGCGTGGGTAGCACTGCTGAAGATGCTGAGCTCAGCGCAGTACTTCTTAAAAGCAGAATAGTATTGGCTTGCTATCAGAGCAGATAGCCCAACTGATTAACCAGATAATATCAACCTGCTACATTCCGTTATTTGATACGATTCTAAATATAAATTTAGCAGGCGTTTATTCTACTTTTTGACTTAGGACTGCATCAAAATAACAGATATATGATATGAATAAAAATATCATAGCTGTGATGGACTGGCGACCTGTCCAGGGTGTACCCCGCCTCTCGCCCGTTGACAGCTGGAGATAGGCACCAGCCCCCCTGCGACCCCTTGAGGACTAAGCGGTTCAGAAAATGAATGGATGGATGGATGGAAAAATATCCTAGTTGTAGTAATGAATGTTGTATTTTAGCTTTTTTTTTTTATTTTAGTATTTTTTTTGTCTGAAATACAATCAAATAATGTATTTTATTAATTTTGTTTAAAAATTGTAAATATAATTATACCATGTTACTTTTACTAAAAGTTTTAGGTCCTTGTTAATCTCTTCATGCCCCATTAATAATTTATAATTTGTGCTATAATACATATATGTATGTATCGTAATATACAAGTGTGTGGATGAGCAGGCTGGTTGGGGTTTAGTATGGTATTCCCCTTGACACTGGTGTTCTTTTAACTTCAATCCTCTTGCTTCCCAGAGAGGGTTAGTTTGAGAGCTTGGTGACATTACATGAACACAAAATGCCTAAAATGAATACATGGTCGGCCAGTATGAGATTACCCCACTATAGCCTTGAGTAAAAATATCCTAGGCCCTCGTTTATCAACCGTACTTACGCACAGATATGTGCGTATTTCGTGCGTATAAACAAATATACGCATTGTGTGGTATTAATTTGTACTTGTGTGTGGAAATATTCCTACATATAAGAACATTTCTGATCGTTCCTACGCACAGCATCTACTGTTAGAACGGAGGAACTGCAACACTGAAACAGTTTGACGGTTTATTTCTCTCAGCAATTCATCGCCTCCACCAAGGAGCTCATGTTGGCTTCTGTCTGTCTTTAAGCATAAAATAACTCAAAATGTTATGCACGGATTAGCAATAAACCTTCAGGAAATGTTTGAAATTTGCGAAGATATAGATATTTCAATGTTGGGGGTGATCATGCGTGGAGATCCTGTCACTTGCAATCTGTACTATTACTGCGCAGACTCCCAAACCCCCCATTTAATTCTTACACCAAACGCTACAGCTTAATGGCATGCTGTTACACCTTTAAATGGTTTGCAAACTGCACTGTGACAACTAAATGGTCCGGCTTATCAGTGAAGCTTAAGTCTTCGCCCTCTTCCTTGTGTGGCAAGGCGCGCAATGAGGGCCCAGGTGGGATTTGATCCCACGACTCCCAGGTGACAGTCATGCGCGCTAACCATTCAGCCGAAGGGATATCCCTGTGGCCAAGCACAAGCGGTGATTCCAATTACTTATGATCTAGTCCAGCTGTGTGCTGAGAGACGTTGCATTGTATTCAGTTTGATATCAAGCGATTTCCCCCCCCCCCCTTAATTTCCAACAGGAACATCTCCACTGTCCCGACCGCATTTACTGCCTCTGTCACTATTTCCCAGGTAGTTTTTTTTATTGGTTTCCCCTGAGCTAATAGAACCAAACAGCAATGTTCATCAGTATTATTTATTTTATTTTTTCAAAGGAGTTAAGGATTTTAAGTTTTTATCAGCGAAAGAATTTGACACATTTTTATGTGACTTTATGCTTTAAAGCTGAAATGTGACGGATGCGTCCTGGGGGGGAATTACGTAGAGAAACTGCCGATAGCAAAAACTATCGGTGGTGTAATTAATTTGTATTAACTGAGAGATTTTTTTTTTAAGTCTGTCCATCATAAAGACTTTTTATTTCCCCGCCTATGTTTCACCTCGACACCTTTTTTTTCGCTGACAGATGATGTGGGGTTACCAAACATGGTTAATTGCGGGTGTTTCTGTATGCAAATGATTGTGAACGGGAACGAGGACCTGTGCACGCACAAGTGGGTTTTATCAACACATGATTGCGGAAGGAGCGTGCGTACGAGTAGCCACCGCAAATTTCATAAATCAGACTTATTGACTTTCGTACTAACATTCTAAATTTCATTTGCAGGATAGAATATAGGACAGTTTCCATGAACGTTTGATAAATTAGGGCCCTGGTAATATGCTACTTAAACAAAATTAAAGCCTTTATGTACAAAATTAAATAAATCCTTTTACTTAAACAGAGGGCATCAATAATTCATAGTACTGCTAAATTTGGTTTGGCTATCTACCTTGACAAAGAGCTGGTTAAGTAGATCAACAGACGCACTGCTCATTACATTTATTTACATTTATTATGCAGAAAGTAATAGATGGCGCTTCTTTACTTTCCAATCTGTGAATATTCTTGTTTCACCCATTATTGTAATTGTTGAATCCGACATATTGCTAAACATATGAGCTTGCCTGCTTTGTAAAAGAGGAACAAGTGTAGCTGTCTTTTTTTATAAAGCTGATTCTGCAGAAACAGGTTAGGGAGGGACAGTAATACTGCAGTGTTATTCTTTTCTCAACTACTGCTGAGAAAAGCTTGGGTCACTCTTGCAATGTGTTTGGCATAAGTTGTGTTACCAAAGTAAGGTAGACAAAGCCAAATATGATTTTTATTTATTCATTTATTTGAAACAACTGGAAACAGACTAACTTTAATTCTTCATATCTGACAACAGGACTATGAGAAAGCCCTGTTCTTCCCCTGCAAGGCAGCTGAGCTCGTCAACGACTATGGCAAAAGCTGGAGCCTCAAGTATCGCGCCATGAGCCAGTTCCATATGTCTGTGGCCTACAGGAAGCTGGAGCGTCTGCCAGACGCCATGGAGTGCTGCGAGGTATTGTTTTAAAGGGGCCGTCTTAATTTTGTCTGCTTATGGACTTGAAGAATCTCTTAATTTAGGTTCGCTCACCAGGATGCTGTTATATATGTTGTACTTACTGCCGACAGGTGCGAGCACCAGTTGCTCTGGTGTCCGAGGCCTCGGACTTCTACAAAAATATGCTCAGAGGCAGTGGTTTAAGTGTTAATGAAAAGGGCGGCTTAAGTCCTCGCCCTGTTCTAATTATGTACGGAGGGTGAAAAATAACTTGATGTCATTGCTTTGGAGTGTAAAAGTATAGTAACAAGAGATCAGGAAACATTTCAGATTCATTACATTTAGCTAAACAGATTACACAACCTGGGATGTTTCAGATTCCAGAGTTTCCATGTTCTAATATTTCTCCCTCTGAACATTTACTCAAAGTAAAAATATAGCTCTGAAATCAAAGATGAAGCTGAGTCCTTCAGGCGTTTAACTATATAACAAACAAGTTTGTCCAAAACATGGAGGGAGGGAGCTTACTCTCGTATTCCTTCCTTAATTTTTCGGATTAAACACCGTAAATAGTATTCAGCAGTCACTGTTTATCTTCTCCAGCATGTTATCTTCTATCTTCTTGTCCGACTCGTGCCGAATCGGCTCATATCAGTCTGATAGCTGGTATGAGCCGTAGCTAGTAGCTAAGGCATGAAGCAGTCTCTCAATGCCAGAACTTCCAGTAGATATCTTGCTGCTCTGACGTCTGCTGCCTGGTGATTTGACACATCTCTATCGGAAAAGTTACGATAGAACAACGGGCTCATTTTCTTTAACGTGACCTACTGTCCTAGATGCTTTCACTAACACCGTATCTACGAAACATTCTGTTATATCATTTGTACTGTGCTTCTACAGGAATCCATGAAGATTGCTCTGCAGCATGGCGACCGTCCACTGCAAGCTCTTTGCTTACTGAACTTTGCAGACATACACCGCTGCAGGCATGACGTTAATGTAAGGTGACATTAATGCATTATGTTAGTGTGAATTTGTCTTTCCAGTCTGGTTGATGTGGTTCTTCCTCTTTTTTTCTGTCTTTTTTTACTCGAACATTTATTGTAATACGTTGATGTATTTGAGAAAGTATGTGCTGTTGTTCTTTCAAATCATTTAGAAAGCATTCCCTCGTTATGAATCTGCACTGGGCATTATGACAGAGATTGGAAACCGCCTTGGACAAGCGCATGTCTATCTGGGTGTTGCGAAATGTTGGCTTCAACAGAAAGAATTTGACAAGGTTTATACAGTTAGAGGAATACAAATCCCTTATTTGCTAAATCAATGTATTTGTTTTATTGATTCCTGTCCTGTATCTCCTCCTCTTCAGGCTCTTGAATCTTTGGAGCGAGCACAGGAATTGGCAGATGGAATGGGAAACAAGGTAACGGAAGTTTTCTCAAACCAAAGGACAATATCGGTACATTTATAGATAAACCGCAGAAATGCATACTATCTTTAAAGCCTTTAACAGTCTAAATGTGGATCATGTTTGTCTCATACTTAAGCTATGCACCCTGAAGGTTCACTGCCTGCGTGAGGGCATCTACCGCAACAACAAGCAGGGGCAGGAGCTCCGAGAGCAGGTGGTGAAGTTCCTGCAGTGCGTCGAGGAGTTGGAACTCTACTGTGGCATGTGTGGGGAGTCCATCGGGGACAGGGACCAAAAACTGCAGGCATTACCCTGTTCCCACATTTTCCATCTCAAGTAGGTGTTTACTCTTCGGCAATCCTTTCTTACTAACTTGCATTCTTTTCAAATGAAAAGAAAGAATTGCAGGGATCCTTTTATTCATCCGTTAGGTAGCTTGTTGTGCAGCTTGGAATGAAAACAGGCACTTTTACCAGCTTTTTACTTAATTCACGTATTACTAATTCAAAGACAGTGTCTTTCAAAAGTGGTTAAGTAAGTGTGACCTGCACATGTATACAAGCCCCCCCCCCGAGAACCGTCTCTCAAAGTCTTTCCAATTGTTGCAAGTCTCTTAGACTATCTCTTTGCTTTGTATATCTAGAAAGTTACATTTATCATCATTATTCATCCATTCTACTTTGCAAAATATTTCAAGCTCAGGCAGACGGGATGGAAAGCATCTGTGAGCGTCAAGTCTTGCCTCAGATTCTTACTTTGATTTATGAAATTTAACTGAGCCATTCTAACATGAGCATAACTTGATTGTAAACCTTTCCTCTCTGACTCATGCTGGATATATAAAAAAAACACATCCTGCTTGAATAACCAATGCAGATTGACCTCAGTCTCTAGTCTGTTGCATCCTCAACCTCCTCCGGGAGTCTCCTGTGTTTTACTCATTCAGCTCTGACCAGCATTGGTATCCCCGAAAGAGAAAAGTGCAACATGTACAACAAGTAGCACAACCAAAGTAAAACACCACACCTACGTTTCAGTGTGATTGTGTTAGGCATTATTTGTGGAGTGCAAAGAGGTTAGTAAATTATCGAAGGAATTGTTTTCTCTGGACTTTTATGTTATTGATATTAAAGTGGAGGGGGATGAGTACAAATCCAAGCCTCACTTATAAGTTTTCTAAAACCATTTCCTTACGCTTCATAATTATGCAGCTTTGTGTTGGCCTTTCATAGACATTAAAATAAGGTTATTTGCTATGTATAAATGTCTTTATTTTAATCCATGTCTCCAGGTGTCTGCAAACAAATGGGACGAAGGGTTGCCCTAAGTGTTTCAAATCTTCGATCAAACCTGGATTTGTGTGACTGCCCCCATCTGTTTGGATGATGGTTCTGCAGACATGGCATGTTGCCTTCGAGGCTCTGGACCGATGTGAAGGCACCAGGCAGCCTTGGGATGTGCCGAATTTCATAAAGGCACAATGTTCGCTCCTCTGGACGCAGGACGGCTATGCTTAAACCAAGAGTGTCTCGAGTCTGTGGCTCACAAACCCAGATTAGGGCCTCAGGGTCATTTTGACATCAGCCTCAGTCCATGACAGGAAAAACTATATAGTTCATGGCTCATTGTGAGATAAGCTGAAAAAAATCAGATGGACAAGACATCTGTTGCAACATATACACAGGATAAAGACCGCCAACATCAACTTATTTGTGTAGAGGCTGTTGTATGTGTAACAATGAGTTAAAAACAATTGAGATGAACTCATTTTTTTTGGAAGAGTAAGTCTTTGTTATCTAAAAACAATGCATATTTTCAAGATTCACCTCAATCTTTTTAAAGCAACAACAGCACAGACAATCCTTTTTTCTCATGTACATAATGTTCTCATGTCATTCTCTGGTCAACAATTGTTTGATAATGTATTAAGTTTTTGTAAAAGTAACTAAAATCTCTTAACTTTTGGGAAAACTAACATGTCTTTACAAAACAGATTCATGCAGCTGTATTATTATTATTGTTATTTTCTTTATAAAGGTAAGAATGGACCTTTTGATCAGTCACGTAGGTACTCAGCTTCTTGGGAGAGGTGTACATTTTCACTTTAATGCATTATTATTTTATATCACTGGTTTTATTTTACTTTCTTGATGGATAAAGCCAAAAAACAAAAAAGGGCTTTTGAAATTAGCTAAATGAGTAACGAAGCAACAATATTAGATCATAAATCAATTTATTTATTTTACTGCGTAATGGAGTATTTTTTATTGGTCTTTGAGATATACTATTGATATTCCATGTAAATTATTTACTTTAGCTTTAATGTTATATTTAGGAGAAAAATTACCTTTAGCTTAAATAATGTGCTTTATTTGGAGCCAGCTTTCTTTAAAGTCTGATGTTTGGAGACGAAGTAAAGATAATCTAACACTGCAGCTATTTACACTCAGAATTTTAGCTTTTGTATTTTATGGTTCATATGCAGTCAGGAAGAGTCTGAAAAGAATGAAAAAGAGTCTAATTCGATTTCAGTATTTGAATTATCTGGATTAATATGGAAAAAGAATATGGAAAAGCAGAAAAAGTATTTCAGATGTTATTCCTGTTCCATTGTTTCGATGTTGGGGCCTTCCCTCCTTCCTTCCTTGTTCTGTACATTAAACCTGCTCACTGTAGAAGCACTTGAGATAAGTTAATAGATCATTGGTTTTAATAAAGGAAAGGAAAGATACAAAATTTTACATGAGAATCTAAAAATGTGTAGGAATGCTTAAATGAACGTTAGTTGACTTTGTTTTCCAAACTCTAAAGAGTATGACAGTATCACTAGGGAATCTACAAAATCACCATTATAGCACAACAACATGTATATCTGGATTTAAAGAAGGTGACCTCACCTCTGAAAGCCAAATGGTATTTGTTTTTGACATCTGAAAAAACTGATTACTCACTGTACGTGTCCCTGCTGAGACTGTAACCACTTGGTTACAGTCTCAGTCTGGGAAATACAGATTTTCCTGCCAGTTTCCTTAACAATATAAACTACCTCTGTTTTTGCCTCCAGTCTTTGAAAACAAGAGCAGTGATGCCACAGCTACTGTTTCTGTTAGGTTTTCTTGTCATGACAAGCTACGGATTCGAATGCATAGTTGGAATATGAAGTCAAACTATGTAACTGTGTCTCATATGGAAGTGTTTCATTTTTGAAAATAAAGGGCAGTTACAGTGAATGTGTGTTTTTCTCGTTAAATGTCTTTATTCTCCGAGCTGTAGAGTGAAGTCTTGAATGTATTGACATGGAACCTTGAACATGCGGAGATTTTAAACCTGCTCGACTAGCTGGGCAGCATTTGCTGGAATCAGCCAATGTTTCGGGAGCTGCACGTCCTCTAAGCAAAAAGGACATTTTTTTTTGGTCTTGTCATTCTGTAGGCGGACATCAACATGCTATCACCAAGGAAATCTCTCTCCGAGGAGGAGATATCCTGTCCCCAGTGCTCCAATATTTATTCTTATCCGGTTCTTTTAGTATGTGGACACAACGTTTGCAAACTTTGCCTACACAACTACTGGAAATGGAAAAAGTGTCAAGAATGCCCCGTGTGCGGCACTGAGTCTTCTTCTGGGATGCCTGCTATCAACGTGGATCTAAAGTTAGCCGTAGAACAGTTTCAAAGCAGAAGGGCCATGACTCAGGAGAATTGTGCGCTTCATAACGAGAAGCTGAAAATTTTTTGTAACAACGATGAGGTGCCAATCTGTCTCGTCTGCCAATTATCAAGGGAACATAAAGTGCACAGGTGCTGCCCGGTGGAGGAAGCAGCTCTACAGAAAAAGGTACAGTAAGAATAAAAACAAGGAAGAATCATACATGGTAAGGTAATAGCGTAATAAGAAGGAGGAGTATCAGTGTCTATATGTTAAGGAAAAAGAGATTTCTTTTTCTGTGGTTATACCAAAAAAATATCAACAAACCAGAATATCAATTTTATCTTCAGTAAGAAAAAGTTTTTCAATAAATAAAGAAAATCAGATTCTGAAAATGTTTTTTGATATTGTCCCTTTAGGATGAATTTCATGCCATTCTTGACTCCTTACGAAAAAAAGTTCGAACAATGAGTAAAACAAAGTACCAATGGGAGGAAACCAAAAACTATTTAAAGGTAAATGCTTATGAGATTTTTCTTTCCTGGACAATTTTACTTTTTTAAATCTCCTAATGTTGAACCTTTAAGTTGCTTTATTCCCAGAGGGATGGGAAAAGTCCCTCCCTAGTCAACACTGATTAAAATAACCAACCTGCTCCAACATTACAGACTCAAGGTTGTCAAATTGAAATGGCAATAAAGGAGGAATTTCTGCAGCTTCACCAGTTCCTCAAGGACGAAGAGGACATTAGGCTGAGGCAGCTCAAACAGGAAGAAGCCATAAAAATACAAGTCCTATGTGATAAGATTGAAATTATAGAAGATGAGATCAAGGCTCTCAACTCCACCATCAGCAAAATAGACATAGTGCTTAGAAGAAAAGATTTACCTTTTTTACAGGTACGTTCTAATGTTTATGGATTTATATCTCGGGTAAAATGCTCTCGATTAATTTTAAATCAATCTCTTAGTCAACAGTTGCATATTCTGTACATTAAAATCCCCTCTTTAATCAGAAAATATAAATTTTATATATTAGCAAAATGAAAATGACCTGATTGCGATACAACCTAAAAGAAATGAGACAAGTTACTCATGGATCTGCATAACGTATGCTAGCTTGCAAAGGTATCCTGCCCTTTGAAGTGTGTATTCTTTATTTTTTACATTTTGTCACATTACATTTACAAGCTTTGGTGTATTTAAAAAATAATAAAACTAATCATAAGTGGCCTTTATTGGCAGTACTGGGACAAAGAGAGAGAAGGGGAGAAGACAACCATTAAATTTGAGAATTGTACTAAATTGGCCAACCAGCACAGCACGTTGATGGCCATGTTCGCTTTAAATGTTTCAGGGTGAGATTTTCAGATTTTACAAAAAACTCAATGCGAAAAATATCAAGCACAACACAAAGTGTGTGTCTTATTTATCGTAGGTTTTGCTTTTATTCTTTAATTTCATCATGAATGTGGTCAGATTCATCCAGCACCTTTAATTTAAAAGCGGTCATTACACTTACCTCGCTCTGAAGTGGGTGGCGTTGTCACAGAAAGTGACACATATCCTGCTTTTGATACAAAGGGAAAAATAAAAACCAATACACAATAATAAAAAAATGGATAGCTTTTTTTTCTGTTTTTTACACTGAATATGAATTGAGTGATTGAGTGATTTAAAAAAAGGCATAATTAAGTTTTCAGACTTTTTTGTTGTAAAACAATTCAAAAACACTGTATTGCTTTCAAAAAGGGTGTGATTTTTTTTTGCAGTCACAGGAGGGACTGACAGGAAGCAGTCAGACATGTTGCTTAACTACTTAACCATATAGTTCATGTTACTAAAGTACCTTTCTTACTCTTTTAAAGTGTTTGGATGGCTCATCCTTATTCCAAATGTCTCTCAAATATGTTTTGTTTTTTTTCATATTTAGGAGTACAAGGAAACAAAGCAAGGGTATGCACAAGCTCTTATCTGCTAAAGTCAGAAATAGCTGATCCTGTGAGCCACTATTGAAAAAAAAAAAAATTTGTATTTCAGCATCAGACATAACATCCAGGAACCTGAGAACATCAGGGACATTTTGATTAATTCTGCCAAGCATCTGGGAATCCTTCGGTTTACAGTTTGCAAAAAGATGTTACAAACAGTCAAATACGGTAGGCGTTTGCACATTTACCACAAGGCTCATGACACCACTGTTTAACTGGACTTCATGTTTTGCAGCTTCAGTCATTCTGGACCCGAACACGGCCCACTCCAATCTGAAGTTGTCCCAAGAGTTGACCAGTGTGCAGTACAGCAATAAACTGATTCTACCGGACAACCCCGAACGCTGCACCAGCCGCATGTGTGTGCTGGGAGCCAACGGCTTTAGGTCTGGGAAGCACTGCTGGACCATTGAGTTGGGCCAGAGCAAAGAATGGTTTATCGGAGTGGCCCGCGAGTCCATCAAAAGGAAAAGCACCACCTTCCTGAGCCCAGAGGAGGGTTACTGGGTTATTGGCCAGTGCAGCAATGAGTCCCTCTACGCTCAGACCTCGCCTCGCACCAGGATCTCCGTGAAGAAGATGCCCGAGAAGCTTACCGTACAACTGGACTGCGAGAAAGGAAAGGTAGTCTTCATTAATGCTGCCGACTCAGCCGTGATACACACGTTCAAAGACAAATTCACTGAGAGAATCTTTCCTTACTTCTCTCTTGGATTGTGTGAGAACTGGAAAAACTCAAACCCACTTACGATCTGCCCTGTGGCAATGAATTTGGTTCCGGAGAAAGCCTAGAAAATACATCCTCCCTAATTCGAAGTGGAACTGGTGTGAAGGTCTTGAAGTGCCGAAAACAAAAGTAAATAGAATTATTTTAACATTTAATTCAAAATAAGCATGTGTCAAATGAACATCACTGGAGTAATTTGGGTTGAATATTTGAGTTGTTTTATTTGGTAAGAACAAAGTCTTTACATTCAATAAACTATACAGCTGATTTTATTAAATTAAGTGTCCTTCTCCTTGTTCTTTGGTTTTCTTTGTGATGCCATGTCTTTCAGCTTAGAGTCCAGTCTTCTTTGCAAATGCGCTTTCTTGTTAGGATCCAAGGATTTATCTTTCTTCCCACTCCCAGCATAAAGAACCCCCTCTTTGCTTATTCTCATCCGAGCATGAGACTTTGCCTCATCTCCACACCCGTGAACCTAAAACATCAAAACAACACTTAGACAATAGTTGCTTACTAATTCATAAGAATATAGCTAAAAAGTGGATTTAATTCAGGATTTCAGAATTTTTATTAGTGGAATGTCTGCCTAGTTAAATGTTCATGAACTATACAGTACAATTTCTCCCAAACTCTTAAATTAACTTTTTCTTAATTATTTTAACCAGTGGTTTTCCTTCCACTAAACTTCCAATTAAAAATAGCACTCTGAACAGTCATATTCTTACAGAATGGAAATAAGTGGCTGAAATAAATGGCACGTTTTGATACTTTATAGCACTTAGAGTTGTAGTACAAGCACAGCACTAAACAGTAGTTAGACAGCACAGAGAGCGCTTACCTCAGGTATATGATGACTGAGACAGTACTGCCTGTTGCAGAAGATGCAAAGCTGGCCGAGTGTTAACACAGATGCTTTGCACTTAATAAAGCTGCAAACGCTGTCTGCCTTCACTACAGCGCTGATGAGAGCATCAAAGTCATCATCTGGAACGGCAGCAGCAGCGATGTCACAGGCCCCCGCCTTTGTTTTGCTCTTTCCTGAGAGGTAACAATGCAGAGTTATGCTGTGAGCAGATGCGCAGTAAAAACCCATTCAGATAGTTCGAAACAAACCTTTAGACTTTTTTGTTTCTTGAGCTGCAGGTTTGCTGTTCTGTTGCTTTTTCTGGACGTTTTCTTCCCTTTTCTGCTGCTCCCTCTTCATCCTCTCCAAATGTAGCGTTTTAAGATCTAACAAAGGTTGGGACGTTCGTTCCGTCTGCATGGAAGGAGCAGTTTCTCTCCCTTGGATTGCCACCTGCGCTAGCTCCTCCGCAGGTTCTGATATCCCTGGCCTGGAGACGGTGATACACCTGTCGGCGCCCTCTCCTCTACTCTCATGAATGAGGCCCAGCTCCTCTGCAATTTGGTGGACCAGCAGTCGATCATGGGAGTTGAACGATGATGGAAACTGTAAATTCTTCATATTTACATCCTTCATAAAATTCTCCACTTGCACTCTGATCTCAGTGTATCTGCTTTTGTTCTCTTTTTGGTCTTTCTGGGCTGATGTGTGGGACTTTGTGTGATTGTGGGATCCAGATGGTTTGTCCTTAGTGCTGCTGGTCGATTTTTGGCCTTCCTTCGCTTTAACCGAAGTCTCATTTCTGCTCTTCTGTTTGCTGGATGAAGATGTGGATGAAATGGTGGTCTTTGTGTCTTTCTGGTCACGGATGTAGTTCTGCGGGACAATATCTTGCAGGTACTCAAATGCAGTTCTGACCTCACCGAACTCAGTCATGTGATCGACCAGGGATTTAAGGAAAGCGTGATTCCCGACTGTCTGTGTGTCGCACACTACGGCGATGTGGCGCCTCGCGCGCGTAACGGCAACGTTTATCCGTCTGTCCTCTGCGAGAAAACCCACCTCACCTGAAGAGAAAAACAAAATACTTTATGAACAATTAAACACAACTCGTGCTGATGATTTAGCATAAATCAGCAGAAATGCATATTTTAAGACAACCTTTTCTGTTGGAGCGAACCAACGACAGCACAACAGCCTCTTTCTCTCTGCCCTGAAATCCATCTACGGACTTTATTTCCAGTTGTGGGTGATGTGCAGAAAGTTTCTGACGCAGAAGATCAACCTTTAAAAAATAAAAATAAAAAATGTAATCATTTCAAAAAAAAGGTTTTATCTTGACTTTTTTAATGATTGGAATTTTAAAAAAGTGAATAGTTTATTTTATGGCGCAGTCTATAATATATTAACGTTATAATCAAATGTGATTTTTCAAAGTGAAAGCACAATTTTGTGTATGGATTCAAGTAAAAATAAATTCACACAAAGCAGCTTAATGGTAATTAGCCAGTTTCTTATTTGTTAATAATTTGAACACATTATAGATTCAAATCTTAAAAGCTCGGTTTTAGGGCTAGAAGTCCAAAGGGAGCCCCGTGGAAACACTAAGCCATTAATACTAAGGCTTAATTTGATGTTTTACAAAAATAATCCATTGCGTTAGATTGAATACTGCTAAGTAATCTGGAATTACTTTTACTAGCTTAACAATAGTTTACAAATGAATATTTAGTTCAGAAATACTCCAAAATATCTCACCAGACCTCTTATATCCACCCCATATGCATTCATCTTTTTCATATTCATCCAGTGTCCTTCCCTCTAAGAACTGACACTATACTCTGGTTATTAAAGCTAATTTTGCCATAATTAGACCTTTCACAAATTGTTTGTTCTGTTTTTATCAATAAAAAAAAGCAAGAATGGGTCCTCATTCAGCTTGTAAATAGAAATGAATGGTTTTTAAAAATGTTTAGAACATTTTCTTTGACATGCTCTAGTTTGAAGTGTATCAACAACTTATTTATTGTATTTTCTCTATTGCAAAGAATGTTGGTTTGTTTGCTGTGTTCGCTTTCATCTTTTGGAACCAAAAATCAGGGTTACCTGGAGGTCTTCCGAAATCTGAGACTTACTTGTAGATTATAAGGAGCAATAACAGCAATGTCTTTAGCCTTAACTCCAGCTTCAGTCAAACTCTTAATGTGCATTCCAACAATGTCGACCTCACCTGAAGATACAATAAAAGCTTAATTATACATTGTAGAAATCATTAAAAGTGCTCAGATGTTTTTAAAATCTTCCAGGAAATTTGACCTTGGTTGCCTTTGGACTGTTCATCTGTGATCTCCATTTCACTAAGACCACACCCTGCGGTGTCAATGAGAAGAAGAGGCGTGCTGGTCTCTTCGATGCAAGCGACGCCCGGCAGATCTCTGTTGCAGACAGGTTTTTACAACTTTTTTTAAAGAGTCATTGATGTGGGAATATGAGATATTCTCCACGAGTGGGAGAAAACCTACTTCAATAAATGTTTCTCCACTGAGCTGTGAGCGGTTAATCTTCCATGGTACATCTCCTTGGAGGCCCATTCCATGATAGCGCTGTTCATGCGGTACTGAACTGTTAACATACGGACCACGGAGTCTCCATACACCTGAATAAGTCTTTCCATGAGACTCAGAGACAGGCCTTTCGCTGCAGCCCTGTGGAAAAATGGATACAAATAGAACTAAGTGACAACAGGATGGTTTAAGAAATTCAATACATTTGTTGAGGAGTTTATTTTTTTCCAAAAGGCATGCATATGAGTTCAATTTAACCCTGAATTTTTGTGGCTGGTTTATAAGATACATCTTGAAAGTACTGGGTTAAAACCACTTTTGCCTTAATTCTTCTCTGCACGTCATCCCAAAGGTGCTCTATTGGATTGAGCTCTTGTTACTGAGGAGCAGAGGTCGCACTAGACATGTTTTTGTCTGTCATTATGATCGACCGGGTCATAAAAATCTGATCATATTCTATTTTACCCCATTTTTAAATCCTATGGGGATGATATTTAATCAAAACAAGTAGAACAGAATAGTGGCACTGCTGCTGTGCTGGAGGCTAATTCTGCAGTCCACTACCATACTGGAGACTGGAATTAAGCTTTGCTTCAGCCGTAGTTGTGAAATGGGAAAAACTTCCTCCAATTAAACTGATTAAAAGTCGAAAACATTCTCCGAACGAAGCATTTGCTGACCTGTAAACCAGCAGCATTGGCCACAGACACGCTTCAAGGCCTCAGTAACTTTACCAAGTGCAGTCAGCTCCCAGTTGAAGAGAGGCATTAAATATAGTGTCTGGAAATATTTTCTTTAACTGATTTATTTACATGGACTCCAAGAAGTGTGAATACTAATCTGTAAAAATGACAAATTTTCCCATCACTGTTGTAAAAATAAATATAAAAAATAAATAAAAATGAACCCACAAAATGGTCAAATACAGAAAATATTCAGTTAACGTGACCCCTGCTGCACAGAGGATTGTAACACAATGAACACACTCACAACTTAAAGAAACCAGTTTAACGTGATTAGAAACGTTATATTCGCTGGTAGCAGGCGTCAGATATAGATGGATGTAGTCAGCGATAATACTTTGGTAGGCTGCGGTGATTACGTTTTGTTCAGGTGCAACTAAGACTGACAAGAAAATATTCTCCCATGTAACTACACAACCACCACCAGCAGCAGTGTCAGTAGGTGACACAGGCCAGGATTGATCCAAGCCATCGTGTTGGTTTATTCCAGGTTTCGCTCCTAGCATCTGAATGCGGCAGCAGAAATTGTTTTCCCAATCGGTTGCTGTCCAATTTTGGGAGAGCCGGTGGGAATTTAACAGAATCTTCTGCTCTTGGCTGACAGAAATGACCCTTGGTTTGTGCCTCTGCTGCTGTAGCTTCTAAACTTCAATATGTAACATGTTGTGCATTCACAGGTGATATTCTGCACATCTTGGTTGAAAAAATTGGTCCGTTGAGCGACAGTTACCTTTCTATACACAATCATCAAGAACAAATATTCTTTGACACAACCAAGGGAATTTCATATTGTTTCTCTGTCAGAGTGACTTAATTCTCCATTCCTCCCCATTCTGATGCTCACCTTGAACTTCAGCAACTCATTTTTGCCAATCTAGATAGTGTAAATAAATGCATGTTGGTGTAAGTGACTGATTCGCTACTTACAAGGAACTGTAATTGTGTACATAAAGTGGGAGGTGAGTGGACGGTAAAGAGAACAGATCAGTTCTTGGTTATTTCAAAATCATATTTGAATACTTGACAATTAATTAAACTGATTACAACTTGTTTTGTTACGTTTGGCATTTGATGGTCGGGGGTAACTGCTTGTAGTCTCCAGCCAGGATGCACTTGCGTGCTCTGAGTAAAGCGATCCAGCAGCTGCTCTCCAGGGCCTGAGCGCACTCATCGATCACCACCCAATCAAAATGCTCTGCTGGTAGGAATTTCAGAGGACCGTCGTCGCATGCACCTGCGGACACAAATGCTTCCTCCATTATTTTCCAGCTCTGAGGCTGAAGAATGACGACAACTTCACTTCACTGACCGGTGTTGGTGGACAACACAACTTCAGCGCTCTTCAGGATCTGAGCAATGGCTGACGTCTCCCTGTTTTTCAGCTCTTTCTTTAGCTCCCCTATTTCACGTCTAAAGTTTCCTCGTTCTGCTTTTTCACTTTTCTTCTTCATCCCCACCTGAAGAAAAAGACAATATTTCAAAATTTTTGTTTTCTTTTGAGAATACCAGATCTCTCTCTCTTAGAAAGAATGCAAAATCCAATACTGACCAGGGCTTTATCAATATCTTTCCGGATGTCGGCGATGATGTTTGCGTTGTCGCTCTGAGCAAGGACGGCGTCCAACGAGTGTTTCTGGATGGACTCCAGCAGCCTGGCAGGGTGACCCAGTCTCAGCACCTTGGCTTTACAGCGAGCGAGCCTTTCCACTAAATTATCAACCGCAACATTCGACGGGGCACAACACAGGACCTGCACATGCACAAGAGCCCACTTTTAACAACAATTCAGCACCAACCTGATGATTTAGGATGAAAATCATCTTAACGTGCTAATTTCCTGAAACTCTGTGCACCTTCTGGCCTTGTTTCACAGCTTGCAGGATGATCTCCACCACTGTGGTAGTCTTTCCAGTGCCTGGAGGTCCATGAATCACAGCCAGCTCCCTCTGTGAAAGAGCGAAGGACACAGCTTCTCTCTGGGAATCGTCCAGGTCTGAATTAAAGAACTCAAACTCATCTGTTAAAACAACGGCGTGAAAAACACACGCTTAACCCGGATATTGTTATCTTTAAACTAGTTTTCTGGCAAGCTTCACTTACTTAACTGTGAGTGAGAAGATGGTTGCGCGTCTCCAAAGAGGACATGTATCAAACTGGCAGCTGGTCCGTTTCTGTATCCATTTAATGCATTTAAGGCCCTAAAGAGATTAACATAATATAAAGACCAGAAAGATCAATGCCGAGTTATACACCTTTCCGTGATGCTTTACCTTCCGGATGTTACTCACCGTTTCATCCGTTTGTAGGTAACATCATTGGCCAGCTTCAAGAGGTTGTAAAGGCCATCTGCATCGAAACTGATTCCATCTTTCAGGTCGTCGAAGGCCACACTGATAGTAGCCTGGCTGATCCTTGTAACTATCCCTGTGCAGATCTGTGAGGCCGCACTGCATCCGGAAGTATCATACAAGCCAACAATATCCCCTGAAAGGAATAATAAAGACGTGAGTCTTATATTGAGAAAAAGTGAAAACCAAAGCAACGGTAATACCGTTCTTCTTTTGTCACCTGGTCCAAAGCTGTTGCTTGGAAGTGAGGAGAAACCAAGATGCTTTCTGGGCTCCAAAACGACGACGGTGCGCCCATACAGGCCTGTAGACTGACTTCCTATCTGAAGCTTCAGCAGGCAGACACCTTTATTCTGAAGATCCTTCAAGGAAATGTTCTCCTGCCATAACCTTAGGATAAAACAGGACTCATTTCACAAACAACTATGAAACGCCGCAAAAAATGTTTTATTAAAAAACAATTTGAAGACACAAAAATAGGTCGAACTGTTGACCTTCCTAATAGACGATATATGTCAAAGGTAGAGGCCGACCGATATATTAAATTTTTTCTATATCTACCATCAGCTGAAATTTGTTTTAAAAAGCCGATATAAAAAATTTTATTAAAAAAAGATTAGGCACCTGTGTGGCCAGTTGCAGCCACTACTTGACTGAAAGAAGGACCCCCACTCACTCCAAACCACCATGAGCCAGCCCACTCATATTTTACTTTTAGGTTTGGTGTTTAATCTTTGACTGCATAATTTTTATTAGATAATTTTTTTATTGACTTCAATGTAGTAGTGGGTTTTACTTTGTGGTGATTTTTCTTTGATACTGTAAGTCCAGATTCTTCCTAAACCATCTATTTGCACCATTATTCTGGTTACTGTTTGAATTCATCTTATTTTGTATTCTTAAAGAAACTTAAATCTCTTTTATTTTCGCTTGTTTTGAAACCATTTGCACTTAGGTTACCATTTTGAGTTTGTTTTTATAATGTCTTATATTTGAAGTTCAATAAATATTTAAAGAATTATATTGACTTTTTAATCTATATTGCACACAGTGAATGTTCAGTTGTCTTTCACAATCAATGTGCTGCTAAAAAGTAAATATATATGCCTTGGTTATCAGTCTTAACCGGCTTTAGATATTGGCCATCTGTGACCTTAAAAAAATAAAATGAAAATAAAAATAACGGTATTGGCATTGGCCTTTAAAAAACCTACTGTATATCGGACAGCCTCTAGTCAAAGGGTATCAAAAGGTAAATCTAAAAGTTTTCAATATAAAGCTATGGATTAATACAAATAATTTATCTATGACCACATGCGTCCTAGAGCTTCACAAGCACAATTCATAATCTGGAAAAATATGAACGAAAGCCAACTGTGGTAAAAAGAATTATAATAGCAGAAATAAAATAGGGAACCTCAGATTAAAAGAGTTAGCCAACATCATGTTAAGATCATCATTAGGTTATCTTGGTTGTCATCATGATTGTTACATGACAGTTATATGAGAAACAATATGGCAGAATTCTACACAACAAAAGAAAAAAAAAAATCGGTTTGCAAATTGTTTTGCAGTTTCAGTCAGGTTTTACTGAAATGTAATATATTAAGACAAAAATAAGCCTTAAAAAGAAAACTTCTACAATCAGATCAGTAAAACAAATTCCTCAAAATATGCTAGTATTTATATTATACACATGTAAAATAATCAATTTACGAGGGTAAACATCCAGGGTTTTTTTTAGAACACCTTGTCATTTTCTTTTCTTTAACTTTTGGGAAGAAACATATCCAAAGCTTCAGTATGTAAAAGTCAGCATTTTTCATCAAAAGTCAAAGACTCCATCTGCAACTACTATTATTTTTTTGGAACCAATACTGTATTATGCACCCCACTGTACAAGTGCAGAAATATTTGCTAGGAGCCCATACAAATCATTAACATATTTATTGTAGTAGTATAATTGATCATTTGTAGACAAACAAAATCTTCTAGCACCATGATTCTCAAACTGTTGTACGCATACCGCCAGTGGTGCTCAAGCTCTCCCTAGTGAGAAATACTGCTCTAGTAGAACCAACCAAGTTTTTATTAAAACAAATAATAAAAAAATCTTTCAAAACAGGCCCATAGCATCACAGATCCTTCACCATACTTAACAGTAGACATGAGGGGCTTCCACACATACATATCTTGCATTTAAAACTAGATCCAACTGGAGTGCAGTCTTACCAAACACCAATAGTAGTAGGGTTTAGCAACAAAACAAAAAAAAAACTTTGCAAGAGACTTGACATGTAAATAGCATTTTATTGTGATTATTTAGACGTCTAACAGTGAGCTTTGGAGTTTTTTTCATTCATTATTATTTGATCCCCAACTGTCCTGCCCACTGTTCCTGGGTTCCACCTACAGCCTAAAAGCCAGAAGTTAAATGAAATGGATTTCTTATGTTAATGTCGCACTTGTACCACGAAGAAACAGGAAATCTTGCAATACTAATACATTTGATAACTCCCTTCTCGAGCAATTGAATACGGTTTTTGTTAAAAACATATAAAAATGGGAACATTTCATACCTGGTTTCCTCTATTTCAGCCTCCCGCTCCTCCTGTAGAAGCTCCAGAGTCTTCGACACAAACTTCTCCAGTGCCATTGCTCAGTAGATCTGTAATAAGCTCATCAAGACAAAACAATTACCAGCTCTAATATATATATATATATATATATATATATATATGCTACTTTAATCTATCAAAAATATATTTTATCAGATTTGATGATTGATTGATGTTTAATGAAGTCCATTCACGTTAACAGAAAAATGAATGGTTGAAGTTGATATGTCAAAATTTGACAAGCAATGTTGAAAAAGTAACTCACTTGTTAGTTTAGTTTGGAGTCAAAATGATAAATGCATGCTGTAATGTAAATATCGGCAAAAATCTTCTGTTACATTGGCTCATAAATACTGCAGCGTTTGTTTACTGTACCTTGCTTTCCTCTCACTATTGTCATCCGGTTTTCAAATCCACCGCACCGCCACCTACCGGCTGGAAGGACTTATTTTTTTCCGATTGGTCAGAACCCTTATTTTGAAAAACAACCAAACGCGGAAGTTACCTAGCCGTGGTGACGCTTCACCAACACGTTGAGCTGAGTTTAAAATCAGTGACAGTCTGTTTGAAATCATATATACGTGTTTATTTTTATTGGTTCAAACGGGAGAATATTGACCGCATCGTTAGCGGTCGCCGGTTTACGTGACGTCACACACCAGGACATGGTTTCTAATCTAAGACAAATAGGAAGGAAGGAAGGAAGGAAGCACTTGCAGTGACAAGCCTGAGACAGATCATTATTGACTACTTCTCAAATATGAAGTCTGTGGTAATATTTCTGCTGCATGCCAGCTCTTTCTGCTGGTTGGTTGATGCCACTCTGTCAAAAACTGACGCAAAGAAGTTGCAGAAAGTTGAAGCGCAGGTAAGTAGCAGCTTCTCTCTATTTGATCATTAGTAAGGGCTTTTTTTTATTTTTATGCAAATGAAAACACTCGTTTGCACAAAGCCTTAAATGGGTTTCCCTCATTTAATTCGTCATGCAGAGCTCTCCGGCTGAATTGTCTGTTCTGGACCGAGGCCTCGTTGTGGCAGATGTGCAATGGAAGGACATAGTAAAGGAAGAAAAGAGATACTGCGCTCATATCAGGAAGACATTTGAAGGGCCAGTGCTGGGATATATCACACCTGTAAGTCTAGATGCCTAATTTATGTCATTAATACGTTAATTTGTTACTGTTGTCATGAAGGAATCAGATTGCTGTCTACACATAAAACGTTGACAAATGAGAATTATTAGCATCTCTGACATTATTACCAAGACTTATAGTACCAGTCAGCTTTTCATTAATCAAACTTCTCTATAGAGTTAACAAAAATGTAAATTAAACTTTGCTATATTGAGGCAGCTTGCCTTAGGTTTGGGTTTTATTAGGGTGTATTAGATGAAATACAATTAATTGCAAAGTTAATGAAGAAAACTTAAGTTGAATTATTTAAGGCACACTGTCAGCATTTCAATAATCATCTCAAGGTTAGGTTTTATCAGGACTGATCGGGGTATATTATCCTGTTGTTCTGGATTTGAAGAGCAGAATTATGCATTTTTAAAAAGGGCATATTGTGCTTGAAGTCAGTCTTCATTTTTTAACCAATGTAGCATGGCGTGTCGTCATTACTATGAATTGAAAGGGCTAGACAGGCAAAGTGATTGCAAGCAAGACACACAACCAATTCATGAAGTCCTCTAAAGAAAGGTGATCCTTGGACTGAGTTTCTTCACTCAATGAAGTGCAGGCTTATCCATACAATTTTAATGTCAAGAAGAGCTGCAAAGAATCCACTTCTTTTCTTGAAAAACCTCTGACAGACTACCATTCAGCAACAAGTCGCTTCAAAAGGCAAGGGGAGAAGTATTCATTACCATTTAAGCCCCTTCTGAACATTTAGGACATCTGGGTTAAAACCTTTTCAGAGAAAATGTGAACGCTACCATGACTCCAATCCTGTGTTTGTTGATAATAAATCATACAGGGTCTATCCAAAGGACAGGGCTAATTCCCTACTATGCTTAATACAATAAATTGTGTAAAAAGTGGGATGAAATATCATGTAATGTCCTGTTTTGCTCAAAAATAAAACGATTCACTTATGAACAAGGCTTTGCATAACCCGATGTGCTTGTCTTCTTATCCTGATGCACCCATTGCCTTGCAAAGAGGTAAATCTTGACTCATCGGACCACAAGACTTTATTTTACTGTTACAGGGTTCAATCTTTATGCCTCCGGGTAGATTGAAACCTTTTTCCCAATTACAGAGATGAGCGATTTTCTTAAGGCTACACAGCTGCTTAGTCCCAATCTCCTGAGTTCCCATCGTTGTTCATGTGGAAATGCTCTTTCTCCATTGAACAAAGCAGTGGGTTTTGCTCTGGTTAATTTAAAATGTATTATTGTGTTTGCATTTCCTTAGAACCGAATTTCCTCCTGTGGGACAATATAGAATTGTTCTACATGTGCACATTCTGTATATACTCTTAAATATTTTAGTATAAGTGTTAAGTATCTTACTCAGTTGCACATTCTAATCTGAGTATCGCACTTTATTTTTAAAACTGCACAGTACTCTGATTTGTAATTTTGTCTTTATATGGGGGCTACCCAATGCAATGGGGAGCCTAAGTCATGCCCTTCTACTTCCGGTCCATGGGTCCCCTGCTGCCAAAAAAATGAATGAGAGACAGTGAAACGATAATTTATTTTGTGAATCCAATTGAAATGCGACATATTGAACGTATGATGTCCGTGAACTTTAAAGACAAATTTTGATGCAGAGAAAACAATGATTTTCTAATGGTGGCAAAAGTTACTTTAGGTTTTCTGTGATAACACTTGGTGGACTACAACTGCAGAAGAAGGAGACAACAGGCCAATGCCTTCAGGACGAAGGAAGGAGCATTAAACGCAAAGAAAACATTATAAATCTGGCCATGTGGAAAGTAGCAGCTATGCGGGGGATGAAGCAGTCAGTGGAGTGAGCGATAAGACCCGCATTAACATGGACAGAAGAAAAATAACCAGAAAATTTCTGGAAATTTAAAAGGGGGCTGCCATGTTTTGCGTCAATGGTCCCAACCCCATTAAGAGGTTCTGTTGCCAAGTTAGGTCCAGCAACATTGATGCAATGGGAATCAAAGCTTAAATGGCTGAAAGAGCAAGAGGTTATGAGTCAAGTAGTTATAACTAATGGTAGCTAGGATTCTAGTACTTACTTGTATTCCAATGCTAGCTAACATGTTACCATTAGACTCGAAAACTCACCAGTCTCAATTCAAAACTTAGCTGAAATGCTAAAATTAGCTAAAAGGCTAATGCTAACTAGTTTACTAATGCTATTTAGCATGTTATCATTTGCCTAAAAGGAATCACTTCAAAAAATTGACCAAAACTAAAAAAATAGCTAACATGCTATTAAGCATCACTCTAGTTACATAATTTTCTGTCATGAGATAGGCGGGGAAAGAAGTCATTAAAGTAAGGGCTGCATTTCAGTTTCAGTCAGCTAAAATCTGGAACAGTCTTCATGAGGATGTAAGACAAGCCTAAACTCTACCAATGTTTAAATCCATGTTAAAAACAGTTCTTTTTAACTTGGCATATAACAACTGAAAATATTTAATCTGCACTCTTGCCTTTTATTGTAATTAATTATTTTTTAAGTTGATGTTTTTTTTCTGTTTATCTGTTTTCTTAATTTATGCAACTGTAAAGCACTTTGAATTGATTTGTGTATGAATTGTGCTCTACAAATAAACATGCCTTGCCTAAGTTTAAATATTTCTCCCCCCTCTCTCAATGCATGTATTGAGTAATAAAGCATGATACATAGATTACCATAAAACAGAATATTAACATCATTAGTGACACACACAGAGGTACTTTAAATAGTATGTACACTATTTACAAAAGTATTAGCCCTTTGTAGAAAATTCTGACACCTATATAAAGTGCACACACCACTTAAAGTACTCTCACCTATTTCAGAAGTACTAACATCACATCCCTACAAAAAAGTACTCATACCGCTAAAAAAAGTATGCACACCCATTTCAAAAGTACCGGTACTCATAACCCTAAACGTATGTACACCCTTTACAAAAGTATTAACACCCAGAAATACATGAAAAACAAATTCACAGCCCTTAGAAAAGCATTTAAAGCCCTTAGGAAACTGTCACTTCCTTAAATGGAAAGCGGTGCATTGAAAAGCAATGCCTAAGAAAGTATGTACGCCTCTTTCAAAAGCTAGTCACAGCATTCTGACTAGCTGAGCATGCTAGTTAGCATATGCATTTACGGATACTAGCTAGTTTTTTTTCCAATCTCAATTAGGCTTTCCTCCTGATTTTCTAAATTAAAGAAAACATGCTAGTTTGCAGTAATTTGCTGAACTTGCTAAACCAAAGTCCGCAACAGACCATCCGATCAGGGGTGGGAGTGATTACGCACCACGTGGCAGGCCCCGTTTAAATTTCCTGAAATTTTCTATTTCTATTCTATCCTTCTACAGCAAAGTATGGAAGTTATTTAACCACTCCATGTGTGGGTTTACATGTTGATGACAAACCAGTGGATACGAATGTATTTATTTTCATCTGACCTGTCTTCTATTGTTTTGTATTTGTCTCTATCCTGCAGTGGAATTCCCATGGCTATGATATCGCCAAGCAGTTTGGCTCCAAGCTGTCCTCAGTGTCTCCAGTTTGGCTTCAGCTCCGCCGACGATCTCCTGGGATGTTTGACGTTACAGGACTCCATGATCATGATGCTGGTAGTAAATCCACTTCATTGGCAGACACATTTTAAATTACTATTAATTTGCATACAGTAAAGTAATGCATTTTTCTAACTAGGGTGGGTCAAAGCTGTACGCAAGTCAAACAAAAAAGTTAGAATGGGTGAGTGGATGTTATTCTTGCTGTAATCTGATAATGTGCAGATGTAGAAATCGGAAGGTTGGTTTACCCATAATTCTGTATGGTCCCAGTGCCCCGAGTGTTATTTGACGGCTGGTCCTTCCAGGATTACGTGAGCGTGTTTGGGAGTGAGGATGAAATCGAAGAGCTGTCAGGTGAACTGGTAGATGTTGCAAAGGTAATAAGTGGGTAGGGTTTCTCTTTAACTCCTATGAAACGTTTCTGTTTCCTCAATGAGTCTGATGGAACTTGGTGGGCTTTCAGACGGAGGGTTTTGATGGATTTACCCTGGAGCTTTGGAGTCAGCTTGGTGGGAACAAAAAAAAGTCAGTTATTCTTTTGAAAAAGTCATTTTGGAAACCCTAACATTTCAACTTTGAGATGAATCAAAACTGAAATGTATGTTATATGTTTTATTAACAGGGAGCTTGTTCACCTAGTGAAACACGTATGTGAGACTTTGAATGCTAAAAAGTTGGACTGCATACTAGTTATTCCACCAGCTGTGACGAGGTGAATATAATTTTATATACAACTATTTTTGTGCAAAACAAGAAAACCTTAAACTGTTTCAAGCTGAAGGGGGGGTGGGGGGAATTCTGTAATTGTCAGTTCAGGGACCCCAGGCATGTTTGACAGGGAGGAGTTTGAGGAGTTGGCCCCATTTGTTGATGGATTCAGCCTCATGACTTACGACTACTCCAGTGGACCCAGGTGAGTGTATAAATGAGAGGATTTTGCTTAAAGTTGACAGAGAACATCAGTAACATTTACACGTTTCTTTTCTTTTGGAAATTCCTTGTTGTTCTGACAGACCGGGTCCAAGCTCGCCCTTGCCCTGGATCAGAGAGTGTGTTCTGCAGCTTGCACCAAACAGTCAATGGAGACAAAAGATCCTGCTTGGACTCAATTTGTATGGTCTGGATTTCTCGAACCATGGGACAGAGCCAATCCTGGGTGGGAGGTGAGCTAGAACTGTAGGTGGAATACTGCACTAGCTTGTTTCAGTTTTTGAGTTTCCAGTTTAGTTGATGCTGCAAAACCAGGGAAATGACTTTATAGAATCCTGTTGGTATTTGGTTGCTGCTTCTTTCGCTTCTCAGCTCTACGAAAGTTTACAAATGGAAAGAAAGGTTGTTTGGTTTATTGGGTTATTTGCAGCCTCATCACCCATAGAAATGCTTAGTGGTAGTTTTTTTGGACTGCTTTCTATACCTTGCAAAAGCTTTTGAGGTTTTCACTTAAAAGTAGGGATGCACCGAAAATTCTGCCACAGAAAATTTTCGGCCGAAAATGACCCAAAAGTGCATTTTCGGTTTTCGGCCGAAAGACCTAAATCACCGAAACAACACAGCCGAAACTTTATTAATTTAATTTATATTGTGCATTGTTGTTATGTCAGTGCTAAATAAATATCTTCATAGTTTTGTAACTGATTTATTGCAATGCCTATATTTTAGTGAGGTTAGTACACATCATAGACATAAATTCTATGGTTCTAATAATTAACAATCATTTCTTTCGGTGTTTCAGTTTTCGGCCTTAGTTTTCTTCATTTTCGGTTTCGGCCAAGAGTTTTCATTTCGGTGCATCCCTACTTAAAAGTATTATAACTTAATGAATTCATCAACCCTAACAAAAGGGACTAGTCTTTTAAGAAAAGTAAATCCAGAGCATAATACTGCAACCACCATATGTTCCCTATATGCAGTCTGTTCTTTTTGATGTTAATTTTGTGCCAGTCTTGTCTGTTAGAAATATGACTTAAAATTAAAGATTGGTTTCAGTAGTAATTTACAAATGTTATAGGTTTTAAGACTTGCCACTAGATGACTGAATCATTCTCAGATCAGAGTTCCAACTGCTGAGACGATTCTATTGCAGCTTGAGTATACAAAAAACCTTCAGGAGCTCTAACACTTTCCATTTCCTGGCTGATCTCTGTAGGTACATTGAGATCTTGCGAGAAATGCGACCAAAGATTATCTGGGATGAATACTCTGCAGAGCATCACTTCAGTTACAAAAGGTACAGTTTAAATAAAACTGAAAAACAGTTAAAGGTTCAACTCTGACAACTGGTTCTAAATGTTCTTCCCTATTGCCCAGAAGCAGTGCTGTAAAGCATGTGGTGTACTATCCTTCACTGAAGGTAAATCTTCATTATAGTGTAAATTAGGTCTACAACAGTAAAGAATTGTAAAATTATTTTCTGACCTTTTTATTTTTTATTTTTGCTCGCAGTCAATCCACATGAGGATTTCTCTGGCTGCAGAACTGGGAACAGGAGTTTCTTTATGGGAATTGGGACAAGGACTGGATTATTTCTATGATCTCTTATAAGAATTGGACTTTTTGATAAAGAAAATTGTGAACTGTTTTTGGTGTGCACATCTTTTTTTCCTTTGAACTGGAAAAGAAAAATGGACAAAAAGACAATCTAAAATCTGGAAAAACATCTTGTTTGAGAGACTTGAATGTGGACAATTTGTTTTAAAATGGCACCTAAACCAAATATTGGTACTTGTTTCATATTCATTTGTTTTTTTTTATTTGTACAGTTCAGAAAGCCCAATCATCAGTACATGAACAATTACAGTTTCCTGGGAAAGTTTTTACACCCCATCACTTGTTCACATTTTCTTACTAACGTATGGTAAAAAAACATATGAATATTGTTTGTTGGGGAAAAAATTTAAAACTAAATGGGTCACGACACTGAAAAGGTCCTGAAAAGCCCTCCAGTTTTCAGAAATCTAAGGTGTGGAACAACTTGGAAAGGCTGAGAACAGAATAATGGGGAAAAGAAGTCCCCATGTCGGAAGAGGTGACCAAGAACCCAATTCTCACTAAGGTAGGGATTAAGTGTTCAGTTGAGGCTACAACCATCCATTAGACCACCTGTACTAACACAGGCCTATATGGTAGAGTAGCCAGGCTGAAGCCCAACCTTGTTAAAAACATGAGATTTTACAGAATATTCCACGAAGCAAGCTAACTCCAAAAGCCAAGCTTGGTCAATCCTGGCTCATTTTCCCCAGATTCGGTTCAACAAACGAGGCTAGCCTGAAGCCCCACAAATGTTGCTCCTGACACCAAGCATTATTAATAATTAGCCTACAAATAAACCACTTTTTGTCTAAGATGGAGCCATAAAATCATCATGCTGTCCTGTCTAAATGTGTTAAATAGCCTTATAGTACCTTGCAAAGGGTAAAACAAAGTACACTTGTAAATTGAAATACTGTATTAATGTAACTTTACATTTTGAAGATTCGAAACTGTTACTTATATAATTTTACATTTTAATTGACAATTTTAACCTGTGAGCGATTTTCTGTCCTGTTATATTGCGGTTGTAACTGAACAGGTCCGACGGAAACAATGGCCACGAATCATACAGGTGTCTTTGAATTTTTCTTTATTCTTCTTCCTTACATAATACAATAAAATGAAATAAAGGTTACATTAAGCCACATTAACCTTCTGGATAAAAAAAAATAGAGCAATATGAACATTTACCATGTGCGCCTCTTGAACCATATGCAGAATAATATCTCTCTGTTCACTCAATCTTTCTCTGTTTACATCTGGGGTTCGACACCTATAATCCCACTGTGATGCATTCAAATGAACAGTGGTCCGTGGAAAATTCCATTACTTGTGAACTAATCTTACAAGTGCATATTAATTTCTATGTAAAGTGCCTTGAGAAAGTATTTGGCCGTCTTGAACTTTGCAACCTTTTGCCACATTTCAGGCTTCAGACATAAAGATATAAAACAATTTTTTTGTGAAGAATCAACAAGTGGGAGACAATCATAAAGTGGAACGAGATTTATTGGATATTTCAAACTAACAAGAAAAAATGGGTGTGCAAAATTATTGAGCCCCCTTAAGTTAATACTTTGTAGTGCCACCTTTTGCTGTGATTACAGCTGTAAGTCACTTGGAGTATGTCTATCAGTTTTGCACCTCGAGAAACTGAAATCTTTGCCCATTCCTCCTTGCAAAACAGCTTAAGCTCAGTGAGGTTGGAAGGAGAGCATTTATGAACAGCAGTTTTCAGTTCTTTCCCCAGATTCTCGATTGGATTCAGGTCTGGACTTTGACTTGGCCATTCTAACACCTGGATGTGTTTATTTGTGAACCATTCCATTGTAGATTTTGCTTTATGTTTTGGATCATTGTCTTGTTTGAAGACAAATCTCCGTCCCAGTCCCAGGTCTTTTGCAGACTGCATCAGGTTTTCTTCCAGAATGGTCCTGTATTTGGCTCCATCCATCTTCCCATCAATTTTAACCAAATTCCCTGTCCCTGCTGAAGAAAAGCAGGCCCAAACCATGATGCTGCCACCACCATGTTTGACAGTGGGGATGGTCTGTTCAGGGGGATGAGCTGTGTTGCTCTTACGCCAAAACATAACGTTTTGCATTGTTGCCAAAAAGTTCGATCTTGGTTTCATCTGACCAGAGCACCTTCTTCCACGTTTGGTGGCTTGTGGCAAACTTTAAACAACATTTTTTTATGGACATCTTTAAGTAATGGCTTTCTTCTTGCCACTCTTCCATAAAGGCCAGATTTGCGCAGTATACGACTGATTGTTGTCCTATGGACAGAGTCTCCCACCTCAGCTGTAGATCTCTGCATTTCATCCAGAGTGATAATGGGCCTCTTGGCTGCGTCTCTGATCAGTCTTCTCCTTGTATGAGCTGAAAGTTTAGAGGGACGGCCAGGTCTCGGTAGATTTACAGTGGTCTGATACTCCTTCCATTTCAATATTATCGCTTGCACGCTGCTCCTTGGGTTGTTTAAAGCTTGGGAAATCTTTTTGTATCCAAATCCGGCTTTAAACTTTTCCACAACAGTATCTCGGACCTGCCTGGTGTGTTCCTTGTTCTTCGTGATGCTCTCTGCGCTTTAAACGGATCTCTGAGACTATCAGTGCAGGTGCATTTATACGGAGACTTGATTACACACCGGTGGATTCTATTTATCATCTTTAGTCATTTAGGTCAACATTGGATCATTCAGAGATCCTCACTGAACTTCTGGAGAGTTTGCTGCACTGAAAGTAAAGGGGCTGAATGATTTTACATACATTTTTTCAGTGTTTTTTTTATTAAAAAAGTTTGAAATATCCAATATTCGTTCCACTTCATGATTGTGTCCCACTTGTTGATTTTTCACAAAAAATGTGTTTTATATCTTTATGTTTGAAACCTGAAATGTGGCAAAAGGTCGCAAAGCTCAAGGGGGCCGAATACTTTCTCAAGGCACTGTATTTTCCTTCCGCATCACCTTAACAACCTTTACCTTTATTTATTCTTTGAGAGCACACAGTTCTACAATTCAAATAAAACTCAGACATTTACACTCCCACCAAAATTAACAAGATTTATGGAATCATGTGAATAAATCTTACCCAACAAGGTAAAGATGATTTATTAATGTGGATTTAGAAGTTTACAGTGGGAGGCGCTTCTCAGCACTCGTGTCAAACACTAAACCGTCTGTCAGGAACATCACCTACATTTTAACACAATACAGCCTGACGAGCTTTTATATGCAGCTGGTGTTCCCCTTATTGCTTATGATGCATTTGTGATGCTCATAGTCTGCATTAAGTCTTTGTCCGCCTGGGAGAAGAACGTGGCACTTTCCTTCTTTTCTCACCATCGATTGACAGGAGCAGCCTTTAATGTGGCACTGATGCACATGAGCTTCGCTTTTTAAGCCTTGCTTCAATCAGTCCAGATTAAATGAATCTAACCTTCATTGGTGGAACCAAATAAGCCTGGAGTGAAGTGTTGCACTAAATCCAGCAATAATATTTTAAACGAGCCTCGGTTTCTTGACCTCACTTCGTGGAATACCCCCCAGGAGAGACAAAATTCTCAAATGAAATGGGTTTTCACTTGGTACTGGTCAGAATATAGCCAAGACCATATCTTCTGTGAAGAAGAGTGGTGGCCGGAGCATGCCGTAGGGTTGATGTACTGTGACAAAAACCTGGATAAAAAAAAACCTGGAATGCTGGAATAAATAATTTTGTTAAAAGCTTTTTTCCTGGTCATCAGTTACTGGGTGAAGAAGAAAACCTCTCTAATTTAGAAAAAGACCACAAATGCAGAAAAAAAAAAAAGATTGAAGGGTGTGAATACTTTCTGGATACACTCTAGCAAGGCTAAGGTCTAAGTGACTTTTTATCTATAAGTTCGACAAGTAGTTGTGTCCGTATTTGCAGCCGACACCAGCATCTTCAAGGATTTGTTCAAGATAAATACTTGTTTTCTGACAAAGACCCAGACAGAGTGGCTTTTATTTGGCATTACAAAGGAGGATGAGGTTATTCACTGCCAGTGACGTCGACTGCAGGTTCTGTCCAGTTATGATGTGTCTGTCCACAACTACGTGCACGGCGTCTTCTTGACTTGCTGGGAAATGGAGAAAAGCGTAATGCAGTTTGGGAAACGATAATCAAAGTATTCGTTTTTTGTCTGTATAGCGCAGCCGCTCACCTGTATAAGATCCTCCGCTGTCTTTCACGAAATCCTCCACAATAAGAGGAAGATTGGCAAAGTCTGGCTGACGCACCAATTCAAACACAGACGGCTTTGATGAAAACATAGATTATTATTTAGGTTGTACACATGCCATCAGCCTGAATAAATATTCTCCCTGTAAGAGAATACTAACCCCGGTTAAACTGTAACCGCTGAAGATCCACCTCTGCCCCTCTGTGGCACAGCACAACGCTGACACTCCCTGTCCGACAGCGCACACGGGCTCTGCATGTGGGGAAGAAAACATTGAGGACTTAGGCCATTAGAAAATACATTAACACAAGTCTGAAACTCACTTAGCTGGGAAATAAACTGTGTGAGAATTCGGTGCATGGAGCCGCTGTGTGCCAGGTCATTTGGCGCTCCAGGGCAGTCTGGGATGAGCAGCGCCTGGTATCTGGCACCTTGGGAAAGATTGTCGGATTGTAACTGAGCAGAGTCCAAAAAAAAGAAAAAAAATAGCAGATCGATTGTGAGATTAACAATTCCTACCGTCTATGGATTCAAGTTTGGCTGGTGTTGCGTAGGACTTCAAATTAAAGTCCTGTACCCATCTAGCTGTGCTTTCATCAACTCCCACAAAGTCTATTGTCTTCCCCTGTATTAACAAAAAACAAACCTAGTCAAATTAAACAGATCACGATGTACTGACCTCAAACTGTGGCAACAATTAGATGAAAAGTTATATGCAAATTAGTTAGGTTAAATCTTAAAGTTTGTTGGCATAAACCTTCTCAGATGTCTGTAGTCTACCTCAATAAACATTTTATTTACCAGAAACAGTATGTTAGCAGAGATCTGCTAATTTTACCCTCATTATCTGTGATCAGCAGGTCAAATACTGAGATGTGATTTCTTTTAGTTCCTTATTCTATAAATGCAATAAAACAGAAAAAAAAACATATATTTGGTCAATAAACATCAACAAAATGCATTCTTTGACACAACTTGTTCTCATTTAACCAAAAATCTGATAATTTTATTATGGACTCAAATCAACTTCCGATATCAAGGGGCCTTTAAGGTATACACTGGTATGGTTTTTACTGCCCATTATTGATTTCCCATTCCGATCTGCTGGTACCAGCTTTTTTTTCTTTCTTAGAGCTAAAGCACACAAAAGAAATGTATTGTGGCTTTTTTGATAGAGATAGTAGTTTTGGATCCAACAAAAAGTTTTGGATCCAACAAAAGGAATTAAAAATGTCCCAAGTCAATCAATAACGCACTTAACATTTATCCTAATTTTAATGAGCTGAAAAATAGTACTTCTTTTTGATAAAAGGCCACTCGGAGAGAAGCCATTGAAACTATCTAAAATATGTCTAGTTCAGTTATCATCTTAGGCTGGTGGATTATTTTCTGACTAATTCTTCTTATCTTATTTCCCCCTACTATTCCCCAATTACCAGCCTATTATCTGCAGTTATTGTCATCTTTTGATTTTCTTTTCATATATGTTAAATTTGGCCTCATGTGTCCGTTTAGTTATTTCCCTTTAGGGAAATACAGCTGGGGCCCCAAGTGTGTCTGCCCATAGATTTATAATGGGCCTCAGATGGGCCCCAAACCAGGCTCATCCAACAAACTTCATGGTTTATGATTGGCCTTGGATGGGCCTTGTTTTTTTTCCAGAATGCTACTTTGAACTGAAGAGCTGAGATCAGTTTGCCTCATTAGCTAGTTGCAAGTTGTCACAGTAACACGTTGTTAGGTGTTTGCACTTGCTGTTTAGGAATCCATTCATTCATCTGTATAGCTATTTTCTGCCGTGCAAGCCCTTACCCCTGGTGTGGCGGTCTGCAGATTGAACGCTGTGCTGCACAGACTGAAGGACTGCAGAAAGGATTTGGCTGAGACCCCTGAACAAAAAACAAAACAAATATTTAAAGCTGACAACCATGCTCTGCAACAGAACACAGCCATAGTTGAATTTATGGGATCACAGCGAACAGGCTGTTGTGTAAATGACGGCTCTGTTCTGAAGCGAAGCTGTAGTGGACTCACCTTGGGGAGAAGCGCTGGCCACTATTAAACAGGTTGGTTTCGCAGACATTATTTTGATTATTATTGTTATTGTTATTTGCCAAAGATGAATAAATGGAGGAGGTAAACTAGCAAAAGAGGAAGTAAGGTCAGCTGACAACAACATCCGAAAAAATAATTTCAAAATAAAATATGTCGGAAACAAAATTTTATTCGCATCTCATCGCAAACAACATAACAGAAATCCACCGTATTCTATATATATATATATATATATATATATATATATATATATATATATATGTATTGTGTGT